>CM075063.1:110888836-112101712 GCA_037428765.1 Rubia yunnanensis | reverse complement strand
CTTCTACCGATGAGCTTCATGTCGACCTTCTCAATACTCTCTTTTTAATCCATTCTTTTGTTAATTTATCATATAATTGATCCCTTTTTGCTGTGATGAGATTTCACAGAAAGCGGGTATTTGAAACAAATCTGAGAGGGGAGGGGGGTAAAATTGCGCCTCTTCAGAAAGTTAAGGTCAACTCATTCCCTTAATTCCCCTTCTCATATATGCAGTTGTACGATGTCTACTCTACAAATTAGAGGAGGTTATGAATCTTGAACTAATAACTTCTTCGGATTCTCTTATTTTAACCAACTATGTATAGAATTTTTTAAAATTTTGAATTGTTATGTTACGGAATCTCTTATTCGTTGTTGATGAATTTTCTGCAGTGAGAGTGTATTGCAAAAAACAATCGTGCAATTTTGATGCATATTCTTGGGAGGAATGTAAGTTGTTATCACTTATGTTGCTAATTGTCCGAATACGGATATAGTATTGTGAATGCTAACTTTTTTTTTCTAAAAAAGTGCCTGCTATTTGGTTTAGGAAGTCTTTTCTGATACTCAGTCATTAATTAGATCAGCTCTCGATGGATAAAATGTTTGTATATTTTCTTATGGCCAAACGGGAACAGGGAAGCCTTACACCATGGTATTTTGAAGTTTTGATTGTTTCTGCATTGAAATAAGTTCATCTCAATTCGTATTTTACTCATTTTCTTATGCCTTTATCTATAGAGTGGCCCGAGGGATTTGAGATTGTATGTTCTATTCATTTTCATCATATGTGCAGTTTCATTGCATGTTCTTTTGTTTCAATTCATTAATAGTTATTTATAATTGTCAGCTACATTGGAAATCAGGAACAATTCTCGGACGGGATTGAATGTCCCTGAAGCAAACCTGGTTCGTGTGTTATTGACTTATGATGTCATTGATCTCATGAACCTATGACATAAAAATTGGTTGCATGTGCCACAACTCTAAATGTCTGTAGCAGCCGCTCTCACATGTATCCTAGATCCTACATTATTTTGAATAGTCCTTCGAGGCTGATTCGTGACATTCGATTCTAGTTCGTGACATTATTTTGCTTTTGATTCTGAACTTTTTGATTCTGAACTTTTTGATTATGATTTCTACCAAGTTTTTATTTCAGATTCTGAACTTTTTTTATTATGAATTCTACCAAGTTTTTGCTTCTGATTATGAAGTTTTGGATTCTGATTTCTGAGTTGGTTCTATCTGATATTTGTTTATTGGTCTCTTACTTAGATAGCATACATTTTAATGTTTTTAGTGGAATAATTTAGCTCAAAATCAGGCTAGCTCAATCTTAGGATCAAGCGAAATTTGGCGGGAGCAGGAGCCTTAAGTTTGAGATTAAGTTATTTAGTTGTTAGCTTAGTTTCTGAATTATTAGGAAGTTAGTAGTTGGAAAATTAGCATAGAGTTTTCTAGAAGTTAGATTGTGTTTAAAAATCACTCTATAAATGGAGTTTACATAGTGATCATTACATAAGTTTCAATATCATAAAAGTTTCCAAAAATCTATTGCCTTTGTCCTATATTTTTTCATGCTGTGAGAGCGGGTGTAACCGCCTTTGTTATAGCCCTAACTTTTTTTTTTCTGTTTGAATATGAGAAGATTAAAGTTAAGAATGTTAAGCAAATGCAAGTTGGGGGAAGAATGTGCATATTCTTTATCTTGGGTTTTTAAAATAGTAATGAAAAGTTGACTAATGGTTTAACGTATTTGTGTACAAGAGATTATCTCATTTGTAATCTTCACTCGAATGGTATGTACTCAGACAATCTAATTTACATAAATGTTTTCTTTTAAAATATTCTCATCATTAATTTTAACATTATCAAAATGAATCAATTAAATCATATCAATTCCTTTGACATATACCTTATTGGTTCATATACCATATTTATGTAGTCACATTAATTTTGACGAAATTCAAAATATGAAATTATATGGCGTGGATCAATTAACTCATATTTGTGTACTAACATTAATTTTAATGGATTTTAAAATTTGGAATCAAAGGAAATTATATTGCCTGTATCAATTAACTAATATTTTAACACACATTTATGTAGTCACATTAATTTTGGTGGAATTCAAAATCTGAAATCAAATGAAATTATATGGCCTGTATCAATTAACTCATATTTATGTACTCACATTAATTTTGACGGATTTCAAAATATGTAATCAAAGGAAGTTATATTTTTTGTATCAATTAACTAATATTTTAACACACATTTATGTAGTCACATCAATGGCAAAGTCTTGGAAAAGACCATTTTTCCATAAAGTTATGGAAAGACAATGTTTAATTACAATAATAAAAGGTAAAAGGTCTTAGCTGCAATATTAAAAATTTATTATGAAACATGTAGTAGTTGTAAAGTTTATAACCTGACTCATTCAACCCAAAAAATTATCTTCATTTAAAGAAAGACTGTCTTTCAAGAGACTGACTTGACATTAATTTTGGCGGAATTAAAAATATGAAATCAAATGAAATTATATGACCTGTATCAATTAACTGATATTTATGTACTCACATTAATTTTGATGGATTTCAAAATTTAGAATCAAATAAAACTATATTGCCTGTATCAATTAACTAATATTTTAACTACATTTATGTACTCGCATTCATGTTGACGGAATTCAAAATCTGAAATAAAAGGAAATTATATGGTCTGTATCAATTAACTCATATTTATGTGGTCACATTAATTTTGGCGGAATTCAAAAGTTTGAATCATAAAAATTATATGGCATGTGTAAATTAACTCATACTAGATAAACAAATACTTAATGAATCAATAAAAAATATATTATTGAAAATTATTTTATGATATAGAAAATTATTTAATATAGAAAATTATTTTAGTTGCATAAAAAAATGTTTTTCGATATAAAAATATAGTATCAAAAATATTTTTATTTATAAATAATGATATAATTTTTCAAAAAAATAAATTAAACCAATAAAAAATCTATTTTCAAAGGAAGAAGATTCTGATGGTTGTGCAGACGAAAAACACACACTAGAGGTGCGATTTCGCAGCAACCATGAAGCGTGGAAGGGGCAGGCCACGGAAGAAGGTGGCTCCGAAGACGACGGAGTGGAGTAGATCAATACGGGAGGAGCGTGTTGAGGCTACCGGTTCAATGGAGAAAGATGATGAGGAGCTATCGGAGGAGAATAATGAGACGGTGGAAGCTATAGAAGAGGTAAACTCTATTATCTCAACTAATAAGGGCAATTTGATTGAAAATCGTGAGAAAAAAGAGGGGATGTTATGGGTTGACATTACTATTGGAAATAGAGTTCAGAAAAATGAGATGAAGATCAATTATGTAGCTCATACTGTTATAGATGGGGAAATTGAGGTAGAGATTGAAATGGAGGATGTGAAGGATGAATTAGACTACTGGAAAAACGCTCTGATTATGTACGTTTTAGGTGGGAATTTAACGATGAATGCTATGAAAAGGTATGTAATGAAGTTCTGGTCATTTGTCCGTGCGCCGAAGATACTGTACACGAGGGATATTTTATCCTCCGTCTAAAATCTGAGAAGGATAGGGATGAAGTTCTGAGGAGGGGGTCGTACACGATCTATGGCATGGCCATATTCCTGTATTTATGGAAGCCCAATTTTTCATTGAAGAGCGATATGGTGCGAACTCTGCCTGTCTGGGTGAAGTTACCGAACTTACCAGTCCATCTTATGGGGCCTAAGAGCTGAGGGAAGATTGAAAGTGCGGTTGGAAATCCCATGTTGATAGACGAATGCACTGCAAACAAGCTGCGGGTATCATATGCACAAATTTTGGTGGAACTTGATATTTCACAGCAGATTAGGGAGGTTGTAACAATCAAGGATGTGAAGAAACAAAATCCAACATCCAATTGAAATAGAAGGGAGGCCACTGTTCTGTGACAAATGCCCAATGGGAGGGCATATGTGTAACAATGAGGGAGAAAAGAAGAAAAAGGTATAAGTGTGGCAGGAAAAGAAAAGAACATCACAAGTTGAAAGAAAGGAAAGTAAGGATGAGGGTATACAGCAGGTTGTGATCAGCATGAAGGTGGTGGCACAGCAAGCAGTGATCTGTGGTGAAGGAAATGCATGGAAGGTGGTGGCACCAAGGAAAAGGGGGAAACAAAAGGAGGGTGTGGTTATAACACAGGGAGAATGTAGCAACCAAGGTTTGATGGGACTGGAGGCAGCTCTGGGAATTTTGATTGATTCTCCAGAGAGCTTTGACCACATTCCATGATTATCTCATGGAATGTGAGGGGGTTAAATAATACAGCGAAGCAAAGAGAGATTTACTTCCGTCTTTCTGGTATGAATTTTATCATTGATGTTATAGTAGAAACTAGAGTTAAAAGAGAAAACATGAATGAAGTAAGGAAATGTTTTAAAAACAGGTGGCAAGTTATGGATATCTATGAGGCCCACCCTAATGGTAGAATATGGTTGTTATGGGATGATAAAAGAGTTAGAGTAATGAAGAGGGAAGTGACTGATCAAATGCTATTGTTTGAAGTAATTGATAGAAGTGGGGAATTGTTATGTTGGTTGACTGCTGTCTATGCTGGGAATCAGATGAAGGTGAGAAAGATACTCTGGAAGGATATTGAAAAATCTCAGAAACTGGTCACTGAGCCTTGGTTTTTATTAGGGGATTTCAACAATGTCCTAAGCATAAATGATAGAATGGGAGGCAATGATGTGCAGACTAGTGAGTATTGAGGACATGAACAAATGATGATGACTGTTGGACTGAGTGAATGCAAATCAACGGGAGACTTCTACACATGGTCGAATAGACAGGTGGGAGGAATCATCTATTCAAGAATTGATCGAGGAATGGAGATTTCACAATGGTTTCTGAGATTTCCTGAGTCCGTAGTAGAAATTATAGAGGCGGGGATCTCAGACCATGCGTTACTCAGGGTGAAGCTGTTTGAAGACAAGGGGAGGAGACCTAGACAGTTTAAGTTCTTAAACTGCTTGCTAGAAAGGGAGGAAGTTTTGAAAACTATTAAGGAGAGATGGGAGAAACAAGTGAATGGTAGGCCAATGTACGTTGTATGGATGAAGTTATTGAGGCTATAGCAAGACTTTAAACTGGTTATGAAGCAGGTTGGCGGGGTGAAAAAAAGTTTGAGCAGTCCAGAGATGAGTTAAGTAAAGCTCAGAGAAATTTGATGACTGATAGGATGGATAAGGAGAAAGTACTGAGGGTTATAACCTGTATAGAAGAAGTATACAAGTGGAGTGGAATAAATGAGAAGATAGCAAAACAGAAATCGAAAATAGATTGGCCATGCTTGGGTGATGGGAACAACTTGTATTTACATGCATCGGTGAAGTCAAAGAACAAGGCAGTAGGTATACTGGAAATAGAAAAAGTGGATGGAAGTGTGACCATTGAGCAGGAAGAAATGGAAGTAGAGATACTCAGTTTCTACGAGAATTTGATTGGCAGGAAAAGTAACAAATCAGAAAGCATTGATGTGGAGATCATGAGGAATGGAAGAACGTTGAATAATGAAGGCAGAAGGAAATTGATTTCGGAGGTTAATGACAAGGAGATATATGATGCCTTGAAGGGTATAGGTGACATGAAAGCACCGGGTTGTGACAGGGTTAATGCGAGATTCTTCAAAGTGAACTGGGGAGTGGTGAATGATGATTTCATTAAAGCAGTGATGGATTTTTTTGAAACAAGAAGGATATACATAGTTGCAAACAGCACATTAGTGACCCTCATTTCGAAAAGTCCCAGGGCAAGCAAGGTGAAGAATTACATGCCCATATCTTGTGTGTCAACAATATACAAGGTGATATCTAAAGTAATGACGAATCAGTTGAGCAAGGTAATTGGAGAGGTAGTGCAAATTAACCAGGCTGCCTTTGTTCCCGGGAGAAGTATTCACGACCATATCATGGTGGTCTATGAATTTCTAAGAGGATACAACAGAAAGGGAGGAACCCCAGGATGTGCTATACAGATGGATATACAAAAAGCATACGACACCGTCGAATGGGAAGTACTTGAGGATATTATGAAGGAGATAGGAATACCTGAGAAATTTGTGAAATATGCTATGGTGGGTGTGAAAACAGTGTCATACAGATACAATGTCAACGGGCAAACTACCAGGTTTATCCAAGCAAAGAGGGGACTAAGGCAGGGAGACCCTCTCTCGTCACTGTTATTCGTACTTGTTATGGAATATATGACAAGGTGCTTACTGGATAGTAGTAAGAAGGCTGGGTTTAAATTCCATCCGAACTGTGAACTACTGCAGTTAAATATCATCAGCTTTGCGGATGATGTACTGCTACTATCAAAGGGGGAGGCTGATTCTATCAATGTCTTATGAGGGCATACCAAAAATTTGAGAACTCCACTGGGCTTAGGGTTAGCAGGAACAAATGTAATGTGTGCTTTGAAAATGTGGCACAAGACCAAAGAAGGAGGATACTAGAGCTGACAGGGTTCACAGAAGGGGAACTTCCATTCGAGTATCTTGGTATCCCTTTAGCTAGTAGAAATTTAACAATCCATATGTGTCAACCTTTGATTGAGAAAATAGTTGAACGAATTAAACACTGGAGTGCTAAGCTGTTAAGTTACTCGGGTAGACTACAGTTGATTAAAAGTGTGATATTCTCTGTTGTTAATTACTGGCTGCAAGTATTCCCTTTACCGAAAGCAGTAGTTAAACATATAGAGGCCCTATGTCGTACCTACCTTTGGTGTGGAGGGGAGACGATTTCCAGAAAGTCACCAGTGGCATGGGAAAGAATATATGGAAGGAGGAAATCTCAGGGACTAGGTTTAATCTCGTTGCAGGAATAAAGTATTGCAAGTGAGAGTAAAACCTTATGGAATGTTTGTAGAAAGGTAGACATGCTATGGATACGTTGGCTTCATGCATATTACATAAAGGATAGAGATGGACTGAGAGTTAAGATCCCAACCAATGCATCATGGATGATCAAAAGTCTAGGGAAATGCAGAGAGATGGTACTAAACATGGAGGCGTGGAAGAAGCAAGAAAGGCTAAAAAAGTTCAGCATCAGGAGGGTTTATGAGGAACTGAAGCATGCGCAACCAGAAATGGTTTGGAGAAAACTCCTCTACAACAACTATGCAAGGTCATGGGCAAAATTTATACTCTGGATGTGCTGTTTTAATAGACTGGCTACGAAAGACAGATTGGCAAAGTTCGACATAGGCACTGACAGAAAGTGCAGCTTTTGTGACAGGGAGGAAATGATGCAGCACCTGTTCTTTGCTTGTTCTGAAATTAAGAAAACATGGAGGGATATGTTGCGATGGTTGAAGATGGCGAGGGAACCTGGTACATGGGATGAGGAGATAGCATGGCTGGTGCAAAAATGTTGAGGCAAAGGAAGGAAAGTCCACCTCTTGAAGATGGTAGCAGTTGAAGCAATTTACTGGACTTGGAAGAGGGGAAATAAAGTGTGTTTCCATAAACAGGAGAGCAAAAACAATGTAAGTAAAATCATAGAGTGTGTGGTATATAGAGCATGGGTTAAACCAAAGTTGAAAGTGTTATGTGTTCAGCTTATGGTAGATTTTGACTGATATAGGGCCTTTGTAACACGGGGTTGTGCGTATTTTTGAAAAGTAATGGAAGTTTTACCGAGTTCCAAAAATAAATTAAACTAAAAAATGATATAAGATTACATATAACATATAAAAAATGAATCATTTAAAAAATCTAAAAATATGTTAATTAACTATAGAAAAATGACTTAAATACAAGGTAAGGTTTTAACACCCGTGACAAGGTGTGTTTGATTGTGAAAATATAAAATATAGTAGATAAAACTAGATAATACCCGTGTCGATGCACGGATTTATGAAAGAAAATTATAAATATAATATAATTTATAATTTTAATAAGTAATAAAAAGTTTTATACCTATATAAAATTACATACAATGCATTCAAAATAAATTAATATATTTATTGATATGATAATTTTTTATATAAAAATATTAACTGTTGTATAGAAATACTTTAACTTATGAAAGATATAGTATTAAGAATATGAAGTATCTGTTGATAATGAATTAATAATTCTTTATTTAAAGTTATAAATTTATGTGTCTTTTATAGGAAAATAGAAAAACTATTATTAGCCATAAATATAGATATATAATAACATACTCCTATATCCCAGCAGAATCAATGCAAAATGAATATAGTAAAATATGTTAATTAACTATAGGAAAAAATGACTTTGAAGTTAAGGTAAGGTTTTAACACCCGTGCATGATATAATATAAATTATCATAATTATTAATATTTTAATTTATTTTGTGAGATTGGCTCAGAAGTGCTCTCGAAAATGTCTCCCTTCGGCCTCGTCTAAGTCTATCTCCGGGTTGGCCAATACTCTATAAAAGTCATTCTCAAATCGTGGATCGGGTTCAATGAACAAGTCGTCTAGGCTAGTATCAAGGTTGATAGAGGTGCGCTCTGGCTGTGGAAGAACCATGAATTTACAAGTAGGTGTTCCACCGTAAAGCCACACAAATCTATCCTCCAAAGTTGCAGTTCCCACCATGAATGCCCTAGATAACTTTTAAATTGTATAGGTCGATCTCGACCTACCCACATTGGCCAATACCCTATGCGAGATAGGATGTCCCAAATGTCGCGCAAAAAGGCCAACCATGCCTCCCATAGGAATCTTCTCACTCTTCTGCTCTCCCATTGCTATGCATTCTTGAACAAAAACACCAACCAAGTCCGGGTAGATGTTCTCCCCAGTTTCATGGCCCAAAAAAGGTGTACATCGGAGCCCGGACAATGCGTCAATCACCGTGGCATAGAACACTCATAGAAAGGAGTCGATGAACATAACGTATTGCCAGGTGGACTATAGTCGTGCTCTTACCCAGATTCTTCTTGTCGGTCCCGGTTAGTTGTTTCCAAAAATTCCCATGGGAGAATGACATTCCTTAGTAATGAGTCTGTGGAATGTTCCGGCCAGTCTTCCACCCAAAAGCTAATGCCACCTCTCTATAGGTCATTTGGTACCCATTGTCATCTAAGTTGAACTTAATCGCCTTGTGACCCTCCTCGTCGATGACCTCTCAAATTGTAGCTAGTAACTCTAAAGTGCACCTTAAGTAGGTTTTCGAGTGCAAGTCGAGAAAATCTTCTAGGCCTACCCAACCTAAAAGAAAGGTCACTGGTTCAAGTAAGCCTAGAGCCATCAGGGTGCTCTTGCAAGCAAAACTAGTCTCCAAAATGCTCCTCTTTGGTTCTCTCATATTCCTCCATCTCCGGGCTGCAGTCCCGGTAATGTTGGTCGAACACATAAACTCATCGGCCACAGACTTGGGGTTGCGAGGAACGGGAGTTGCTAGTTTAGGGTTTGCACCCTTTACCAACTTCTTCATTTTCTCACCCCTCGAAGACTTCTCTTTCTCTGAAGTACCCCTTTTTGGAGGCATCCTAAAATAATGAAGGAGAAAAATGGTAATGTGATAGTAAACAATGCATGGCCCATGATGTCATCCAATAAATCATATTCTCCCCAAAAAACCGAACATTCAAAGCATGATGGTATGAGCATAAAGGTAATTTAAAGCAAGAATATTCCTCATCAACAAACAACATCATGTATGCCTTTCACCAATCCATCAATAGATTATGCAAACTAGATTCATGCTCTCTCTAAGCAACCACAAATGAAGAAAACATCATTCAAGATCAATACCACATTCAAGACTCCCATAAATTCATCATCACAAGATTGGACACACAAGCTCAATCAACATCGCATCAACACATGCTCATTAAAAAATCAGGCTTTTCATAACAACACCACAATGTTAATCAAGCATATATACAAAGAGATTAAAGGGTTACCCAAAATTTGAAGCCAAGAAGTGTAAGATCCACACAAGAAGAAGCAAAAATTGCTAATTTTTGGGAGAAAAGCTTCACTTTTTTTGAGCTCACCAAAGAGTATGTATGATTGAGTGTTTCTTGAGAAGAAAGAGTGTGTAGATGATGAAATTAGGTGGAAAATTATACCATGAGAATGAAATTTCAGCATGGGTGAAAGAGAGAGAGAGAGAGGTACAACACAGATAAAGATGGAATTTCAAATTAGGGGACAAGTAGTACAATCAATTAATGTTGGCAGCACTAATTGCATAAAAAATCCTAAGGAAATAGGAAATCCTACTTTTTGAATAAAAAAATGCATTTTTAATTTTAAAATCCAAACTTCTTTCGAAAAGTTGCATTTTTGAGACAAGTTGGGGGGGTGGAAAATAAAAAAATCGACAAAAGAAATTTTCTGCCCAGTTTTCCCACCTTCACAAGATAGAGTCTTGTGACCATCATCATGACACGAGACCTTCCCTTCGTGACAACCATTGTCAAGAAGCAACCCCCATATTTTCACTATTCATTAGTTTTCCTCAATTTTTGAAAGAAAACTATGTCACCCATCAAAATTCATTCCATCTACATATAAGCACACATTTTCACATCTAGATCTCCAAATCAAGCAAGAATTTCATTCAAAGGATCCTTTATTTCAAGTAAGACATGCAAATTCCACCAATTGATTACTTCAAACAAGAAAACAAAAGAACCACATACATTTATCGTCGTCATCACGACTTATTTCCTCCTCACGCATTCTAATTTGAAGCACTTACCGGCGAGTCTCCATAATTGCCATTGGTGAATCCGCCCACGATGACGTCGTTGTGGAGAGGTCTTCACAACGAGCCATCCTTACCTTTGTATCCCTTGTCGGCACGTAGAAATGTCTCTCCTTGCTTTGCCAACCTTAACTCCTTGAATGTTACTTTGGTAGGGGGGTGTCGAGGAGGTATCAAATCCTTGATGCTTCTCTTTTCCCGCTGAAACTTGGTTGTCATAGAAAAATAATCTAGTATGGACATATCATTGACCAAATCAGTAAATTCATTGGCCTCCTCCAAAAACTTATTAGCAAGAGATTTATGCTCTAGTCTCTTTACCAACTTGCCTACTCGCACCATCACATCCTTCACTAGCCCACGAGAGCTAGCTTGAGAGTGATCGGCGAGTTGAACAATCACTCTAGTATCTTTAAGTTCACCAATTTCAAGACATTCAAATAGACTAAATGGAATGACATTGAAAGAAGCTCCTAAATCTATCATGGTATGTTCAACAAGTGTTCCACCTAAAGAAATTGGGATAGAAAACATTCTGGGGTCATCACATTTCTTTGGCAAATTCTTACGATTCAAAATGATGACTTCCCCAATTTTTAGCTTCCCTAACTTCTTAGGTGGTCTACGCCTTTTCTTGGTACACGCAACCTTAAGAAATTTAGTATATGAAGCCACATTGTTAATCAATTCCAAGATAGGGATAGATACCTCCATTTTTTCCCAAAAACTTTTCAAATGTTGGCCTCATTTGTCTCCACCTTTGGACTTCCCCTCAAAGAAATTGGAAATGGAGGTGGAATAGCAACTCATGCCTCGGGTGGTGGGAGCTCCTTGGAGGGTGCTTCCTTGACAACTATTTCTTCTTCTTCGAAATGTGCTTTGGTGGCCTCCACTAACTTATCATCCTCTTGTGTCACCTTTTTCTCGATTTCGCAAACTTCCTTACCACTCCTTAGCTTGAGTGCACTCACATTTCTTGGATTCACCACCGGTTGGGAAGGTAGTTTGCCAGACTCTTTTGCTTCCAGTTGGCTCACCAAGGTGGCGAGTTGTCCAACTTGAATCTCAAGGTTATTGATACTTGAGAAGGCTCTAGTACCAAGGTCTTCAATTTCCCTCCTATTTCTTTCCACAAAGATCTCATGTTTCTTCCCCAATTGTCCAATGGCATCCAAGATCTCCTTCATATCCGACTTGTAAAGTGTGGTATGATTGTTGGATGAACCTTCACCCCTAGGATAAGGTTGAGGTGGTGCTTGTCCACCCCTATATCCTTGAGGTTTATTACCATTCTTCTATTAGAATTTAGGGTGATCTCTATACCTCGGATTGAATGTATTTGCATAGGGGCCCAGTCTTGCTTCACCTTGGTTCCCCCGTAATCCTTGTTGTTGACCCCTAGAAAATTGATGCCTCTCCCAATTTTTGTAGTCCACGACGTTCACTTCTTGCACATCACCAACGACCTCGGGGAATTTTTTAGAGCGGTGGTCGAGGTTGCAAACCCTACACATCTTGACTTGGTGCATCTTTCCTCGCAAAAGCTCTTTCATCATAGATGCAAGAGCTTGGATTTGCTCCTCCAACTTTGGTGTGCGTGTGGGTTCATCCAAGAACTTAACCCTATACCTTATACCAAATCACCCCATCCCATTGACCTTCTCTTCAAAAAGTGCCATTGCATCCTTTGGGCTCTTGTTGGCTATAGAACCGTTGCATACGACATTTACCATCTCAATGTCTTCATCACAAAGGCCTTCAAAGAAGTAATTGACCAAATCTCCTTCCTTGAATGAGTGGTAGGGGTAACTAGCTAGGAGTCTGTTAAACCTCTCCCAATAGTCATATAGGTTCTCGGCCGCTCCTTGAGTAATGTTGGACGATTGCTTCTTCACTCGGTTGACTTAGATGATAGAAAGTATTTTTCCAAGAATCGCCACTTCATATCCATCCACTACCCAATGCAACCCGGTAGTAGATAATACAACCAATCTTTTGCTCCATCTTGCAGTGAAAAGATGAATGCTCTCAAGTTGTAATCATCTTCCGACACTCCCGGCGGCTTTATATTCATGCACACTAAATGGAATTCCAACAATTGTTTGTTCAGATCCTTTCCCACCATACCGTGGAAGGTAGAAAGGTAATGTATCATCCCACTTTTCAGCTCACAAGTCACGTTTGGAGGTAAGGGTGGGAATGTGATACATAAGGGTTGGTTCTCTAAGTTCGGGGATGATACATTATGTATCATCCCACTTTTCTGCCATCATGTGCGATGCTTCCTCAAAATTCAAACCCCCTAGATTGAGCCTCCGATCTATTTCTCTTTCCCCTTCTCCTCTGATTACCCATGGAATTAGTTAGAGAATGCAAAACACCTAGATTTGTGATACAGGTATGTACCATAAACTAGGGTCACACTATCCTTCCAATGTCACAATAGCAATCAGAATCAAAGCAACAAGAAACTATGACCAAAATTCCACTCTTAGCAAACAAAACAAACAAAAGAAAACAATAAAAGACACTACTAACTACTCTACTAGAACTAAAAAGCATCCCCGGAAAGGGTGTCAAAATTTTGACCCGCCTCCGACCCGATTGTCGTTAAAAACACGAGCCGAGGGACTTATTGGTCAAAATTATATTTTATTATGCACCCTTTCTTATTACTAAGCTACCAAGGGGTAGTAAGCGGTAAGCCCTGGATTTGTCCAAAAGGATGCTAGGGCTGAAGTATTAGTTAAAACACAATCTCGTGCAGGTTGCCAATCTGCATGAGTGAAATGAATAACTAGTAGTGTAGACATGAAACTGGGGAAGAGGGGTTTGGTATTTTCAACTAACAACTAGAAAGCATGCAATTAACAAACGAGTAAACTAATTATACTAGGCACTTGGGAATCATTTAGTAACATGGTAGTTCTAATGCTTCAATCCTCGATTCATTCACATATAGACATTCAAAAGACCTATCTGTGTGTTTACAATACGTGGTGTGGCCGATGTCATACACTTCCCCAACCCTGTCATGGTGGGTGCGCTCGTAACCCTCCATCAGCACTGCCATCGTAATTAGGGGAGTACAACGAGGTCCGACCATCATTGCAGGGTTGCAGGCCTATTTCTCCCCCTTGTTATTATGTCCTGGGCTTTCACCACGAATGAAACTACTCCCCTTGGGTCCTATATATGCTAGGCCCAAGGTTCGTAGACACCTTATCTGTGATACTAGGGTTTCAACACAACACCTAACTTGCTACTATTTACTATATCTACCCGCAACCTCTCGGGCAACAGTTACGAAGTCAGCTAAGACTGGTGCAACTAAAAATAGGTCAGAGCATTCTCAAATCCCCCGTGCACACACCCACGCGGATGTTTTCTCCCTTACCCATTCTAACATCTAGGTTTCTCCTCCCAATGAGGCATCAATAATTTCACCATACATGAGTATATCCCAAATTGTGTGCTTATATGTGGTGTACTACTCATGCATTTATAACATTTAAGAACAATCATAACAATATCATAAACACAAAGATATGATGAATCTAATAAATCCCATAAAGCATTTAGAACATACCAAGTGCCAAAATGAATTCCAAGCTAATCTAACTACTCCCTAGACATGGAATTCAAATATAGATTTGAATTCCACATCTTTGGAAAAACAAAGAAGAAAAGAAAAGACAATATTACAAAACCTACAAAAGGAACTCCTTCCTTTTCTCCAAGCTCTCTCCTACTCAAATGTATTTCCAAATATGTTCCTACCTCTCAAATGAGTAGACTAGGGTCCTATATAGAGTAGTAGGATATTGGGCCTAAAAATAGGCCCAAAATAGGCCAAAAGTAGCAAAACCCTAGTTCAGCTGCTAAGGTTTCACGGACCGGCACAGATGCCACGGTCCGTGAAACATGAATAGCCACGAGATGCCAGATCTGGCACGATTCGTGAATGTTTATAGCCGCAGCTTGTGGGATCTGATGTGGTTTGTGAAGCTGGGATCGTGCCACGATCTGTGAAGGTTTTCACGGACTGCAAGCAACATGCAATTTTTGCTCAGAGTTTTCCTGCGGTTCATGAAGGCTTTCACAGACCGCTAACAACTTGTGGCTTTTGCTCATAAATATTCTCATGGTCCGTGAAGGTTTTCACGAAATGGCTCTATACTTATCCATATTCTTCAACTCTTCATCCCCTTGCTTTATGGTCTGATGCTTTTGTCACGTCCTGACGCCTTGTCTCGTGGAGATCTCATGCTGGTCTTGTGCTAGTCTTCACGGAACCTCTGGATTCTTGTGTAGTACGGTCTGTGAAGATTGTCATGGGCTACTGGTACTTAACCATGCACGGTCTGTGACCTGGCCCTGGTGCTTCGTTGGCTGAACTTTGTTTGCTTGTCATGGGTGAATTGTTAGTCCGAATCGGGAGTTCTAGTATTCAATTTTGCAGTACTCGAGAAGAAAAATCCAATGGAACCATCCTTGAAGGCTAATTCTTCCTGGATCATTCTCAAACTAAGGCAACACTCCTCGGACCATGATTTGCCATTCTCTCCTTTGACTGTCTTGAACTCTAAAGCCGCCTATCTTTGGCTTCAATTTCCTTCTACCATGCATTAACGTTCATGGCCTTTGTCTACTACCATTCAAATGCGAATGACCTTCAAATATTCTATCGTTAAAATCAAATGGCCTTTGCAAGAATTTAATGTAACAAATAACATTCACGAGCGATCTACTAAAGGTACTAATAATGAAGACCAAGGAGCCTGTGAACACGAGATGTTAAGAATCACTAATTAAGTATACAAAACGCGGGATTTAGAATAGAAAACCAAACATGGTTGTCTAAACCCCTTGTCATGTAAACTCAACTAATGTCGCCAAACCGCCAACCAAAAGTAACTAAAATCTATGTCAAATTCATTGGTTAAAGCATTCAAAATGGTACAGATCAACAACCTCACTGATAACATTGACTGCCCTGCATACATCAGGATTTTCCTCATTTCTGTTTTGGTTATCCAGTGGGGGATTTCGTTGTGGTAGTTGTGGCTCCACGTAATGCTCCTGCCACTGTCCATGAGGACCACGATCTCCCATATTTCCTGCACCAAAGTTCCTTTTAGGGGGAACCTATTCTCTCGATCGTTCCTATGCTTCAAATTGTCCTCCCGGAATGGCTGGCGAAGAGACTCCTTTAGAATGCCTTCTCTTTCACACTAATCAATTTCTATCCGGAGGTGTGTGCACTCATTTTTGTTGTGGCCATAATATTTGTGGTGGTTGCAAAACTTATTGGTGGTTCTTCTTGCGACAAAGGTCCGATTGGTTACATCTATCGGTGGCAGCGATTTGAAAATTCCCCTGTGGATACTCCATATCTCCGCAGTAGAATGCCGCATAGGTGTGTATCTCTCAAAGGTAAGTTTGTCCACTGGCCTTTTGCCTCGGGAATCCGTAGGCTTTGCCTGTTTGGCCATTATCTATTCTCTCTTATTTTGTAGCTTTTTCAACCTTTGAATGTTGCTCTACGACTTCCTGGAGCTCCTAGAGCATGTTTGGTGTTTCCTCCATTAGCTTCTTGTAAAGCTCCCGATCCTCCATCCCCAATAGATTAACCCTGGATGATCTCATTTTCAGTACCTTCGACCATTCCCAAACTGTCACCAACATACCTATGGAGAACGTCTGCCGTAGATTCCACATATTTATACTTTGTCTTGTATAGATCGGTCAATATCTTGGTGAACTTCTTCTTCTGGAAGTACTGAATCAAGAGCGCTCCACTAAAGTTCTGGTATGATTGCAACGAGCAGCTTGGCAGCTTTTTGAACCATTCCCGGGCCTTTCCTCGAAGGTAGCTACCCACCAGTTTGTAAGTCAACCTTTCGTCGAAGTCTCGATAGTTATTAGTTCCAGGAAGGTCTGGATAAACTCTTGGGGATCTAAATCTCCCGAGTATGTAGGAAGTCCTTCATTGGGTTTCATATCCTTCGACCATCGAATATTTGTCACAACCAAGCTGAACAAAGATCCCTTCATTTTTCCAGTTGGCCTTATCAGTCTGTCCAACTCTTTCCCCAGGGTACGTTCTTCTCCCCCACATTAATAATCCCTGTTCTGACATGGGGGGGGGTTTTCATTTGATAAAGTGTATAGTGGCTACGAGGTATACTGAGGTAAAGACCCATTCTCCCATCTTCTAGGCGATCGAAGGATGAAAATCCCTGCCCTCGGTAATCCATCCTCTCAGCATAACCCCTTCTTGTGAAGCTCACATAGTTTTGTGCTCCCGACCCTAACATGGCTTCAATGCCCTGGGATGGGTGCAACGACATCGAAGCATACATGGGATAACTTACTTGCATGTGATCGGGAAAAGAGGGTTGGAGCCTCGACGATGCCGCTTCTTCGCATACGCCAATTAAAGGGTGTCCAACAATTGGCTTGCCAGGGGAAGTGATCTAATTTAGGCTTCCAAGGTCAACAATGGACTATGGCCATCGAAGAAGCCTTAGTCATCGAGGGCCTATGGACCGTCGAAGGGGGAACAACTTGGTAGCATGCTGCCGCCAACACCTATGTAATCTAATCAAAACTTGGATGGGGGTCCATAGTTTCATCTCCCATACGGTTTTCACGAATCCTTTATTCATAAGCTTTGACATGTGAGTCACCAGAACACTTTGTGAGATGGCTATCCACACCTCGCGATCCAAACAATGGCATCGGGGTGACAACTCCCACAGTTAGTCCTATGACAATCTCCACATCCTATGATATTCTCAGTGGAGCTTTGGCATGCGACCCTTCGATCACAAGGGTTTGCAAGCTTGGATCTACTGGTTCTCTAGCTGGTGCCACTTCCGCACTCTGCACTACTGTAAGGACGGTGGTCTCCATCTGCTCAGATCTATACGAAGATCTGACCTCACCAACAGCACTAGGCCCCTTCATCCTCAACCTCTCACTTTGACGAGTTGAAGTTGTGGATATAGACATACATCAAGAGATCTAGACTTGACTAAATCGATAACGGTCCGACTGGGTGTGCCAGTGATGCGTATCGTGATTGTCGATCCCGCCCGAGCTTAATCTCGACCAGAGGAAAAAGACCCCGGAGCAATCCGGGGGGAGATTCTCTGTCGATCTAGTCAGCAACCAGTAGAGAGCAAAACTAGGAAATAAAAGTGTTACAAAAAATAAAAGACATACCTCTCTATTTATACCTTTCTTAAACCTTAGCATCATTGGTCTATGACCTAGCTTCCTTCTTCCTTTAGTAAAAGGCTCACTTACGAGCCCACTTAGATGTCTTTTGAGTGATGGGTCTTTCTCTAGGTGATGAGTTTATCGGCCCAAATAGGCTTTAAGTCTACTATGCCATCACCACCCAACCTCGAAAATCTCGCATGGAGAAACGCCAGAGCTCTCCTCCCCCTATATCAGCAACTAAGCCACCACCCACAACCCACAACCCATCCGACGTGCCCTATGAGGTCTCCATCATCGTTAACCCCCCGCTTCCCATTCAGTAAGTGAATGTTTTTAGGGTTGCCTAATAGTTGGAGCCGCTACGAGATCTTTAACCATGATCGACAGCAGCCTCGATGGGACCCACTTCTCCGGTAAGAGAATTGCAGAGCCTCTGCCAATGTACACCACTCCTCTGAGACTACCATCCCTGGGTGAATTAATATATTCATATGACCCATCTTGCAAGAATTTTCCATTATTATAAGGACAACAAAATACCTCACCTATTGCAGAAGATAACAACAAAGTAATCGTGTTACCTTCAATATTTTGTCTAGCTCAATAGCTGCTTCTCCGGAAGTTCATGGCTTCACGCAGACTAGTAAGATCCACATAGGATGGTACCAACATCCATAAGCCATAGGAACACTTCAACTACACTTCTCCAGTAAGAGAAGACACATGTTTTTATGTTTTGTATGTTTTATGTTTTTTTGTTTTTAAGGTGGGGTAAAATGGGAAAAATAATTCAGATTCTAGGAGTAAGGGTGTTTTTTTCATTTCGGGTCCGGTCAATAGCCTAATTTGCGAGTCAACGTCTGATTTGGCTTGAAGGTTATATTAATACATTTTATCATAAAATTAGGGTTAATTTGACTTTTTTTTTGTTTTGCAAAGTTATATTGACACTTTCAGCCCAAATGTAGGGTTAGAAAAATATTTTACCCAAAAATTAACTTTGAATTGACCGATGAATAATAACACATACTCCCCCCTCCCAATCAAAAGTTCCTATATTTTGGTCAACTTTCTCAAATATAATCCGGAGTAGGTGTTTCAATTCATACTTGTCGTTGTTTCACTTATAACTAGGAGGTGCTTCAGCTTATGCTCGTTGGTGTTCAAGCCATGCTTATAATGATTTCACTTGTAATTTGGAGGTGCTTCAAGTATAATTTGAAAATGTTTAATCTTATATATATAGGTGCTTCAAATTAAACTGTTAGGTGCTTCCACTTATGCTAGATTCTTCAACTTATACCTGTCGATGCTTCATTTTAACTAGGAGGTATACCGTTCATGCTTGTAGATGTTTCACTTTTAACTTTGAATCTCTTTATACTTAAGCAAATTATTTATTTTTTTCATTAGAAATTAGAATATATAAATAAATAAAAGTTAGCCGACAAAACTGTTACAAATTGATTGTAAATTGTGAAACTAATAAAGAATAGAGTGGGTCTCCTGACAGGCGGCATGTCCATAAGCTTATGGACATGTCACTTATTTCTTACTTTATACATTGCATTTCTTAAATTACATACAAAATTTAAAAATTTTAAAAATATTTTTTTATATCATATATTTTTATATTTTCTCATTAAATACATATTATTACTTGTTTTAAGTTATAAAATGTAATATTTAAATTTTATAAAAAATTACAATTTTTAATTCAAATGCCTCTAAGGACTATCCATAAGATTATGGAAAAGCCGTCTTTCATAAGACTTTCCCTAAAGAATAATATAAGAAGAAGACGTATCATTTGTAATTAATAATTACCATCTAAAATCCAAGTAAGTTGCCTTATTAAAAACAAATTATTCCCTGGTCTCACACATTCATACACCTATATTTCTTCCGTACTAATTTTTTCCATTTTGTTCTAGTTGTCCATTTCCACATTATTTCTTCAAAGACAATATATGAGAGGCAAAGTCTTGGGAAAGACGGTCTTTCCATAGGCTTATGGAAAGACGGGGTTTAATTCGAATAATAAAAGGTAAAAGGTCTTAGTTGCAATATTAAAAATTTAGTATGCAACATGCAGTAGTTATAAAATTTATAACCCGGTTCATGCAACCCAAAAATTTTATCTTAATTTCTTCTAATTTACACTTTAAACCTTGGTCTTTCCATAACTTATGGAAATACCGTCTTTCAAGAGACGCACTCTATATGAGAAACGCTATTATCTCATTTAAATCTTTATTCTGTAAACGCTCTCTGCCGCGGCACTTACAACGTCAGTGCCCGCATAATCGCATTCACGCACATTTTCGGCACATTTTCGGCACATTCTTCCTTAGATTCTCTTTGTTTCAAATCCAGTTCCCTCAAATATATTAACTTTAGACAATCTAATTTATACCAAGTTAAATTGTAGCAACCATTATTCAAGCAATTTGAAATAAATTGATGTAACTATAGGTACAATTTTATTATTTAGGGTGGACAGATTTTCACACAAGCATCGTAACAGAAATAATTGATGTCGCCACCCTGCTTCATGCACCTAAATCTGCACGACCGATCGCACCATAGCCTACACGGATCGTCGGAGCACGTTTCTGGAAACACCGATTCTAGAATCCTGTTCGGCACCGCCACCCCCGGCGTCACGATCAGAGCAACCACAACCAGAAACAGAAGCATTAGCACCGGGTTTTTCCTTGCCATGTTTAGAAAAGTTTGGGAGAAAATGAAAACTTAGTGGATTAAACTATTTGTATACGGAGGTTATTTCTATTGACTTGATTCAAACTATTTTATATCACCCCTATTTATACTATTGTTATCACTAAACCAATGGTTAAGATCTTGTTAACCTAACTCTTATCTAATGGTTACGAATAACACTCTAGAATATTCTTCGCAACTCCATACAAAACAACTAATCTACAATAAAGTAAGACTATGTTGGGCTCTTCTAGATTATGGACTCTCTTTTGTGATCTTCTAGATTATGGGCTCTCCTTTGGGCTCTTCTAAGTCAAATTTAATTACTGCACATAATGATTTGTTTTTATTTTTTAAATTATATTCTTTTAATTAAAACAATTACTAACAACTAGTTTTCATAAAAAATAATTGTAACCGTAGACTTTGACTGTTAGCATAAGGGTTGACTGATAGTTTATCAATGATGATAATTTCATCATAATGACCCGTCACTAAATTTTTTAGATATTACATGTTTTAGCAACAAATTACTTCGTTAGTAATATTATCGTCACTTAAATGCATGATTTAGTATCGATTGAAGGGGTTTTACTGACAATCTCACCGTGATGGCAAGTCAGCAAATGCCCTCACAAGGTTTAGTGGCGACAAATGTTTCATCACTATACTAGCATTTTAGTGATGAATGAATTGTAAAATCGTCAACAAATCCTTTAGCGAAGATCCTTTACGGACAACTCTTTGACGACTCATTTTTTATCAGTAAAGGATTTTGGTGACAATATCCCGCCGTAACTAAAGTGGGGTTTTCTCGTCGTGCTACTGAGGTGGGATTTCCTACACTTAGATAAAAATTTACAATGTTTTATATGGATGATTAGTGTCTAAATTTGTGAAAAGAGACATTAAGAGTAGGTCGAAGCTTTGAAAATTTGACATGGTCCAAGAACACAGTTTTTTGCTTGTTCTGAGCTCAGATTTGATCTCCATAGTCCCTCGGAGGTTCTTAGAAAACAAAACCTTTAGACTTAAGAATGTGTCGGGTTTTAGTTTCTGCAAAAGAAAGATTTCGATCGATCGTGAGGTGGTGGAGGCATATATCTCGTCATACTTTGCACATGGTTTAAGGGTGATCACAAGATCAAATTAACACATAATTTAATCTACCCTCTTTCAAAAATATGAAATGAAGAGTCAGTGAGTTGCAGAGCCTCTGCAAGGTGCCTTCAAGCTCCCCGATATCAAAGAAATGGAGATAAAAACATGATAGACTGAGACATGTCAGCAATAGTTTTGAAACATTATTATGTTATGGTTTTGTAAACAAAGTGTATAAGACCATCTCATAATGAGACCAAGATTAAAATATAATTTTTACAAGGATTATGGGGTGACGAGTGTCAAATAGAATTTATACAAAGTTTGGGAGAATAAGGAGGAATTTGTGCATACTAATTTTTTGGGTACCATATGTAAATAATTGAGGAATTAATTATTCTAGATCAGAATAATCTCGCGGGTCATGCAACTAGGTCAGAAAATCTCCCACATCAAAATTTGGCTCATAATTTCGTGCATCTCACACACCTTGTGGGGATTGTACATGAAAAATCACTGAAAGGTTGTCCAATGAATGCAACGAGGAACTCGTTCATCAATGTCTTATCGGACTGGATGATATTGATTATTAATCTCTTCGCTCTAGTCTCATGACATAAGAACCTTTGCTATCACTTAATCAGGCTTATTTCATGGTTGTTCAGGAGGAACACCATCTCACTATGGTTAGAGATCGCGAATTCCATAGAGATGGAAACTCAACGTCCAGTTGATCCACAACCTCCTCGTATGTGATGCACACATTGTGGGAAATATGTTCACATTGTCTCCAAGGGCTATCGCCTCATTGGATTCCTTGAAAATTTTGTTTTTTCTTATGGAAAGGGGAACCCAAATTCACAATCTCTACAGATTCTTAGCGGTTCATCTGGACAAGGCAGTGGCCGAGACTCAACAATTGCAATTTGCAAATGCAGTCCATGAACCTTCTTCTTATCTATGCCAAACCATGCTCAAAACTTAAGAGAGATAGGATTTTAGTCTTGCAGTCACACAGGAGCAAGGTAACTAGGCTCCTTAGGTGTTTATTTCTCTTAACATCAAATATGGAACCCACAAGGCCTCTTACAAGTCTTCTTGGATCTTTGACATCGGTGATTCTTCTCATATGACCAGAAACAAGGCACTTCTTTTCATTGATCCGATTGTAATCAAATTGCCAGACAAGAGAATTGAAACTTCTTATCACTTAGGATTTTTGGTGTTTCCATATAAACCACTCTCACTTATATCTTATATGTTCCCAACCTTGATTGCAACTTAGTATCATCTTTCAAAATTATAAAGTTTGATAATTGTGTGGTGACATTAATGAAAAAGCTTTGTGTCATACACTTCGAGGAAGGTGATTGGTGTGGGTGATGAGAATGGGGGGTCTATTGGCTACATTCTTTTGACATCGTGTCTACTCCGGTTCCTTCCACTCATGCTGATTTTGCATTATCTTCTGAAACTTAAAGTATCTCGCATCATCGCCTCAGTTAACCCTCATTGTCTGTGACGTCTATGTTAGCTAGTTTGAATAAATTCATTAGTAGTGATAAATTGTGTGGTCATTGTGACATTTGTGTTAAGGCAAAACAAACTCGTAGCTTTTTTCCATTGGCTATAAATAAAGGAGTCAAGTGCTCATATGACCTTATGTTTTGAGGGTTTGTACTAATATGACCCTGTGAAGTTGGAAAGTGCTAATAGAGCCCTGTGTTTTGCCGAAATGTGCTAATATAACCCTATCGACCTGATTTTGGCCAGAAATACATGAAATGACTATTATACCCCTGTTTTAAAAAAATAAAAATTAAAAAAATGTTAAAAGACAATTATACCCTCATTGTCTCTTTCTTCTTCCTCTTTTTTTCTGCTATTTTCTTCTTCTCTTTCTTCTTCCTCTTTTCTTCTGCTTTTTTCTTCTTCTCTTTCTTCTTCCTCTTTTCTTCTGCTCTTTTCTTCTTCTCTTTTTTCTTCCTCTTTTTCTCCTCTTTTCTTCTTCTCTTTCTTCTTCCTTCACTAGCCTTCGGCCCAAAATCTGCATCGTCGAGGCACCGCATCGAGGCATCGCATCGGTGCCTCGATTCCTACCGTTCCCATCGGTAGCGACGCCTATCGATTCCTACCGTTCCCTCGATTCCTACCATCGAGGTGTCGCATCGGTAGCGGCGCCGGCAGAGGTGACGGAGCAGCGGAGGTGGAGGTGTTGTTACTCAATTCCCGCAGCTTTTTTGCAAGTGTCACTGCTCGATTCCTACCATTCCCATTCTCTCCTGCTCGATTCCTGCCATCTCTGCCACCAGAAGAGGAGCTAGGGTTCAGGGGCGGAGGAAGATCCATCTCCGTCAGATAAGATGGAGTTGGCGGGCTAGGGCGTTGTAGTGGCGCCGGATGGGATTCGCTGAGTTTAGTGGTGGTGGTCGATGAGACGGGGTGGTGGTGGCAGAGCTGGGCAGGATTGGTGTTTGAGGCGGTGGATGGTGAGGCACGGTGAATCGAGCAGGAGAGAACGGTGGTGGAACTGTTTCTCGATTACTTAAAGCATTCAATTCTGGCATTTAACAACATAATCGCAAGAATTCTGGCGCTGTTGGGAATGGCGGTGTCGGTAACGTATCTGAACTATAGAGGTTTGCATATTTTGGGCTTTTCGGCAGTTCTATTAGCGTGTTTTTCACTGTTCCCGTTTGAAGCAATGGTGGTGCTTTCGATCCCGAAGATCCGACCGCGGCGGTAGGCGGTGGTGGATTTTAAGAAGGTGGGTCGGAGAGGGTACTTTAACAATATGTTTTGGAACCTGAATTACAGGGATAAGGCGAGTACGGTTGCTGGAGAAGCCCGAAAGTGCTGAGTAGGGATTAAGCTTTTTATTTACTGTGTTACAGATGGAATCAGAATTTTGTTGCTGGATTTTGTTACTGTGTTACAGATTGAGCTTCTAGATTTGTTGCTCGATTTCAACATATTTTTCTTCAAGAATTGGAATTCTAATCAGTGGAGTTAGGAGTGGGTTAATTTCAAACCAGTGGAGGAGGATTGGAGTGGGTTCGCCGAAGGAATTTTTCCAGATTCTGGCAAACTCCAGTGGCAGAGGTGGCAGAGCGGTGGTGGCGACGGAAATCCAGATTCTGGTGGTAGTGGGCGGCGGAGGTGGTGAAGCTGCGGTGGAGGTGGTGGCGGAACAACCATGACTGTGGTCATGGAGATGATGAAGAAGAAGAATGTAGGGGTATTTTAGTCATTATATTATTAGGTTTAAGACTAGGGATATTTTAGTCATTTTAGGTTTGGTCAATGCCGGAAATTCCTAAGTCAATGCTGGAATAGTGCCACAGGGTTATATCGGCACTTCTGATGCAAAACATAGGGTTACAATAGCACTTTTCAACTTTACAGGGTCATATTAGCAAAAACCTCCAAAACATAGGGTCATATCAGTATTTTGCCCTAAATACAGCTAATAGTTTATTTGGTTTGATTCATTGCAAATTTGGGGGGCTTTATAGTGTTTTGACTTCTGAAGCCTTCTATTTCCCCACCATTGCTGATGATTATCCTAGAGCAACATGGGTGTTTTTCATTCGACATAAGTCTGAGACATGCCAACTGCTCCAAGACTTTTTTTTTTGCCATGGTTCATACACAGTTTTAGATATCAATTCAGCATGCCCGATCTGACAATGAGGCTGAAGTCTTAGCCTTCTGTCCCTTCTTTGTCGAGCAAGGGGTGCTCTTTGAAAGCTCCTGCACCTACATCCCGCAAAAAAAAAGGTAGAGTGGAGAGAAAACATCAATACATTATGAATGTAGCTCGTGCCCTCCACTTTCAAGCCTTTCTTCCAATCAAATTTTTGGGTGAATGTGAATAGACATCATGCTACCTCATTAATAAAACTCCAACTTCGTTGCTTGAGAATTAGACACCATTCGAGCTCTTATATGATCGTATTCTTGGTTGTGGCCATCTTTGAGTATTTGTTTGCCTTTTCTTGGAATCTCACCTTCTCAAATCAAGCAATAGATTTGATCCTCACAGCTTCAAGTGTGTGTTTCTCAGGCACTCAATCAGACAACGGGGCATGCACACTTATGATCTTGAACATAGACGTGCATTTGTTTGCGTGATGTTATCTTCTACGTATCCATCTTCCCATTTGCTAATCCCAATCCTTCTTCCTCGATTGAGCCACAATGACTAAGCCCAACTTTGTTTGATTCTCCTACATTATCTCCCACATCTTAGCCACAACGTCCCAGTCCTATTCTAGTTGATGAATCTGTGTATTCTGACACAAGGGGGGAGAGAAAGCTCACAACCTTTCACCTCCCGTGCATCCTTGCCAATCCCTCAGAGTCCCTCACCTTGCTCATTGTCGTTTGCTGCAGATATCATTGATTCATCGTCTCCACTCATCTTGCATGCACTCGAAAACCACCCCTCACGTTTGTCACACGGTTGGTAAGACCCCTAGCTGCCCACACACAAATCACATCATCCTTGTCATCATCCCGAAGTAAACCATATCCTCTCGTCAACTATATCTCTTGCGATAAATCTTTGGCTAATCATGCTTGATTTCTTCATGCTATCATCGTCGAATGCAAGCCTTCTTCTTTCTACAAGGTAGTTCGACATGAGCATTGGCACAAGGTGATGAGTTCGAAACTTCAAGCTCTTGATCACAATCATGCCTGGGATTTCTATAGCTTTAGCTTATCACTGGGCAAGAAAGCTATTAGATGCAAGTGGGAATTTTGAATCAAATACAAATTCAATGGATCGATTGAGAGATATAAAGCTCGCCTAGTGGTTCTTGGAAATATTCAGATTAAAGGTATCGATTTCACTACTATTTTTGCTCTAGTCGCCAAGATGGTCACGGTCTGTGTTTTCTTAACAGTTGGTGTCATTTGAGAATGGGTAGTGCACAATATGGATGTGCACAATGCATTCTTACATGGTGATCTTCACGAGGAAGTTTATATGTCGCCACCTCTTAGTTATTTGAGTGTTCTGTCTGGCCAAGTTTATCGACCAAAGCAGTCTCTCTAGGGCCTTCATCAACCCTTAAAACTAGTTTTCCAAGCTCGCATATGCTTTTAAGGATTATGGTTTCTAGCAAATCCTTGCAGACTATTCATTGTTCTTTTGATCACGATGTGGTGTCGATCTTCAAGTTCTTGTCTATGTCGACGATCTCATTATTGTTGGCAACAACACTACTGCAATTTCTACCATCAAAACCTACTTATACAAGTTTTTTCATATGAAAGATTTTGGGTTTCTCAAGTTTTGTCTCGATCTTGAAATTGGTCGAAATTCTTCCAATATTGTTCTTACTCAAAGGAAGTATGCCTTGGAAATTCTTGCGGATTATGGTTTAGTTGGTTCCAAATCGTGCGACTCTCCCATGGATGCTAATCATTAACTACCTATGGTGAGAGCCCTTGTACTCCAATTCGGAAGAACGTTTTCCTCCTATCGATCACTTAATTTATCTTATAATCATGAGGCCTGACATTTGTTTTGCAATTCATACTATTTCCAAGTTCATGCAACATCCAAAAGAAGCTCACGGGTTAGCTAATTTACATTTTCTTTGGTTTTTCAAAGGCCATCATGGCCAGGGTCTTCATCTCACTCGCACTAGCTCACTTCATTGGATTGCTTTATGAGACTCTGACTGGGCCTTCTGCCTACTTACATATCGGTCAGTCACATGATATTTTGTCTTACTCGACCAATCACCCATTTCCTAGAAAACGGAGAAACAATCTATAGTTTCCCACTCTTCTACTGAGTTCGAATACCAATCCATGTTTGTGACTTGTAGTGAAATTTCTATGGCTCAAAGCTTTGCTTGTTTCTCTCAGCATCCACCAATTAATTTGTATGTTTTGTGATAGTTAAGTTGCATTGCACATTGCTGCTAATCCCATTTTTCATGAGCAAAAGAAGTAAATTAAGATTGATTGTCACTTTATCCGATACCTGGTCGTAGCTAAAACAATCCGACCATCTCACATTTCAACAACTCAACAGCATGTTGACATCTTTACCAAGATCTACCAACACCACAAATTTGCCACATGCTTCAATTTGAGGGGTACTATTAAAGAATGTTGTCAAAATAGCGCACACACGTATATATCGTATTTACTATAAAAAGCAACACATATTTTCTCGGTTCTACGGGAATTTTTACCTCTATTTTTATTCCTAAAAAAACCGAGGTACACGTAAGTGCAATAAAAGGTATACTTTTTACCACGGTTCATAATCGAGGTATAAAAACTGAGGTAATTTTTTTTTATTACCGATAGCGCACGTAAATAAAATCAAAGTAAAAAAATTTAGTGACCGACAGTTTACTAAGAAAAATTTAGTAAAAGTTTTTATCAATAAGACCCTATTATCAATAAGACCCTATTATCAATAAGACCCTATTATCAATAAGACCCTATTATCAATAAGACCGAAACCAGGTCATAGGGTAGTGCAACGTCGCACGTACCATTTCAAAATTCTTTTAAAAATTACCGAAAGCGGAAACGAAATCGACCCCTCTTTTGGTAGTTAAGAATTAATTCCGGCCAGTTGCAGATTTCTGGCCACATGTTCAGAAGCCAATGCACAGCCAAATTCACAGAATAAAAGATAATACAAGCCCAGATTTAGCTTAAATGAAAAGAAATTGTACAATTCAAAGTATAAACATACTGTTCCAGTTCCCAATATACAAAAATTCATCACGATTTCATATACACAAAATATCAAACCCTGGCATCTACAGTGGAAAATTATCAAACCCTGTTCTTGAGGCTCTGGTGGTGTCGGAGCTTAGGTCGCGGCGTCGCTGGAGCGGTGGCTTCAGAAGCCAGAGTGGATCGCTCGAGTTTAGAAGCGGTGCGGAAATGCGGTGGATCGGAGGCGAAGAGAGGCGTAGGGCGGAGCACGGTGAAGGGCGTCTGAAGAAGAAATAGCTCCGTCGCTATTAGGTAGAAGGGAGGGAGGCGGGGAGTGTTTGAAGAAGGGAGGGAGGAGGAGATCAGAATAGGGCTTGGTTATTTTATAATGCTAGGGTGTGGGTAAGGTTTTTGGGCTAGCCACACCTGTTTGGCCCTTTTCTTAGGAATTTTTGGGCTGAATTTAGGATTATAAATGGAAATCAATTAATAATGTAAGGTAATATTGTGAAAATAAATAAATTATCATTTTGATTTTTAATTACTCCCTCTGTTCCAGGGAACCTGCAGAGAGAGAAATCTCTTCTCAGGATTTCCCCGGGCCCCACGTTGTCAGCAGCCATGTGCTGTTTCATAACCCAGAAAAAATTTGTCTGGGATAATCAAAATTAGGGTGGTAAAGCCTTCCCACCTTTCTTTAATTGGCTGTCTTCCCGCCAAATTAATGAGCTGGGAAGACGCCAAAACTGTACAATGTGGTACTGTTCATATAGTACCAAAATTCTCAAAAATTAAGAACACATTCCCTATTTATACAGTCATCAATACTACCATCAATGAACTAAAGCTGTGTAAATGAAGACAAAAAGCTTTGTAAACATTCAACTACATGCCAAAACCCCAAACCCATAAAAGTTTGAGTTTTTTTGGGGGAACCCTCAGGTAGAAAATCACAATTCTTCGAGCCGTCCCGAGCCCCGTAGGTGCTGGTTGCTCTCATTTGTGCATCTTCCCATCATCATCAGGTTTTTTTTACGGGCGATGCGGGTCAAGAATCTAACTAATGAAGAGAGGCAGCATATGGCAGAGTTTCTGTTGGAGCACCACAAAGATGGAAAGATCCAGCACTCAAAAAGGGAAGAGGCAGCTTCTATGTTTGATTGCAGCATTCGTACTGTCAGCATAATCTGGGCGCTGACTAGAGCTCAAATGGAAGCCGGAGTCCCACTGGACCCGCGTCATCGGATGACGGGCCATCCTCCAAAAAACAAGAAAAGCATCGATATTGATGGCTTGAGAATGTTGCCTGCAATACAAAAAAGAACCATAAGAGGGTACAACCAAAGCATTAGGCATATGGAAGAGCATCGTTCAACGTGCCATCGCAGCCAAGGTCATAAGAAGTCATACAAATAGCATCAAACCTGCCCTCACCGAACAGAATAAGGTATCTCGTATGTGGTTTGTTTTAGAAAAGTTAGATCCAGATCTTAGATTCAGGTCCATGGACCATGCCATTCACATAGATGAAAAATGGTTCTATTTGAGTAAACCCACTGTTAGGTACCTACTTGCCCCAGATGAACAGGGGCCATACCGAACATGTAAACACAAGTCCCACATACCAAAATTGATGTTCATGTGTGCAGTAAGTAGGCCAATTTGGGGGGAAGATGGTGAACTACTTTTTGATGGGAAACTAGGTATATTTGCATTTGTGCAAGATCAAGTTGCAGTCAATAACAGCAAAAATAGGCTAGCAGGTACAGTGGAAAAGGTGCCAATACCAAAGATCACAAGAGATGTGATAAGAGCCAAGATAATACAAGAAGTAATTCTAGCAATCAAAGCAAGGTGGCCAGCACATTTACTAGGCAAGTTCATACTCATTCAACAAGACAATGCAAAGCCACATATCTTCAATCATGATCTAGATTTTAGGGCAGTGGCGGAAATGGATGGTTTCTGCATGAAACTTGTTAGTCAACCTGTAAATTCACCCGATTGCAACATACTCGACTTAGGTTTTTTAACTCAATTCAGAGCCTACAACAAGAACAAGCATCAGCAAATGTGGGGCAACTAATTGAAGCAGTGCAATCAGCATATGAAAGGGAAGATGCAGTCACTTTGAACAAAGTGTTTGTCACTCATCAGCAGTCAATGATAGAGATACTGAAAGCACGTGGATTAAACAAGTACAAGATGCCACGCATGAATAAGGACATGCACATAAGGAATGAGACTCTACCAAGGTTACTGCAGGTAGATTAAGAGGTGGTGAGGGGTAGCATTGAACATCTGATCAACAAGAGGGCACTGGATGAAACAATCACGCCATTGATGCATGCCCTAGGTTATAGACTGTGAGTGCACTAGTGTAAAACATTTTGGGGGTTGGTCAATTGGCAAATTTTGATAGCTAGGAACATCCCACTGTTGGTGTGAATTGGATGTTCCAAGACCAACACCGGATAAATGTACATTTTCTACTAATGTTAAAAGCTGTATGTTTGTGCCTCTATTATCATGTTTTCATTTTCACGAAAATGCATGACATCTTCTGGGAACAAGAAAACCCAGTAAACATTTGAGCCACTAACAATGAACACACAAAAATGCACTGATCAAGTTTACCCACAACAGAGGGAAGATGCATGCTGATAAGCTTTAGTCTCACAATACTGAGCACACAGAATTAGTCACATAATACTGATCAGATATAGTTATAGAGTACTGAGCACACAAATACACAACACACAAGCAACTGACATGGGAGCACAGGTTCGCCTAAAGACAGTGGAGCACACATAACAGAGGGAAGATGCAACTTTCTGAGACAGGCACAACAACAACACAAGTACTGAGCACACAAATACACAGCACATAAGCAACTGACATGGGAGCACAAGTTCACCTGAAGAAAGGGGAGCACAGATAACATAGGGAAGATGCAACTTTCTAAGACAGGCACAACATCAGCACAAGTACTGAGCACACAAATACACAGGACGTAAGCAATTGACATGGGAGCACAGGGTCACCTGAAGATAGGGGAGCACAGATAACAAAGGGAAGATGCAACTATCTGAGACAGGCACAACATCAACACAAGTACTGAGCACACAAATACACAACGCATAAGCAACTGACATGGGAGCACAGGTTCACCTGGAGATAGGGGGCATAAATAACAGAGGGAAGATACAACTATCTGAGACAGGCACAACATCAACACAAGTACTGAGCACACAAAAACACAGCACACAAGCAGTTGACATGGGAGCACAGGTTCACCTGAAGACAGGAGAGCACAGATAACAGAGGGAAGATGGAACTAACATCAACACAAGTACTGAGCACACAAGCCAAATGCAAAGGGAAGATACAAAAAACAACCATTGATCAGGAAGACATAGGAAGAACATGAACACAAGGCTAAACATTCACAATATCCCAGTGCAACCAAAAGACCTTCAGATCAAAATAATGAAGACAGACATGGAAAAAAATCACCTGATTTGCAGTCACGAATATATCTTTCGAACTTGCATCACAGTAAGAGGTTCAAGGGTTTCCCCCTTCACATAGTTCGTAGCATCTTTCACATCAGACCATTTACATACTTCCAAAACTAAAGTATTCAACAAGTAAATAAATTAGTTGGCCACAAATAGAGTATAAATCACCTATAATCTGAAACCCTAATATACCGAAACCGTGAAGCCACTTATCTTTTTACAGGCATTCATGGTAGTGGACAGAGTAAATATAAAGTTTTTTTTACAGGGATTCATCACTTCCGGCACCGACGCTTCGCATTCCTGCCTTCCCTCATCCAAGGATAGAGCAAATATAACATCTCATTGCTCCCATGGTGGGTGTCGTTGGACTCACTGCCCTCCGTCTCCGTCTTCGATGGGGACTCACCTTTTAAGGCTATTGGTCCACCACCGCCGACCCCAATGCTAGGGTTTTGCGACCCACAGCCGAAACTAACATCACTGAGGTGAGGACAGTTTTCAGGGTGAACATGCCTCACCGGAGACGATGCCTTGACCTCTACAACACCAATGACAACGTCATAGAGAGCCAGATCTGACCTTCGATGACCGATACAAGGCTTTGCCACTGTCGCTTCCCTGATGATGGCGTCAGGCCTCCAAATGGAGGTCGCATCATCCGCCTCCGTCTCTGGGACGACCTCTGACGGACTAAAGGTGTCGGACACATAACACAATGAGCATCTTCGGCATGATTGACCGGAAGAACTGGTGGAAATCGACATTTGAAACGAAGAACAGGGACCGGGGAAGATGATGAGACTAAAAAATGGCTAGATTGGTAAACAAATTTGGACTGATTTGAGCAGATCTGAACTAGGGTTTAGAGGAGCACATGGAGAGAATGCGAGAAGATCAGGAAGATGAATAATGAATGAGAGCAGTGAGAAATCAAAGACTAAGGCATGTGAATTCACTGCCCAAGAATCTTTAATTGGCCACTTTTGTTGGTTGGGTGGAGCAAAAGAGGAGTGAATAAATTTGAAATGGGAGCTGGAAATGGGATATTTTAAAACCTGAATTAGTGGGACTGGGATTAGTAGATTTGGGTTTGTTAATGTTTAATTGGGCTGATTTGTTTGTTAAATGAGTGACCTTTTTGTAATAAGATAAATCTAGTAAGGGTAATGTGGGAATTTCTGATGAAATTCTTTGCCAAATGAAGAAAATTTTAAAAGTGTGTAGATTTGTCTGGGACAGCCAAAAAAGGAAAGTGTGAAGATTCGGCCGGGACGGAGGGAGTATAATTTTTTGAATTTAAATAAAATAATATAATTTTATTACAATAAAACTAAAAACATATTTGATGTCTTAATAATTTTGTATATCTGCTATGTTATAATATTGAGTCCATCTCTTGAAAGACGGTAAGGTTTAAATTGTAAATTAGAAGAAACGAAGATAAAATATTCGGGTTGCATGAATCAGGTTATAAACATTTGTTATTCTTTCCATAATACATGCTTTTTGTCTTTCCATAATACATGGTTTTTGTTATTCTTGCCTAAATATAGAAATATAAAATAAATTATATTTTGAGTGAAATATTGGAAAGTGCTAGTACATATTCTGGAGTAACTTAGAGTTGAATGCTTACAAGTAAAAAAGAAAATTTTGAAAGGATTACGGATATGATCTTATGCTCGGTTGTTGATAAATATTCTGCTACAAACTTGGAAATTACAATGAGGGTGTATATGGTAGAATCATGTTCGAGCGAATTTCAAATTGGAGTTATGGGTAAAGTTTTTACTTTTCACGCTTAGGTCCCTCTCCAAGAAAGTTGGAGTTGTCGAATCACGAAATTGACGATGTCAAAATGCAATTCAATAATATAAGATTGTGAATTTGCAATTTTGGCATGTATAGAGGAATGGAAGGGGCTCGAAAGTCAACATTGATTACTTCTACACAGTCTTGGAAAATTATACTAGGCCCAAAATTGTGTTACCTCACTATCATTTACTTTTAAAATACATGATTTTTGTTATTCTTGCCTAAATATAGAAATATAAAATAAATTATTTTTTGGTGAAATGTTGGAAAGCGATAGTACATGTTCTTGAGTAACTCACACCGGTGCCTATGTGCATGTTTTCCAATAGTTACATATTCATCTAATCACTAAATTGGTACGGAGCACCTCCCTCGCAAATATTTGTATGTCATACCTGCAATGTATCAGAAATAACGAGATATTTCTTAATTAAATTTAACCTAGCAACCAAATTTTATACTACTTAATTTATATACTACTTATTTTATATAATTGTGAATAAGTAGTATATAAAATTTTATTCAGTGAAAAAATAAAATTTATTTATTGATAATCGACTTCGATCACATATTACTCGAACTCTATGTTTAATTTATTTTATTTGAAAATATAAACATAAAGTCATAGTTAAAAGTATAGTTATAAAATATTTTAAAATTTTAAAAGAAATGGAGTAGCATAAAATTTTACAAAATTATATTTTAGTGTTGTTTAAAATTAAATTTTACTAGAGCGAAGTGCATATATAACCCTACATAAATAATGAAAATGCACATATAACCCTGTGATAATTGAAAGTGCAAATATAACCCTGGATAGTTAGTTTATGTGTAGATATAACCTTTTCCAGTAGTCTGAGGTCAGAATTGGGTGAAAAGACAACTTTACCCTTTTGAAAAAAAGAAACACAAAAAAGTGAATTTACTATTTTAACCCAAAAAATCCCTAACAGACCTCTCCTCCCGCCATATCAAAAAAGTTAATAGAACGTATTGTTCGTCATTCTTTGCTAATTTGGAGAACATATTGTTCGATGTTCTTTGCTAATTTGGTTGCTTTGAGTTATGGAAACTCCGCCGACCAACAATATGTTCACCAATCGGCGGAGCTCCGGTACTGGTACCGGTTAGCTCCCATCTTACTCCAGTTCCAGAGGTACCATCAAAGGCAGTGTCGAAGGTGAAGTCCGGCAAGTACACCGGCAAGAAGTTCTGTGACTCGCCCCGACCCGGGTTCGTTAACACAATCGCAACAGTGCAATCAATTAACCCAACCCGAGGCACTTATCCTGTGGGAAGGTCAAAGATAAGATTTATATTCTGCACCCATTCTCGCTGCTAATGCTACCAAAGAGTAGTAAGTGGCAAGCCCTGAGTTTATCCACAGAGATGCAAGGGTTCAAGTAAAAGTCATAACACAGCCTCGTGTGGGTTGTCAATCCGCACGAGTGAAAGGAATAACTACTAGTGTAAACATGCAAACTGTGTGTGGGGGGTGTGGGGTTTGGTATTTTCAACTAACAACTACAAGCATGAAATAAACAAACAAGTAAACTATTTATACTAGGCACTTGAGACTAATCGAGCAACATGGTAGTTCTAATGCTTCAATCCTCAATTCATTCACATATAGACATACAAAAGACCTATCAGTGTGTTCACAACCGTGGTGTGGCCGATGACATACACTTCCTCATCCCTGTCACAATGGTTGCGCTCGCAACCCTCCATCAACACTGTCATTGTAATTATGGGAGCACAACAAGGTCGGATTGTTATTGTGGTTTTGTTTCTCCCCCGTGCTATTATGTCCCGGGCTTCCACCACAAATGTGATAATTCCCAGTGGTCTTCTATATGCTAGGCCTAGGTTCACAGGCACCTTATCTGTGATACTAGAGTTTCAACACAACACCTAGCTTGCTACTGTCAACTATCTCTATCCCTAACCTATCAAAAAATCTTTAAGTAATCATCTAAGAATGGTGCGATGGTATGTGAATTAGGGTTACCTCAAATTTCCCGTGCACACACTCACGCAGACTCGTTCCCTTCCACCCATTCGAACGTCCAGGTTTCTCTTCCAAATGGGGCATCAATAAGTGCACCATACATGAACATAGCCCAAAGTGTGTGCTCATATGTGGTGTAGTGTTCATGCATTTTTCACATTTAAGAACAATCACAAAAATATCATAAACACAAAGATAGGTGGAATTTAAGGAATCTCATAAAACATCAAAAGCTACACATGTGCCAAATATGTCCCAAGTTATCTAACTAATCTAAAAAGTATAGATCCATGGAAAATATGTAATTAGATGTCATGGATCTAAGATAATAAGAAGAAAAGAAAAAGATAAGAGAAAGAGAAGAATAAGGAAGGAGAAGAAGAACTCTCCTCTTCCTTCTCTCTAAACTAGAAAGGGAAACTAATCTACATTAAGACTAGATCTATTCTACTTAGGGTTTTATAGAAGACTAAGACTCCTATATATAGTAGTAGGAGATAGGGCCTAAAGATAGGCTCAAAATAGGCCAAGCATAGTAAAACCCTACTCACCCTTTCCCTCTAGCCACTGAACCTTTCTTGAATAAACTGCTCAAATCTGTGAACCTTCTACAACCGAATTATAGTGTGTTGGATAGAGCTCAGAAATACAAAGATTTTGATATATGGTAGATGGAAATCAAATGAAAATTGAGAGAGTTATGGCCAAAACGGTCAGACGCTAAGGTGTCACAGACCGGAACGGATGCCACGGACTGTGAACATTCAAGCACGGACCGCTAGATCAGGTGCGGTCCATGAAAATTCAAGCATGGACCGCTAGATCCGGTGCGGTCCACGAACATTCATAGTTGCAGCAATCCACGATCCGTGAAGCTGGGCTCGTTCCAAGGTCCGTGAATGTTTTCACGGACCGCGAGTAGCACCACGGTTTCCACTCAGTAGTTTTTATGGCCCGGCCTCCTTTTAACAGACCGCGAGCAGCATGGGTGTTTGCTCAGAACTCTCATCACGGTCTGTGAAGGTTTTCACGGACCGACTTTATACTTAGCCAAATTTCTTCAACTCTAGCCACTGAACCTTTCTAGAATAAACTGCTCAAATCCTTGAACATTCTGAAGCTGAATTATAGTGCGTTGGATAGAGCTCAGAAATAGAAAGATTTTGATATATGGTAGAGGGAAATTGGATGAAAATTGAGAAAGTTATGGCCAAAACGGTCAGACGCTAAGGTGTCACGGACAAGCACGAATGCCATAGTCCGTGAACATTCAAGCCCGGGCTGCTAGATCCGGTGCAGTCCATGAACATTCATAGTTGCAATAAGCCACGGTCCATGAATGTTTTCACGGACCGCGAGTAGCACCACCGTTTCCACTTAGTAGTTTTCACGGCACGGCCTCCTTTTAACAGATCGCGAGCAGCATGGGTGTTTGCTCAGAACTCTCATCACGGTCTATGAAGGTTTTCACGGACTGATTTTATACTTAGCCGAATTTCTTCAACTCTTCCCTTCCATGCTTCGACCCGGCTCCATTGTCTCGTGAAGGTCTCGTGCAGGTCTTCACGGATCCTCTGTGTCCCCCTTGTAGTGCGGGCTGTATGCTTTGTCACAGGCCACTGGTGCTTTACCATGTTCTGTCCGTGAAGTGCCACCGGTGCTTCATCGGCTGAACTTCATTTTCTTGTTACAGGTGAACCGTTAGCCTGAATTAGAAGTTCTTGTAGTCATTTTGTAGTACTTGAGAAGATGAATACAATAGAACCAACTTTGAAGGCTATTTCTTCATGGATCGTTCTTGGAATAAGGCAACACTCCTCGGACCACGATTCACCATTTTCTCCTTTGGTCATCTTGAACTCCGAAGCCGCATATCTTTGGCTTCAATCTCCTTCTACCATGCATTGATGTTTGTGGCCTTCATTTTCTACCATTCTAATGTGAATGACCTTTGCTTCTTCTACCATCCTTGCGAACGACCTTCAATCTTCTACCGTCCCTGCGAACAACCTTCACATAGAATGTAACCAAAAAGTACCCACGGGCGACCTACTAGAGATGATCAAAATGAAGACCAAGGAGCCCGTGGATACAAGATGTCCATTAGTACCAATTAAGTCTACAAAATGTGGATTTAGACAAGAAAACCAAACATGGCTGTCTAAACCCTCTGTCACATAAACTCAACTAATATTAGCAATCCACCAACTAAAAGTAACTAAAAACTATGTCCCCCAAAGAAGTGAAAATCCTCACAACTCTCACACTCCCCGAAGATCCTAAATTGACCTATCCACCCGAAATAAAATGTGGAAAAAGTTAAGCCAAAAAGATAAGTGTCAAGCTAGCTTACTTTCCCAAAATGATCCCAAAGAAATCAAAAAGTCGTCTAAAAAAACAATCCCCCAAGGAAATCCAAAAGCCATCGACTTGGTTGCAACATAGGGATAACGCAAGATTCTCAACCTAGTAACAACCAAGGAGTCCAATGTATTGTCAACCTAGTTTCTTGTTTCTTTTTTTCTTCTTTTTTCTCTCAATTTTCCTAGAGCCCTTTCGGGGTTTTCACCTAGCGGTATCCCATAAAATGTGCTCACCTCTCACCTTTTTTCACACGACCTCTCATTTTTGCATTGACTCGTAAGCCTAACAGGGCCAAGTCTCTCACTTTTACCTAGGCATTTTGACATATCTGGGCTTTTCCTAATGTTACCCAAGTCGCCCTTTCGGGTTTTCGACTTGTCCAAGTTAAATATTTTTTTTATTTTTTAAAATGCTCTTGGAAGAGCCATTAGTTACATAAAAATAACTAAAAATTATAAGTGCTATCCAATCCCCTATACTCCCCACACTTAATGCTTGCATTATCCTCAATGCATATACAAAAACAAAGAACACATGTCAAGAGAAAGAAATAAGAAAACACTTAATGAAAAATGAACACTAAAAACTACACTTGATGGCACAATCATGGAATGTAAAGAACAAAATACCATCACCCCAATATACTATACCATAATCTCTAAACATGAAAGATCAATCTAACCTCTATTATGCACCACAAATCGAATGAAGAATTGAATACCAATGGTGAGTTACCTCTTAGGTCTCGATGTGTGTGTTTCAAGGGTTTTAAGGGTAGGTGGGTTTTGGGTGGTATTGGGTGGTGGTTGGGTGGTAGTAGGGAAGAAATGGTCATTGAGTGGTGTAGGAAAGTATGTGAGCTCCATTGGTCATGCACATCTATACGCCCCATGAACTTGGGTTTGGTTCTTCTTCTTGTCTACCATTTTGAGCATCACAAATCATGTGCGTCTACATGGTCTATGAGTTAGACTCCCTATTTGTTCACCTTCCTCCAAGAACCATATGCTTCCTATAAAACAAACATGCACACCAAGTGTAATAGTGTCCCAAAAACAAAAAGAAATCTACAAATAGGAAAACATACCAAAAATAGTAAACTAATATATTTTTTTCAAAGCTCGGGTTGCCTTCCTAGAAGCTCCCTATTTTTAAGGTCGCCGGCACGACCCTAATGTTATCCATATGGTGCAGTTTTGTACCCTATCACCATGGACAACAAAACATGGAAATGTGGGGATAAGAATTTTCCAAGAGGAAGATATAGTAGATGAGGAGTCAACCTTAGAGGGAATATGTGGGTTGGAAGCTTAGCATATTCAATTGGCTTCCATATGGTTTCCTCTAAGCCTTCCAAAAATGTGGAAGTAGGTTCTATAGGTGGATGTATGGGTGCAAGTAAGTAATATGGAAAATTAAGTATAATCACCCCTTCCTCAACTTCTTCACTCTCAATAAGCCATTCCCCATCCCCTTTAGATTCATCTACCAAAATTTCACACTCAACTAGGGATGGTTCGTTTTCAGAATATTGGGTTTCAAGTTGGATCATCATATTCCTCTCCAGAATTAGGTTTCTGATTGCCTCCTGCTCGCAACCCCCGTCGACTGAGTCCCATCTCCAATGGCGTTGAATAACGGTGTCAAATCGTGCGCTAGGCTCTTCACCTCTACCGAGTCACTCATCTCCAAATCCGTGAACAGAGGGATCCATTCAACCACCGTTAAGAAAATGGGAGGAGGCCATGCTCATGGTCACGATGAGCCTTTCTACCTTCATGCTAAGCACATGTACAACCTGGACAAAATGAAGAACAGGACTCTGAAAATGAGTGCTACTGTTTTTTCAGCCTTCAACATTGGTGTCCTAGTCCCTGTTTATGCTGTCTATTTCCAGCAAAAGAAGACAGCTTCTGGATGAACTCCAGATTATTTTTTCCAAGCATTATGGCAATAATATAGCTACATTGGAATTCCTAGTGTCACCGTTGACATGAATCACTCACTTTGAAGAAGTTTAGTGATTTCACATTTGCTTCACTATGTCAATATGCTGTTAAGAAACGTTGCATACAAATCTTTCTTTGATAAAATTCATGGAGTTTTGTTTTGGGACATAGTGTTGAGTTGCTATTGTACCTCATGGTATGTTTTGACAGTGTTTAGTTATTTGATGCTTCAGTTATTGAAAAAAAAGTTGGATCATCCTATTCATCAAATTAAGCACTCGCCCTTCAACTTTCTCAATGCTTGAGAATAGTTGAGTTCCCAAATTGCTAATCTTGCTAAGCACTTGTGATTGGAGTAAATCACTACTCTCGGTCACATTAGCTATAGCTTGCAAAATTTCCACACAATCCGATTTGGGAACCAATCCTAGGGATTGGTTTTGGGGCATTGGGTAAATTGGTGAAATCCAACTATCTAATCCATAGTGTTGGTTTCCCGATGCGTTTCCATACCACGAATTCGAGTTACCACTAAATTAACCTAGAATTTGGAGAGTCATGGTATGGGTAAATTTTTTGATCCCATTGCCTTGAAACCAATTACTCCTGCCTCTGTCTCATTTTTGCTCATCCAAGAGCAAGACTCCGTAGGGTGGTCGCAATAACATATCCTACAAAATCTCACTCTTTGAGCCATTCTTCTCCCATACTCACTCAACCTTGGGCAACACTCTATAGGATGATCACAATGATACACCCTGCAAAGTGCCCTTCGTTGAGTGCTTTCCCATATTTTTTTTCTTTTCTATTTAGAACCAACAAAGAAACCACGCATAACTCAGAATCGTAGTGCAAGAGTCCTCAGTTTTCACCAAGAACTCAAGCAATACGTACTCCGAAAAACAACAAACAAGAAAAAGATAAAAACAAATTTTAACTACTCACTAACACGCTATGCTCAACTAATACTTGAACTGAAAAGCATCCCCGACAATGGTGCCAAAATTTGACCCGCCCCAACTCGAGGTTGTTAATACAATCGCAGCAGCACAATTAGTTAACCCGAGCCAAGGCATTTGTCACATGGGATGGTCAAAGATAAGATTTATATTCTGCACCCGTTCTCGCTGCTAATGCTACCAAAGGGTAGTAAGCAGCAAGCCCTGGGTTTGTCCTGCTAGGGTTCAAGTAAAAGCCAAAACACAGGCTCGTGTAGGTCGTCAATCTGCACGAGTGAAAGGAATAGCTACTAGTGTAAACATACAAACTGGGGGGGGGGGAGAGTTTGGTATTTTCAACTAATAACTACAAGCATGAAATAAACAAACAAGTAAACCGATCATTTCACATATAGACATACAAACTAGGCACTTGAGAATAATTTAGCAACATGGTAGTTCGAATGCTTCGATCCTCGATTCATTCACATATAGACATACAAAAAATGATCAGTGTGTTCACAACACATGGTGTAGCTGATGGCATTCACTTCCCCATCCCTGTCATGGTGGGTGCACTCGCAACCCCCCATCGACAAGGTCCGACCGTTGTTGTGGTTCTATTTCTTCCCTGTGCTGTTATATCCTAGGCTTTCACCATGAATGCGCTAATTCCCAGTGGTCTTCTATACGCGAGGCCTTAGGTTTATAGGCACCTTATCTGTGATACCAGGGTTTCAACACAACACCTAGCTTGCTACTATCAACTATCTCTACCCATAACCTATTGGGAAATAGTTAAGTAATCATCTAAGACTAGCACAATGGTATGCAAATTAGGGTTACCTTGAATCTCTCGTGCACACACTCACGTAGACTCATTCCCCTCCACCCATTCAAACATCTAAGTTTCTCTTCCCAAGGGGGCATCAATAAGTGCACCATTTATGAACATAGCTCAAAGTGCTCATATTTGGTGTAGTGTTCGTGCATTTGTCACATTCAAGAACAATCACAATAATATCATAAACACAAAGATAGGTGGAATTTAAGGAATCTCATAAAGCATTAAAAGCTACACACATGCCAAATATGTCCCAAGCCTAGCTAACTACTATAAAAAGTATAGATCCATGGAAAATATGGTACTATATTCCATAGATCTAATAAAATAAGAAGAAAATAAAAAGATAAGAGAAAGAGAAGAAGAAGGAAGAAGAAGAACTCGCCTCTTCCTTCTCTCTAAATTAGAAAGAGAAACTAATTCACATTATGACTAGATCTATTATACTTAGGGTTTAGAAGAATATTAAGTCTCCTATACATTGTAGTAGGAATTGGGCCTAAAGATAGGCCCAAAATAGGCCAACATAGTAAAACCATGGTCTCCCTTTCCTTCTAGCTGCTGAACTTTTCTCGAATAAACTGCTCAAATTCATGAAACTTCTGGAGCCAAATTATAGTGTTTTGGATAGAGCTAGGAAAGACAAAGATTTTGATGTATGGTAGAGGGAAATCAGATGAAAATTGAGAGAGTTATGGCCAAATCAATCAGCCGCCAAGGTGTCATGGACCGACACGGATTCCACGGTCCATGAACATTCAAGCACGGACCGCCAGATCTGGTGTGGTCTATGAACATTTATGGCTATGACATGCCACGATTTGTGAAGATGGGTTCGTGCCACGGTCCGTGAAGGCTTTCATGGACCGCGAGCAGCACCACGGTTTCCACTCAGTAGTTTTCACGGTCCGGCCTCATTTTCATGGACCGTAAGCAACATGGGTGCTTTCTCAGAACTCTCACCACAGTCCGTGAAGGTTTTCATTGACCGGCTCCATACTTAGCCAAATTTCTTCAACTCTTCCCATCCATGCTTCACGGCCTGGCTCCATTATCTCATGAAGGTCTCATGCAGGTCTTCATGGATCCTCTCGTGTCCCTCGTGTTGTGCAGGCTATGTGTTTTGTCACGGGTCGCTGGTGCTTTTCCATGTGCGGTTCGTGAAGTGGCGCCAGAGCTTCGTCAGCTGAAATTTGTTTTCTTGCTAAGGGTGAACTGTTAGTCCGAATTGGGAGTTCTAGTAGTCAATTTTTTAGTACTCGAGAAGACAAATCCAATGGAACCAACCTTGAAGGCTAATTATTCCTGGATTATTCTCAGACTAAGGCAACACTCCTCGGACCACGATTTCCCATTTTTTTCTTTGGCCGTCTTGAACTCCAAAGCCGTATATCTTTGGCTTCAATCTCTTTTTACCATGCATTGATGTTCATGGACTTCATCTTCTACCATTCTAATGTGAATGACTTTCGCCTCTTCTACCGTCCTTGCGAATGGCCTTCAATCTTCTACCGCCATTACAAACGGCCTTCATAGAATGTAACCAAAAAGTACCCATGGGCGACCTACTAAAGGTAATCAAAATGAAGACCAAGGAGCCCGTGGATACAAGATGTCCATTAGTACTAATTAAGTCTAAAAAATGAGGGATTTAGACAAGAAAACCAAACATGGCCATCTAAACCCCTTGTCACGTAAACTAAACTAATAATAGCAATCCACCAACTAAAAGTAACTAAAAACTATGTCCAATGCAATGGTAAACGCACGCAAAATGAAGCAGATCATTCTGCCTCAGGCCAACTTCCTTCACCGTCAAAGCCGAAGGCCCAACAAGAACTCCGGCCTGGAGTTTCAAAAGTCCAAGCTTGTGACCCACTTAGCCTACACTCTCAACGAAATTGAAGGCCCTTTTGAAGTAAACTCCAATGGCTCCATTAAGTTCGTAAATAAAGATGACATCGACTACACCGCCGCCACAGTGCAGCTTCCTGGAGGCAAATGTGTGCCGTTCTTCTTCACTAATAAGTAGCTAGTCACTTTTGGCATGCTGTCCAAGTTTGGCTGTGAGTTCTTGGTGCCATTGTATCGGGGCTCATTTTTCCAAGCTGAGGATGAGCAGTAAAGAACCAGATTTTCCAATTTGGTTGATGAGCAGTAAAGAGGTGAAGCAGTGGCGGTGGTGGAGTGGCAGTGATGGTGCGATAAAGGTGGTGGAGCAGTGGCGGTGATGGCAGTATAGTGGTGGGTCAAGGGGCATTTTTGTCTTACAAATTTTTGTATTAGATTGAAAGGGCATTTTAGTAATTTATGGTAAGTCAATGGCCAAAAATGGCCAATCAATGCTGAAATATAGGCTTTAGGGTTATATTTGCACTTATACAAAATAGTTAAGGTTATTTTTGCGCTAAAAATTATTTCAGGGTTATATCTGCACTTTCTTAATTATATAGGGTTATATCTCCATATTTCTCAATTTTTTATTAATATATATATATATATATATCCACTTATTTTAAATCGTGCATCGCTCGAGTGGTATCTAGTTATTCATATACTAATAAATAAAATAATAATATTAACAATAAAATACAAAGGGTGAATGTGAATTTGCGAATGTATAAGTTTACTTTTACATTTAGAATATTGAATATTATTTTTACATTGCATATATATTGAAAATGTGGAAGGCCTAAAATATTACTATTATAGAAAATGGGCCTAGGTTGTGTATACCTAGCCCATAAGGTTGGGCTTAAGCCCATCCCAGAAGTTAGTTTCAAGCTAGTCTGGCATGCGAACTGATAAAAAAGGAATCAGGTCGGAATGGATTGGGCCACGAACCGAGAGAAGCGGAGACCACGATTTGGTGCCTGCCATAATAATAGACATGAACCAGATTTATAGGACCATGACACGACCCACGATCGTGGTCCATGTAATGTAGAACCACGATGATAGCTTGTTATAAATACAAGAAAAAGGACAACAGTCCAGGTAAGTGCAACTATACTGCGAAATCGTAATTCTCAAGAGGAAAACTACTAACTTGAGCATCAAAGTCTTTTCCCCGGAATTGTTTCTGGGATTTCTCTTGGAGGAACTTAACGGTGAATGGAGGTCACTTGGGCAATCAGGAATACCACAACATATGGCACTGACTGTGGGGACGAGAAATTTTTTTCTTAGGTCCTTCATTCCCTGCAAAGTAGACAATGGTGTTCACCAGACGTGAAAGAAGCCAAAACCATCATACACAAGAATAAACGGTTGGACGCAACAAGAACATGCATCCCTGCCAAGATCAGGAATATGTATCTAGCAGAGAATGGAACACAGTAAAGAAGACACAAAAGATGAGGAAGAGAAAGAGCCTCCTAACACAAATAAAGAAAAAGAAATGAGAGTGTTCACATCGTTTCTAGAAGCGAACCAAGAACAACTATATAATCAATTATTAGCCACTATCAAGCCAAAGTCACTGAGAGTAAGTAAAAAATTGAGTCAAAAGAATGAGGATCTTAAATATGGGGATGAAATAAGAGATATAGTGGCAGGCGACGATGTGGGAGAGTCACCGTTAGCACTACATATTCGCGACTTCAAGATACCAAAAGACTTTAAGTTATCGTTGCACGTCAAAATTTACGTTGGGATCACTCACCCAAAGGAATTCTTACATTCCTAACGTAACAACATGAGATTTTGCGATGCGGAGATTGAGTTGGTATGTAAGCATTTTCCTATCTTTCTATTGGGAACAGCGATTACATGTTATGAGGATTTTCCAAACAAAAACATTAATTCTTGGGCACAGCTCTCGAATTTGTTCTTGGAACGCTTTTACCAAAAGAAAAATTCACCAAGACAATAGCAGACCTAAAAATATAGCTCAACAAAGGGACAAAAGTCTGGTAGGATATCTCAGTAGGTTCGTCACGAAAAGCTTGCAGGTTCGTGATATGTCATTCCAATCTTTCTTGGGTGTGTTAGCAGGCGGCATGCAGTCAGGAGAATTTTACAAAGAACTCACAAAGGCCATGCTGAAGAACCCAAGAAAATTACAAAAAATGATGGAGCAGTATGTGTGAATCAAAGAAGCAAATAACCACAAAATAGAGTGGGAGCGATGCGAGAAAAGAGTAGTGGAAGATTCACAAAGAAGTTTGGCAAAGAAAGGAAAAGAGAGACTCCCTCTCAAAGGAAGAAAAGTAGGATTGCAAAACACCTTGTCTCAAGAAACACTGCTATCAAAGTCATGAAATGAAATATGGCAAGCAAACAGAGATCTGTTTTGGGAACCAGTAACGATAATAGCACTTTCAGACAAAAGATCAAGAGAGTACTATTATGTTTTCCATAAAGATTATGGCCATGATGTTGAATATTGCAGCGATACGAGAAGGAAAATAGAGAAGAACTTGAGGAATGGCTATTTGAGCCAGTACAAGAAAGAAGATTGTGGAAACTGATACACGACGCTAATAAGGTGGGAAGCTCCACGGAAAAAAATCGGGCCATTGCAAACCCTTAGAGCAAGAATGAAAAGATGACAGCAGTGGTGGATTACGAAGAGGATGTATCTAACGAGGCTCCAGAGAGGATAGTCTTATCAATACATAGGTCAACCAAGTCTTTATCAAATAATGCCTGGAAAGCTAAGGCTAGGTATTCACTACCACAAGATCTTATAGATAAAAGATTGCGTGTGAATGAAACAATCACATTTGGCGAAGAGGATGAAGTTCCTAATGCTTCACCTCACAATGATCCAATGGTCATTATCACTAGGATAGAAACACAACAATTCATAGAGTTTTTGTAGATGATGGGAGCACCGTGGAAATCCCTTTTGTGGATTGCTTTGACAGATTATGATTCAAGCGAACTGACTTGAAAAAATCCACATCATTGCTTGTACGATTCACTGGCCTAATAGAGACACCGTTAGGCAACATGCAACTGCCTGTAACAATCAGTGAAAATGATAAGTAATGCACTATTATTTGTGACATCATTGTCATGGACGCACTGAGTCGTTTAATGCTATCATGGGTAGACCTTGGATGAATAGAGAAAATACAATATGGTCTCCATAGCATTTGGTCATGAAATTCCCAACTCTAACAGGAATTGAAACGGTGAGAGGAAACTAACAAATAGCTAGATGATGTATGGTTATTGCGATGAGAGCAGGAAAGAATGCAGAGCAAACAAAGATGGTTAGCACTATCAGGAATGGTAACTCGCTCAACCAATTGGAACCTCCAATAGATCTAGGAGAAGAGATTAAAAATGTTATTTTAGGTGACAATGACACCTCTAATTGTGTTAAAATAGGAAAGCATCTTCCAGACTTGGAGAAAGAGAAGGTGATGCAAATCCTGGGAGATCACAAGGACACATTCACATGGAGTGTACAAAACATGGCAGGAGTCAACACAGGCATTGCGACTCATTCGTTGAATATCAGTGATTTGATCAAACCAGTCAAGCAGAAGCAACGAAGCTTCGCTAGAACGATTGAAGAAAACAATTGAAGAAGAAGTAAAAGCATTGTTGCAGGCTTGTATAATAAAGGAGGTGGTTTACCCAAAAATGGCTAACAAACCCAGTGATGGTAAAGAAGGAAGATTCCAGGTGGAGAATGTGTATAGAATTCACTGATTTAAACAAAGCATGTCCAAATGATTGTTATCCCTTTCCTATGATTGATTAGTTAGTTGAAGAGATTTCTAGATATGAGGTTCTAGCTTTCTTAGATGCATATATGGGATATCACCAGATATTGACGAACCCAGAAGATGCATAAAAAATGACCTTTATAACAAGCTCTGGGATATTTTTCTATGTGAAGATGCCATTTGAACTGAAGAATGCAGGGGTAACATATCAGAGGGTGGTTGACAATGCATTCTACAGTTAAATAGGACGAAATATAGAAGCATATGTCGGCGAAATGATCATAAGAAGCAAAAGGATATGAGACTTCGCGCAAGACTTGAAGGAAACATTGGATACATTGAGTGTGATTGGAATGAAGCTGAATCCGAAAAAATGCATAATCGGGGTAGGTGGAAGAAAATTCTTGGGGTACAAGGTATCCTTAAAAGGCATTGAAGCTAATCCGGAGAAAATACAAGCAGTAGTTGGCCTCTCCCAACCATAAATAGTTAAGGAAGTCATATTTTGATGGGATCTTTAGCATCTCTTAGTAGGTTTGTTTCAAAGGCAGCTGAGAAATACCTCCCATTATTTGAAGTCCTTAAGAAGGCTAAAAAGTTCAACTGGAGTGAAGATAGTCAGAAAGCATATGAGTCTTTGAAGGAGCAGCTGTAGACACTACCAACGTTGAAATCACCAATTCCAGGAGAAATATTGTATATATACTTGGTAGTTTCAATAAACGCAGTGAGCTCAGTTTTGGTGTGACAAGAAGGCCAGAAGCAAGTACCAGTGTTCTACACTAGCAGAATACTACAGAATGCAGAAAGGGCATATCTGTTAATTGAGAGATTGACTCTAGCTTTAATATATTCAACAAGGAGAGTGCGAACCTATTTCTACAGCCATAGGATCGTAGTCTCTACTGACTACCCAATTAAGAACATTCTGAGCAAACCCGAGTCATCTGGAAGAATGACAAAGTGGCTCTTGAGTTGGGGCAACATGAGATCCACGAACTGCAATCAGAGCACATGCTTTGGAAGACTGCATCGCATAAATGGCGAGTTCAGGGGCACACAAAGCGAACACACTGCAAAATCTTGAAGTGGACAAAGGAAAATCCAAGTGGGAAGAGATCACATGGAAATTGTTCATTGATGGGGCATCTAGCAAGGAAGGTTGCGGTGTAGGACTGCTATTGGTCAACCTAGAAGTAGGTGAGAACAAATACTGGCTTAGTTTTGATTTCCTACTCACCAACAATGAAGCTGAGTACGAAGTATTAATATGTGGCTTAGATCTCACAGGCAAGATGAAGTTCATGAGTGTTTGAGCCTTTAGTGATTGAGAAATAGTAGTCCATCAAGTACGGGAAGACTACGAAGTGCGAGAAGAGCAATTGATAAAATGTTTGTCAAGGTTTTGTCAGCTCATTGCTCACCTCGAATACTTCAATATCCAGCATGTTCCAAGAAGTGAAAACACAAAAGCAGATGCCTTAAGAAAGCTGGCAAAAACTTGATTCAAATCATTAACCAAACACAGAGATGTGAAAGTGGAGGTCATTCCAGTCAGGAAAATCATGTCAACAGTCCAAACTAAACAAGTAAGCTGGATGTCATCGTTAAGATATTACTTCGAAAAGGGAAATCTACCATCAGACAAGGTACATGCTAGAAAGTTAGAATTGCGATCTCACAACTACGTTTATGAAGAAGGGATCTTGTACAAGAAAGGATTCCTGTCTCAGTGGAGAAAGTGTTCGGGGCTACCGCAAGCGGGCAAAATCTTAAAGGAAGTGCACAGAGGATTATGTTGAACGCATCAAGGGTCTCGAACAATTATGAAGAAGATAATTCGAGCTGGATATTATTGGCCAACCATGTTCAATGATACGTATAACTTCGTTCTCAAATGTAATAGTTTCCAAATTAATGCTCCAATATCGCACAAGCCACAGGCTGCATTAATGGGAATATATGGAGCTTGGCCATTCGATAAATGGTGAATCGATCTAGTCTGACCTTTTCCAAAAGGTACTAGCAGTGTAAGATTTCTAATTTTGGAAATTGATTACTTTACGAAGTGGGTGGATGCAAAGCCATTAGGAAGAGTCACGACAAAAGTAACAAGAAATTTTTTTTAGCAAAATATAGTTTGTCGCTTCAGGGTGCCACAAACTATTGTCACCAACAATGGCACACAATTTACAAGTGGAACCTTTACTGAATGGTGTTTGAAATTGGGAATTGCGCAAAAGTTCATATCCGTAGCTCATCCTCAAGAAAATAATAAGGTGGAGATAACAAACGGGAATATAGTTCGGGGTATCCAAAGACTAGAGGGAAAATGAACTAGCTGGGTGGATGACATACCCAATACCTTGTCGCATAGAACAACAGTGCGGTAACCAATAGGAGAAATACCATACAGTCTTGTCTACGGGCAGGAAGCGATTACACCAATGGAAATAGGAAACTCAAGCCTTCAAGTAGAAGAATACAAGGGGGGCGATAACCCCTAAATGATGAGGTTGGATTTAGACGAACTTGAAGAAAAGAGACAAAGGGTGTCGATCACAGAGGGAAAGTACAAGGAAAGGATGGCTAGAGCATACAATCAAAAAGTCAAGGACACACAATTTCAAATTGGTTATCTCGTGCTAAGGAAGAACAAAGCCATCCTGGCGGAAGAAAAAGAAAGTTGAGCCCAAAATGGGAAGGACCATACAAGATAACATCAATCCAACTGCTATGAATTAGAGAGATTGGATAGCAGCAATGTTCCCAATACTTGGCATGTAATCAACTTGGGAAAGTTTTATGTGTAGGGTCAACAAAGAAGACATGAAAAATATAGTTGTTGTATAGGAACCACGACATGATCATTGGTGATGTTCATTCCCTTGTTTTGTTTCGAAGTCGATATTATCGCAATATAAATATCAAAAACCATCTTTCGGGGAAGATTTCTTCTTATCCTTTATGTACATTATATGTCTGGCAATCGCAAGTACTTTACTAATTACGATGCCACAAACTATGAAATCGTCTATTAAGGAGATCTTTTTTCATAAGTACACAAGCTTACAGCAATACAAAATTTTGATTAGGCAAGCTATAGATCTTGCAACTTTGCACAGTACATGTCTTCAACTTTGCAAGCTATAGATCTTGCTATTAGGCAGATATGCTCACAAAACAATGACAAAAGCAAGCAATAGATGTCGCGGCTTCGCACATAACAAACTTTAATTAAGCTAGCTATAGATCTGGCTATAAAGCAGATATGCTTATGAAACAGCGACAAAAACAAGTGAGGGATCTTGTAGCTTCGTACAAAACAAACTTTTAGTCAAGAAGGCTATAGATCTTGCAATAAGGCAGATGTGCCTACCAAAAGCGTGGGAAGTAGTAAATAAATTGGATAGCTTCGCATTGAGAAATATATCTGTGTTTGCATAATACACAACACGCAGGTCCACAACGGAGTTGATGAACAAAAAACAAATAGATCCAGCAAACAAAAAGGATCACACAAGCAAAAACATGTAAAGCATGAAGTTCGGTATTACTAAAAAGAAACTACAAAATCATCCAAAAGCTAGAAACAAATAGGAAATGGTACTTGAAGCATTTAAAGGGAAAATTATTACACCATAGATTATCTACACCGTGAAGCACGAGAATATCCAGAAGAAGATGAACCACCACAACGATGAGATTGTGATGCCTGATGTTCTTTAGCTATCATATGATCATAACACCATTTCATATGCAAGTAAGAAGGATGTTGAATCTGACCACTTCGCTCCATGCAATCAAGATACTTAGCATAATAATCTTTAAAATCAATTATAGAGCCAAACTCCTCTCGATCAAGTTGCATACTCATAAGGTCGACAGTTTCTCGGTAGCTCTTATTTGCTTCCATTAAATTACGGATCTCGTTCTATAGTTGGCGAATATGCAATTGGAAAACCTCGAATAAATTAACTCTCTGATCGCCAATACTCATAGTTAGATCACCTCAACCCGTAGAACCACGATGACCATCAGATATAGCTCTCAGTTCATCCTTATAATCGGAGCACACTTGCTCAAGTTGATGAATGCTTGAAGCAAGGCGATCTCTAAGCACGAAGGCAATCATTATCACTATGCAATTGGTTATTCAAAGCAACCTGTTTGTCAAACTTACTTTGCCACTCTATGGAACAATGGGAAAAGTACAACAGGAAAAGTCATCACATTCGTTTTGTTTCTTCCTCAACCAATCAAATAAGTCATCAATGTGAGAACACTGCTTGTCTATGATACCGGTCTTCTGATAAGCTTCATACACTTTACTGGAAGAAAAATTTGTTGCCTCTTCTTGTTGAAGAATAATCTTAACCAAATTAAATTGCTGACAATGAATAAGATTATTTTTCTTTGAACAAAACCGTTTCATTTCACGAATATGATCTTGAGTCTCATTAAGAGCCCTTTTCCATGCGAGCTCTAAATCGTTCACACCAAGCAGCATATATTTAGACAAAGGCCTAATGACATTGCTCATTCTTTGATGAGTTCAGGGAGCTTAAGCAAACGGACATAGGCGCCAATAGATTCAAGGCCAGCTAAGGTACAGAAGATGTATTTACCAAGAGACTCGAGGTTATAACCATCAAAAATAAACTTGCTGCACAGACAATCTTTAGAAGAAGAGGAAGACATTGAAGGAGTAGAAGTATACCATCCAAGACATAAGGGGATATAGTTTAAATCTGAATCTCCAATGTTAGATAAACAACTATCGAAAAACAGGTCAAGGTATTCTTGGGCCATAGAACTAGAAGCTTCAATTATCATACTAGGACACCAAGTATCAGAAGACATAGATCCGAGAGGATGCCCAAAATGATTGCAAGATCCAAACAAGCCAAGAAGATTAAAAAATTTATGGTCGATGAAAATATCAAAAGCCTGCATACAAGAAAATATGAAACAAAGTCATAAAATATGAATAGAAGAAATAACTCAAAGCCAAACAAAATATACGGTGCAAAAACTCAAAATAATGCCATTAAATATTACAGACAAAGATTAATATTGTTTCACATCAAATCACAACTCTAGAATTTAACTGACTTCTTTATGAGGGAGTTGAGTGCTCTAGATAGCAGGGACAGTTTCTCCCTAGATTGCATCCTGGATAGGGTTATCCGCTTATGCATCAGACTTTGGGATGGGGGTCAGTGTAGCGCCAGGAGAAGAGAAAAGAAGACCTTCACAGTAATAAACCTGGCAACTTTTAAGCTCTGGGATGGATGGCAACAAAGAAAGACTCGCGAGATGTGATAGTAAGACATAGGGATGCCCACCATCAAAAATATTTTCAATGAAGCCATAATTCAACATAGCCTTATGTTTCACCAGCACTGAATTAGATTTGGACAAAGAAGGCAAGTTCTTCACCTTCGCAGTCGGGTTTAACTCACACAAGTCTTTCATAGCCTCGTAATAACCAACTGCGTGAGCATAACTAGAAACACCCTAAAATAACTTTAAAAAGGAGTCCGCTTTGCTAAGTCAATCGACCAGAACTTGGTGATACTTAGGAGAAGCGGGACCATTCGTACACATCTCCCCCAGCTTAAGGCGGAGTTTGGAAGCTTCTTCCTCAGCAGCCTTTGTACGCTTCTTAGCAGTCATCGCATGATCCTTACCAATCTTAAGGGAATTTTCTAGAGCCTTACACCTCTTCTCCTTAAACTTGTACTTCTCCAAAAGCGAATTATCTTCCTGGGATTAAAAGTTGCTCGCTGACGAGATGACGACTGTCACCAACATTACAGAGAAATACAAATATAAATGAGATAGCCATTCATCTAGATAAAGAATATCAAAGTATAAAAAAAAATTACTTTGAACTCACCGCCAACTTACCACAGCCTAGGTATCAGGAATAGAGAGTTTGGAGAGAGTAGCAGGAATAGTCCCCTCTACTAGTAAGTTATCAGTTTGCAACAGAGCTCTACAACGAGGTTGGTTACCATGTCTATTTTTCCCATGAGGTGGAAAATGAGTTGATAACCCATCAGTCCTTTCCCTCTTCTCCTTGGAGTTACCTGTGGTGCAATCACCACCCACCTCTCTGCCCTCAGTTGTATTACCCTTAGTAAGTGCAATTTGAGAGCTAGTTTTATTGATATCCTCTTGTAGAATATCATTTGCAGTAGTATCATTATGGTGGAAAACCATCTCAACCACCTCTTCATCATCGTCAGCAAAAAGAGATCTATTAGGAGCACTTCCAGCTAGGTCCATATCTAAAAAAAATGTAAGATACATATCAAACGAGGGCATAAAGGTGATAAATGATAAGATGAATGTGCAAAAACATCAAAGCGATGTCAAAAACAGGTGGAAAATGCAGGTACAATAAGGTGAAACAATAACATAAAAAACAAAGCAAAACACCTTCAGCATCAGAATCACCATGACATGTTTTTTGTGTATGTTCGCGGAGGGTTACCACAGTCTCTGAATTAGTAGTAAGACGAACCCCAGATTAGGAAGCTTCGATTGGTTAGATTCTTGATTTACTTTCACATAAAAAATATTTTCTACGCTAGGTACCAACGTTACTAGGAAAATCGTTGACAAGCTCAACACCACGAATGGCAGGTAGAACGTGAACTCATCAATAGTAATTTTTAATTTTCGAAGATGATAGAAGTTACGAACAAGTCGAGCGTAAAAGGAGTGTTTGCATTTTTACACACATGGTGGAATCCCATCATAATAGCAACGTCCTTGGGATGCAACTGAGACAAAGAGACCCTATATGAAGAACGGAGATCAACAAGATGTTGAGGAAGGGGAAAGTAAAGACCAAAGTTAAGGTATGCTAAGTAGCATGATATATAACCGGGAGGAGGAGTACAAACACACTTAAAGTTCGCAGGAGCCCAAAGTTTGAACGAACGTAGAAAAGGAAAGTAACTCTTTAAACCTTCCAGATAGCGGTCAGACAAAACACTGCTAACAATGGAAGATCCGGTGACATGACTGGAATCCTCATTGGAGTGAAAATCTTCTACGAGGTTACTAATATGGTTAGAGGAAGATATTTGTATATAGAAGAGTCTTAGAATTCAATACAGTAGTAAATAGTAGAGCAACAAAGCATAGATTCGGGTACTTCACCAAAAAGTTTAAGGAAAAATGAGGGAATACAACGGACACACAAATCGGAGAATACGATTCAACTTTAAATAGTAAGCATCCAAGAAGAAGAAGAAGAAATACTCTAAACATTTAGTAGATTAAAAAAGGAGAAAATAAGAAGAGCTAGATAGACTTACTTTTATAGAGGATGAAGAACAATTGATTCCCTGAGAGATTAGAAGGACTGGAGAAAATGAAAATTGAATGACGGAGAAGATAAACTAAAAAGAAACAAGTGTTAGTATTTATACTGCAACACAAAGACGTAAAACAATGGAGAGTTCAATCTATTTAAAAACATCAAGATTATAGTCTGACACAAAAGCAAAATTCCTTTTGCAAAAACCGAGATGGTGGCAGAATTTGACTGGACAATACAGTGAATATTGATGGAGTAAAGTCAATCAATTCAAATTCCTTATTTAAGATATAGGACGATAATAGAAGTTAGGAAAATCAGAACAGTATAGCAAAGTAAGGAAAAAGAATCATGGTTCATTGAAGCAGAATCTTAACAAATTAGCCTATCACAAAGAGGACATCGGTGATGAAAATTCAAAATTCAAAAACATCAAGAAAATACAACAAGTATAGTCAAGCAGCAAATGACACTTTGCGATGATGATTGAGAAATATTAATGACAAAAATATTGGTCGAGTTTTTGAACTCGTACAACAAGAATTCGCATTCATTCCACAATTAATTTCTTCGCTTCATGTCTTTTAGTCTTCATGGCTAGGGGGGCTTATGGTGTATACCTAGCCTATAAGGTTGGGCTTAAGCCCAACCCAGAAGTTAGTTTCAAGCCAGTTAGGCATGCGAACCGATAAAAAAGAATCAGGTCGAAATGGACTGGGCCATGAACCGAGATAAGTGGAGACCACGATCAGGCGCCAACCATAATAATAGACACGAATTGGATTTATAGGACCATGAAAAGACCCACGATCGTGGTCCCTGATAATGCGAAGCCACGATGATAACTTGTTATAAATATAAGAAGAAGGACACCAGTCTAGGTAAGTGCAACTATACTGAGAAATCCTAATTCTCAAGAGAAAAACTACTGCTTGAGCATCAGAGTCTTTTCCTGGGAATCGCTTATGGGATTTCTCTTGCAGGAACATTAACAGCGAATGGAGGTCACTTGGGTAATAGGGAATACCACACCACTAGGTAGGAATATGGCTCATGTCTGAGAGAGGGACGTGTGTCATGATTAGGGGTTTTTAAGTAGGAATAAACAATAAATTTACAAGAATTAGAACAACAATTGGCAGAAACGAAGAAGAACAAGTAGGATTTGGGAAAGGTTAAAGAACAAGATGGAGAAAACTGACAAAATATAAAATGGGTTTTCACCACAAAATTTAGCTAATCCTCCTTCTCAACCAGATTCATATATTTATTTGGCCATTTGGTGGAAATTATGTGAATGCTAGAGGTTGTAACCGAATCTGCAACAGATCTCAGATGGAAACTCCCAGCTTGAAACAAACTTGTTTCCCGGTGAAATAAAGCTATTGGTACGCATCAAAATTACCACCATGCCCTTGTTTTCATAACAACATGCGACGTTGGTCCCAAAGACAAGCAACATCGGTAAGTGAGAAAGGTGTGCAATACCCATCATTCTTGTCTGCGAGAGGGTCATGTGATGTCGGTCACAAAAAACAAGCAACGTTCGTAAGCGAGAAAGGTGTGCAACGTCAGTCATACATGTTTGCGAGAGGGACATGCGACGTCATCGACAAAAAAGCAACATTGATAAGCGAGAAAGACAAGCGATATCGGTCATTTCATGTTTGCGAGAGGGTCATGCGACGTAAGTCACAAAAACAAGCTATGTCGGTAAGCGAGAAAGGAGTACGTTAAATAGAGCGAATGGAGTATGTATATTCCTGTATTTTTTTTTCTTAAAAAGATAATAGCTTTGTACAAAGAATAGCTCCTGATAGAGGTTAGGCTCAAGAAGGCTATTGGGCCGCAGGTATGGTAGCCCAGTTAGGGGAATATTTAATATTCTAACTTAATTACCGCATTCGTGGGTAATTAAGGGCAATAATTAAGGAGTACATTATTTAGGACACGGAGTATAAATAAAAGGTACACATTTACTTATTATTCATTCTGTCTTAATCATATTGAACACATTTACACATCAATGTTTTTATTCAGAATTATTATATGTAGTTAGAGATATTAACGGTCAAACACAATCATTAAAGACCGTGAAAAAATAATTAAGCAAGAATTAATAGAGCGGATGGAGTATGTATATTCCTGTATCTTTTTCTTAAATAGATAATAGCTTTGTACAAAGAATAGCTCCTGATAGAGGTTAGGCTCAAGAAGGCCATTGGGCCGCAGGTATGGTAGCCCGGTTAGGGGAATATTTAATATTCTAACTTAATTACCGCATTCGTGGGTAATTAAGGGCGATAATTAAGGAGTACGTTATTTAGGACACGGAGTATACATAAAAGGTACACATTTACTTATTATTCATTCTGTTTTAATCATATTGAGCACTTAGACTAACTTAAGCATCACAGTGCTGACCCTTGGAACCCCAGAGATAGTTTAATTGCAGGTCCATTCGAGAAGAACCCAAGCCCACGAACTGGTCAGTGGTCGAAGATGCCTCAAGTGGCACCGACTGTGGGGACGACTAAGTCGGATCAAGGGTTTGGAGAGTTTATGTCCAGGGTAGTGCGAAGGAGTGAAAGATTGAGGTCAATAGGTACGGGGGATGGATCTCCACCAAGGTTAACATCGGAGAATCCAGAAGGAGAAAGCAACGAAGGTGTCAGAGAGAGATGGATGATCTTCCTTCGGGAAGGTTATGAGAGGAATCACCTTCTTGAAAGGGATGAAAATCAACAACTGGGGCCACTCGTTGGCCAGGAGGGATCGAATCCAAAATTTTAGAAATAACGGTTCCCGCTACTAGAACTGGGGGCTCCCTCCCTAAGCCCTTTAGCTTTAATCTTCGAGGAGCTCCCTTTTTCCCTTTTGAGAAGGTTCGGCCAGAGAAGATACCAGAAGTGCTCTCGAGGGTACCTCCCCCCCCTCAAGGATTGTCTTCTCCCTCAAAGGAGATGCATCTCCCTCCTCCTCTACGGTTTTGAGCTCTGGATTGAAGAAGGGTAAAAATCAATCTTACTACTCGTAGGGGACCTCATTATGTAGGGTTTACCCATGCTTGGAGGCCAATTTTTAGAAGTATCTCGAGAAGGCATATCAATTATGGGGAAAAGCCTCTCTTTCCCAGGACTATTAGCAGCCTGATAAGAATTTCCATCTCCAGCATGTGAATCGTGTTGGAGTTCTTTGGAATGAGTACGTTCCAGATTGCTAACATTTCTCTCCGACGTACTAACACTTGTCTTGCCTAACCTAACCTCGCCGGAGAGTTTCTCGAAGGTGGAACCTTCATCAGAGCGGGCCATGATAGAAAAGGGAGGAAACAAGACGATTAGAAGGAGAGTAGGGATGAAAGAACTTACTGATTTTCTGGAAAAAGGTGATGGATTTCTCGCTAGAGAAATACAGAAAGAAATCTTGTAAGAAGACGCCTGCAAACAAGAAAAGTAAATAAGGCAGCGCGGATGAGGGGTAAATATGGGGGCTAAAGTGACAGGTAATTATTTCTGCATTGGAAATATAAAAAGTTATGGAAAGACGTGATCGCCTCTTTGTCTTTTGACAGCACAACGTTTGGGGAACAGTGACATTCGCGATTGTACAGCTTGCGCACGCCCTCTTGGAATCCTAAACAATGGAGTTGATAAGAAAACTAAGTTCTCACCCTCGAAGGAAGGAACACAATATGCAAGGTTCATTTCGAGCCTTCAAAGTCGCCAAACTGCCTCATGCATTCGAGACCTCGAAGACTTTTGTGGTGTTCTAGTTTTCTAAGGTTGAGAACCTGCTATTCTGGGGGCTCTTGATAGAGGTTAGGCCCAAGAAGGCCATGGCGCCGCAGGTATGGCAGCCCGGTTAGGGGAATATTTAATATTCTGATTTAATTACCGCATTCATGGGTAATTAAGGACGATAATTAAGGAGTACGTTATTTAGGACACAGAGTATAAATACAAGGTACACATTTACTTATTATTCATTCTGTCTTAATCACATTGAACTCTTGGACTAACTTAAGCATTAGAGTGATGACCCCTGGAACCCCAGAGATAGTTTGATTGCAGGTCCATTCGAGAAGAACCCTAGTCCACGAACTGATCGGTGATCGAAGACGCATCAGCTCCAAACAGATATTTTACACACAAATCATTCCAAAAACCTTCTTCCTTACAACAATATTACATATCAGCTCCTCTCCATTAAGGACCGATCTCTCCACCATTGGGTGGGTTATCTCCAACACTAGCTGGATTATATCATTTCTGGCTTCGATCTTGAGCAAGAGAGAAAGAAAAATGAAAACCAAAAGCACTACAAGCAGAAAGAAAATGAAAGCAGGAAAAATAAAGGAGATTGTGAATAAGGTAATTCTCCATAGATTAATGTTTGAGAATAATGGAATACATATAGAGATACTAGCTCTAAACATACAATGTATCTAGACATAAGATCCCAACCAAATCTCAATCATATCCCAATCATATCTCATCTTATCCTAACACCCCCCTCAAGAAAAGCATCGGGTTGGCTGAGATGCAAAGCTTGGACCTGAAAAACTAAAACAAAGGGCGAGAAAAGTCCTTGGTGAATATGTCAGCAACTCTGAGAGATGTTGGCATATGACGAACATGTAGCTTCTTGGAGGCAACCAGCTCCCAAAGAAAGTTTTAGTCAATATCAATATGCTCAGCACACTTGTGAGCCACCGAATTCTGAGTAAGAAAAATGGCATTATTGTTGTCACACAACATAATGGGCGACTCAGAAAGCGGAAAGCGAAGATCACTAAGCAGGTGAGAAAGCCAGACAACCTCCGCCGCAGTGTTGGCCAAAGCACGATACTCAGACTCTGAACTGGAGCGGGACACAGTAGGCTGCTTCTTGGCACTCCAAGAAATGAGATTACCCCCAAGAAAAACTGTGTAGCCATAAGTCAAGCTTCGAGTCTCTATGCAGCGAGCCCAATCAGCATTAGAGTATCCTAACACATCCGTGGAAGCGGAAGAATGAAAGGATAATCCAAAATAAAGAGAGCCACTGACATAGCAAAGAATTTGGGTGACAGTCACAAAGTGATCATTACGAAAATCCTGGAGAAACTGACTAATAGAGTTCACAGCAAAGGCCAAGTCTGGTCGAGTAATGGTGAGGTACTGCAGAGAACCAACCAAAGACGGATACAAAGTGGGATTACTGAAAGGTTCGCTCGAACTACTGAGAAGCTGAGAAAAAGGTACAAAAGGGGTGCTGGCTCAGCATCAGCCATACCAGCTCGAGGAAGGATATCCCTAGCATACTTAGCCTGACCCAAGAAGAGACCAGTGGCAATGGAAGAGACCTCAGGACCAAGAAAGTAGCTAAGGGAGCCAAGATTCTTGATGGCGAACTCCAGATGAGTGCAAGAAATGAAATGATGAATGACATCAGAGTCATTTCCCATAAGGATGATATCATCCACATATAACAGTAGATATAGCAGAACAATGCCTCGAGAAAAATACAAATAGAGATGTGTGAGCAGAACTGTAGACAAAACCAAGCTAGCGAAGAAATGAACTGAATCGATCAAACCAAGCCCTCAGAGCCTACTTAAACCCATAAATGGCTTTCCACAGACAGCAAACATGATCAGGGCAAGTAGGATCCTTGAAGCCAACTTGTTGAGCCATGTACACTGGGGCATCGAGAACACTATTTAGGAACACATTTTTCACATCTAACTGGTGCAAGGGTCATTTCCGAATGGTAGCAACGGTAAAAACCGTACGAACAGTGGATGCTTTGACCACATGACTGAAAGTTTGGTCAAAGTCTCGAAAGACCCATTTGGAGCCAACAACGTTTACATTAGATGACCGAGGAACTAAATCCCAAGTGGGTTGCTTTCGAAGAGTAGACATCTCTTCTTCTATGGAAGCAATCCACTGAGAACCACGAAGAGCAGCTCGATAATCCTGGGGTTCAGAGTTGTCAAGTATAGCTGTAGTAAGGCCAGTGATAACATAATCATCAAGATGCCGAGGTCGACGCAGAATGGTACAAGGCCGAGTGACCACGGGATGAGGCTGAGATGATGGTGGACTAGGAGAATTGTCATCTGCAATAGACTCAGAACGCACCAGAGAACTAGGATTTGATCAGGAGTGCCAGACGGGGGGTCCAGAAAAATAGGTGAGTCAGCAGAACACAACGAGCAGGGCACCAAAGGAGAAGGAGAAAGAGATGGTGATGGCGGCATAGTGTTTGGAAGGATTGGATCAATAAATGAAGATACATCAAGAGAAGAGAAAACTGAAGAACTCGAAGATGACGTGGCAAAAGAATAGCAAGTTTCATCATACCGGGCATGACGGGTGATGTAAACTCAACCAGAAGTAGGATCCAGACAGCGAAATCCCTTGTATTAAGAACTTTACCTGAAAAACACACAAGGAATACTTCGAGGTGACAGCTTGTGCTCAGCATAGGGACGAACAAATGGATATACTCTACAACCAAAGGGATGGAAGTTAGAGTATGTAGGTGCCCAATCAAACAGAAGACCATAAGGAGAAGCGCCATCAAGCACCGGGGTGGGAAGGCGATAAATGACATATACGGCTGTCGCAAATGTATCATCCCAAAAAGATAGTGGCAGATGTGAATGGAAAAGCATAGTAAGCCTCATTTCTGCCACGTGATGGTGTTTTCGTTCCGCACGCCCATTCTGCTCGGGTGTGTACGGACAAGAAACCTGATGAAGGATTCCTTTTGTCTCAAAATGAGTTCAGAGATGTGTGTTTAGAAACTTTGTACCCCCATCACTTTGAAACACTTTAATCCGAGAGGAAAATTGATTTTCTACAAATGCCTCAAATTTCATATATACATCAACAAACTCAAATTTACGGCGAAGAGGGTAAAACCATGTAAATCACGATAAATCATCCACAAAAAGAGCATAGTAGACAAATCCATGACCAGATAAAATAGGAGATGGTCCCCACGAATCACAATGAATCAAATCCAAGACATGTATAGCTCATTTAGAGTTTTCAACAAATGTCAGTTTATGGCCTTCTGCCATCACACATGAGGCACATGCATTAGGTTTAGGCAATAAAGAGGAAACAGACAGTTCACCATTTTTAGCTAACAAAGAAATGGTACTAGGGCATGCCACAGTTCAAAAGAGGCCCGAGATTTATTTTGCTTAATAAAAGAAAGTAAAGCTTCTACACCATGATCCAACACATATAAACTATCCTCACTGTGGTCTTTGCACATAACTGCCCTGGTGACTTTGTGCTGAATCACAAAAGAACGGTCATCAAAAGTGATTTGTACACCAAGATCTCCGGTAAGCTTACTTTTAGATAATAAGTTTTTGGTTATTTCAGGAACAACCAAAACATCAAACAGTAGCAATGAATGCGTAAGTTGAGAATCACCAATAGCAGAAATACATATATTAGTACCATTTCCAACCGAAACAAAGGATTTGCCATTGCAGGGCGTGACACTCTCAAGGTTCGAAGCAGACGAACTCATATGAGAAGAGGCTCCAGAGTCAAGATACCAATCAGAGGTGACGACAGCCAACTCAAGCTGAAGGGAGGACTAAAATTGCTGAGCAAGATTCGAAGTCTCGGATGGACACTGAACCAAACGATAACAATGAGCAGCATCATGACCCATTTTGAGACACCACTGGCATTGGAGACCATGGCCCCGACCACCTGAGGACTGCCCCAAAAACATGTCACGTCCGTAGCCTGAGAGCCCGCTAGAACACCCGGCGCGTGTACCAGACAAGTCACTGTCACGCGCTGCACCCACCGGCGCGTGAGACCACGCGCAGCCACCGGAGTTGGATTCTGACGCCGCGAATGCGACCGGGCCAACTGCAGTACCACTAGAAGCGTATTGTCCCTGCAAATTGTTCAAAAATGCTTCGTTGTCCTTTGCACGATTAACTATCTCGGCATACAAAGGAGTCAGAGAAGCAGTGATAAATGGGGCAGAAAAATCCTTAAATTCAGAACCCAAAGCAGTCAAAAACCAAAGAAGTTGATCATCATTTGATGTAGGAGCACCCAAACCAACAAGTTGATCGAACACATTCTTATATTGAAGGTGTAAATTATGCACCGAACCATTCTTACGGATAGTAAAGGCAGTGGAACGAAGGCGTAGAATGGTCGTCTTACTTTGGTTCTGATGAACAGCAGCAATGTTCTCCCACATTTGTTGCAAAGTCTTATAATCGTTAAGCTCATCCAGGGCTTTCGGAGACAGGGACGAGAACAAGAGGCTACAGACTCGCTGATCCTCGTCAAGCCATGCTTCGCGTGCAACGTGAAGCCGGAAAAAGAGCCAGTGACCGTTGCATAGGAGGGAGACGAAAACGTGAAATCCGATGGTGGTGGAGGAAAAATTGGACATGGCTTAGTGCCGTTGAGAAACCGTACAATCCCTGTGGTTTGAGAATATGAACAACTTGCCGTTTCCATAGCAAGTAGTTTGTTGAAGAAAGCTTAATGGTGAACATATGTAGAAGAGTATTGTAGGGAAGCTTGGATGATTCAACCACGGTGAGAGGAGAGAAAAAAAATGCTTGAGGAGGAGAAGAGAGTGGGCGGTGGGTTGGAGAAGAGAAAAAGAGAGCAGACGCGGCTGCTGTGGAGAAAAAAGAAGATATCGTAAACCCTATTCTGAAACCATGTGAATAAGGTATATCTCCATAGTGTTGGTGAATAATGAAATACATATAGAGATACTAGATCTAAACATACAATATATCTAGACATAAGATCCCTATCAAATCTCAATTATATCTCATCTTATCCTAATAGAGGCCATCAGAAACTTAAAACAATTTTATTCCAAATGAAAGTTTTGCAACCATAATTCGAAGCAGTTTGAAACAAATTAATCTATCTACTAGGTTTAAGTTATTACTAGATGAACCTTGCCTCAGCTCAGCTGCGCTGCACGTGTCCAGACAATCATCGTAACAGTAACAATCTATGTCGTCGCCCTGCTGCGTGCACTTGAATCTGCACCACTGGTCGCACCATCGCCTGCACGGATCGTCGTAACACACTTCTGGAGAGACCGATTCGAGCTTCCAGCATTCATTCTCCGGCACCGGCTCTGCCTCAGCGGTCGCCGCACCCGGCGTCGCTATCAGAGCCACCAGAACCAGAACTATTAGCACCGATTTCATCAGCTCCCTCACCATGTGTTGATTGTGTGTGCACTATGTGAGTTAGTTGGAAATTTGATGCTAATTAGTTGCGCATATTTGAAGAAGGGTAGACGGGTGGTTAATTAGTACTGATCGAGTAGTGATCAGCATTCCCTTTTGAGTTGAACACAAGTAACTGCCAAAGTGGCAAACTTTCAATTTTGTGCGGTGTTTCAAGGAAAACAAATTTTGTCGAGCATCATTTATTTCTAGCAACATTTTGATTGTACTGTCGGTCCAAATCTAGATGAACGTGTAGTGTTGTACTGTTGCGTTTGGTTAAATAACACAACACAAATACCACTTCATATCACCAGTTCACGTTATATGTTCAATTTAACCACATACTAAACAAAAATGTTTTAACCGATAAGCAAAGCACTTGTAAGCTTAGGCGCCAGGGGGACACCTGGTGGAGCAATCCCAGTAGCAGAGATGATCAACGTAGCCGCCCAGCTCCCGGCATTTGAACCTGCACCACTGGTCGCACAACTGCTTACACCGTTCGCCGGGGCACCCCTCCAATGCTGAGCTGCTGACTGATTCCTTGCCATTGTCACCAGCTCCAGTGTCCGGTACAGCCACCACTGGCTCAGGTGTCACGATCAAAGCAACCAGAACCAGTGCTGCACGTACCACAGTTTTCCTTGCCGTCTTCATGAATCCCACTACAATTGTTTATCAATGCTGAGAAAGGAAGGAGTTGTTTGATTAACACTAGCAAAATGTCTGAAAGCATGAGAAGGGATCTTTAGAGAGTGAAAGAGTGTGAATAAATTTATTAGGGAGTTGGGGGAAGTTACTTACCTAAACTATTTCTGGACCAGGTAGAAGGTGTCTTGTTTAGTTGAAGGTTGTCTTTCCTTAAGATACATAACGTACATGATTTTAATTAGAGAATAATGTGTTGATAATCCTACATAATTGACATAAGTGCCAATATAATCCTCAAATGTTCGAAAGTGTCAATACAACCCTAAACAATTAGTGAAAAGTGTATTGGAATTCAAATCAAGATGATCAAGATGGTTAGCAGCATACACGATCAGCGGCAGAATAGCATATTTCAGAAGCAAGGCAGTTAGGCCTTTTTAGCTATCGGCTTAGCTTAGTTCTGTTCCTTTGCTTTCTTTTGTAATTGATTAGTTAGTTGATTCGGTTAATCAGTTAGTAGAGCAGTTAGATGGTAGATTAGTTGTGCTACTAATGTATATAAGGAGAACCAATCTTTCAGTTTTGGTAACTTAATCACAAAATATTTTCCCATTTGCAACTTTCTCTGTTTTCCATTTTTGCTTTAGTTTCATCAATTCCAAATAGTATCAGAGCATCAGGCTACCAAATTCTGATTGCAATTCTATTTTTTTTATTCAATTTGTCTTCATAAATTCTTTCTTTGATTCATCAATGGCAAGTTCAGATTCCATGAGTTCAATAAATGCAGAAAACACTCAAAACAATAATCAGAGAAGCTACATTGTGGATGATGACGGTTTTGTGAAGATCAGGCCTGAAGATCCGCTGTTTCTGAGTCCTGGAGATCATTCAAGTATGATGATCGTTACTAATCCTCTCACAGAGAGGAATAATCTGACTTAGAGCAAGGCTATGGTGTCGGCCTTGGGATCAAGGGACAAGCTCTGCTTCCTAACTGGGGCATATGTAGTTCCAGATGAGAATTCACCGATCTACAAGCAATGGAAGAAGGTAAACTACATTATAGTCTCCTGGATTATGACTGCAATGTCTAAGGATATAGCTGGGAGTTTTGCACTGCTTAATAATGCTAAAACATTGGGGAAGAAATTAGAGACAAATTTTCAATGAGTAATGGACCTTTGTTGTATCAACTGATGAGAGATATTGTTGAAATTAGGCAAGGTAAGAGGACTATAAATTAGTATTATTTTTCTATCAAAAAGTCTGTGGGATGATTGATTCTCATGAGGTTTAGAAGAATATGCATGTGTCTTGAAGATACATGTAGATGTGGATATGAAGAGGTTGTAGCTCATGATGAAAATGAGGATAAGGTTCAAAAGTTCTTGGCTGGACTGAATGAGGAATTTGAGGCTATCAAGAATTAAGTGTTGGTGATGGAACCTACACTACCTATTAACAAGATTTGTGCCTTGATGGCAAAGGCTGAGAGTCAGAGAATGACTATAAACAACTGTGCTGCATCTGCTGAGCAATCAACAATGTTTGTGTGGGCTCAATCAGAGCAAATGACTCAGAATCCATGAGGTTATGGTGCAGGGAGGATCACCTTCAAGAGGAATGATGATCAAGCCAAGAAACTGATAATATGTCAACATTGTCACAAGTCTGGTCACATTAAGGAGTTTCATTTCAAGATTATAGGGTATCCTGACTGGTGGAAGGAGTGAGAGCCAAAGAAAAAGTTTGCATCTAATGTTGTGGTTGCTAATGAAGAAGCAGTGCCATTTCATGCCTCTGACCTGAATTTAGGTTCAAACCTGCAAGCTATGTTTTCCACTTGTTCAGATGCTGGAGATAAGGCACCTAATCAGAATGCTAAATGAGGGGAATCCAACAGTGAGATTGTCAACATCGCTCAGTTCTCAGATTTCTCAGGTAGTACCTACATTCAAATGGCAAATTCTTCTTTGCAATTTGATGATGATACATGGATTCTAGATAGTGGAGCATCTAATCATATGTGCAGTAATAAATCTCTTTTAAAGACTTATCAAATCAGAAATACATCCATCCTGATACATCTACCAAATAACACCACTCGGACGGTTAATGCCACAAGATCAGTACTTTCACACCATTTAAGAAGATTGTTTGCATGTAGATGGTTTAAGCTTAAATCTCTTATCAATAAACAGACTTTCTAAATCAGCTGGAATTCATTTTGACTTTTTTTTCCTAACGTTTGCTTAATCCAGGACCTTAAATTTAATAAGGTACTTGGAGTTGCAAGAGCTAGCAGAGGACTATATCTAGTTAATCCTACATCTTTTGATAAAAGAATAATAGACACTTATGCTCAGTTTTCTAGTGCATCTTTTCTTGAATTCAATAAAGAATGTAATCTACAAAATAATGTGGTTCTTAGTGATTTTGAATTGTGGTATTTAAGGCTAGGTTATGTCTTAGATGTTGTTCTGAAGAGTTTGAATGTACATATGAATAAACCAAGTGATTTTCATTGCAGTGTTTGCCCCTTGTGTAAGCAGATAAGGTCGGTCTTTCCTCATTCAACTTCTCAGTGTAATGAATGCTTTGATCTAGTTCATATTGATCTTTGGTGGCCATATAAGGTCACTTATACTAATGGTTTGGAATACTTTCTGACCATAATTGATGATTCAATAGAGCTACATGGACTATTATGCTACAAACTAAAGACACAATACATGAAAATTTGCTAAACTTCTTTAATATGATCAACACACGATTTTCTATCAAGGTTAAGGCCATAAGAACTAATAATGTTTTTGAGTTTGTAAATCATAAATGTGCTAATATGTTCAATAGTTTAGGAACATTGCATCAGACATGTGTCTATACTCCACAACAGAATGGTGTAGTTGAAAGAAAACATAGGCATTTGTTAGAAATGGCAAGATCAATCATGTTCCATTCATGATTCCCTTTTCATTTTTGGGTAAATGCAGTCCTGACCTCTACATACATCATAAATAAATTGCCTACTTCAGTTTTGAAATGGAAATCTCCACATGAAATACTTTTAAAAAAACCATATTTATCAGTGATGAAAACATTTGGTTGCTTAGGATATGCAACAAATACTCAGCCACACAAAAACAAGTTTGATCTCAAGTCTTTTCCATGTGTCTTTATAGGTTATCCTGCAAACCAAAATGGTTTTAAAATGTATAATTTGATCACTAATAAGACCATTTTTTCCAGAGATGTTACCTTTCATGATCACATTTTCCCTTTTAAACCGAAAACTGATCTCTTACCTACATCTGCATCACATTCATCTTCTTTACCTGCTGTTTCACCACATCAGTAACCTTATACTATTTTTCCTGAACATAACATGATTTTAAAATGCATTGTACTGATCCTAATGTTGTTGATCCCTCTAACACTCTCCATACTGATAATAATTATTCAACTCCATCTTTTCCATTTTCTGATCACACTGATCCTACTATTTCTGATCATCCTTATGATTCTCAGCCGATTGATCCTATTTCTATTCCTGATTAGGGGCAACCGGATCCTTCCCATATATCCCATCTTGATTTCCCACCTGATCGTATTCCTAATGCTTATTTTTCTTCACAGAGAATAATCATCAAGATCAGAAAGAAACCATTCTGGTTAAAAGATTTTGTCTCTAATGTAGTTGTTGATAACACTTTTTCTCCCACCTTTCTACTACACATGTGGCTTTTCTTGCTTCTATTGCACATGTTCTAGAGCTATCATCCTATAGAGAAGCTAGTCTTTATCCAGAATGGAGGACTGCCATAAATGAAGATATCCGAGCTTTGGAAGACAATCACACCTGGACACTTGTTCCTTTGCCTACTGGTAAGAGAGCAGTTGGTAATAAATGGATATATAAGATCAAGTGAAATCCAGATGGAAACATTAACATATACAAACAAAACTTTTGGCTAACGGTTATAGTCAGATTGAAAGAGAGGATTCTATGAAAGCTTCTCACCTGTGGGAAAAACTGTTACTGTCAGACTATTTTTAGCCTTAGCAGCTGCTCAGGGTTGATTTCTTCATCAAGTGGATGCCAACAATGCTTTCTTGCATAGCCACACTGATGAAGAACTCTACATGTTACCTCATGCTGGTTACACAAAGGCCCCTAAGGAACTAGTTTGCAAGCTGGACAAATCCCTATATGGCCCCAAACAAGCCTTAAGACAGTGGAATCGGGACTTTACTACTCATTTAAAGAACCTCGATTTTGCTCAATCCTATTATGATTCCTGTCTTTTCCTCAGGTTTGATGGCCATATCACTACAGGCCTTCTTGTGTATGTTGATGATATTCTCTTGGCATGCAATTTAGAATCTATAATACATGCCATCAAAGATTCCTTGCAGGCTGCTTTCACCATCAAAGATCTTGGTCCTGCTAAGTATTTTCTTAGAATTGAAGTTGCTCGTTCCTCCACTGGCATGTTCTTGACTCAGAACAAGTACATTGCCAATCTGATCTTAGATCTCAATCTGGAAAAGGCTCATGTGTTTGCATCTCCTCTCCCAGTCTCATGGCTAAACACTGCCATTGATTCTCCAGTCTTACATGATCCTAGCTTGTTCAGAAGATTAATTCTCCATTTGTTGTATCTTAACTTCACACGACCTGACATCACCTATGCTGTTCATTAGCTCAGTCAGTTTGTAAAATAGCCAACTGAGCATCATTGGTAGGGAGCTTACACATAGTCAAATATCATAAGCATCATCAGTCATTTGGCCTATTTTATCCTGCTTCTTCTTCTCTAAAACTAAGTGCCTTATATGATGCTGACTGGGCCACTTGCAAAGAAACTAGGAGGTGTATGTCAGGTTTTTCCATCTTCTTAGGTTCTTCTCCGATCTCTTGGAAATCCAAGAAGCAGGGCACAATCTCTAGATTCTCTGTTGAATCAGAATACAGGAGCCTGGCCTTAACTCTTGGTGAGCTGAAATTGTTGTCTTATCTGCTCTCTGATTTCAAGATCCAGCTACATCCGCCTATTCCCACTCACTGTGATACTGAGGTTTTCATTCACTGAGAATCCTATTTTCATGAACGAACCAAACACATAGAGATAGATTGTCATTTGGCTTGGGATGTTTTTAAGGATGGCTTTATATCTCTCACTCATGTCCTTTCTCATTCACAGTTAGGTGATGTGTTTACAAAGCTTCTCTCTTCTCCTCAATTTCTCCCTGTTCTCCTCAAAATGGGCTTCTGTGACCACCTCACAACAATCTCATTTTGAGAGGGGGTGGTGGTATTGGAATTCAAATCAAGATGATCAAGGCGGTTAGCAGCATACAAGATAAGAGGCAGCATAGCATATTTTAGAAGTAAGGCAGTTAGGCCTTTTTAGATATCAGTTTAGCTTAGTTATGTTTCTTTGCTTTCTTTTGTAATTGATTAGTTAGTTGATTCTGTTAATCAGTTAGTAGAGAAGTTAGATTGTAGATTAGTTGTGCTACTCATGTATATACGGAGAACCAATCTTTCTATTTTGGTAACTTAATCGCAAAATATTTTCCCATTTGCAGCTTTCTCTATTTTCCAGTTTTGCTTGAGTTTCATACAATTCCAAAAAGTGCAAAATTATCCGTTCCAGTAAATTTTGGTTTGAATTCGGTGAAATGACTCTTTCATCCATCTGAAAATTTTAAAATTTTAAAAAATGATGAAATGACTAGCATGCCCCTAAACCCTAAACCATAAGAGCATCCACAATGATGGCTCCTTAAACTCACTTTTCTTAATAAGGAGCACGCCTTATTTAAGGAGTATCATTGTGGAGTTTTAAGGATCATGCCTTATTTAAGGAGTATCATTGTGGAGTTTTAAGGACCACTCCTTAATAAGGAGTTGCTCCTTAGTTAAGAAATTGATACCTCTTTCTTTGTGCAAATGCCAACCAATCAATGAATATTATTTAACATGGTTTGTTTTATATTTTTAATTAATTATAATTTTAAATAAAAAATGCCTAAGAAATTATCTCTAGGTCCACTACTATTGTTGGTAGTTTATTCTTACCTAGTTTTTATCAAAATTTATGATGCGGCACTTGAGAAGTACTTCTTAAGTCCACTAGCATCGTGGATGCTCTAACTTTCTTCTTCCTCTTCTCTTCTTCTTCTTCTCTTCTTCCACATCTCTTCTTCTTCATTAATGGTGGCACTAGGGCAAGCTTCTTTTCTTCATCTTCTGCATCTTTTCTTCTTCTCTTCACAGATCCAACTCTGGCATACTACAACCACAAATTGTGACGCTGTTTGGGAGGAGGTGATGACCAAGGCACATTTTTCTCTCACGGGCAGCAGAGGTACTTTCTCCACTCAGAACATGATGCCGTTCAGTTGGAACGGAGAACAGTGCTCAAGCTTAGAAGAATCCAGTTGCCGGCAAAGCGAGATGAAAATTAGCGACTATTGGAAAATGATGGTTAAGAGGTTGAAATTTGTCAACTTTTTGGGCTTTATTTTGAGTGGGACCTTAATAGATTTTGGGTCAATGTATGTCATTTTTTGGTTCTCCTCCGCGAGTACTATAAAATCGACTATTTAAACTCTCAAAATTGATCAAGGGTGAATGAGATATAGATGTTTGAAATGTCACTCTTGAAAGCGGAAAAATGGGCGAAAATTGGCACCGAATAATTTTTTCTCTGGACTGTCCAAAATGCGTATGGACCGCATGGAAGTCTCTGGAAGGCCCAACCGCATATTATACATGGAATTGCTTGTGTGTAATTCTTAAGAGATAAGAACAAAATAATTCCATATTTTGTGAGATATCTTGTCTTAAATAAATATGCGGTTTACCATGTTTAATACACTGAAGAATATTTGTACAAATATGTCTTCCATTTCCAGCAGATTTGATTCGAGTATTCATGGAATGTCTCGGATTTGGTGAGTTGGTGATTAGAGAATATTCTTCTCTAATTATAGAAAATTAGAATATCACGTTTCCACGATTAGGGTCTCTTAGAGCAGTATAAATAGAGCCTCTAAGTCAGTCAGAAATCTCGCACCAATCTCAAGTTCCTCATTTATTCTAAACTTGACTCTTACTTCTTTCTTTCTCTGTCGGTGATAGTCCTTCAGGCCTTGTGTGAATCCCAGGTAACTCTTAAATGTAAATTGTTACCTACGGTGGTTTTATCCTAGGGAACGATGTCCACGACGAGACTCATTCATTTCAAGGGCATCAAGTGTTACTCGTGACTCCATCACTTTGTGATTACTTGAAAACGTGATTTATACCTTAATTATTTGTAATTTATGCCTCACATACGGACATTGCATGTTTATCAATATTGCATGCTTAAGGTTATAAATTGCATGCTAGATTTTGGTATGATTTTCCAAAAATACTAAAGATTATTGCATGCTTAATTTGTGCAGAAAAATTGTTTTGGAAATTCTTATGACTTTTAAAATTTATTGGATTTTGGTTGCTTACAACAAAATGATATTGAGCAATTTGTTATGTATAATTATTTAAAATATTATACTACGATATTTGATGTGTACTTATATTTAATAATGAACAATTTTGTATGTACACATTGATGAATCCCAGAACCATGTCGAGCAATGACGCTGCGAAGACTACCCCTGGAGCAACGCCTCTTGTGGCTATTCCTCATGCTGAGAAACCCGAGAAGTTCAATAATGGTATGAACTTTAAGATGGGGCAACAGAAGATGCTCTTCTACTTGTCCACTATGGGTTTGGACGTTACGTTCACGAAGATCGTCCCGTTGTGAATGAGAAAAGCACTAAGGAAGTTCAAGATGCTGCGGTGAAGTGGAACACCAAGGAGTATATCTGTCTTAACCTCATTTTGAATAGCCTTCACGATGCCATTTGGAATGTGTATCAGGTGAAGAAGCCTTCTAAGGTATTTAAGATCGATTATACACACGATTGGCCACGAACAGCTAATATCAAGGCAACATGAAATATTGAAACTCAAAACCAATTGGGAGCTATGTATACACTTGTAATTCATCGTCTAATCAACTTCCAAATACATAATAGGGCAGTACGTAATTAATCAAGGAATGGGAATGAGGATGGGAATGGGTGAAGCTAGCTGAATAATATGATCAGAATCTGGCAAGTTGAGAGGAGGCAATGAAAAACGACCATAAGTAGAGCTTTCTTTCCTGATTTCTTGCATCGTCATCAGAGCAGCCACCGTGTTCCGGAAAATCCCTCCGCTGCCGGCGATGGCCAGACTGGTGCCCCTCCTCTCGATCTCCGCCACCGCCACTGCCGGGAATAGGAAGTCTATGGCGGTTTCACACTCTTTGATCAGCTTCGAGATGAGGTCGGTCGTGAAGAAGGGCTCTTGGAGTACCTTTTGGATGAAGAGCAGGCGCAACAATCCCCCGGTTCTTTTGTCGTATTTCTTTAAGATCTTAGCCAATCCTGCATTAGCATGTTTTAATCACGCAATTAGTAACTTAGGCTAAACTAAAATTGTCACAGGTCACCCATAGAAGGGTGGTTAATCATGCGGCCTATACGTGGTAAAATGCGGCGACTACCGCCTAATTCTTATGCCACACTTAGCTTGATTGCTCCTCGTACACCAATCTTTTAGAGGGACGTAGGCAAGCGAAATACGCATGAGTTTGAATTGGGAGTATGAGTACACAAATGTGGGATGAGTGCAATATAAAGCCCACTCAACTAGGGAGTAAAATACTCCTTTTGCAATATATTGCAAAATGTGGTGTGTCAACCAATGAGTACAGTTACAGATACCGTAATGGCATTTTATTCTTGTCTTTTTATCATAACCCTCACATAGAGAGACAGTATATATATAAGAGATGACGTGAGAATAAGTTTAACTTATGTTTGTGCCTATAATTAAATAAAATGCATGATCCAGTGTTACTACGCTAAACAGAATTAAACAGAATCGGATTACCGGTGTAATTAATGTTGCTGTAGTTGATGAGAAGCACCATTTCGCCGTGAAAATCAACAATGTCTCTTCTGATTTCTCTCATTTCCTCGTTATGGTCCAGCTCTAATGGCGCTCTTGATTCCTCTATTACTCTCTTGATTCTTTGCTGCAATTCCTGTTTCCCAAATTAAATCAATTAAATATTGAGACCATTACAAAATCAAGACTTAAGTATTATGATGGACTAAAATGAAAATGAATTGTAGGAAAATGTGAGAATAGAAAAGTTCCAAACATAATTTTCATAGTTTTATTCTTGTAGTATATAATAGACTTGAATGATTTCATTAATCTCCATTTCCAATTCTCCAACTAAGCATTAATAACTATTTCCATTGGTTTATTCCAATGAATATTCCTTAAGCAAACCATGTTGAATTTACCAACGTAAGTACGAGAAAGTGCAATGTGGACTTTGTTTTGGTCTAAAGAAAGGATACAGGACCCCACCTGGCCTTCTTTTGACAAAACATAACATGAATTCTATTTTGGCCCTTAACGAAATTTCATAATTTTGACACAATTTGCAACAATAACACATAGAGATCAAATAAGAGAGTACACAAATAGAATAAAATAACATAATATAACTGAATGAATAAAGTTTTCACATACAAGAGCTTACTAAAGAAAAATATATAAATAAAACGTGATACCGATCAAAGATATGGATATCTAGTTGATGTCTATACAAATTAGTAAAATATGATATCTTTGTTGCTCTCCACGGAAAACATCACTATCATACTTTCTCTATTTTTCCATTCCAGACGCAATTATTTTAGGTCTATAAAAGAGAGAAAGTGCGAATAAGCTTGAAAGAAAAAATTAAAAGATTAAATTTATGAGTGGAATTTGGCCGGTTCATTCCAATCCCCTTCTCTTGCATAAACGACTGTGCAAAAACGCAATAGAACCTTTGAGTGGTATGGTGGAGTACGATGAAACTCAACTGAAAAACTAAAGTCTTAAATTAGTTACCTTGTGGCGAATGATGAAATCCTCTTCTTGCTCCATGAAGAAGGCATTGAACTTGTCGATCTCATTGTTCAACAGCACCACGAACTCCTCCTCGGCCCCTCCATGCGCGGCGGAAGCGATGAGTTTGACGAGCCTCTTCAGATCCTTGTAGTTGAGGTACTTGTCCGCCCATCCCGGCAGCGTCTCCTCCATGTGCTGCTTCAGCCGCTTCCCGAACTTCATCGTCCCGATTTGGTTGAGGATGTTTAAGAATGTTTTAGGGATTTATATGTCGGGATTAGTGAGTGGAAATTGGGGGGATTAGAATAATCGGAGAGCATATGCTTGGCGTGGTGAAGTGGCAGTTAGGAAAGAGGTGATATGGAGAAGTCGTTGGCATTCCGCATAGGTTCAAAACAATTCTGGGCATATTCCGTTTCTCATTGGTGCGGTAAGTAAAGTAAATGCATGACTTTGATGTCACGTCTGATGTTTCAGCCGCTTCTATTTATTTGGACAGTTCCACAATTTAAAGCTCTATTTAATAACACCATTAAACACAAGGGGAAACTGCATAAATAACACTATTAAATTTTAAAATTAAATGACAAAATTATTCCTGAACTTAAAACTGAAAATGTAATGATAATTCTACCCCTTCTCCTTCATCTTCATCTCCGCCGCCGTGCCACCGCTGCCACTGCCACCTCTCCAGAAACAACCACTAACCCGCCGCTCCAGAAAACCACCCCTGCCATTAATATGCTGTCGCTGCCGCCACGAATTTGATATGAATCTCCTTGCGAAGGTTCACGATTTGCAAAATTAATATATTTGATCTAGTGAAGGGATCTGCAAACCCTCACTATCTCGCACGAAATTCAGGTGTCTAGCCCTCGGGGTACGCCTAACTTAACTTGCTCTCTAACTAGCCCTTAGGATCAGATTACAAGGTTTATTGATACTCAACTAGCCGTCAGGGTTAAGCAACAATGGAATAGCTCGGAAGCAAAGAGTATGAACTCAAAAGGTTGTATATTTGATTGATAAAAGTTGTGTAATAAAATCATGAATGACCTCCACTATTTATAGGGTATAATTTGGCTAGTACAAATAGAAATTAAAATAACCTATGACAGCTTTAAGAATCTAAAACCATATCTAACTAAAATACCTAAAATAAATGGATATTATCTTATCCAATCTTACCAAATCTAATTCTAAACAAATCAGAACTAAATATTCTAAACACTAATTAAAATATACTAAAACTCTTCTAAGCCAACACAACCTCATTAAAAAACCCAGTGGAAAAAAGAGTATAGTGATATCATCCTAGAAGCCCTGATTTAATATATGAATTTAGAAACCCTTATTCGTATTAGTCTCTCCGAGGTCAAAAAGTTCATCCTCAAAACGTGAACGGTCTTAAAAAATAAATGGAGATAAACGTCCCAAGCCATCCCTTCAAAATTCTGGTAATAAACGGTGACTGGACGCTGACTAGGCAGTGAGTGTATGCTGATGTGGCTCTAAACTCGTGAGAAAAAGACAAACAGATGATAAATTCAAATAACTCGCGATAAATTATCCAATCCGTGATATATTGGATGTCTCGCGATATGAGATACGGATCAAGAGCTGAGCGCGTGAGGTAGGCGTGCCTTAACTTTCTCGCGCGTGGTATTCATGCGCCCGGTTAGTGGTACGCGCCTCTGTACCACGCGCCGAGTGTCTTCTTTGTTGAGCTGCCTGCTGAACTTCATTTTGTCGGATTATATCTTCGCGGAGCTGAAGTTCACTCCTGAAGAGCTTGGAGACGACCAAGAGTACAAAGGGAGCAGGCCCAACCGGTGTTGACGCAAATCAGTGATGGTCAGGTTCAGAACACTGGCGGCTATTGGAGTTGCAAAAGATGAAGAGCAGATGACGGCTTCGGTGGTCGGCGTTAAAGCTGGTCACGATCTGAGAAATGGCAGATGGTAGCTTCTGATGGTTGGAGGTGGAGAAGAATAACGACAGTGCAGCGACGGGTTCGTCAGAGATGAACTGAGCGGCTAGTAAGAACACGGTAGAGCTCGTCGGAGACGAGCGGTACAACGGTGATTGGCAGTACGGCAGCGGGGTTGATGAAGATGACCGGAGTGGTTGCGGTAAAGATTCCAGTGGGGGTGGATGTTTGGTTGTGGAAGTTGCCTGATGAATTTTTTTTAAAAATTTTTTTCGTAAATAAATTCAAACAAAACTTGAAATCCATGTTGATGAACTCGTCCAAGGATCTTTTGCTTTTCTCGGATACCAACTGATATGAATCTCCTTGCGAAAACTCACGATTTGCGGAATTAATATCTTTGATTCAGTGAAGGGATCTGTAAACCCTCATTATCTCGAACGAAATTCAGGTGTCTAGCCCTCAGGGTACGCCTAACTTTGACTTGCTCTCTAACTATCCCTCAGGATCAGATTACAAGGTTTGTTGATTCTTAACTAGCCCTCGGGGTTAAGCAACAATGGAATAGTTCGCAAGCAAAGAGTATGAACTCAAAAGGTTGTAAATTTGATTGATAAAAGTGGTGTAATAAAATCATGAATGACCTCCCTTATTTATAGGGTATAATTCGGCCAGTACAAATAGAAACTGGAATAACTTATGACAGCTTTAAGAAGCTAAAATCATATCTAACTAAAATACCTAAAATAAATGGATATTGCCTTATCTAATCTTACCAAAATTTAATTATAATCAAATCTGAACCAAATATTCTAAACACTAATTAAAATATACCAGAACTCTTCTAAGCCAATATGGCTGAGTTAATGAGTCTTATTCTAAAATAAAATTAATTACAAATGATCACACAACCTCCTTAAAAAACCTAGTGGTTAGAAACCCTGATTTGTATCAGAATCCCCCACCAGCCCCGCCACCAACTCGCCTCAAAATTGACCCAGAATAGACCAAAAACCACCGCCGCATTTGCTCAGCTTCTCCCCACCTCCATAGGGCCCCGTTAACTTCATGTTCAAGCAAGAGCAGAGCTCTTCTCCCTTGCCGATCTCCACATAGCCCAGCCTATTTTTGTCGGTCTCCAATCCAATCAGTACCCCGACTTTCGGTTAAAATTAATCCCGGACGATCTTCCTGCCGACATCCCACCCCAGGCCCGCTGTGCTACCCTCCACTAACCCCACCCAGAAACCTTAGACCCATCGCCCCGCACACTCTTCCCACCGCTAGCCCTGCCACTAACCCTAGCCCCATCTCCCCACACACCTCCACCCTAAACTTCACCACCTTGCTGAGAGCTTCACCTCTTCCACCCCAATCAAAGCTTCACCTTCGCAAGATCTAGGAAAACCAAAGAAAGGAAGAAAGAAAAATTGAAAAAGAAAATATTTGTTTTGTTGAAAAGCAGGGAGGGTAGTACTGTCTTATAATATTTTTTGGTTCTTTTAATAGAATGAGTAAAACGATCATTTTGACAATTCCGGCCAGTTTGACCGTTGACATTTCGGTCAATGAATTCCAGGGTTATTTTTGCACTTTCAGACTTTATGAGGTCATTTCAGCACTTTCGACCAAAATATAGGGTCAAAAAGACACTTTTCTCTATTATTAATGGATTGCGATTTAAAACTATCATCTCGGGGAGATGGTCTCCCGTAAAGAAACATAAATTTTAGGCAGAGACCTTTTTGTAAAAATTACCACAAAATTTAATCTTCCCCAAATTTATTTACAGTTTTTAAAACAAGCCTCATTCCAATCAAAATGTTCAATAATTGCATAATGATCTCTGTCTAAACTTTATCCTGCCTAAAGCAAGACTATTGGCTTCTCTAGAGTTTATTTGCATCGAATTAAAATAAATAAAATAAAATTGGATTGAATTAAAAATAAATGTATTGAAAAATAGTAGTAATATAAATAAATCAAAATAAATTTCAATAAAAATATATATTGAAATATAAATAATTATAATATGACTCTAAAAATTATCAAAATAAGGCTATTCATTATCGGTCTAACCATTAGATGGTATTGATAGTAGTTTATATTTTAATATTATTAATTTAATATAAACCAATTTTTGAACTAATCTCTGTTGAATTTAGAAATTGAATTGAACTAAACAGAAATATGTTGAAAAATATTATTATCATATCAAAATTTATATAAACAAAATCAATTCAAAATTTATTGAAATAAATTAAATTGAATTGCAGGTAAATTGAAAAGAATGGAACTTTAAAGTGCTCAACTGATATGTATTTAATTCGTTAAATGTGTTCGATGATAGAGCTCGAAGTATATTAATAGAATAAGTGTTTCTGAATATGTAAAATTGTTGAGTGAAACTAAGTGTTAACTAACCACTTATATATACATTGGATGGTTCATATATTAATTTTTATACTCCCTTCTATCCAGTTGAATCAACACACTTTTATTTCCGTCTGTCCCAAATAAATTTACACATTTTTCATTTTAAGAATGATTTAACATATTAAAGGACATCATTACCTTTAAGAAGCTAGATTTTTTCACAAAACCCTCACCACCATTTCGGATCTACACAAAACCCAAACTCTTTTTTCCCAAAAACCAAATTGCGTGAAAAACTAAAATTCCTCATTTTTTCACCCGATCACCCCCAAACCCTTACCACCCAGCCATCGAATTTACACTAAACCCTTACCATCCTTACGATGCCTCTGACTTACCAATCTCAACCAAAACTCTCCGGTCACCAAACCCACAACCCTTCACTCTCCATTACCATTCCATGTATGACCCACGCAAGCACATACCTAAATCCACCACCAATGGCCGCACCAACCTAGCCTTTTACGTTGTCGCCACATTGTTCCTCCTCTTCCTCGCTACCACCTCCATGGTCTACTTCCTCATCTTTAAGCTGAAGTCGCCGATGATCTTCGTCGATCTGTCTAGTTCCCAACCTTCTCCACCACGAACAACAACGTCAACTTCACCTTCTTCTAAATCGTAACTGTCGCAAACCCTAACTGCGGGATCGCTCTGTGAGTCCTCCCTGCAACTCCTCTACTCTGACGAGCCGGTAGGGCTTGCCTTCATCCCAGCGGGTTGGTCTAGTTAAATGTAAGGCAGGTTGAACAAGTCAGATCCGATGATGGGTTGTCATAATGATTTGATTTTTTTGTTGTTGGATTTGGGGGTTTGAGTGTTTGTTGTTGGATTAAGGGGTTTGATTTTCACTTTTGGATTTGGCCGAAGAACGTTTAGTCTGAAGAAGACAGAGGCATGTGGAAGAAATCGAGGCTGAAGAAGACGTGGGCATATTAGACATTTCACGTCCCTAAAATTAAAAGGCAAAATTTCTCTTTTTGCAAATTCCCCTGGGACGAAGGGAGTAAGTAACTTTGTTAAAAAAATACGGTCGGTACAAAAAGAGTTGTACATTCATTCAAACAACTATACCCCCGTCCCACTATAAACTTCCTACTTTCAATTTTAGTCTACCCCTCAAATAACTTCCTATTTGTAAATTTTTCATAGTTAGTCATTCTGGCTACCAAATTTACCCCACTAAGCCTCCCAAATTTTATCATTAGTTGCTACTTTTTTATACTATTCATGACATCATTCATGAAAAGACTTATAAAGTAGATTTTTGATATCAAATATTTTTAGAAAAAAAGTGTTTTTATAACCCTACTTCACATAAGTGCCAATATAACCTTTTGATAATTGAAAGTGCAAATATAACCCTATATAGTTTATGTAAGTGCAATTTTACCCATTCCGCCAGTTTATGGTTAGATTACACAGAAAAGATGATTTTTCCCCTCTAAGAATTTTTTTAAAAAATGAAAAAAGAAGGAAATTGCCTTTTTAACCTCCAAAACCCTTATCTTCTTCATTTATTTCTCCTTTTTCCTTCTGCGTCGTTCTCTCCCTTTCTCCTTCTCCGCCATTATCTTTCTTTCTCCTTCTTTCTCCTTCTCCGCCTCTTTCTTTTCTTTCTCCTCTGCCGTTGTTCTTTCTCCTTCTCTGATGTGTCTTTAGTTGAAGGCCAGAAACTTTGGTGGACGCAACCCGTGGATGGAGGGTGGAAGGTGGTGGTGGCGCTAGGGTTTCAGTGGTGGGGGTGGAAGAGAAATGATGGTGGTGGGAATGGCCGGAGGTGGCGGATCTGGCTGGAGGGGCTGGAAGGTGGTGGCGGCGGGACTGAGGTCTCGACGAAGCGCGGCGGTTGGTCGGTGGAATGTCATCATCTCCTCCGCCAAGAAACGTCACCACCATGATCGGGACCGTGGAGAGGTGGCAAACGGAAGCGGCGACAGCAAAACGACGGGCTCAAGGTAGAAGCGAATGCAATTTTCTATCGATTTGTGTTTTAGGTAGTGAGCGATGGCTTCTAGTCGTCGGAAGCACATCGATTGGCGGTGGAATGGTTTGTATTTCAGGCATCAAGCGAGGGTTTCAGGTCCTCTATTTTTCGTTCTCTTTTTTACGAGAAGATTTTTGCAAACCTGTGAGCAATTAAAAATGCCGATAATTGTATGCTGAGTCTTCTTCTATTTTATGAAAATTCTGAGACCATTTGAGTTTTTGTTTCTGTTTGTTGTGAATCATTCTTCTGAGCTTGTTTATGAGTGTGTGTGTGTGTGTGTGAATAGTGTGTCTTGTGTTCTTGTGGATTTGTGCGTGAATTGTGTGTTTTCAGTTTGTGGACTCGAGTTTCACGATCCCAACAAAGGTAGGACGGAGATGAGCTCCTATGAACGCCAGCCTGATTTTTTTTCTGCTTCATTTTCATAAAGAAATAAGAATGAAAATCAAAGTTAATGTGGGCCCCACGTATATTAAGGTTAATTTTGTCAATTCAATTTCATATTTTAGTACAAAGGGTATTTTGGTCAATTTACAAGTGGTCAATGCCGAAAATCGAAAGTCAATGCTGGAAATGGGATTTGGGGGTTATATTGGCACTTACATCAACTAGTTAGGGTTATATTTGCACTAAAAATTATCTGAGGGCTATATTGCATTTATGCAAGTAGATAGGGTTATATTGGCACTTATCCCAAAGTTTTATCATATCAACTTGCATTATAGATTGAGCCAAAATCAATTAAAAAGTATTGAAATTTTATATGTTAGCAATTGTTGTATATTAAAGTGTTGGAAAAATCAGATTTTGTCACGTGTTTTTACAAATTTTACATTTAGTAAAGTGTGAGGTTTTTTAGGAAGTAAGGAGTGATTTGTGAAACACGTGGCTAAATCTGTGCGGCGCTAGGGTTTTAGTGAGCATTGCGATGAGGGTTTCAGTGGGTGAGGATGAGTAGCACGGTGCTAGGGTTTTTGTGGGTGAGCTGGGCGATGATGTTAGGTTGTGGTGGCATTGAGCAGTGGTGAGGCTGGGTGTCGGTGAGTGAGTTGGGCGGTGGTGGTGCTAAGCATTGGTGGATGAGCTAAGCGGTGATGCTTGAATGTGGTGGCATCGAGCGGTGGTGGGGCTAGGCGTCGAGCATCGAGGTAGGGTGGTGGTGGTGGTGGGATGCTGGAAGGGCAATGGTGGTGGTGGAACTGGCTAGAGAGGTGTGTTTGGTGGCCGGGTGGAGGCTGAGTGGTGACAACCTGGTGGTGGTAGTGTTCTGAGGGCAAAATTGTCCTAACACTTATAGGTTTTAGGTCATAGGGCATTTTAGTCATTTTATGTGCAATCAACGTAAAAAATGGCGTCTCAGAGCTATATTGGCACTTTTATCAACTAGTTAGGGTTGTTTTTATGCTAAAAATTATATGAGAGTTATATTAATACTTACTCAAGTAGATAGATTTATACTACTCCCCCTGTCCCACCTCAATTTACAGAGAGCGGAATTTGGGTGGTATTTATCTACAGTAAGCGAATGACATAAAGTTGGCCAAAGGACAAAATAGAGACTTTTCTCTGTTGTGTCCATTCCCATTTTTACCCCCATATTTTAACCCTATTTTTAACCCCATTTTCCTTTTTCTCCCGAGATTGCATTTCAAAGTTCAGTTCAAAGTTTGGATTTAACTCGGAAGCAAAAAACCCAAAAAAAAACGTTGGGCAAAGACAAAAAACAGGAAGTAAAAATCAATCGGAAGACCACAAAACACAAAAAATCATAAGCAGGAAATCCAAAAACACAAAAGTAAAAAATCAATCAGAAGACCCAAAAAATTAGAAGCAAAAAACCCAAAAAAATCATAGCTTTCCACAAAAAACAACCGAAAGCAAAAAAACAACAATAAGTATCAGATTGGAAAAAAGAAAGCACATAGCTTTCCATACTCGGATTAGAAGCAAAAAACAACAAAGATTAGATCGGGAAAAAGAAAGCACATAGCTTTCCACACTCAGATAGTAAGCAAAAAATGATCAGAAGGTAAAAGGAACAGCAAACATCCAATAGGGGAAAAAAGCACAGAGCTTTCCACACTCAGATTGGAAAAAAAAGCGAGAAGAATGAAAAGAGATGGGAAAAAATGAGAGAGAAGATAGATCTGGGAATTTGAAAGGAGAAGAGAGCGAGATATAGGGTGATTAAATGGATTTTGGAAGAGTAAATACTCCATTCCGTCAGAGATTTTTAGTTGGTCCAAAAAATTAAATACTCACAACTTTAAGGGCAAAAGTGTCCTTTTTGAATGGGTCAACTGGGACTATTTTTGGCAAATTCAGACTTTGCAATTTGAGCTAGGACACCCTTAAATAGAAAGTGTGCAGTTTGAGTTGGGACGGAAGGAGTAGTAAATAGAGTAAATGACTTCTGTGGCCCTCGAACTATCCCCATAGTTCACCTTTCGCCCTCCAGTTTTTTCCCATACTTTAGGCCCTTGAACTAATAAAACTGACAACTTTTGGTACTTCCGCCAGGTCAAACCGTTAAGGTATGGTCAAAGCGTTAATTTTAGTGGCAAAACTGACATTTTCAATTTTTCTTTTATCTTTTATCTCTTATCTCCTTTTCTTTTCATTTTCATTTTCTTATCCCCTTTTCCCCAAATTCTGCCTCCCTGCCCTAAACCTGACACCGCCATCGTCCCCCCTCCCCCAAATTCCGCCATAAACAAGAGAATTTAGCTCCTGGAGAATCTTCTTCCCATGCTCTTGCTCTCCTAAAGAAGATGGAGATGGATTACTCTTCCACTTCCTGACAATGGACCCCAACGGGTTCAGTGATCTGTACATGAAACTGCAGTTGGGGAAACAGAAAATGCAAAAAAAATCAAACATAATAGTTGTAGTTGTCGAATATGCAGTTGGGGAAATGAAAATCAGTCCCGTCGGCGAGCGACGGGGAGTGAGCGGAGGTTTTGGAGTCAGATTGGGGAAATTCAGAGCACTGGAGTGGTGGTGCGAAGGAAGCAAAGACGACTATTGCTAGAAAATGAAGTCGCCATGGTTCAAGAGGCGGTGGACTAACATCAAACACTTGAGGGCCACAATCCAATCCTGGGTTTTACCGAGCCGCTTCGACATCGCCGACACACAGGCATTGACGTAGCCTCGAGAGGCGGAGGTGAGGTGAAGGATCTCCTGGATTTACTTCTCTTCGACGGGGTTGTCATTGTGGTTGGTGTCTTTCACGACGGCGGCCTCCAGCTCTGATGCCATGTTGCTGGCGACTTTAGCTATCCCAGTGCTCATCTGGTCCTTCACAGATCTGTTCACCTTCCGTATTGTTCTCGGCGCCATGGTCAAAGCTTCGAAACACAAACTAAATCAAGATTAAAACTTTTAGGGTAATTTAAGAACCCATAAAAGAAAAAGAGGGGAAGGGAAAGAGGCTTAAGGGGAAGAGGAATGGAAAAGAAAAAAAGAAAAAGGAAAAAGTGGAAAAATAAAAAATGGTAAAAGAAATAGGGAAAATGAAAATGAAAATTGGCTAATTTACCCTTAAAATTAACGAAGTTGACCATACATTAACGGTTTGACCTGACGGAAGGACCACAATTCATTAGTTTTGTAAGTTCAGGGGATTAAAATATGAGAAAAAGAATTGAAGGGCCAAAGTTGAATGATAGGAATAGTTCGAGAGGCATATAATTCATTTACTCTAGTATATATGGCTAGTACTTTCTTTCTCTTTTTATCTTCATACATTTTCAACCACTTCTCCTTCATTCAATTTTTCCCTCTCCATGCATGTAAAAAATCCTGGGACGGAGGAATTACCTTCAGTCCAATCATTAAAATTTAAAGAAAAAGTATTTTTATAACCCTACCTAGTTGACATAAATGTCAATATAATATTTCAATATTTCAAAGTGCCAATATAACCCTATCTAGTTAGTGAAAGTGCCAATATAACCCTCTCTGACAACTTTTAGCCAAAATTTTATAAAATTACACGTTTGCCCTTCTGGAAAAAATTAAAATACAAAAAAAATAGGAAATGACGTTATCACCCTTAGGCACCGCCGGACGGCTGCCAGATTATGTAGGGTTATATCAGCATATTATGAAAATTGGTAGGGTTAAATAAGCACATTCCTAAAATTTATAGGATTATATCAGCATATTAGTAAAAAATGTAGGGTCATATCAGCACATACTATAGAATATAGGGGTTTTAATGATATTTTGTTGTGTTTAGTTCAGATTGATGATTGGATGACCCCTGGTATTATGTGTGATTGTTATTTTGTTGTGATTTTCGACCTAGGGTTTTTAATGTTCATAAGCTTTGAAATGAGGCTATGATATGTGATAATGGTGTCTAATATTAATGATGGTGTCATGATGTCAAATTTTATATTGCCTAAGATATTGTTATGATGTTATAATGGTGTATATGATGATGTGCTAAACCGTTAAGGTCAGTCGAGTACCACACACTTAATATTTATAAAATGTGCTGAGATAACCCTATAAGTTTTAAGAATATGCTGATATAACCCTACAAACATTAGAAATGTGCTGATATAACCCTACAAACATTAGGAATGTGCTGATATAACCCAATAAGATTTCATAATGTGCTGGTATAACCCTACCTGTTCCGGCGGCGGTCTGGCGAACTATGAGGGTAAAATTATCTACCTAATTTCATAGTTAGCCCAAAGGTTATTTTGCTCAATTTACATGGAGTCAACGCCAAAAAATTGATGTCAATACTGGAAATGGGGTCTGAGGGTTGTATTGGCACTTTCATGAACTAGTTAGGGTCATATTTACACTAAAAATTATGATAGAGTTATATTGACACTTAATCAAGTGTATAGAATTATATCAGCAGTTATCTCAAATTTAAGAATTAAGAGCGAGGAAACAAAATTTTGATGTAGAACAGTGGCCAAGTGTCGTTGAACGGGAATAGAATTTGGGATGTAATGAACGGATGATTCGTGCGCCGGAAGTGGGAATCTACCCCCAGAATCTTCTTTATTTCGATTTGGAAAGCAAGAAAAACACGTTCTTACCATAAATAAACCTACACATATATTATTATAGTCTATGGAAAGGCAGATTGGAATAAAGCACAAAAGAAGGAATATCTCATACCTGAGGCTTCGTAAGTCCTAGAACATGCCCTTTAGATCCTGAAATGTGGGGCTCAATTACAACCATGATATGGGGTGCTTGTATGACTTTCTGATTTTCTTGTGGAACTTATTTCCAAGTTCAATTCTTGATTTCATATGGGATCCATTAATTTATAACCTTCTTGTTTTAACTTTTATTGTAGAAAATGTTGAATGATATTTAGGGAAAACAAGTACTCCATATTAGCAGAACTATGTTCAGAGGATGGTATTATTAGTATTTACAATTTATTATTGAGATATGTTCTTCATATCAATGTAAGCATGTACAACAGTAAAGTAGTTAGTCAAATTAATTAAGCGAAACAATTATTTTTGATTAAATATGGCTTAAAACATGCATGAATACGTACTGCATCATCTAAGCTTTAGCTACGGTGTCTACATAAAAAACATGTATCAATGGAAAACTCTATATTAAAGGCAACAACTAAAAGTGATTTCTTTTTATTTTTTGAGGAGTTGCCTTTAATGAGGACCCGAATTAAGTTCTGAAGTTGGAACTACCCTCCTAGGTCACCCTTTCATTTTAAAGGCAGTTCTAAATCGATTAAAAACAGTTCCACCTCTAATGTAAATCAATTTAAGACGGTTCTATTGTACAACCGCCTTTAATATGCTGCCTTTAATGGTCCAATATGTAAACAGCCCATTTAGGGTTTTCTCCCTCAATCAAATTTCCGAAAACTCCTCCCCTAGTTTTCTCCCTACTTCCTTAGTTTTCTATGGTCGGCTCCCCTTCTCCCTCCTCCCTCCTCCCTAGCTTCGATCGGTGCCTCCACCATCCCCTGCCACTGAGCCCTCCATTGCCGCTAAGCCCACCACCGCTGAGCTTCCTCCGCCGTGGAACCCTCCACCGCACCGGAGAAGTCCACTGCGCTGGAGAAGTGTTGTTTGTTTGATGTTTTTTTTCTGGATCTGTTTTTTAACCCCGTTTGTTGATTTTTTTGTTTGATTCCCATATATATATATTGCTTGGTGTTGAAAACCTCTGGTTTCCGACAGTTCTTTTAGAACCCCAGAATTAGGTTCCGAATTTAGAACTGAATTCAGACCTCAATCAAAGGTGGTTTATTGTTGAAGATAAAAGGTGGAGGCAGAGAAGGAACCTGAAATGTGCCTTCTTTTGTACGTTAAAAACGCCTTTAATCACCCTTTTTCCTCTAGTGCTGGAACATGTTATATGTACAACACGAATATATTGAAAACTTATTTCAGTACAATCTTCTAAGAATATGAGTATATGAAGTATATTTTTGGACAAAATACACTTATAACCTTAACTTTTGGCTGAAAGTGCCAATGTAAACGTAACTTATTATCAATTATGTCAATCTAACCCAAACTATTGGTCAAATTGTGCCAATATAACCAAACTCTCCAATTTTGGAATTGACCCAAGAAATTCAGGCATTGACTAAAAATTGAAATGATCAAAATATCCTCTAAGCCAAAGAGGAAAATTTAATACCATTACACCCTTGTTCTCTTTCACCTTCACTCTCCCCGACATGGACCCGACTCTGCCACCCTAGCCCCAGAGCATCTCCAATGCAGAGAGTGTCTTCCTTGTTTAACGGGTACAACTAGTAGAATCTGATCGGAACTTCGATTCACCTTCAGTCTGACGTAATATTAAATGTTTCGACTGTTGGTCTCATTAGAAATCATTCTCCAATCCAAACTTCAAATGAATAATTATTATGTGACGTGTATATGCTACAAACTGCCAATTATTATGTGACATGTATATATATAATATTGAAATTGTATTTATATTCATACAATTAATTATATTTTGAATGTATCTAATTATTTGACAAGAGTAATGATGGAGAATAAATAATTATATTGGTTCAATTAAATAGTTTTTATGAACTCGAGTATAACACTAATCGACACTAACTTATTTTTAATTCATGTTTAAAATAAAATTGATTCTATTCTAGAAATTAATTTTATATTCTAATTAAATTAACTAATTATTAAATAGACAATGAGCTAAGAAACTTTCTAATTTATGTCTCAATTTTACTTTTATGGAGAAAGAGTAAAAAACAAAATGAACGAGTTCATTTGAATTGAAATTAATTTTTATTTTTTCCAATCTATATTATATGAATCATTATTATTTATATATTATTAAATATAAATGAATATATTTAGCACTTAGCATATGGGTTTTTCATTATTATTAAAATACATCATTCAATTATTTTATAACCTATAAATTCATAGTTACTTTATAGAATTTGAAAAAAAAATGATTTCTAATGTCAATCGACTAATATTTATAATTTTTTGAGTATAAATATATATATATATATATTACCACGTAATTTGAAAATATTTTTAAATCTCTTTAAATTATTATTTTATTTTATATTTAAAAATAAATCAAAGTTTAAAATTAATTTTGCCATTTCATTTTCCAATGTAGTTTGGTTTACTTTTGGTGTACAAAATTATGGTAAACATGAAATTGAGGATTTTTCCAAACAAAAATACATTAAAACACCAAAGTATCCACCTCAATACAAAAAATTAAATCACGCACTTTTTTTGTTTTTGCTGATTTGGCAAAGCGCGGCCTTCGATATCACCCTCGGAGAATAGAAGTCAATTTTGATGGGATCACTTATATTTTCAGCCATGTAATACCGATGTTCACCTCCAACTCCTAGATTGGAGATTCAATTTAATGATAGGTGTCAGTAAATCTTACGTAGCGATTAAAGTTTACTCTAACAAAACCCCGTTGAAGATGCTCTAACTCCACCACCTCCCTTACTCTAACCCCATCGGTGATAACTCGGCCACCACCCTAACCCTATCGTCTCCCCCTACCTCCACCACACTAACCCCGCCACCTCCCTCACTAACAAACGAAAATGCAATACATAAGGACGCCTTTCTTGCATTTGGACTGGAAACAAAATTGGCCTAGCTACCAAGTTATCGTGCATACTACCTTTGTTTCATGCTTATTTTAGAAAGAAAAAACAAATTCAGCCCGGGAAATTGAATCCCTGCTTAGATCCATTAAAGGTAGGTCTTGACAAAGAAGTTACTCGGCCACCACCCTAACCCCATCGGCGATGACTCAGCAACCACCTTAATCTCATCTCCATCGGCGATGACTCAGCCACCACCTCGACTCCCCCACCTCCGTTGAGCTCAATCCCATATCCAAGCTTCAAAGTCGCTGTTAGACGTTCATCACGACCAAAAAAACAGAGTCTGTGGAGGGATCAGCGCCGCACACCACCACACATTCGTCGGAGGCCTAAAATAACGCCCCTTTCCGAAGATGAAATGATGTTGTTGCCACTTGTGAGAAGAAGAAGAGCGTGGAGAGGAAATGGGAAAGAAGGGGAAATGGGGTATTTTAGTATTTTCATGTTATTTCTTTTTTTAATCAAGGGGAAAATTAGCATTTCACCCAATTCCGGCCGAATGGCCGTTGACTAAAAAGTCAGCCTAGTTCAGGGTTAGATTGGTACATTCTCAAGTTTCAGGGTTATATTGGCACTTTCAGACAAAATGTAAGGTTATTTTAGCTCTTTTCTCTATTTTTATTACATTGTTGGATGAACATTTATATGTGATGAGAAGTGATGGATTGAAATGCATCAGTCAATTTTAACTATAAATTTCAATCAAAACAAGTGAGTAGTCAAAATAAGATCTTTTTTTTTGGTACAAATGAAAATGAGTGAAAGAGAAAAAACCTTTAAAATGAACATAAATCCTTGTTTTAGACCGACTAACTGTTAGACACGATCATTTTATAAGTGATATAACTAATAGGGTGCTTTGATGTTTATTTTTATTTATTACAACTAGGCTTCTATAATTTTGAATTTTTTTAAAAATGTAGCGTAATGTATAAATAATTATAATTGAACCATAAACGTTAGTAAAATGAGATTTTTTATGATTTATCTAACCGCTAGTCGATCTAACAAAAAACTTTCTCAAAAATTAAAGTACTCCCACCGTCTCATTTTAAGTTGCACACTTTAAGTTTCATCAGTTGACTTCGAAAATGTTTGATTCTTAATATCTTTCATTAAGGATAATTAAAATTTATGAAAAATTGATAATTTGAAAATATATGTTATAATCAATCCAACATTGTATCACACAATAGTATTTATACTTATACACTAATTCAATTTTATGGTCAAATATAAGAAGTTTTGATTAAATGAATAGTTAAATTACCATTTAAAATATGACAGAGACAGAAAGTATAATTTTTTGTAATAGCTTAAAAAAGAAATCCAGCGCCTACTCGTCAAAATAAATTGGTGTTATCATATAAGTATGAAGTTATTTAATCCCAATGTAAATCCAAAGTGTAAATCTTTATATTGTAATTAAGGTTGTGTTGCACTGCATTTCATATTGAATATGCCTTTTCATGTGAATACTATGTGGTTAATGCAATCTGAGCATATTATTAATTTATTAATCTCGTGTTACACTTGGATTGTTGACACCGCTGCAGCACTCAAAACCCAAATCTATAAGCAAATCTCCATGCACGGATTTCTTTTATTTAAAGTTGAAAAAAAAAACATTAATGATGAGGACGTTGGGAATCTTATATATTAATTTGAAAAGGTATTAATTTGAAGTGTCGACCATGTGGTTGACTATTAAACGCTATGATTTCGTTCCTCATCAACATGTGGTGTCGGATTTTTCCTTTCATTGCTCCATTGAAAAGGTAGTACTCCCTTCATTAAATTACATAGAAATAGTGAAAATAAAATTTAAACCAAAAGGTTGGTCGTATGATGAATCGGTCTTTCCCTACTTTGAAATCATTTAACAAACTCGATCTAAATCTACCTTTTGGAATAATGCTTCAGTGTCTTAACTCAAAATAGCCACAATAGCAAGTAATAGACTTGACATTTCTTGTAGAAAATAAGGTTGTAATGTTCTGAGTCATGCCATGGGTACATTATATAATGTTACAAGAATCCTAAGTACAAGTAATATTCACAAAATATTATATTACCTCAATACCCATCCTCAAGTTGGAGCATGTAGATCGAGAATGCCCAACTTGCCAAGTAATAGTTGAAACTGATTACGTCCAAGAGCTTTTGTGAACAAGTCCACAGGCTGATCAGAAGTGCGGATATGATGAGTAACAATAGTACCAGACTGTACCAAATCTCTGACAAAATGACAATCAACCTCTATATGCTTCGTACGTTCATGAAAGACAAGATTAGTAGCAATATGAAGAGCAGATTGACTATCACAAAACAGTTGCATGGGGGCAGAATGAACAACACCTAAATCTTTAAGCAAAGACTTAAGCCACAATAACTCACAACAGGTAACTGTAATGGCACGATACTCCGCTTCAGCAGCAATATGAAGAGCATATTGACTATCACAAAACAATCGCATGGGGCAGAATGAACAACACCTAAATCTTTAAGCAAAGACTTAAGCCACAATAACCACAACAGGTAACTGTCATGGCACGATACTCTGCTTCAGCAGAAAAATGAGAAACCGTAGGTTGCTTCTTGGTCTTACATGAAACTGGAGAATCACCGATCATCACAAAATATCTAGAAAGCGAACGTCGTGTGATGGGGCACGCAGCCCAATTGGAATCATAGTAAGAAGTCAACTGTAAAGAAATACGTGAAGAGAGAAATAAACCTTGACTAGGGTGACTTTTCAAGTAGTGTTGAACCTGCATTGCAGCTTGCTAGTGAGGAACACAAGGCCACTTCATGAATTGAGCAAGTGTATGCACTAAATAACTAAGCTCCGGACGTGTAATGGTAAGATAAATGAGACGATCGACTAGACGCCGATACTGCTCTGGATCGTTGTACAGGGGCCCTTCCACGCGTGCGAGATCGTGTTGTTGCTAAATCGAAAAGTCTGTCGGTTTTGCAGCCAACAAACCAGTATCTGATAAAAAATCAGGGGCATATTTCCTCTGTGAAAGAAACATCCTATCTGATCTTCGAGCAATCTTTATACCTAAGAAATACTTAAGGGCACCAAGATCCTTCATGTGGAAACAAGAGCTCAAGTATCTCTTGAATTCATAGATGAACGAAGAAGAACTACTAGATATCACCAAATCATTCACACAAACCAACACATGCAAAGAAACCGAACCACGGGAGAAAACAAAAAGAGAGTAATCAGCGTTACTCTGAACAAAGCCAAATGCACGTAGAGCCCAAGCCAACTTAGCAAACCAGTTACGAGAAGCTTGTTGCAATCCGTAAAGAGATTTTTAAAGTCGACAGACTATACCGGGGGGCAATATAGCAAGGAGGAGGGCGCATAAACACTTTTTTGTGAAGATTACCATGTACAGAAGCATTATGAACATCCATTTGATGAAGTTTCCAACCACTAATGACTGCAACAGATAAGAATAGGTGAACCAAACTCATCTTTGCAACAAGAGCAAATGTCTCAGTATAGTCTGTGCCTTCAATTTAAGGATTACCCAAAACCACCAGATGAGCTTTGTGTCGTTCAATAGTACCATCAGCCTTAAACTTGGTACGATAAACCCATTTTCATCCAATTGCAGTCTTATCCGGAGGAAGAGAAGCCATAGTCCTTTGCGCTTAAGAGCATTAATCTCATCAACCATAGCATCGCGCCAATGAGCATGCTTTGACGCCTTCGAGTAAGTGGTAGGATCTGCACTATAAGTTACTGCACCCAAAAATCTAGAATGTATACTAGAAAAATTATCGCAATTTACAAAATTAGTTAAAGGATGAAGAACACTTGAGGATAGTGATGTCGCAGGAGTAACTATAACAGTGGGCAGGGGGGAGTTAACAGCAGAGCAGACAAAATCACTCAAGTAAGTAGGAGGACGACGATCACGGTCACTCTGCCGGGAAGATGATGGCTCAGCTACAGGAGGCGGCAACAGAGCCTGAGTAGGCAGAGGGGTAGATGCCGCGGTGTCAGTCGACTGGGCAGTAATGGTTGGAAACACTATACCCACAGGAAGAATCGCCGGTGGAACCATCGGTGTCAGATTTTGCATTGATTTGGGTGCCGATTCGGGCAGGGACGTGGTGTCGAACGGCATAGCTTGGGTTGGCAGTGCTGGTGGAATGGCAGAAGCCGGCGGCGGCTGAGGTAAGGCCACTATAAGGATGATGATTGACTGCGAGGTGGCTGTGCCGTGGGTATCATCGATGGAACCGTCATCGGATAGCCAACAGACCAAGTATCAGTTTGTGACTGTGGGGGCTGAGCAGGTACAAATGGCACATCAAATGGAAACTGGTCTTCATAAAAATCAGCATCACAACTGTTGAAGAAAGTACATGATTCTAAATAATAAATGCGATAGCCTTTCTTGCCAGCTGGATACCCAAGAAAAATGTATCGTCAACTTCTTGGAGCAAACTTGTCACGATATCTAGGAATGTAAGAGGCATAGCACAAGCACCTAAATACTTGCAAAATCTTGTAGTTTGGAGGGCTTAGTTGGTGTCCGATTAATAAAAATGCAGAAGTAAGAACACACTCTCTCCAAAAATCAATAGGCAAATTAGTTTGAAAGCATAAAGCACAAGACACATTTAACAAATGGCGATGCTTGCGCTCCACACGGCCATTCTGCTGTGGTGTATCAACCATAGAAGTCTCAAATATGATGTTGGATTTAGCAAAATAAGATCTCAAGGGTAGAAATTATGTACCATTATCAACACAAACATGACGAATCGTGCGCCCGAACTGGCTCTTGATCAAAACACAAAACTCTACAAGTCTAGAGGTTACATATGACTTAGCCACTAATAAATAAACCCAAACAGCTCGGGAATAATCATCAACTATAGTTAAAAAATAAAAGGTACCACTAGAGGAAGGTGAGCTATAAGGCCCCCAAACATCACAGTGTATCAATTTAAATAAAGAAATAGCATTTGTAGATCTCAAAGGAAAACTAAGTCCAGTCTGCTTTGCTCTATGACACACAGTGTAACACCCCCAAATCCAAACGCAAGTGTCGGGTCGGGTCTTGGCATGCTACCGAAAGTGCAAACAGTAATGAGCAGATAAATTTTATGCGGAAGCAATTTAGATAAATTCAAAAACCTAACTTTACTATTACAGTAATAGTATTATTACAAATGTTAAATGGAAGTTTCACCTAACTGTTACAGAATTAAAAGTTCACTTTAAAACTATTAGCAGTTTACCTAGTTGAGTTTTAGTGATCACAGGATAACAATTAGCAATTAACAACTAGCCATGTATGTCCTAGCATATAGTAAAAAGGATACGGGTGGTTAATGTCGAGTTGCTTCCAAGTGACTATATGGCAAATGTGACTAACATACACGATATAACCCAGTCAGTGATGCCTGAAGGCTATCAGTTCAGAATTCACTTTCCCATTCACGCCGATGTTCAGTTACGAGCTTGTATAAGTCAGGTGGTTATGCTAGCATACCAAACTCCACGTGTAGCCGGTCTAATTAGACAGTCCGATCAGTACTGTTCCCCGCCGACTTCGACCAAACTACAATCGCGTCGGGGCCCCCAAAATTCACAGACAGGTAATCAGGTAGTAGGTAATTCAAGTTTAACATGGTAAGATAAAGTACAAGCCGGTCATCAAAGCAGTATATGATTCAATTTTGACACGGTAAGATAAAGTACAAGCCGGTCTTTCACAGAAAATATCATAGCAGTCCAGGAGTTCAGTTTCATGATAATCTAGTACAGTATGATAAAATACAAACTTAATTCAACAATCAGTAAATACTATCATTTGCGTGTGACCGTCATATCTCTCTTATTGCTTGAGTATCGAGTAAAAAGGTTCGAGTATCAAGTTTCGAGTATAGGGGTTTGAGTACTTATAGTTCAAGGGGTTAGGTAGGAGATTCGAGCAAAGAATTCAAGTGGAGAAGGTTCTAGAGGTATGGGTATCAGGTGGTACTGGTTCGAGTGGTAAGTGGTATCAGTTCGAGTGGTGAGATTCTAAAGGTATGGGTTCAGTTGGTGGAATTCGAGAGGTAAGGTTATAGAGGCAGTAGTTCGAGAGGTAAGGTTCGAGAGGTAAGGTTCGAGTGGTAAGGTTCGAGAGGTAAAGGTTCAGTAGTACTAGTTCTAGGGGTAAGGTTCGAGGGGTACAGTTCGAGAGGTAACAGTTTCAGGGTACTAGTTCAAGGGGTAAAGGTTCCAGGAACACATGTTCGAGAGGTAAAGGTTTCATGGAACTAGTTTGAGGGGTAAAGGTTTCAGGTTACTAGTTCGAGGAGTAAAGGTTTCGGGGTACTAGTTCGAGGGTAAAGGTTTCAGGGAACTAGTTCGAGGGGTAAAGGTTTCAGGGACACATATTCGAGGGTAAAGGTTTGGTAGGGGTTCGAGAGGTGGGATTGAGATGTAGAGTTGTGGCAGGGGTTCGAGAGGTAGAGTTGTGGTAGGAGTTCGAGAGATAGAGTTTTGGCAGGGGTTCGAGAGGTAGTATTTTGGCAGGGGTTCGAGAGATAGAGCTTCAACAGGGATTCGAGAGGTGAAGTTTCAGCGGGGGGTTCCAGAGGTGGCTTCAACAGGGGTTCGAGAGGTGGAGGGTTTAGCTCGAGAGAGTTTGGTTCTGATGGCATTATATATATATATATATATATATGTAAATATAAACTCATATTTTAACTCAATTCGTGCTAGGGCGATGCAACACTCACCTTAGTTAAACTTGGCTTGAAAACCGCCGCTTTCTACTTCACTGCTTAACCTTCTAAATTTTGGTACTCAAAGTGTCTTAATACTGTAAGTTTTGGGGAGGATATCACTGATATTTATACTGAGTAAAATATAGGGTTCTGACACATACCCAACCTAAAATTTTATCCTGTAAACCTCAAGCCTACTTGCCCAAAATTACTTTGGACAAACTTCTTCACGTCCGCCGTTCATTCCCTTCCAGGTAATACCACTTGCTCAAAAAATTACTTTGGATAATTTTTCACATCCATTGCCAGCTTTTCTTCATGGTAATTTTCTTACATTTAATTATTCCTTTGCTCATTTATTTGCTTATTATTATTATTGTCATATACTATACATATATGTATGTATAATTATGTATATTTTCTTCTTGGTAATTTCTCTTACTTATTTATTTATTTACTTATTGTTATTAGTATTATATATATTTTTTTTTATTTATTTATATATATACATATATATTTTTTGGAAAATTAAAGGAAAGATTGGAATATTTGATAAAATTTAATTATTACATGTTCTCTAATTCCTATTTCGGTAGGGGTTTTTACACACAGAGCAAGGTATAGAATTATTATTTGTGCTAAAATCAGGAGTAGTAATAGAGGACAACACCCTAGAGAATGGATGACCAAAACGTTGATGACATAAATCATATGAAGAAATTGTCAGAATGGACTGCAGTATATGAGGACGAACACAAGTATCCAACAGAAAAGCCAATAAAACCATCTTGCTGTTCACCCATGCCAATCATAGTTCTCGTACTTATTTTCTGTAAAATGTAATAATTTTCAATAAACAACGCTGGACATTTTAAGGCATATAACAATCTAGAGCATGATAATAAATGGCATCGCAAAGTAGGCATGTAGAGCACATGAGTAAGGGTGACATCACCAAAGCAAATAGAACCATATTGTGTAGCGGATGACACAGATCCATCAGGCAGTATAACATTCACAGAATCAACATCAGTAGTAATATCAGTAAGAGAACCCTTATCACCAGTCATGTGATATGAGGCTCCTGAATCAAGAATCCAGGGTATAGTAGACGTACCTGACCCATGGTCAGACAAAGATTTAAACTAATTAAATAAATGTAGGGTTGTACTCTATTGGTCGTCAGGCAGAGCCACAAACCCTTGCAGCAAGGTAACAATGCCAGTGAAATGAGCCATGCCAATTTATGTATTTTTTTAATAAATAAATAAATAATTACTGAATAGAGAGGAACCTATTGCAGAACGGTAACCAAAATGGCACCTGGCTGAATCAGGCCCATGATGACACGCACGTCAGGAAGGACAACGCGACTGGTGTCAATAGCGCGTGGTTACACGCGCTTCTAGGAGGCCCGCGTGAGTTAATCTCACTCATCTTTGTCCTCTGGAACTTAGTCGGGTGCTCAAATTCGAAACTTGGTTGGGAGCTTGAATCTTTTTGGAGAACGGAGAAGATGCATCCGACATGGAAACGTCGGACTACCACACGGAGAGGAAGAAAGCTGCCAAAGACAAGAGGCTAAGACTTCTCCAAAAAAGCTAAGACCACCGATTGGCGACGATGGACAATCGGCGGCAATGGAAGGTAATCGATGGCGACATACAACCAATGGAACAACGGTGGACAGCAGGCGGTGGGCATCTGGTTAGGTGAGCAGATGGGCAGAGTAGATTGGCGAAAAAATTTCCCTTTTTTTAGACAAAAATACAATTTGGATCGACGATGCGTGGAGGTCACGCATGGATAACGATGGCGGCGTTTATGTAAAATTTAAGATGGAAAATTTAGGGTCTTAGGTTTCAGGATTTTCAGGCTCTAATACCATGTAGAAAATAAGGGTATAATGTTCTGAGTAATGTCCTGGGGTATACTGTATACTATCACAAGAATCCTAAGTATCAGTAATATTCACAAAATAGTCTATTTCCTCAATATTTCTGTATCACAAGTTGCATGCTTGCTCAAATGATATGTAACACGAAATTGGATTGGTTAATTTATGCGTATGAAAATCTCTAAATCGTACCAGGTTAGACAATCGAAATAAATTGGTCCAGAGGCAACATAAGTGAAATAATTGAATCAAGAAAGCGTAAATCATCCAAATCGGACAAAATCTACAAATCTACTATGTTATCTCAGACGGAATCACCCAAAGTCAGTATTAAAATAACTTTTAAGTTGGATTTCTCCTAAACGAACAGGGAGAGTAGCTAGATCGGAGGCCACCCGAGTTTTACCAGATAAAAGATAGTTGGAAAACCTAACGTGGCATAGATTTTTGGATCTAAAACTCATAAAAAAACAAGGCCTATTTTCTAAAATAATCATTTTGCTGCATTAGACCAAAAAAACCTTAAAAAACAATGAAAATAAAACAATGGAAAAAGAGGAAAATCAAGAAAACACCTAAAAAGGAAAAATCAAAACGACCTCAGACTATGCCATTTTCCACAAAACTCCATCCTTATTAGCGTGATCAGCTACTCTGACCAACGATTCTTAGATCTAGACCGTTGCATTCCGCTAAGTAGGTAGAGCATCGTGTCCAATCTCTAGCCCGTCACGGTATCTAATCTCCGGACCATCGCGATATCTAGTCTCTAGCCCATTGCGATTCTCATCTCTGGCCATTTACGATTCCCATCGGTGGCAGTCCTAGTGTGTCTCTGTCACCCATTATCTTCTTTGGGAGATCTCCTTCTGGGCCACCACGTAGCTGCCGATATAAAAACAGACAGCGGATCTGAATCTTAGTTTAACGTTATAAAACTCAAGAAGGTGAAGGGGGGACGGAGAGGGGTGGTGATCATGTGTAAATTCATACTGGGCACAAGTGCCTATTCTAGCTGGCCCAGGTCTCTTAGTTTACCCCTTGGGTAATATCCTTTGGGCCGACCCAGGGGAGAAGTACTTGCTCCACACGCAAACAAAACAGTTGCCCAACTTTCAAACCTATATAAATGCTATAGGTAACCCTACAAACTCAAAAATTCATTCTTAATTACACAACTACACTATTTTTTACTGAGTTGATCGTCAGAGCCTCTTCCCCCCGGAAACATCTAGGGCCTTTGTCTTACAAATCCCAGCCACAACGACAGTGTAATGGCAACCGTAAATTGGGGCGTATCAAGTTGGCACGCCCAGTGGGACCATTAGTCAGATCTACGTATTTTGGTTGTTTATGTCCACCTTTACGGCAAGCACCTTGCGCAGAAGTGAACACCTAAAAGGTAAGACCTTAGGCACCAGCGAGGAAGTACAATCCCCAACCGGAGAAGAAGGGGATGCAGGAGCGAGATGCAATTTGATCCTTCCCCCTCAATTGCCAGTAAAAAAAACTCCCAGAGGTAGGCTGAGACCAGATCCAAACAACAGGGGTACCAGAGGGGTCTCAGATGGAAGTTTCCGTACCTCCGTGATGGATGGAGATCAGCATTGAGCCCTGGGTAGGAGGCGTTAGGAGCCCCTACGTCACAAACCTAGGTGCACTGACCAAGGGAGAATAAGCCGTAATTCACAAAAACTACGATGGATTTGCAAACAGAAGCTACGATGGGAGCTTCTAGGGTAACGAGGGGGTACAAATAACACTTTCCCCTATCACAGCAGGACCTAGCTCGACTAGCTCAAATCCTCAGATTGGCAGGCTATAAGGTGGAGCCCTCAATGCTCTATCAGAGGATGGTCCAGCAGCAGGTGGTGCCTCCACCTTCAACGCCCTTGGCTTTGCAGCCAAGATTCCAATTTCATGCCACTCTAAGAACATCCTACCATGTGGATATGGGGATAGGGGCCCAAGATCGGCCCCAACCAACATTCCCTAGCATGGGCCAAACATTGGCATACTCGGTGCCTATTTCGGCACCTCACATTTTAAACCAGGAAATCCCTCACTCAATGGTCGTGCCAATAGGGCATTACCTAGGTTTTGAGAGCCAGATGCATTCACCAGAGATCCCTTTATATGACCCCTATCATTAGGGGCAGCAACAGTTATATCACAGCTCTGCTGTAGGAGGATCGTGGCCTAGATACATGGACTCAAACCAAATACCTAGCTTCAATGCTTCATTCTGGCCAAGTTAAAATGGAGACCTGTGGATGGGAGAAGAGTCAAGTGATTCCCTCATAAGGGAGCTTGACAGGCTGATCGGGCCTTTGGGTCAAGTCGCAGCCTCTCCCTTCAGCCCTGTAATCATGACCACTCAATGGTCTAGCAATGTGAAACCACCCAAGGAACTCCCTACACATAATGGAGATTCAAACCCCAGGATTTCATACAGGCCTTACTCAATCTGATGAATTTGAGGAACTTTAATGAACAACTGACATACAAGCTGGTAGGGAGCTACCTCCGAGGAAAATCTCAAGAGTGGTTTAACAAGCCGGGCAAGGGATTGTTGCACTCATACAAAGATTTGGAAGGGTCATGTTGGGCCAGCTTTCTCAAAAGAACGATTTACAAAAACCCTGATCGAGCTCTATTAGAGCAAGCAGAGGCTTGGTGAATCGACGGAGGCATTCTATCATTGATATGTGGACAAGAAACTCAGTGTAATTTATCGTACTGAGGATGGAGTGATCCTTGGCTACATGAATGGAACGTCCAACCTCAACTTGTACAAGAAGCTAGTCTCGAAGAAACCAGAAACCCTACAACAACTACAAGAAATTGTGGAACAATATTTGAAGATCGAGGAAGCTACAAAGAGAAAGTGAGAGAGGGACAAGTGGGGTGAAAAGGGCTCTAAGGCCTTGGAATTAAGACCAAGAAGGTCAGAAGCTTCAAACAAAGGCTTTGAAGGCTATGTTCCCCTAACCAAATCCCAGGTGCAAACACACTTCATCCACAAGGGGCTGTTTCAAACTCCCCTCCTGGAAGAGACTACCCTGGAAAGAGAGATTTTCCCAAATTCTCTGATACAAACAAATGTACCCACCTAAAGAAGAAAATGTAAAGATATGCAAGAGAGGGCTTGCTCCCGGACTACATCGAAAAACTAAGAGGAGAGGCCTCCTCGAAGGGAAAAGGAAAGCGCCGCTGGAAGGGCTCCAAGAAAGGAGCTAAACAAGGTGGCAGGGAGCAGTAAGGGAATGCTGGGGAGCAAGCTGGAAATCAAGCGAGAGGAAATTTCATACTTGACGCCAAAGCTCAGCCGGATAGGAACTTGAGGGACGGGGCTAACCGGGTGATCAATTTCATTAATGAGGTAGTGAGTGACCTGTCTTCGAACACCATCATCAAACCACAATCCCAGTACATGCCCTCCAGAGAATCCTACCAAGAGCAGTTTCAAGCAGAAGAAGCTATCATCTCAAGCAGACCCATTGCCAGCCGAACCCCCTATACGGACACCGATGGTAATCCATGCAACTATCAGAGACTTCTATGTCAAAAGGGTGTTCGTGGTGATGGAAGCAGAGTAGAAGTGATGTTTGCCAATTTCTTCGATCAACTAGGGCTAGGGTGTGAAAATTTGAGGAGAACAACCTCCCATTTATCTGGTTTTATTAGGAAAATGGTGCATGCGGTAAAATGCCTCCGACCATATTTCTAAAGCCACGAGATCATCTTGTTCACCAGTCATCCAATTAGATAGGTGCTCCTCAAGCCAGAAGCCTCGGGCGAATGATGAAGTGGGCAATCAAACTGGGGGAGTACAACATCCAATTCTGCCCAAGAACAGCCTCAAAGGCCAAGCCTTAGCGGATTCACTGTGGAAACTCTAGAACCAATCGTAGTCGATGCTGTAGAAGAATCTGAGGAAACATGGCAACTATACATTGATAGGCCATCACACTTGGGAAGCAGTGGGGCCGGTGTCCTTCTCACAAGCCCTGAAAAGAAGGATTATCCATATTCCATGCACTTTGACTTCAAGGCCATGAACAATGAAGTGAAATACGAAGCACTGATCACGGGCCTTTAGATAGCCAAAGACTTGGGAGTTCAAATGCTAGAAATATTCAACGATTCCCAAACCGTGGTCCTCCAAGTCAAGGGAGAATACGAGGCTAGGGAAATAATCTTCCATTTAAATCTAGAATTGTTGATCCAACTCCTAGTCCTAGCACCATTTTAGTCCCTGAGGCGGCTAACGCGACCATTGAGGCCCGTGCCCAACAGCCAAACAAGGAGGCTCTTGCTCAACCACCAAGCTAGGAAGCCGCTACCATCATTTTTCAGCCTTCACCTACCTCCACCTCCGAAGTCAATTGATTCTTAGTGTATTTGAGTTTTGCTAGATGTTGAAGTGTAATTTGATACAATACTGTGGTGTATGGTTGTACTATTTACGTGAGTGGGATTGTAACTGCCTATTTTATCATTCATTTTTTGCAGCCTCTCATTATGCCTATTTATATGTAGAGTTTCAATGTTTTGATTGATTATAAGTTTTTGAAACGTCTTGACTTTCTTGGCTAAGCGACAGTCTTTCCTATTGCTATCGATCTTCGACTTCTGATTTTCAATGCCCTATTGGATTGATTTGTGCCTCTCAGTCCTTCACTAAATAATATGAAGAGATTGTATCTTCTGATCACTCCTGTCGTGTGAAGTCCCTTCTGTTATGCCTTGGGTGGCAGCTTCCTATTTATAATGCATCAGCGACTGCTTCTATAATGTCCTTATACTCAGTTCGTTCCTAATGGTTACAATGTTGAATCACATGGCAAAGACATTGTCTGTGGGCTGCTAGATCTTGAATCTGCTGTTATGTACATGCAATCTCTTAATCTCTTAGCTCGTGTCCAAGAGTGAGTGTTGTTTCTAGGTATTCTTCTGAAATATGTGCTCTTAGGTATTAATGATCTTAAAGTGAAATGGGTCAAGGATGTAAAAAACACCCAGGATGCTATGCGTGATTTGGGCAGGATTTGTAACGAGCAGAATGGTCGTATCCACCGTCAACAGTTGGTTATGGTGAAGATGCTCTGAAAAATAGGAGAAGGCTAGGAACCAAGCTGCTAGCAAGACTTGGAAGGCCCATCAGAAGACGTTGATCATTGATAAAAAAATGTGTTCCTATTAATGATTTGTTTGATAAGTTGAAGAAAAAGTAGGGTGAGTGCGATTACTTAAGTTCTTCTGCACTTGATTGGAAAAGTAAGTTTGACGAGCAGTTTGCTATGAACACACAAAATCGAAGTGAAAATGAGTAACTTCACACTGAGTGCAATTGGCTCGATTCGTTAGTGCACCAACTCAAGCAAACTTGTGTTGAGTACAAAGATAGACTTCATGCTTTCCCTTCTTCATCTCACAGAGGTACTAGCCCTGGAGATCTCATTGTGGGAACCGGTGATTAATGGATCAATTTTTTGGAGGCCGTTCGATTCATATTCGCAACTTAGCGGATGAAGTGCAGAATTTAAGGACCGAAATGAAGCGTTATGAGGATACCGTTAATGTGATGAGTATGCAGCTAGACCGCGAGGAGTTTAGCTCTATCATCAATTTCAAAGTGTATTATTCTAGGTATCTCAGTCATGTGGAGCGAAGGGGTGCAACACGACATCCTACTTATTTACACATGAAATGGGGATATGACCATATGGTTAGCGAGGAGCGTGAGGCTGAAGAAAATTAGCATAGAGTTGAGCACCACCATCGCAAAGCTGAGCAGGGCCGCCGCTGTGGTGGTTCATCTTCTTCTGGTTCATCACGAGCGTATAGGCGTAGATAAAATGTGATGATATTGTTTTTGCGGCATTTTTTGGATTTTTTGGTTGTCCCTTCTTTTTTATTCTATCTTCACTATTTTGAATGCTTTTGACTACGTAGTTCATTTTTCTTCGTAAGAATTGTTTCTCGTATATCCCTCTTTTTTTTGTTTTGTGTATTTTAGCTCTATTTCTTACAAAGCAGCAAAAATCTATAGCTTGCTTTAGTCACTACATCGTAGGCATATATGCCAAGTAGCAAGATCTATTGCTTGGTTTATTGTGCGAGGCCGCAAGATCTATTGCTTGCTTTTGTCAATGTATTTGAGCCAGGTTTTCCTGGAAGCATGATCTATGGCTTGTTTTTTATTGATAGTGTGAAGCCACAAGATCTATGGCTTGTTTTTTTTCACTTTGTTGTGGGCATATCTGCCTTTTTGCAAAGTTCATGACTTGCTTTTCTTTGTATTTTGCGAAGAGTGAAGTTGAGTGATGTTTAAAAAAATGATAATTATGCTACTATCACCCTGTGTTCGTATGTTAAGAATTTGAAACTTATTTTTGTGAAGGCAATGTACGACTATCTAAAAAGTAAATATGGTGCTCCAAAAGATTTATATTGCAATCATATTGCTTTTAACGTAGAACAAAGGAACGAACGCTCCCAGTGATTATATCATGGTTTTCGTACATAGAAATTAGGACTTCCTATCTCTCTGCTGAATCTACATATACAAGTTTCTTAAGTTGACTACGTGTCAAGTGTTAAGAGCGCATCTACCATCCATTCTCTCTAGCTCATAGTAGTTGGATCGGTGCATCTTCGTTATCTTGTACGGTCCTTCCCACTTCAGGCATAATTTTCCTCTTTCTTCAACTAAGCTAGCTTCGTTTTTCCTTAGCACCAAATCGACAGTTTGGAATTGTATTTCCTTAACTTTATGGTTGTAAGCCTTGGCCATGTTTTCCTGGTATTTGGCCTCCCTGATTGACGTTTTCTCTCTCTTTTCTTTGAGTCCATCCAAATTCAACCTCAACTTTTCTGGGTTAACCAATTTCTTATATTGCTCAACTCAAAGGCTTGATTGTCCGATTTCAACTGGATTTATCGCTTCGTGCCCATATACTGAACTATACGGCATTTATCCCGTTGGTTCTCGCATTGTTATCCTATATGACCACAAAGTATTAGGTATCTCATTCACACAACCTGCTCGCTTTCCTTCCAGCTTTTTCTAGATACCTTGAACGATCGTTCTGTTTGTTACTTCTACCTGACCGTTCACTTGAGAGTGAGCTACCAAAGTGAATTTATGTGTGATTCCCAGTTTCTAGCACCATTTTGTAAAAACCCTACTTGTAAACTGTGTGCCGTTGTCGGTGATGATGGTCTGTGGTACTCTGAATCGGCAAACTATGTTATGACATACAAGTTTTCTTGTTGTTTCTTCTCTCACTCGCCCTAGGGGCTTCGCTTCTTCCCATTTTGTGAAGTAGTCAGCTGCCACAATTAGAAACTTGGAACTGCCAACACCTCTCAAAATCTTTAGTAAGTCAAAGCGAAGCAAATATCTTTATTCCCCCCCCCCTATTTGGGTTAATTAGCAGCAGTCATGCTCCATATCCTTCCTTACTAGATGCCCCACCTACGAACAACTTCCATGTGACGTCCTCTCATTTAGACGTTCATTTGTCCTCATCAAAATCTGTTGTGTTTTCACCTACTGTGCTACCACGCTTGTCATTTTGACAATGAAATCAGCTAAAGCTTGTACTTTGATTGAGGTTCGTGGTTGAAAATGAATTTCAAACTGTCCCAGTTCAAGAGCCCACTTATTCATTCTTCCATATGACTCAAGCTTGGTTAAGATGTTATTGATTGGGTAGTCAGTATAAACAACAATTGTATGACTATGGAAATAGGTTCGCAACCATTTTTTCCAAATATATCAAAGCTAGGGTCAACTTTTCAATTGGAAGATATGTTCTCTCGGCTTGTTGCTATATTCTGCTAGTGTAGAATACTGGTATCTGTTTCTGCCCTTCCTGTCCTACTAGGACTGAGCTTATCACATTTACTGAAACCGCCAAATACAAGTATAATGTTTCTCCCTGAATTGGTGCTCTTAACTTTAGTAGTGTCTAAAGTTGATCCTTCAGTGACTCGTATGCAGATTGGCACTTTTCATTCAAGCTGAACTTCCTAGCCTTTTTCAGGATTTTGAAAAGTGGGAAGTGCCTTTCTACTGCTTTCGAGACAAACCTACTGAGCACGAGAAGCGATCCCATTAAAACTTGGACTTCCTTTACTGTTCATGGTTGGGGGAGTTTAACGAGTGCTTGTATCTTTTCTACATTAGCCTTGATCCCCTTTGAGGATACCTTGTATCCCAAAATTTACCAGCACCAACACCGATTGTTCATTTCTTAGGATTTAGCTTCATTCCAATTTCACTCAATGTATAAAGAATTTCTTTCAAGTCGCCCGCAAAGTCACATGCCCCCCTACTCTTGATGACCATATCATCTACATATGCCTCTATATTACGTCCAATCTAGCTTCGAAATGCATTATCAATCACTCTCTTAAACGTTACTCTTGCATTTTTCAATTTGAACGGCATCTTTACGTAGCATAATATCCCAAAACTTGTTATGAAGGCTATTTTTTATGCATCTACGGGGTTCATCAACATCTGATGATACCTTTTGTAGGCATCCAAGAATGCGAGAACTTCGTACCCCGAGATCACTTCTACTAGTTGATCGATCTTCGATAGGAGGTAACAATCCTTTGGGCATGCTTTGTTTAGATTAGTGAAATCTATACACATTCTCCATCCCAAGTCTGCCTTTTTTACCATCACTGGGTTCGCTAGCCATGTTGGGTATATCACCTCCTCTATGATCCCAACCTGCAACAATGCCTTCACTTCATCCTCAATTGCCTTTTGTTTATCACTGGCGAAACTTTTTTTAGTTTCTGTTTGACCATTTTGATCAAGTCAGCGATGTTCTAAGAATGAGTTGCTATACTTAGGTAAACTCCTCTCATGTTCTATACACTTCATGCTAACGTGTCCTTGTTGTCTCTCAGAATTTGTATTACTCTTTGTTTCTCCTGATCTAGAAGATACTTCCCTATCTTGACGCGCTTGGACTCATCGTTGTCATCTAAAATGACATTCTCAGTTTCTTCTCTAATTTCTACTGGATGATCCACCTGATTGAGTGAGTCACTGTTGGTGATAGTACTAACCATCTTTGGTTGTTCCGCAGTTCTTCTTGCTTTCATTGCAATGACCATACATTGCCTGGCGGTCTGCTGGTTTACCTTCACCGTTGCGACCCCTGTTGGGGTTGGGAATTACATTACTAAATGGTACGGTGACCATATTGCTTTCACCATGCTAATCCATGGCCTGCCAATAATAGCATTGAATGAACTTGGAGCATCCATGACTATGAAGTCGCAGATTATAGTGCAGTTTCTCTCATTCTCCCCAATTGTTACAGGTAACTGGATGTTCTCAAGCGGTGTTTCTTCTCTTCCTGTGAATCCCACAAGGGCAGATGTTAATTTTTTCAAGTTAGTTCTCTTGAATCTAAGTTTGTTGAAGCAATCCAGGAAAAGGATTCTACCGCACTTCCATCATCCACGAACACTCTATGAATCTGTATTCCTAATTTTAAATGACCATGGGATCATTGTGTGGAAAGAAATTAGGAAGAGCGTCCTCTTCGCTAAACGCGATTGTTTCATCAATACACAATCTTTTATCCAGGGTCTCCTGTGGAGGCGAATACATGGCCTTAGCTTTCCCGACATTATTTGATAAGGATTTTGTTGATCCAAGCATAGAGAAGAAAACTTTTTTTGGGGCTTCGTTAGGCATATCTTGATAATAGTCCACCGCAGCTGTTATCTTTTGACTTCTGCTCTGAGTGTTCGATGTGGTTTGTGTTTTGGCCATGGGGATTTCAGCTTTGCTCACTTCATTGTATATGCTTCTGCCTTCTTCCTTCCTATATTGCCAAGATAATCATTTCTCAGGTTTTCTTCTATTTTCCTTTGTAAATCTCTGCATTACTCGATATCGTGATTGTGGTCCTTATAGAAAGCACAATAGTATTCTCTTAATCTCTTCTCTGGGGGTCCTGCCATTGGCGTTGGTTCGCGGAATAGATCTTTGTTCGCCTGTCATACCTCTCTTCGCGATTTTGTTAACGATGTCTCTTGGGACAAAATACTTTGTGTTCCTACATCTCTTCCTTTGAAAGAAAAGTTTCCTTTCCCTTTCTTTTCCATATTTCTTTACAAGTCTTCTATTACTCCCTTCTCACCTCGTTCATGCTCTATTTTGCTGTTATTGGCTTCCTCGGTTCGTACATACTGTTCTATAATTTTTTGTAAGTCTTTTGGGTTCTCTGGCATATTCTTTGTTAGTTCCTTGTATAACTCTCCCGATCGCATGCCCCTGTGAACGTACCTAAAGAAGATTGGAATGATAAATCTTGCACCTGCAGACTTTCTGTAACGAACTTGTTGTGATATCTGCCAAAATTTCATCGCTTCGTTGAGCTATATTTTTCAGATCTGCAGTTGTCTTGGTGAACTTCTGCTTCTAGTAGAAATGACCCAAAAACAAATATGATAGTTGTGCCCAAGATGTGATGCTTCCGCTTGGTATGCCTAAGATGTGATGCTTCCGCTTGGTATGCCCAAGATGTGATGCTTCCGCTTGGTATGCCCAAGATGTGATGCTTCCGCTTGGTAAATCTTCATACCATGTGATCATTCTTTTCGATAAAAATATGGGGAACGCCTTACATAACAACTCAATTTCAGCATCGCGGAACCTCATGCTATTACGATAGTAATGCAAAAATTTATTTGGGTCGGTTGTCCCATCGTAGATCTTGGCATGCAATGGTAATTTGAAGTCCTTTGGTATCTTGAAGATGTGGTGAGACTGGCGACTTGTCCGCATAGTCTTCTGTGACTATTTCTCTCAATTTGTCCCCGTATTTAAGGCCACCATTGCTTTAAATAACTTTTTGATTTACCTTTGGGGATTTTGGTTTAAGAGTAGCTAGAAATTGATTATACAATTGCTCTTTGTTCGCTTCCAAAAACAATGCGAATGTTTTTTTCCCTTTTCCTTGTTCACATTAGGAGATTCTGCTTCTTCTTCTTCTTTTGTGTCATCCCTGGTGTATTCTTGCTCTCTGCTAGAGATGTGTTCCTGATCTTGGTTAGGATGTACGTTCCTATTTCTCCCCATTGTTTGCTCTTGAGTGTGATGGTTTTGACTCCTTTCACTTCTGGTAAACACCATTATCAACTCCGTTGGGAATTAATGACTAGAAAAAATTTCCATCCCCATAGTCGGCACCAAATATTGTGGTATTCTTCAATCCGGCTAGTCAATCGTGGTTCACCAAGGTGTGCTGCAAAAGAGATCCCGGAAGCAATTCCGGGGAAAAAGCTCTGATGCTCAAGTCAGTAACAACCTCTTAAGAATCAAGCTTCTTTAGTTTAGTTGCAGTTACCCATATCTATGATCTCTTTGTTCCTTTTATAGCTTTCTCTGAATGTGGCTCCACTTTTCTAAGGCTTGCTATCGAGTGCTTAATTGTGGTTCTAAGAAAGACGATTTGTGGTCAACACCTGGCCATGATCTCCGCTTTTTATGGTTAGTGGGTTACCTCTATCTCTATTCACATCGTGGGCTATTCTCAAGCTTACTTGCAACTTTGGGCAGGTGGCCCACCCTCTAAGTGATGTGTCCATTTTATATGCTTTATTTAGTAGTATTTAGGATCACTTTTGTGCTCTTTTATTATTGAGAGCTTGTGTTTTACCTTGAAATTCTCTTAGGAGAGGTAAAAGCAACTTTGTGCTCTTTTACCTCTTCTAAGTGGATTTTGTGTGACAAGGGAAGAACACGGAAGCAACGAAGACCGGAAGACATTGAAGACTATACTTTCGAAGACTTTTGGATACTCACTTCGAAGACATGAAGACCGGAGGCCGTTGAAGACCATTTTTGGAGCCGTTGAAGACTTGAAGATTGAGAGGGATGGCTATGAAGAAGACAAAGAAACAATGCAAAACTCTGGCTCCCGTCGCGACCCCGTCGCGACACCATCGCGACCATCGGGGCACCGTCGCGAGTCGCGACGAAACTCGTCGCGAGTCGCGACCAACGGGCGGCCAGAAATCAACTTTATCTTCTTTGTACTATAAATACTACTCTCTTTCCTCCTCTTCTCCAGTTTTGCTCAGCCCATTTTCTCTCTGGTTTTTGGGCGAAAACCCTAGGTTTTTCTCTTCTTTCTTTTCTTTGTTTTTTCTTAGTTTAATTATGTCTTTTGTTGTTCTAGAGTAGTTCTTGTACTTGGGAGCTATGGATTGAAGCTTCCACTTCTATGTATTGAGAACCATTTCTATCTATCTATTTGGTGTTTTTGCTATTGTGCATTTATTGTGCTTTGAATGTTAATTGTTGATTCCATTGATGTTGTTGGGAGCTTGAGGATATGAATGCTTGTATGAATTGCTAGCTAGGGTTTGGGGGATTTGGGTTAATTTCCCCCCCTGTTCTTGTTAGGAATGTATGAGTGTGAATTAGAGCTTTTGATTGTGTTAGTGTGTTGACAATGTGCTAGACGAGTGTGATTGATGTCGAACTCTTCGTCACGTTCGTTATGTGTAGCAAACGAGAGAGTTATATGCTCGTGGGTGAATGTGCTTGCACGTTCATCCAATCTTGTGTAATTGCATGAATCGGTTAAATACTTAGTCACGGTGTAGTGGTCATAGGCGTTGCCGAGCTTGTTGGTCCTTCGTGCTAAATGCCACCAATGGTACCTCGAGTCGTGGTCGCGACTCGGGAGTCATTGGTGAGGTTTGACAAGCGATGTCGAACTCACACTTGCAAACTACTAACTAAGAAGGATAGGAGTTTAGTCTTCACGACAAGTAGTTGAAGTATTGAATAGATGATTTAAATTCATTCTTGAAGCATTTGTTATTTGGCGTTTATGTATTCTTGACGGTGTGTTTTACTGCATGTGTGCCATGAGTTGTTTGAGCATAGGTAGTGTTTGTGTGGTTGAATTGTTTAGGTGTAGGAATGTGACGAATTCCGTAGCGCCTTTGCATGAAGATCTACGAGCATGAACTTAGAACTCCTTGTGATGTGTGTGTTGTGGTACTTGCTAGATGGGTATGTGAGTGTTGGGTCCTGAATGCTATATGATGGAATGTGTGAATGATTCGATGAACTACATTAGATTTGGAAGTGGATATCCATTGCCCCCAAGGTTTTATCTTTGTAGTTTTAAAACCCCTTTTCTTTAGTTTCGTTTGATGATTAGCATAGTCACTTGACCTTGCTAGTTATCGTGTCTTTTTATCTTTGTTAATTTAGGAAACCAACCAACCAACCCCCCATTTACATGCTTTTATGTGTGTGTATATATAGTTACTCCTAGCCTAATATCAACCATTTGTGTGCTTAGACGCTTAGGAAGATCCCTCTTCTCCTTGGACGACCCCGATTTGCCACTATGTACCTAGTTGTAGAAAGTAAGCATTTAGGGCTTATAAATTATCTTTTGCACGGCGGGCGCGACGACCGCCCGCTTGTCAAAATGGCGCCGTTGCCGGGGAAGAGGCGTTTATTCTTAAGTATTTAGGTGTATTTGGTTGTGTATTGGCTAGTTGTTTTTATTTTCCACTACTTGGTGGTTGTTTTTGTTCGGAGTAGGTATTGCTTGAGTTCTTGGTAATTTATTTTATCGAGAATCCTTGCACTATGATTCCGAACTTTTGAAAAATTAAAAATAAAAAAAAAATTTAATGGAGCGTCTCACCTTGAGGGAACTCATGATGAGAAGAGAGGCTCAACAAGCAAGGTTTTGTAGGATGTGTCATTCCGATCATCCTACCGAATCTTGCCCTTTGTTGTGGGAAGAGCACTATGACCGAGAAAGAACCCTTGGTTTCCAAAACCATGGGTACTATGAAGAGTGCTACCAAGAGGTAGGAGATATTGGTTTTCAAGGGCAAGAAGCTCAAGAATGGTATCCGTACCACAATTCTTACAATCCGGAATGGAGTGGTAGTCCGGATTTGTGGTATGAGAATGAGCCGGAAAACCAATATTACGAGCTACCTAGTTGGCCATCACCACCCTATACCATACCCCAAAACCAAGCCCAACAAGGAAGTTCAAGTTTGACACGTGAGGATGTCTTAAATACCATAGCAAACTTGAACTCCTTTACTAATGAGGAGCCGGATACCCAGCTCTCCTCTAGTGTTGAGGCCATTGAGGGGCATGTGAGGAACATATTAGAGGTATTGGCCCGAATGGAAGCTCGTGATTCCAAAAATACACCATCCCAACTTGAACTCGATGATTCGGTGAGTGAGGTCACCAATAAAAATGATTTTGAGTTTGAAAGGGATGAGGAGTTGGTTGTAGAGGATAGAAAAATGGAGGAAGAGGTGATAGTGCTACATCCATTAGCATCGTCACCCTTTCTCCCACCTAGTGAACCAACTCTAATATTTTCGGAAGTTTTGAGGGAAACGAGAGAGGAGCCAAAAGACTATCTCAAGCTCCCTAACCACTTAATTCCCTTTGAACCATCTCCACCTCCACAAGACTTTCCTCTTGAAAGTTTTGTGCCCCCACCTCTCTTATTTTGGATGCTCATGGTGAAGAGCTTCAAGCCTTCACCATACGGATAACATTAGGGTCGTGCCGACGACCTTAAAAATACGGAGCTTCGTCGTGCCGACGACGTTAAATAAATTCGGCATTTCTTTTAGTTTTTGTTTCTTAATTTTCATTTTTTTTAGTCTTTGTTTCTTAGTTTTTGTTGTTGTTTTGTCCTTTTTATGGCTTGTTTTTCTGTGATTTTGTAGCAAAGTGAAGTGCATTGCAATGAAGGAGATAAAGGAACGACATCAATGAACGTGGGAAGAAAGCTTGGACAGTTGGTAAGCAAAAGAAAAATTTTAAGCCTGGGATACCCTGCCGTCGCGAGTCGCGATGGGCTTCGTCGCGAGTCGCGACGAACAGGGGAGAAAAATCACTCCCAGCGCCAACTTTCCGCGAGTCGCGATGACATCGCGAGGCACCGTCGCGAGTCGCGATGAACACCGTCGCGAGTCGCAACGTGCTCAGAAATTTTTGAGCTTTCGGACTCAACTTTCCGCGAGTCGCGATGACTTCGCGAGGCTCGTCGCGAGTCGCGACGAGCTCAGAAAATTTTGAGCTCTCGGACTCACCTTTCCGCGAGTCGCGATGACTTCGCGAGGCTCGTCGCGAGTCGCGACGAACCTCGTCGCTAGTCGCGACGTGCTCAGTAACTGTTGAAAATTTTTTGAGCCCGGATTTCAAATTTCCAAGCTTCCAAGTTTCCAAATGATTTTAAACATTGCATGATCCTACCTTCTTCTCCACCCAACACTCCCAAGAACCACCACATACCCACTCATTCCTCCACCATCCTACATATGTTGACATATGAACATTCTTGCATCTTTATAGTACATTTGTTGATTGTAGTATGCCGACTACATCATTGTGATCGTAAGTGCATATCCTATAATGATGCTTGTATACATGTCAATATATGTTGGATATTTTTCATGATTATTCTTATAGTGTTGGTTGAGTGTGATTTGGTTGTTCTTTGAAAATACTATGGTTATTAACTCTTGATGCTAAACCTAGTATTACATATCCTTATGTACTTGTGAGTTTAATGTGTTCTTCGTGGTGTTAGTCTTGATCAAACGGCGCCATGGAGACAATGCTTTTCTCGAGGGGTGAGTTCTTCTACGGCATCTTTGCTCCCCCTTCCGGTTCCGAAACCAATTTTGGGACCATACAAGTGCTTGGATTGTGCCATATCACCGGCGAATTGCGGAGACACGGGTGTCACTCTACCCCCTTACCTTGATTGTTGTTGTTCTTGCCTTATATGTTTACATTGAGGGCAATGTAATGTTTTAAGTGTGGGGAGGGGTTAGAGGATTCACATGCATGCTAGATAGTTTTGGAATGCTTTTTGCTACTTTTCATTGGAAAAACATGAGAAAAAAAAATAGAAAAACAAAAAGAAAAAAAATTTAGAAAAAGAAAAAGAAAAAGAAAAAAAAAGAAAAAAGAAAACCCGCTAAGTTGAAAACCCGAGAGGGCAACTTAGGCAACATTGGGGGCCCGGATAGGTCGAAAACCCTTAAAGGGCGGCCTAGGCAAAAATGAGAGGCTAAAATGTGCGGAAAAAGGTGAGATGTGAGCTAAAGAAACATGATGTGTGGCTAGGATGAAAACTCGGAAGAGCTCCTAGGCAAAATGAGAGAAATTGAGAGAAATTGAAAAATGCTATGATTTCACTCACTTGCCGGCGTTGGAGTCATAAGGTTGCGGTTGTCACATGGATGGATCGGGTAGCTCAATATCTATAGACCTCTTGGGATTGGGTAGCTTAGTGGGTTAGGAAACGAAGTGTGGTTATGAAATTCCTTATCTCTTTCTACTTCGTTTTTGGTTGATATATTGGCATTAGGTGAAGCATGTGTTTAAAACTTCCTCTATGGTTTTAGCTTCATTTTGTGTCATTGGATTATGGGAATATCAATTCTGGGCTGTGAAATATTTTTATGGGTAGTGAATTGATAAGTGGTAGGTTTGGTTAGATTTAGGATTGGGGATGTGTGTGTGCAAAATTCTCATGTGAGCTTTAATTTTGGGATTTATGATATTGAGAGTTTTTGTGAGATTTTGATTGGGGGATTAGTTTAGGACATGGCCATATGAATTCCTCCGTCTGCTTGGATCTTTTCTTACTCGAGGGCGAGAAAGGTTCAAGTATGGGGAGGTTTGATGTGACCATTTTATGCGGGTATTTTAGGGTTTTTAGGATGTGGATATGTCATTTCCTCCGTGTGCTCGAATCTTTTCTTACTCGATGGCGAGTAAGGTTTAAGTGTGGGGAGGTTTGATGTGTCCATTTTATATGCTTTATTTAGTAGTATTTATGATCACTTTTGTGCTCTTTTATTATTGAGAGCTTGTGTTTTACCTTGAAATTCTCTTAGGAGAGGTAAAAGCAACTTTATGCTCTTTTACCTCTTCTAAGTGGATTTTGTGTGACAAGGGAAGAACACGGAAGCAATGAAGACCGGAAGACATTGAAGACTATACTTTCGAAGACTTTTGGATACTCACTTCGAAGACATGAAGACCGGAGGCCGTTGAAGACCATTTTTGGAGCCGTTGAAGACTTGAAGATTGAGAGGGATGGCTATGAAGAAGACAAAGAAACAATGCAAAACTCTGGCTCCCGTCGCGACCCCGTCGCGACACCATCGCGACCATCGGGGCACCGTCGCGAGTCGCGACGAAACTCGTCGCGAGTCGCGACCAACGGGCGGCCAGAAATCAACTTTATCTTCTTTGCACTATAAATACTACTCTCTTTCCTCCTCTTCTCCAGTTTTGCTCAGCCCGTTTTCTCTCTGGTTTTTGGGCGAAAACCCTAGGTTTTTCTCTTCTTTCTTTTCTTTGTTTTTTCTTAGTTTAATTATGTCTTTTGTTGTTCTAGAGTAGTTCTTGTACTTGGGAGCTATGGATTGAAGCTTCCACTTCTATGTATTGAGAACCATTTTTATCTATCTATTTGGTGTTTTTGCTATTGTGCATTTATTGTGCTTTGAATGTTAATTGTTGATTCCATTGATGTTGTTGGGAGCTTGAGGATATGAATGCTTGTATGAATTGCTAGCTAGGGTTTGGGGCATTTGGGTTAATTTCCCCCCTGTTCTTGTTAGGAATGTATGAGTGTGAATTAGAGCTTTTGATTGTGTTAGTGTGTTGACAATGTGCTAGACGAGTGTGATTGATGTCGAATTCTTCGTCACGTTCGTTATGTGTAGCAAACGAGAGAGTCATATGCTCGTGGGTGAATGTGCTTGCACGTTCATCCAATCTCGTGTAATTGCATGAATCGGTTAAATGCTTAGTCACGGTGTAGTGGTCATAGGCGTTGCCGAGCTTGTTGGTCCTTCGTGCTAAATGCCACCAATGGCTAAGCTAGATATACACCAACTTCGTTTTTAGCTTTTCACCTTCCTGTTAGAGTCTGTCTCTTTCCTCCTTTCCCCTGCTTTTCTGTTCCAATTTTTCGTTCTCAATCTTATCCCCATTAGAAATCCCTCAAAACTTGGCAACCGAATCTACACTATTACCATCAGTAATTGATGGAGTACCCAAGCAGCTGGTTGTGCCAACTTATTTTTCTTGGCGTGATTCTCACTACGGCAGCTGGAGCCAGACAAACTTTGTGGATGTATGACATCACTCATTTTATCCACAACGGCTTGCCCGTATGAGGTTTGCCTAAGGGCACCAACCAAGCCATCAATGAATCATACGACCATGAGATGGTAGTCGGAATGTTCAAGCTCCACAAGCACGTTGGAACACATGTTGATACTCCGAACCACGTGGCGGCGTTGAGCAAAATAGGCATCAACGTCCCCGACTCAACCACAACACTCTAATTGTTCCTTACTGTACTGATAATTGAAATTAGTTGTTTGGATCGGTATGCGATGCTAATGAGATGCGATTACAGGTCCCGTGTTGGTTGTTAGGGTTCCTTATGGAATGAATATAACCAGTGAGTGTTTTTAATGCTAAATTGTTTGGATAGCTTATAGTTGTGAACTAATGTTAGTTTGATTCTTTGTTATGCTGAATGAATCTCAGATAAAGCTTTGAGCTCTCTGAATATTCCCAAAGAAGTGGATAGGGTGATTTTAAGAACAAGAACACTGACAGGTAAAGATCTTACAACTTTGTTGTGTTTGAAGTGAATTTGGATGATCAAAGATTTCAAGTACACCAGCTTCAGTTATTAAAATTAGGTTTATGAATAATTTGAGCCACAATTAAGGATTGTGTACAATGTTATATTTGCATGCGCCTTATGTATCAACGAGCATTCTGGTCAGATTATACGGAATTCACAACAGATGGGGCAAAATGGCTGGTGGAAAATTACAAAATCAAGTTTGAAGGTAAGCATAATTTGTTAACTTAAAGTGTTTAGTTTAGACAGTTTAGTTTACTTTAGCTCTAAATGCTTGAAAAAGCTTAAGAATGTCCAAAAGATGAATAACAACTCCAAAATTGCGCCTGGCCGGTCCCTAGTGTTGTTCAAACCCACCGGAGCTAAGCGCCGGTGCCAGAGGAGGCCACGAGGAAGAAATCAGAGGCCTCAGAAGCTACATCACCGGCTTTACTGATTCCAAGTCTACCATTCTGCTCATCTCCGATGTCTTTGGTATGGTTTTTAAAACACACACAAACACACAGTATATTGAAAGCATTTTTTACTTATGCAACCGTTGATTTTGACTTTTAGGGTATAAAGCTCCAAAGTTGAGGTATGATATTGTTTTTGGTGTTTTCTGTTCATTTCTTAAGATCTCTTTTCAATTTGTTTGATGTTTTGCCTCAGAGGGAGAAGAAATGCCACTTTGAATGGAAGAAAATATGGTAGTATTGAATATGACTATCTTTTACATGGAGTATGGATTCAATTGATAGGTAGTATATAGTCATGTTTGGTTCAAGAGAAAGAGTTTTGGAATTTCTTGCATCCAAGGATGCTGAGTTAGGGGTTTTGCGTTGAAATTGTGTTGCGTCATATCACATATTGTTATGTATGATAATATGCAAGTGATTTGTAAAGATATCATCTTGATCGTGCGTGTTATTGGAGTTGTCTTGGCTATGTATGATTAGTAATGATATCATCTTGATCTTGTCGTATTATTGGACTTGTTTTTATGAATCAAATTGTCGTGTTAGGAGTTGTCACCCTTAGTTTACTCAGCTGAGGTGTTCTAACCAAATGTCTTTAACTTTGAACCTTGAAAAAAGCTCGCAGACAAAGTTGAAGGCTATGGATTCTATGTTGTAGTTCCAGATTTTCTCCAGGGAGACTATATGGTACGGGGGTGACAAATATTGAGGAGTGGTTGAAGAAACAAAGACCTGTAAGTTCTCTTCTTCATAAATGGTCATCCTAAATTTGGAACTCTTCCGCACTTGACATAATTGATCTCACCTGTTACGAGTTAATCACAATTGAGCATTTGAGAAATAAGTTTTTGTCTTGATGTCACCTCACTAGTATTCCGGGACAATTAAGAACATTTCCTTTAATCTTACTTTGATTTTCAACCTTTTCTGTTTTAATCGCATACCCTTTAACTCACTCTAGCCACACCCCCCAAATTCTTAATCAATTTGAAAGTCAGCTAGCTGTAATTCTTAAATTTTAGGCCTTTTTGTGTGTTTGGTGGTGACATTTGATCTGGTATTTTTTTTTTTTGCAGAAGGATTTGCTCTTGTGGGTTCTTTCCCTTCAGGCGCCAAAAAGATGTGGAGGGACCCCGTAGTTCCTGCAGATAATTAATATCAAGTTTAGCCTCAATGTACAGATGTTCCCAAAATAAAGTTTTGGATCAAGGTACACGTTTTTTTTTGCTTTTTTTCTGAAAAATGATGACATTTTGGATGAAGATTAGTCTCTTATTAGCAACTTCTTTGTTAAATGGTTCTTTATGTTCATGTCATATACTTGCACTGAATGTCTTCTTTTATTTTTGACCTTAAATATTTCATTGATACAGTACTAAGTAAGAAAGATTATTATCCCGTGGGATGTTGTGTGTTTTTATAATATTGACTTTTTAAAATTGTTATTAAAACATATAATGGTTAGACATTTTTTGAGTCAACTGTGTAGTCAAAGTGTGAACCTTACGTTCGAACGGAGGTAGTATGACAACCTTCAGATTAGGGCTGGTTAGTTTGGTTGTAGGATCAATTTTCTAATTACAGGACAGTTAATATTTTTCTTTCACATTTTATATCTTTTTGCGTGTTGTAGTACATATCTAAAAAGAAGAAGGGTTTATTGTTTCTTAGGTGCTGCTGATTAAGGGAAGTTCTTTAGCATGCTTTGAGCTTAAGAAACAATCATATGATGTGCCATGGTCTAGAGTGTTGAATGGAGCTGTTACTTTGGTGATATAAGCTACTCGGTGCTGAGTTGATTTTGTGCATTTAGAATCAAGAATCCACGGTAATATTTTTAACCTGTTTAATTTTGGCTATTTGGCTTTTCCCTTTTATTAGCTCATCCAGGCTGGGAGGGCTTTAAGTTTCCAGAAATGAGCAACCTTTTAATGGAAATTGGTGATCAATCAGATAAAAATGCAAAGATAAGGAACACTTGTACTGAGTAATCATCAGAAGCAAAAAAAAGTGTTGCCGTGGAGGATAGAGCAGGGTACTTTAAAGGTTCCTTCAAGTCATTTGAAGTTTTACTGGAAAATGCTACGGGTATTTCTTTTTTCTTCTCTCAATCATGTTTTCATTCCCAAGTGCTTGATTGTGAAATTGTAATGTGGAACCGAGGGAATTTCTTCTTATTGGTCTGAGTTTTTTGTTGATTTCTTTTCCTCCATTGAAGAATTTCTTATCTCTCTTATCTTTGGAATAGTCGTTTCATCTTTTTGCTTCTTGGTGGTGAAATGTTTCAGCAATTTTTTCGCATAAATATGTGGCTTTTGTTTCTATGATGAGATGCAGATCTTATGGAAAGTTTCTTAATGAGGCGTCGTCTTTTGTGTCGATTGTGAGTGGCTAATCTAGCAACCTAATTTTTCCACTGAAATTTTTCTTCCAATGTTTCGCCATTCTTCTTTAACATAGTTTGTTTTGGTGAATTTGTTCTCTTTGAAAGTACATTATGCTTGAAGGAATATTTCAGTTATCATGTTTATCTGAGGCAGTTATGTGAGCAACCTTCTAACATTAAGATGCATCTTATGATTATGTATAGGTTGTTTGGATTCGTCCATGTTTAAAATTAAGTCATAAGCAACTGTGTTTCCAAAATTTGATGATGGAACCTCCCAACGATAAGCTTCTGTTTTTTGCAAGCTTATATTCACCATGCATCATAAGGTCATAAGTTAGATATATTGAACTGAATTCTAAATGTATCAGCAACTTTTCGCATGTAGATGTAACTTTGGCTGCTATTATGAGTTGTAGAACTTATTGATAGTTTCTCACTTTCTTGATGAGAGGTCGACCTTTGTGTTGATTTTGAAAAGTTTTCTTTACATTTATGGTGAGTTTTTTTATGCTTGCAACTTTTGACTACTTCAATCATTGCCTCTATTGTGAATATCTTAAATTCTATCATTTTTATAAGCTGAGCTGGTATTTTAGAGGCTATTCCAGTATTGTAGCCTAAATCACATCAACACTTGAAAGAATACGTAAACAAATACACTTTAAATACCCGATAAAGGTTATGAAGATGCCTACAAATTTTGTTTGTGTTTGATTGTGTTCTGGATTCAGTCTTGTTCATTTGTCGCTTAGTTTGTGACCAAAAGGTGTGTTTGTTTTACTCTTTAGAATCTAATTAACAATGGGATGGATATTCTTACTTTTATTTTATCGACTTTGTTTATACTGCTTTTTATTTGCAAGGTTGAAAGAATGATTAGGTGCTATATATGTTACTTATTTACTTTCATTTAGGTGCATGTTGATCTATTTTAATTGCTTGCATGGGATGTTACATTGACAGTTTCATTTTTTGTTGTTGTGCAACTTAATCTAAATGTAATTGAGATTATTGAATGAATAAGTTCATTGACATACAGTGCTTGGTGTTATGATGGCTTAAAGCGCCTTATTGGTATGTGCTATAGTTTCTTATATTTATTGGTTACCTTGCATTTCCCAGCATCTGTCAAAGAATTGAATTAGATTTACGAATCCTTTGATACTCCCACTGAGTGTACTTGAAATTTCATTTGTGTTTGTGTGATGCCTCTGTCCTTGTAAACAATTCTGGAATGCAACTCTCTAACATTTATTAGATTCAGTTTCTCAGGTTCTGCTGCCGGTTTCATTTCCATAGCAATATGCGTAAAGACGATGTTACTTTTAGGATATGGCAGTTTTAGGTCATGTTAGGATAAGTTAAGCAATAATTGATTTGCTCAGCGACTTTTTTGAAAAATTCAATAGTGAACTTGTAAATCACCTCTCCATGTACGTTTATAGTTTGAAATGATCTTCTACATTTCGACACGCGGGAATCATGGGAAGTTGCACACTGTTTTTCTTAGAGAGGGTTATAAGAGGGGCGAGTTGGTTCAGCCTAATGATTTGTATTTAGCTAGGAGGAAGTTGGCTGAGCTGGTGCTGACTAGTCCACGGACTGCGAAGGTTGATACGGCCTTGGTTTCGTACAGGAGGGACGGGGATGATCACGGAGTAGATAGGCCTCGGAGGGGAAATATCAGCGAAGGAGATGTTGATTCGGATCATAATGGTTGTTCTGATTACTCCGACCAGGATGATTATGTGTCGGAGTAAATTTAGTTGGAGTTGGAAGAAGTCCAAAGGGTTTGGAATGAATATGCTCTTCTGGATTGCCTGACAATTCAAAACTCTTGAAAATGCTCTGGAAGGAAGCTTTGAAAAGAAAGAGGATTGGCTGAAGCCTTCTCAAGGGGCATATAATTATTTCACGGGATACTTTGGAGTTTCGACAGTATATGCACAGATTGGTACTCTTCATTCTAAATGATGAATTTCGGTTGGAAAACCTAAGCATCTGTATATTCCAAATGATGAGTATATCAGTACTCGTCATTCTGAATCGAGGCATTATCTGAGCAGGCTCTGTGGTTTGCTTTAGTCTTTGATCAAGTCACTTGAATTGGGATCTTGTTTGCAGCAAAATTACCACTGATGGTTGGACGGTTATGCGACGGCTCCCATCTTATCACTTACGTTCCCGAGCCATCCGAGGCTTTTGGATAGTTGGGCTGGTCTGGTTTCTAGCTTGGACCATTTAGCCCATACCTTATCAAGCATGAAGACGAAACAACGCATACAATTTACTCACTCTGGTCATCTTTTATTGGCACCTTAGCGGATGACACGGGCATTTGTAAAAAGTAAAACTAGGGGTGAAAATTGTATTAAGAAAAACTATTCGTAAATGATAAGTGTGTTAATATTGGATTAAAAAAAAAAATCTCTTTATGTATTTGAATGGCATGTAAACATTAAATTTTTGACTACAGAAATATTTATCTCATACTTTCGTATAAGATTTCAATTTTCATTAGGAGTGACAATTATTCCTTCAATTTGCTATCCAGTTCACCGCGCAACAAACGGTGTTAACTAACTAGTGTCATTGAAAATGTGTAGGTAATTTTGTTTTTTCGGCTGAACACATCAGGAATTCTAAGTTTTATTGAAAAGTGCGACTTGAACATTTTCTAAAAAAGTGTAACTAAAATCTTTGACTATGATATAAATTCTCGACTGAAACTTCAAAGTTAAAATTTTTATCTGCGATGTTAAATTTGGTAAAAGAATATGTTGAATTTACTGTAATGTCTCTCATGGCTAAAGTCAATTATTATTACTAAAATACCCTCAAATTTTTTAGACTAATGCCCCCACATATTTGTACGAAAGCAAAACGAGAATGATGAAATTGTGCGCTATAAGAAGTGGCTTGTTGCACAAGGTTTTTTTTCCAGAGATCTGGTATTGATTATGAGGAGACGTATTCTCCCATGGTGAATGTGATTATTTTCTTAATTTGGCAGCAAATGAATCCCTTGAAATGATTTTAATGGTTGTAGTGACTGCCTATTTGTATGACTCGTTTTATAACGATATTTATATGAAAAATCTTGAAGGATTGAAATTGCCAAAGGAATGTAATTCCGGTTCTCAAGAACTTTATTCGTTCTAGTTGGCTCAATCTTTATATGGGATGAAACAAGTATGGTACATGTGGTATAATTGCATTGCTGAATATGAAACAAGGTTATTAAAATAAACTGATACCGGGGTCCAAATTTGTTATATTCTCAATCTATGTTGATAACTTGAATATGATTGGAACTCCCGAAGAGATCTAAAAAACTACTGAATATTTGAAAATGGAATTTAATATTAAGAACTTTGGGAAGACAAATTATTGTCTTGGGTTGTAGATTGAACATTTGAAAGTGGTATATTTCTGCATCAGTCCTCTTACACCGCTAAAGTGCAAAGACATTTTTATATGGACAAAGAACACCCTTTGAGCACGTCGATGGTTGTGAGATCACTCGATGTGAAAAAGGGATCCATTTCAATCTCGTGAAAAGAATGAACTACTTGAAGTACCATATCACGGTGCTATTGGGATTTTGATGTATTTGGCAAGTCATACTCACCTTGTTATAATTTTTGTTGTGAATTTATTAGCGAGATATTATCTTCTCCCACATGGGCACATTGGAATGGTATTAAAATATATTTTTATGTACGATTAACTTAGGGCTTTATTACCCTAAATCACTCGAAAAGTGATCTTGTTGGTCATGCAGATGTCAGATACTTATCTGATCACCACTAAGCTCAACCTCAAAGGGGTTATATTACATGTGCCGCATAGCTATTCTTGTTGTTCCATGAAGTAAACAATGTGAAAGTTGGTTTTACCTAATTACTTCAATTATGATTAATCTGTTCCAACATAACCTAACTAACCAAGTACGTTATAAAGTAAAAACTCAAAGACACACGACTTGGTTATGCAGTTCGATGAATGTCGCTTAATCTCTGGGGCCTAATCCAGTTTAGAATGAATCCACTAATCAGAAATATAGTACAAGGTAACCATACAAAATAGTTATATTTTCTAATTAAACGTTGAATTCTACTAGCTCCCCTAGTTACCGATCCGCCTTGATCAGACTCCCTCTGACCTCAAAACTTGTCAACGCTAGATCTCACCCTTCCGAGGAATTAAGGCATACGATTCCGAACTTTGGGTCAAATGGTTTTGATCATGTTGATACAAAATTGTAAAGCTCTCGGCTACTTCTGAATATCGAAAACCTGAGTGCAGATTTTCTCAAAATAAATCCATAAGTAGCTTAGCCAGAATGTCCAAAATATATAGCCAAATCGCACGTATGAGTTGTCTTGTGTGCATATAATCCTATCTACATGGAATATTCCGATAACAATCAAATCTCTTGGAGATAAGAATTATCAAATCTAATCCCTTTAGTAAGGAACTAGAATATCTCGTCCTTAGCTAGTAAGGAACTAGAATATCTCGTCCTTAGTCATACCATAGCTGAAACCTATATTAATTCCAATTCCATAAATCTAATCAGGGGCCGTTTGGTTCAAGCAGGGAAATGGAAAGGAATAAGGAAAGGGAAAGGAAGAGAAAGGAAATGAATAACCCTGTTTTTTAAAATCTGTTTGGTTCAAGTGTGGAAAGGGAATCAAATTCTTTCTCATTCCCTTTGTTACTTTTTGGTTCACACTAGGGAAACAAAATATTAATTCCTAGCATTATTTATAAACTAACATACATAGTATAAATCATTTTATGTTATTAAATATGCTAAAAATATACAAAAGTATTTCATGAATTATTGTCATATAAAATATGTAGTTCATCATCTTTAATTTATTAATATGTTGTATGTGATTAAAAAATATGTAAATCTATTTATAATTTTTGGTAAATATTTTATTTACATATTGTCAACTTTACATATTTTTTTAGAGAAAGTCTCAAGAAAGACGACCTTTCCATATGCTTATGGATAGTCCACAGGGGCTTTTACCTTAAATGTAGTAATTTTTTTATAAAATTTAAGAGTCCGTCTCTTGAAAGACAGTCTTTCCATAAGTCATGGAAAGACCAAGGTTTAAAGTGTAAATTAGAATAAATGAAGATAAAATTTTTGGATTGCATAAACCGGGTTATAAATTTTATAACCACTACCTGTTACATACTAAAATTTTAATATTGCAATTTAACCCTGTCTTTCCATAAGCTTATGGAAAGACCGTCTTTCCCAAAACTTTGCCAAAATTTAAATATTGTATTTTATAAGTTAAAACAAGTAATAATATGTATTTGAAGGTGAAAATATAAAAATATATGATACAACAAATTATTTTTAAAATTCTAAATTTTGTACTCCCTTCATCCCAACTTAAGCTGCACATAATCTTTTTCACGGTTTTCAAGAAACATGTTTTACCATTAATATGTTTAACTACGTATATATCGGAAAATAAAAAGTTGATAATTAGAAACTACTTACTACGATGAATCCAACAATATCACATACTATAATATTATTGTTTATACTCCATATATATTCAAATATGTTGTCAAAATTTGAGAGTGTTGACTGCCAAATAGTAAGTGTGCAGCTTAATTAGGTTGGGACAGAGGGAGTATGTAATTCAACAAATGCAGTGTACGTATAAGGTAAAAAAATAAGTGGTATGTCCATAAGCTTATGAACAGGCCGTCTGTCAGGATACCCACTCATTTTTTTATATCATATCACATGCGACAGATTGATTTAAAAATCTGTAGTTCATTTAATATAAACATGTGCTAATATGATGTTAAAAAAATCATATACTCTCTCCGTTTCTTTAATAGTGACACTTTCTAATTTGGAGTGTTTCTTTTATATTGGCACTTTTTATTTATGGCAATTTTAAGGTTATTACATCCACTCATTTTACTTTTTCTTCTTTCAATTCAATTTCATCCACTCATTTAGCATCTCCTAAATTCTAACACAAAAAATGATGTGCCACTATTAGAGAAACAAAGGGAGTACGTAAATTTTTTTTATGAATAGACATCCAGAGGATATTATTTAAAAACATATAATTGATGCAAATCCAAAATATTACATAAGGTATTATATCCATTAACACATAAATTTTATAAATCAAACATTGATTATTCAACATCGAGAACCATATTATACCTAAATATCACCACCTCTATCAAAAGCATCAGATGCAAGTTAAAACTTCACATCTTGCCTATTCATCTAGGTAGGACAACGGTAAGATATTGAATTTGTTTGGCTGACCTCTATAATATAATAATATTTATGAAATAATATTAATTTTTATGACAATTATATAAATATTAATTTTATTAATATTCCACCCATATACAACTCGAAAAGTAAAATTATATTATTATCTTTTACGTATGAAATTAATTTTTGTCTTAAATTTAATTAAGTTAAAGTATAACATTACTACTTAATATATTACTATTTATATTATATAATTATAAAATAATACTATTATATAAAAACAATATTTTTATTATAAAATAATATAAATATGATTCATAGTATAAAGTTAAAAAATATTTTTTTTCACTTAAAAAAATCATATGAAAATTATAGTTTCATTTAAATTTGACCTATATACAATACAAAAAATAAATTATAATATTTCAATTTAAATCATAATTATAATTTTGTAATTTTATTTTGATAATAGATATAAAGTATAAGCTTATTTTGGAGTGGCAAAGTCTTGAGAAAGACCGTCTTTCCATAGGCTTATGGAAAGACGGGTGTTAATTAGAATAGTAAAAAGGTAAAATGTCTTAGTTGCAATATTAAAAATTTATTATGCAACATGTAGTAGTTATAAAAGTTTATAACCCGATTCATGCAACCTGAAAATTTTATCTTCATTTATTTTATTTTGCACTTTAAACCTTGTTCTTTCCATGTCTTATGGAAAGACCGTATTTCAAGAGACGAGCTCTTTTGGAGTTGATAAAATAAAGAGAGAAATGGAAGAAGAGGGAAAGGGAATCTCAGTCCCAAGGTAAGACCAGAGAATCGTGTTACACCCAATTGGGAGAATTGTAAAACCAGAAATGGGGAAAAGGAATGATAAGAAGACCAAACCAAACACCAACTAAGGGAATCCTCAAATTCCCTTTACCTTTCCTGATTCATCCCAACCAAATGCCCCCTCAAATCCCGTAAATATAAAAATTGATATATTCTCCAAATCAAATATACTTGGACGAGATATATACTTCTCGGACTTTATTTTCAACCATTCATATATATCACCGAAATTCCTTCTTTGATGTTACAACACAATAGTTTCATATTTTCATAATTTTAACATATTGCCAATTAACAAATTTGGACTTTACAATCTCCCTCTTTGGCACTTTGTGGACCCATCAACCTTTTGAACTTTCATACGCAATAACTATGAAAATGAAGACATCAACTTAAAACCAGTATGAATGTTGGAAAATGAGCTCAAAATAATTTTAGCTCCACCTAAATACCACAGCTCCAAATCATCAAGACCTCAACATCCATGTTGGAACATCAAACTCACAATAAGTACTTAACTTCGCAGAAAACCATGTTTGAACACAGGACCAACACAACCAAATATAAGTACTAGAAATTCTAGATATCAAATATTAGAATATCCATAATGCCCATAGCTTCCAGCTGAGCCCAAAATAATACATACCTGAAATCCAAAAATCCAAAATTAAAATCCAAATCAAAAGTACTCCCCCTTTGGGCCATAAAACATGCCAAGGAAAAGTAAAACAGTCTTAATCAGAGATACCAAGTATCATAAACAACTAAGCACGATCCAGCTGAGCCAATTCTGCTTCTAGTGCTGCAATCTGAACCTTGAGTGCAACAATTTTGGCCTTAACCACCAGCTTCTTGGTTTCTTTAGCTTTATGAGCAGCTTCTAATGAAGTTCTAGCTTCTGATGGCTTCCATGGCAGATCCTTGATTGTTCTCAACTAGAAGGTCTTCTTGTTTAGCTTGAGAGGCATAGCATGTGCCACTACATCACTCTCATCTGCTTTCACTTTTTCTCTTTTCAAAACAACAGAAATAATGCAAGGATATGACAAGGAATTCTTAGCTCGAGAAGAACTAGCATGCTCAACTATGCTTTCTTGGATAAGATGACCAAGATTCATTGGAGTCTTAGTGCCAATGCAGTACAACAATTTTGCCATATCTCAGGTGAGAGCTGTGGTGTTAGGGGATGGGATCCAATAGTTTATGGCTACCTGGAACAAACAAAAGTATTTGGTACTCAAATTGGAGGCAACAACATTTCCATCAGTTGGCCATTCAGTCTGATATCTACCTGTGATCTCTGAAAGGATCTGATCATAAGTCACTCCAAAATCTTCAGCATATACTGACTCAAACCCAGTTGTAGTCAATCCCAAAAGCTTGTTAATCTTCTCCCCATAAAACTTGATTACCTTGCATCTAACATAAACCATGTTGTACCAAACTAAATCAGAATCTAGGTTCCCTTCCATCAAGTTTGAACAAAACTCTTACACTAGATCCTGATTATATTCTTCGTAGATAGAGGCAACTATAGAAAACCCAAGGTACTCCAGATACTTAGTGAACCCACACTTTTTGTATCAAGCCAGATCAACAGGCATTTATGCCACAATTTGCTTTTGGCAGATAGCTTTGCAAACCTCCAGACACCCTTCATCAAAGAATTCAAAGTCCAGGGCCTCCTTAGCTGAAGGTGCGGGTCTTGAGCTCTGGTTAGCTTTAACTTGCTTCTTCTTCAGTTCTGGCTGTGGGGTCTCTGTCACAATAGCCTTCCTCTTGGATCATCTTGGAAGATCTTGAACAAACTCATCTAGAACTTCATCACTAGAGTACACCGGGTTGTGCTCGTCATCCTCTTGTGTTGGAACATCAGTTCCACCTTCAACTTCCTCATCATGTTCTTGTGTTGGAACATCCTCAATCTCAATAACTTCAGTTTCATCTTCCAATTAGCCTGATGGTGGAACATCATCAAGGCCAGGTTCATCTTCCTCAACCTCTTCTTCTACAGCCTGATCATTAGCATGATTCTCTTCTCCCCATGTCTCCATCTCTGGGGTTAAAATCCTCTCATTTTAAGCTAAATCATCCTACTCTTTATTTTCTTGATCATCTAGAGCATGTCTTTCTCCCAGATCATAGTCCTCAACAATCCCCATTTCAATATCTTCTCCCCTGCATCCTCACTCTCTGTTGGAACATTACCAGCATCCCTGGTTTCCAACTCTTCTTCATCTGAATCTACAATTATTACATTATGGGATATATCTCTCAGTTTCTTTAGGTTCTTAGCCACACTTGGATCATAGTCCTGAACAGCCTTGTAACTAGATGAACTCAATACAATGAACCTCTCAGGCCAGTCTTTCATTCTCCTAATTCTCAGTCTTCTAGGTCTAAATCCCCTAGTGTATACGCACATAACCTTCTTCCCTTCATATTCTATGCAGGCTAATTCAGTTAGCCTAGGTCTCCAGTCCTCCATATACTAAATGTCTCCAATAATCCCTTTAAGCAAATGACTAAGATCATACCCATTTATCTTCCCAGACATAGCCTTATATCCCCTTAAATCAACCCTTTTCTCATACTTCAAGAAGTACTTAATGCAATCATCAAAGGATTTGAATGTCTGACCATTGAAGGTGAAAGATTTGTCCTGAAATACCTTGATTTTGGATGGAGATGAGGGATTCTGTGGTTGCTAAACTGGTGGCAGAACAACATCTACTCCTGGTTCTTGAACACCATCCCATTCTTCCAACATGGTGCTCTCTGTTAGATTTATTTTCTTCTCAGGTTCCCCAAAAATCTTCTTGGATTTTTTGTTGTTCTCCATGCTTGAACATAGAGGGATTTTTGCACATGGAGAGTTCTTAGATAAGTGTTAGCTATCAAGCCTCTGAACAATAGGGTTAATGCGCAATAATTCCGAGTACAATCTCAAAATATGGCAAGAATATACGGGTAGAGGTTGCAGAAAGGAAGAATAAGAGTGGGAGATGGAAATTTAAAATTTGTAAAATATTTACTTTCTCCTTCTCAATAACTGCACCAGCTTTTTCTCTTTCCTAGGCCATAATTATTTCCTTTCATCTTCCAATCGTCAAATCCAATAAACCATTCTCTCTCATCTGATTCAACTTCTCATATTCCAACATGCACATCATTTCCATTTTGTAATATTTCTTGTTTTTGTTTTTTTCATTTTTCTAGTACACAAAAATAAGGAACAACAAAATTCTACAGCTAATAAAAAGCTTGTACAAAGATACCTCAAATATGGCACACACCTAGGTGTTGTCTGAGGAGCTCAAATGTAGCTTAATCAAGTGGCTTTGTAAAATTATCAGTAAATTGCTCTGATGTTGGAACATAGTCCACCATGACTTCTTTTCTCCCCTCAAGATCGCGAATAAAATGATGCTTCATATCAGCATGCTATGTTCTAGAATGTTGGACTGGATTCTTGGATATGTCTATAACACTTTTGTTTTCACATAAAATCTTCAGACGCCATTGATGAATTCCATAATCTTTCAGCATTTGTTTCATCCATAATAATTGTGCACAACAACTTCCAGCAGCAGATATTCAACTTCTGCAGATGATAAAAAGATAGAATCTTACTTCTTGCTATTCCAAGATAACATATTCGTGCCAATAAAGATATAACCACAAGTAGTACTTTTGCGATCATTTGCATTACCAGACCAATCAGAATCACTGTAGCCAAATGGATCTGAGTCATGATTTTTAGAATACCAGATACCATACTCAGAAGTCCCACTAACATATCAAATAATCCACTTTCCTGCAGTCAAGTGAGTTTCCTTCGGACTAGCCTGGAATATTACACATACCCCAATACTGAAACATATATCTGGTCATCTGGCTATAAGGTATAATACACTCCCAATAATACTCCTGTATAATTTCTGATCCACTGAGATATCTTTCTCATCCTTCACTAACTTATCTGTAGCCCCATTGGAGTTCGAATTGATCGATAATTGCTCAACCCAAATTGTTTCACAAGATTCATGGCATACTTACGCTGATTTATAAACAAGCCATTATTTTTTTGCTTCACTTGAAGTCCTAGAAAATAGGTAAGTTCTCCAACCATACTTATCTCAGATTCATCCTACATGAGATTTACAAATCATGTACTATAGATGGTGAAGTAAAGCAAAAAATGATGTCATCTATATAAATTTGAGCAATAAAAAATTTTGATGACCTGTTGAGCGCAAACAAAGTGCAATCTACTCCCCCTTGACTATAACCTTTTGTAATAAGAAAGTTAGTAAGTCGCTCATACTATGCCCTTGGGGCCTGTTTCAGCCCATATAGTGCCATTTTTAATTATTACACATGATGTGGATAGTGAGGATCTTCAAATCCTTTTGGATGTTCAACATAGACTTCTCCATTCAGAAAAACACTTTTCACGTCCATCTAGTACAATGTAAAGTTCATAGTATATGAAATAGCAAGTAAAATTTGAATAGATTCTAACCGGACAACTAGTGCAAATGTCTCATCAAAATCAACTCCTTCTACTTGAGTGTAACCTTGTGCCACCAGCCTTGCTTTATTTCAAGTAATCTGACCATCAGCATCTGACTTGTTTTTTAAGATCCACTTGGTGCCAATAACATTTACTCCTTTAGGATGGGGAGTGAGATACCAAACATCATTCCTTTCAAAATGTCCAAGTTCTTCTTGCATTGACGCAATCTAGCATTCATCAAGTAGGGCTTCTTTGTAATTCTTCAGTTGAATAAGTGAAATAAAACATTGCAATCATGCAAGTTCCCTTTAATTAACCCATGGTAGAGTTCGAGTTCTCTTCACACTTGGCGCTGGTTCAACCTATGTTGGACTATGGTGTGGATAATTGGGGGTTAATGTTCCAACCTCGATGTCTTCAGGGTCAGGATTCTCAAAAGGATATGGTGTTCAAACATCACCTTGTTGGTTGGTCGAGTTATTCTGAGTTGGAACTTGGACATGAATTGGTTCATCGACTTCTTTTTCGGATACTTGGTTGTCATATCAATCATCAACAATCACATTAATTTACTCCATAGTGTGAAGATTATATACTTTGTATGCATGACTGTTCACTGAATAACCCAGAAAGATTCCCCATCACTGATGCTATCAAAGTTTCCCAACTGTTCTCTATCCATGAGGATGTTGCACTTGCTTCCAAAAACATGAAAATCAGCAACATTTGGCTTTCTGCCCTTCTAGATTTCATAAGAATTATTGCTTGGGAATGGACATAGATACACCATGTTTATAGTATAGCACACTGTGTTGATTGCTTTTCCCACCATTTCTTGTGAATTCTTTTTTCTGCCAACATAACTCGAGCCATCTCCTGCAGAGTCATATTGTTCCTTTCAACAATCCTATTATGCTGAGGTGTAATAGGTGCAGAGAATTCATGATAGATGTCAAGTTCATCACAGAACTCACTAAACTAGGAGTTTTTGAATTCTCTACCATGATCACTATGGATTCTCACAATCTTCCCAACATAACTCCTTTTTTGTCTGTAATTGGATCATGAGACTTCTGAAAACATCCACCGTATCTGATTTTTCTTTGAGAAATGCACGCAAGTGTATCCGGAAAAATAATCAACACATACAAAAATATACCTTTTGCCAGTCATACTAGGAGTATTAACCGGACCCATCAAACCCATGTGAGGTAATTCAAGATATCTTGAGATGGTAATATACTGAACATGTGAATGAGGAGATTAAATCTATTTACCTTGTTGGCATGGTCCACTAACAATTCCCTTTTTGTTAGTGAGAGTAGGCATACCTTAAACTGCTTTAGCATTTACAATCTTCACCAACATCTTGTAGTTGATGTGACCAGGCCTCATGTGCCACATGGTTTCTTCATCTTCTTTCAAGCTTAGGCACCTCACTTCTTGTTCCAGAAAATAACAGTTGTCTGAAGAGCGAACCCCAGACAGTACTTTATTTTCTCCATGTTTCACAATGCATTTGTCCTTTTGAAACTCACCAGTCATATTATCATCACACAGCTGACTGATACTTAATAGATTAGTTTTCAGATATTCTACCAGTAGAACGCTTGTAAAATTGGCAAATCCCCCAATTTGTAGTTCTTCTTTGCCAGCAACATGACTCTTTTTTCCATCACCGAATGTAACAAAGCCATCATCGTATGGTTTGATATTGTTCAAGTATTCCTGAGTTCCAGTCATATGCCTAGAGCAACCACTATCAAAGTACCAAGAATCTCTAGAATGTGCAATAAGAGATGTGTGAGCAACAAGACACATAGTAATTTGTTTAGGGATCCATACCTCCCTGACCAATTTAGATCTTTAGGCATCGTTCATGTTGGAACATGCTGACAGTTATCACCCATTCATAATGTCTCTGAGCAGCCTGGGACATTGTTCCTGTATGTAACCTTGATAGGAACAGTAATGGCATAAAACAGGCTTGCGACGACATGTATTCATTATCTTTTTCTTCATAGCCTGTACCTCTGCTTTGAAATCAATCAGTCCTTTTTTAGCCTTGTCATACCCAATTCCTTATCTGTATCCAACGTTCTTTCCCATCACCAGTATATCATCAAGCTTTACCTTTCCAATGTTCAACTTTGTGATTGCAGCTTCAATCATCTCAGCTCTGACAATTGCTGATCTTAGATTCTGTTTCAGTAGATCAATCTCATTCTCCAATTTTTCAACCAGATTTACCAATTCTGTCTTTCTTTCTAAAAGCTAGTGTTTTTTATAATTTTAGAATTTTGTTAGCCTCAACAACTTTGAGCCACATTGCATACATGTTCTCATACTTCTGGTAGATGTCATCATTGTTTACCTATTGACCATTATTACCTAAAGAATTACCACTCATCATATATGTATTAGAACATCCTGAATTCTTAATTTTTTTGGTGTTGGAACATGCGTTTCCAGATTCAGCCATATCATTAATCTTTGCTCCAAATGCCACATAGTTTCTAGTGAGTTCTTCTTATTCATCATCTTCACTCCATGAGATAACATATGATCTCCCTCGCTTCTTTCGTGTATTAGCACATTCAGCCTGGATGTCACCAAAAACTCACATTCTCTGCATTGAATCCTTCCTGGCTGCTTTGATTCGCTGTTCTAATTTCTCAAAAATTGCTGATTATTTTGTTCCATTCGAGGTCCTCGAGAGTTACCAAACTCCTGTGAACGAGGTCTACTTCCACCAGATCTGTCTTATGATTTTTTATTCACCACCTTTTTCAGCATTTTTGAAAAATTCTTAGTTATAAAAAATAAGTTCTTTGACTTCACTTTCACTGTCACCTTCATGATCATTCCTTGAGGCTGAGGCTTTGAACACTAACTCTATATGTGTTTTCCTTGATAGTTGTTCAATAGTCATCTCATATGTCTGCAATGATCCCATCAACTCATCTAGTATCATGTTTGCCACGTCTCTTGCTTCTTCAATAGCAGCAACCTTCATAGAAAATTGTTTAGGAAGAGATCTCAGAGTCTTTTTCAGCAATTTTTCTTGTAAGTTTTCCCCAGTTGGTATTCCATATTGGAGATATCTCTTAGTTTTCCGTTGAACATAGCAATCATTTCATCCTCCACTATCTTCAACTCCTCAAATTTTGTGGCTACCATTTGTAACTTTGAATCACACACTTAACTTGTTCCTTCATGCACTTTTTTGCAGTATATCTCATGCTTTCTTTGCTTAGTAACAAGTTTATATGAGTGTCAACTGGTTTTCATCCTACAGTGAAGATAGCATTTAGATCTTGGATTTTTCTTTTGAGGCCTTCAGCTCACCTGGAGTCGATGTTGACTTATCTTTAAGTCTTCGTTTCTTTGCACTAGTTTCTCCTTCCTTCTCATTTGAGCTAGATTCAACATCTTCCATAGGATAATTCCATTCCGTTTCAAAAAAATACCAGGAAAGTTCATCAAGTGAGTTGATAAAGACTTGCATACGTGCCTTCCAATAGTTGTAATTTATTCTAACAGTGGAGGCCAAGACACCAAAGTTCCTTCTGTGGTCGCCATGGCAAAACCATATCAGCACTTTCCTTGACACAACCAAGGTAAGAATAAGTGACTCAGCTCTGATACCAATTGACTTAGGGCTTTATTACCCTAAATCACTCGAAAAGTGATCTTGTTGGTTATGCATATGTTAGATACTTATCTGATCACCACTAAGCTTGATCTCAAAGGGGTTACATTACATGTGTGGCATTGCTATTTCTTTGTGTTCCATGAAGCAACAATGTGAAAGTTGGTTTTACCTAATTACTTCAATTGTGATTACTGTGTTCCAACATAACCTAATTAACCAAGTACGTTATAAAGTAAAAACTCAAAGACACACGACTTGGTTATGCAGTTCAATGAATGTCACATACATCTGAGAGGCCTGGCCCAGTTCAGAATAAATCCACTAATTAGAAAGATAGTACAAAGTACACCATAAAAAATACTTATCTTTTCTAATTAAACGTGTGAATTCTACTAGCTCCCTTAGTTGTCGATCCGCCTTGATCAGAGTCTCTCTGACCTCAAAACTTGTCGACGCTGGATGTCCTCCTTCCGAGGAGTTAAGGCATACGATTATGAACTTTGGATCAAATGGTTTTTGATCATGTTGGAACATAGTTGTAAAGCTCTCGGCTACTTCTGAATATCAAAAATCTGAGTGCAGATTTTCTCAAAGTAAATCTGTAAGTAGCTTAGCCAGAATGTCCACAATATATTGCCTAATCGCACGTATCAGTTTTCTTGTGCGAATATAATTCTTTCTCCACAGAATATTCTGATAACAATCAAATCTCTTGGAGGTAGGAATTATCAAATCTAATCCCTTTAAGAAACTAGAATATCTCGTCCTTAGCCATACCATATCTGAAACCTATATCAATTCTAATCCCATAAATCTAATCCAATCTCATAAATATAGGAATTGATTTATATTCCAAATCAAATATACTTGGACGAGATATATACTTGGACGAGATATATACTTCTCGGATTTTATGTTCAACCATTCCTTATATCACTAAAATTTCTTCTTTGATGTTACAACACAATAGTTCCATATTTGCATAATTTCCACAAAGTGTCAGTTAACAAATCTGGACTTTACACAATGGTTGTCACTTCCTCCAACCATGCAGAAATATCGGCAATTCATGAAGCCAGCCATGATGGTTAAGATGCATAATTCGCCATATTCGAAGAACTTGTGGTTTAAAATTGGACAAAATAGTATTACCACTTTGTTTGAAAACAATACTTCTTGTTTTGTTAAATTGAAGGAAGGATTTATCACAAGAGATAGAATGAAACACATTTCACCAAAATTCTTCTTCACTCACGACCTACAAAAGAATGGTGAAATTTGTGTTCAGCGAAATTGTTCTAGTGACAATGTGGCTGGTCTCTTCATCAAATCAATATCCACGTCAACATTTGAAAAGCTGGTGCACAAGATTGAAATGCGGCGATTGAAAAATATTAATATTATGCTCAAGAGGAGAAACTATACAGTGTATTCTTTTCCCTCAACCGTGGTTTTTCCCACCGAATTGTCCTGGTAAGGTTTTTAAAGGGAAAGTGTGCTGCAATGGAAAATGTTCTCTTTTTTATTTACTAAGTTTTTTCCATGCTGGATTTTCCTAGTAGGCTTATAAAGAGACATTGTTCCAGGAATGTACATTCAAGGAGCAGTGTTTTGAAATTTAAGCAGAGAATGTACATCTTAATGAAGGAGCTGAAACTTCAACATTTGTAAGATAACATGCATCAATGACAAAGGACTAATGCATGAGTAGAATGCACTACATTTCTTAGTACGAATACCAACGATGTATGCTGAAGTTTACACCATTCAAGTTGAGATATATAACACTTTATTATCATATTTCAGTTGTTTATATTATCCTTTACATATTACATATCTATACCCATCAAATGTTGCAAGATATATATTTTATAACAAAAAAAATACTCCATCCATCCCATGAGTTTTGACATATTTTGACTTTTGGAGTTAAACTGACCTAATTTCGACCATATTTTCTATTATTATATATACAAAACTATTATCATGTAATGTATCGTTGAATTCGTTATAAAATATATACTTAAATTATTATATTTTTTTAAAAAAATTTTACACGCATAAATAAAGATGTGAGTACTTATATATTGATGCAGTTGACTCCAAAAGTTAAAATATGCTAAAACTATGTGATTCCAAAAGTTAAAATATGCTAAAACTCTATGGAATTGAGGGAATGTATTTTACGAATACACGGAAGGGAAAAAAGATATATATGAATATAACCCTACTTACTTGAGTAAGTGCCAATATAACTCTCAGATAATTTTTAGTACAAGTACAACTCTAACTAGTTGTTGAAAGTGCCAATATAACCCTAAAACACCATTTCTAGCGTTGACCGATGTTGACTGCACATAAAATGACCAAAATGCCCTTTGGCCTAAAACCTAAAAGTGTTATGACAATTTTTCCCTTATGCCCTTACCACCACCGCCAGCTTGCCGCCACCCCCGCCACCACCGCCACCACCACCTTCCACCGCAGCAGAACCATCCCTCACAACGTCTTCTACTCATCGCCCTCCCGCTGCCACGAAAGTTTACCCCGCCAAGAACCATCCCTTCTGCCTCATTTTCCCGATGAGAATAAACCCCCTTGTTTTCAACTTCATCTATTCAAACCACGCCACCACCCCTTCAAGTTCAACCAATTCACTCCACTCCACCTGCTTCGCTTCTGTCGTAAACTTCTTGGCGCTGCCATCTGCTTCTCCACCGCCTCATTGCACCTGCAGGCCTTCAAAACCCCACCACCGGAAAATCAATTACGCCACGGTTATAGATAGGCACAATTGATGAGGGCATTAAAACCCTAGCGCCACCAGCCCGCCGCTCGACGCCCACCCTCACCATCGGAGAAGGAGAGAGAAAAAGAAAGAGCGGCGGGGAAGGAGAAGAGAAGAAGAAGAAAAGGGCTTTTGAGGGTATAAATGTAATTTCCTTCTTTTTATTTAAAAATAATAATCAAAGAAGTGAAATAGTCTTTTTACTGAATTCTGGCCGTAATCTGCTGGAATGGGTACGTTTGCACTTACACTTACTATATAGAGTTATATTCGTAATTTTAATTATCAAAAAATTATATTTACGTTTATACAAATTAAATGTAGTTAAAAAAGCATTTCTATTATAAAAAAACAAAAAAAAAACTCGTACTTCAACACTAGACTCTCTCACATCTCAGTACTCGGCAGCACTTAACACCCCAATTTGAAGTATCCATGACCAACGCCATCGCCGTAGCCCAATCACTACCATTTTTGCACGGTGGCAAAGCAACTATTTTGGCATTGAAAGCGGTTGCTTCGTCTCTGACAGATGAAATTCCGCCGAATGCACGCCGCAGGAAGCATGATTCTTCATGGAGAGGTGGTTTCAGTCTAGGAATTGACCTGGGTTCTTCCCGCACCGGCCTCGCCATCAGCAAAGGCTTCGTTGTTCGTCCTTTGACTGTAAGTATATGCTCATCAAAATGGCCCCTTTTGCTTGTTTTGCTTCTTTTTTCTTTTCAAAATTGGAGTTTCAGGTTCTTGAATTGAAAGGCCAAAAGCTGGAGCTCCGCATTCTTGATATTGCTCTAAATAAAGTAGGTTAGCCCTTTTGTTCTTTTTAAAAATTATAGTGCACTTTGGGTTTTTTGTGTAAAGAATGCATTTTGAAGTGGCTTTGGGGTTTAATCATTAATGTCGATGTTCTTTGTATTGAGCATTTCTGTGAGAGTGTGTATGATAGTCTGATAGAGTTGCATTTAGATTTTGGTTTATGGTGGCTTAAAACTCTAGGGATTTTATGAAATGTAGGAGGTTGATGAATTCGTAGTAGGACTCCCTGTATCAATTGATGGGAAGGAGACAGAACAGTCTAATAAAGTCCGTAGTGTTGCTGGTCGGCTTGCAGTCCGAGCTGCTGAGAGGTAACTCATAGTCTTTTCTCTATGTCCGGGCTGTCAAGCTGGGGTACTCGTGTTTTACTAGATATGTTGGGGATACACGATGGATATGTAGTCTATGCTAGTCTATATAATGAGGCGGATGATGTGAATCAAATTGAAGGTCATAAGTGTGAGTTCACCCAGGTCTTTCCTTGCATGTCTTTCCTTGCATGTTTTTCCTGATCAACTTTTTGTGTTTCACTTTGATGGCTGGAATTCGCTATAGTTTAGTTACATAGTGGAGCCACCTAAAGTTGGCTATTGCCTCTCTCTATAAACAATTGGTTGACTATGATATGCTATGGAACTAGTTTTAGGGAAATTTATGTTGAAAACCAGCGATGAATAAGGTTGAAGCGGTAAGAACAAACCAATAATGGTTAGTGAGTGAGTCAAGCATGCGAAGGGTGTAAGCTTGCTATCCTCCATATTTCTGCTGTACCCTCAAGCTTTGTTTTTCCTTGGCTTTGAGATGAATTATAGTCTTCAAGTAATTTTAGTGTGTCATTACTGTGGCATATCATGTTATGATACCGCCTACACGTTATCCTGCTTGGGTTATTTGTCATTCTCATTTAACCTTTAATTTAATTGTTTACATTATTGTTTGTATCATTGACATTTATTTCAAAGCAGAGGTTGGAGAGTTTACTTGCAGAATGAACACGGGACATCTTATGAGGGGCTTCATCGGATGATAGACATGTAGGTGCATTGTGTTATTCCTTCTTAAAGCTATAAAGTTTACAACCTTCCTAGTATAACCCTATTCTTGCACACCAACCACAAAATCCTTTTATCTTGTAGTTGCTCCATAAAGCAAAATCGTAAAGACGGAAACTTGTGTATTCACTAACTTGCTGCAATTAAAAAATGCATTCACTCTGGGAAACTACCATGCGGAAGCTCGTGTGGATTTCATAAGATGGATAATTTAATTGAAATAGACAATTTATCTCCAAGTTCCCGGTATGATGGAAGTTTTATTTCAGGGGACTGAGCAATTCTGCTCGTCAAGGAAGCATGGATGCCTACGCAGCAGTGGTGAGCTTCCAGCAACCTCCATTTTATTTACGCACTCGTTCTGTTTTTGTTTACTGGGAATATCTGCTCATTAGCATCACTAATCTATGCATTCCCTTTAAATTGTAGATTTTGCTCGAAAGATATTTCTCACAAGTGGGCGAAGGAGTTGAACTTGTTTTCCCTAAACAGTTGGACCTTCAAAACAAGCTCCGTGAGCATTCATCCAGGGAGTTTTAGTTTAATGAATTGCTATAACTCGTGTATACTTCGTTCCTTTTTCCTTTTTTTTAGTATACTTCATTCCATTTAGCTTACAGTTTGTTCAACGACAAATGCTTTTACTGAATCATTGGCATTTGGTCCGATGCCTAAATAGATGTCCTGCCAGTGGAGGAACTTCCTTGTTCCACCGGATTAAATCAACTTTCGCACTGCTTTTAGTACTTTAAAACATGATTCTCTTTGGTTTGTGGGATGCTTTCCTACGTAGTGTTAGATGAACATCCATTGTGATAAAAGAAACACTTTTGTAATGAAACAATATTTACATTTTCAATATCACTTCGGTTTTTAGATCCAAAAAAATATTACTCAAAATTTTGATGGCATAGATATGCATGAATCAACATCATCCTAGGACATTTTACAAATTATATGCTTACATTTTGCGACTCGACAAACTTAACCAGGTTCAATATTTATTATTATGCATCATGTTGAATCAGTAAATTCGACTGATTCACTAAAGGAAAACTGAAAAGATGAAAATCAAGAAGACGCAAGGATAGTGTAAACCTCAATGCCAAGAAAGTATTTTGCAGGTCCATATCCTTAATTGTGAAAGCATTGTTTAGAGAGGTCATGACAGACCGAACAAATGCTTTAGAGTTGCCATAAATCAGTATGTCATTGACATATATACAAATAAGGCTAGAGAGATGGTGTTAGGAATTGATTAAATTTAATTTAGAGGAAAATCAATTTTCTAATTCCGGATCTTATGCATGTATTTAATTCAAATCTAAGAGTTTAGATTATCTTTGAAGCGTCCTTTATCGTCATATTCGACCAACCACAGAGATGAGAATCCCACATGTGATTTCTCTATATGCCACACAGCACGATCAAACCGCCTCCACCGTTGTCATCTTAGAACATAGAACAGTAATCAAATACCTAGTCTTTTTTCTTCTCTTTACGGTAAGGTTTATTTTCTGAGAATAATTGGATTATTTTTGTGGTGTCAAACGGCCAAGGTTCAAATAATGTCATAATGAACATTTTTGTAAAAATATCTATTTATACAGAATAGTCATTAATCCAAGAAACCCTAATCTAAGTCAATCGGGGACTAGTCCAATTAGACCTAATGAGTTCTAAACTCAATTCTCATATAAATACTAGGGTAATATGAAGATATAACCCTATATGTTGGAGAAAGTGCAAATATAACCCTGAGTTATTTTTAGTGCAAATATAACCCTATCTATTATACATATGTGCAAATATAACCCTAACTATTATAATATGTGCAAATATAACCCTAAAGCCATTATTTCCGGCATTGACTGACCAGGGTTATATTTGCACTTTCAATTATCGCAGGGTTATATCTGAACTTTCATTATTGCAAGGTTATATCTGCACTTTCATCAATTATATAGGGTTGTATATGCACTTTTCTCTAAATACTATCTGGGCTCCTAGCCCAATAGTCATTTCTTTTATCCAATTTCATGCATTGTGTGTGACCCTATAGGTTCAGTCATAATAAGCTGCAAGCCCAGTATAATTGATGCTAGCTGATCGAAATCGGTTTCCAGCTAAACATTCCAATCATTCAAAATAACTGAATTAATTATCTCCGAAATTAATTCTCCAAATATATATGGAAAATGCACATTGACTGAAGGACACTATACCAACAATCTCCCACTTGTCCTTTAGAACAAGTGTGCATTCATAATTCTGTCATTATCTTCATTTGAACATAAGGTGAGATAATGTGTTGTCCTTATCAAGTTCAAATGCACTTCTCGAATTCCAGAGTAAAACTGTTAAGACAGATGATTAATCTTTAATCTTTAATCCACCTGAGCAGACCATGTATTTTACGGTCCTAACTCTCCGAGAGGCCCATAAGATAACAGTCTAATGTAAATGAGAGGACAATCCCACTTCTGTATACATTCAAGTTTTCCCCACTCGATTCATAGCAACCCAAGAACTGCCTCTATAGTCTCATTTTACGATGCAACGTTTGAAAGCCTCAAGGTAAGTTAATCCACAAGCAAGGAAACACTGAATTCCTCAGGTATGAGGAATACAATCCTATAGTCAATGATACATACTTATGATATTATGAATATCTTGAAATATTCTCATGGCGGGTCTGTCCAATACAAGTTCCCAACTTGCATCCATGTAATCAATTCATGACATCCCATATCCTCCAGGCCATGAAACAACAATGTGAATCAACTTGCAAACTAGTTTTCTTCAGTCATAAGTGCCCACTCTCAATGACCTAAACTAGGGTCATGAACAATCTTACACTCCAGTTCACTAAATAGGGTTTCATTATCCAAGACATATTCTTGATAACCTATTTGGAGATGTAAATTGATTTTAGACTTTCATTCAACACTAATCCAAGTTAAATGAAGATGAAATGATAATTTCATAATATGTTAAACAGTTCAATCTTCAATGTCAAAAATCACAAAATTATGATAACTAGAACATCACAGAAATCACAGCCACTATCCAAAGTGCTAGATTCCTATCACAAATGTGTGAACCCTAGGCTTCATTTGTAGCAGAGGTTTAGATTCCAGGTCGATAATTTGTCATCCTTTATCACTTGCATATAACAAATTCACCATTCTCGATATATTCTCAAAAAATGCAAAATTTTTTAGGACAAATTTGAACTCATTGGGTTCCCTTAGCTCATTTTGCCTAAGCGGTTACTCTACCATTTTCTCGATAGAGAGACACCGATTCAGCTAAGATAGGGACCACGTCAAGTTCAGTGATGAATATCCTAATTCAAACACCCTCCTATGCAGCTTCCAAAGCAGCAATGTACTCAGTTTCAATTGTAATTTTTTTTTTTTTAAAAAGTGATTTACTTATCATTTTTCACAACTCATTATCACTAAAGACTCAGGAATTTATCTTTAGTCCATTTCAGACACCAAAATATTTTCTTGGCCGCACACCAATGCTCTCACCTTAGTTTACTTTATATCCACCGTCATGCTCTAAGCATACAAGATATAACTGTGAATACATACCATAACATACATGATAGACCATATTGCATATGCATAAGCGATCATACTCTATCTATTTTGCTCATTGGATTTCGATAAACATCGAGTCTTGCTAAGAGTCATGCCATGAATCATGGGTAGAAAATATTTTACGATCTTTCATATCGAACCTATCAAACACCTTACCTAGTAAGTGTTTTCTCTAAGGTCAATCATCCTCTTTGATCTACCTGTGTAGATCTTGATGCCCAACATGTACTTTGTCTATCCTAAGCCATTGATCGCAAAACATTTTCCGAACTAAGCCTTCATAGACTCCAGCTTCGGTTAGTCATTTCCAATGCCATCGACACAGAGGAGTACGGATTCAATCTTGATACCACTAACCTTCTTGTATACACAATATTACTTAACATTTAATTGAATGTCAATCTCTTAATTGCTTCATTGAAGTGTATGTTACAACTCCTTGATACTTGCTTCAATCCATAAATGTACCTCTAAAGCTCGCATATTTTCCCAACTATTTTGGTCTATAAAATCCTTAAATTGTGTTGCATACACATCTTCTTCCCTAATCCAATTAAGAAAGATGGTTATTACCTCCATTTTCCAGATGTCAAAATCAGAATGAGCAGCAATTGCTAGGAAAATTCAAATAGATTAGAGCTTTCTAACTGGAGAAAATGTCTCATTACAATCCATTCCATGGACTTGTTTATACCCTTTAACTACCATTTTAACCTTGAAAACTTAAATGTCTAGTTTCATTTTGAAGACCATCATTTAGTCTTACCTCTTTAGTAATTCAACCAAATCCAAACTTAGTTTTCATACATAGAGACTATTGTGAATTTCATGGCCTTAAGCCACTTTGCAGAGTTAGGGCTTGTCAAAGCTTAACTTTAAGTCATAGGTTCACGACTTTCTAAAAGTCTCATTTCATAGTTTTCAGTGGCATGGACATGAATGTACCTTCGTCTGAATCCAATACCTTTCTGACCAACTTGGGGTATGAGAATTTTCAGTAGTCTCTAAGACTTTTCATGTATTCATCTTCACCACTTATCATGAAGGGATCGATGTTTCCAAAACTAATTGTTGCTCACCTCAAAACTTATTGAAGTTTAAATTCCTCCCACTTGTCATTTTGGAAAGATGATACTTCTTCAAAAGGACACATTCTGGAGCAACAAAATACAGTTCTCATAATGGTTGTAGAAGTAATACCCCTTTATCTCTTTTGGATATCCCGTAAAGAGACATTCCTCAGACTTGTTCCAAGCTCACTGGGAAACCTCGTAACGAGAAAAGACTTTCAAGGAATATCCCATATGGTGTCTTTCCTACCGCTTTAGATAATGCATGGTTCAATGTAACACTACCTTTTTAGAAGAGCTTGTCCCTCGTAACGAAATTGGAAGATTGGCTTGACCTATCATTGAATAACTATATCCAGTAAGGTATCAGCAATCCTTGCGGACACACCATTCATTGAGGTGTTCCTATAAGATTCAATTAAGAAGAATGTCACAAACCTATCATTGAATAACCATATTCAATAAGGTATCATCAATCCTTGTGGACACACCATTCATTGAGATGTTCCTGAAAAATTCAATTAAGAAACATGTCACATTTTCTCTGATGGTTAACAAATTCCTGAATTAAATATTCACCACATCAATCCAATTGAAGTGTTTCAGTTTTCTTGCCAAGTACTCTCTCCATCCCACAATGATCTTACTAATTTGACTTTTAGGAGTCAACTGCATCAACTTTTAACTACTAATATATATATTTTTGTATGTAATTTGTTTTTGAAAAAATAATAGTTTAAAAATATATACTATGATGAATCTAAAAACATATCAAATGAAAATAATCTTACATATATATTAAGAGAATTTAATGGTTGAAGTTATTTCAGTTTGACTTCCAAAATTCAAATTAGGAAGATTATTGTGGGACAGATGAAGTATATTCTTAATTTCATTCTGAAACTCCTTGAATTTCTCAAAAGAATCAAACTTGCTTCACATCAAGCAGACAACTATATCCACTCAAATCGCCTGTGTAGCTAACGAAGTCACGAATCCACCTCATGCAGTTGAACATATTTGGTCTACAAAACACATTGTTAATAAGACCCAATAGTTCACTTGCTCAATCACTCATCACTGTGAATGGTGATTTCCATCACAATATCTGCATGTCTCAATCGACTCCTAGTCAAATGATTCCATAGTTCCCCCTCATCGGAGTTACTGTATGCGCTTTATGTTCATGTGGCTAAATCGACAATTACAGAGGTACCCCAGACTCGAATAATCTATTTTTATCCCTTTTGATATTTACATCATAAACTTGTTTATCCATATCAAGAAAATGAAGATAATTGTCTAATTTTGCAAAACCGCAGCACATCCGTTTAAAATGGAGCAAACATTGCTCTTATTACAATGAAAACCTCCTGTGTCCAACACATAAATGATAAATGTGTTGTAGTAACACTTAGATCAAAATAACTATTGCCTGACCCGTTGTAAGCCTATAAGACATAGATAAACTATAAGTTCCTACGGTCAGCAAAGAAACCCTTTCTTCATTTCCCTCATTGTAGGTTGACCTCATCTCAATATTAACTCCTACTTTGTTCTTTCCACATCTTTGAATGTGTGAGAAGTACATGAGGTATCTAATACCTATCAGTAGAGTTATTAACGACAGAGACATTTCATGATGTATGGCACCTACTCGCCCATTCTTTGTCCTCTAAGATCTAGGGGCAGTATCCTTCTAATGACATGTGTCATTGTAGTAGAAGTATTGGGACAGAGAAAACTTTACAACTTTCTGCTTCCTAGCATATGTTGTGTCTTAGGCGCACGTTACTATGGTTACCCTTGCCCTATCCCACTTCTTCATTCTTCCATTTATGATGCAGATACCTTTTGCTTCTGCACCAATAGAACCTTGCTCCCGGTCTCAATCTTGACACTTGACTCGGATTATTTTAAGCATTCCATGCAGCTTTGTCAAAATATTTTCGTTTTCACTTAAATGATTCCAAACCATCATAGAGTGAATAGAGATAGATTTCAGGGCCAACTCTCAGCCATAGGCAAAACAAAGTATCTCCATGTCATCAGATGATCCAATCATTTTTAAAACATGAGATTTCACTAGTTTTCCTTTCTTGATGTTACAAAAGAATGGTACAGGTTGATGTTGTAAGCATCTGAGTTCAAAACTTTCCTTGCAATTCTGGACTCATACTATTCAACATAAGACACTTGACATCAGGGATTTGAATATCAATGACATACTCCTTCTTTTCTTGCATTAGAACTATAATCAAGTTCCTTTGCCAAGTAACTGTCGTTCAATTCATCTTTCCAAAGGATCGAACGTGGATTAGAAGAGTTTTTTTGTTGCTATACATGATTACTACAATATAAATAAATGTCATAAAAATCATTTAAACTGAATAACTTGAACAAAGCTACATACCTTATTAAAAGTTATTCAACATTTTATTCCATCCGAGTTGGTCCCATGATTAAAATGATTCCGAGACCCTCAAAATCACAAGGTGTTAAGCATGTTTTTACTTGTCTCAATTCCTTTTGATTTTAGGTAAGCAATACCACTGCCAATAGCATCCGATACTACTCTTGGTCGATAGGGTACACCCAATGCACTACCTATCTCCTTTTCCCTCAACATCTGAGGACCCCTTGATAATGTGTAAATCTGTATGGGCTTAACTACCATGTGGGCGACCTTAAGTCCATAGCTTTGCCCTTTGGGTAAACCCTTTTGGGCTGGCCCAAGTGAGCGTACTTGCTCCACAAGCAAACAAAACAATTGCCCTACTTACCTACCGATATAAAGGCTAAAGGTAAACCTACATAACTCAACTATTCATTCTTTATTACACTTATGTATCTTGTTTGTTGACTTGTCCGTCAGAGCCTCTTTCCCCTGGAAACCTCCGGGGGCTTTGTCTTTGCAGATTTCAATTACCTACAGCGGTGCGGTAGTGGCGGTAAATTGGGGCACATTAAGGTTGCACACCCGGTGGGACCATCAGTCAGATCTGCATTTGAGATCGCCATTTATGTCTACATCTACGACAAGCGCTTTTCGTAGGAGTGAACGGCTAAAAGGCAAAGATTTAGGCACCAATAAAGAAGTACAATGCACGTACTGGAAAAGAAGAGGGCATAGGTCTAATATGCAATCGGACCTCACTCCCACCAATACTGGTAACAAGCCTCCGGAAGCAGGCCAAGACCAGATCCTAAAGGTGAGGGATCTGGAAGCTTCCCGTACAGAAGCTGACCCACCTCTAAGAACCATGGAGATCAGCATTAAACCTTGGGTAGGAGGCACTGAAGCCCCTACGTCGCAAATCTAGGTGTGGCGTACAACGGAGAGCGAGCTGCAGTTCACGGAGGCTATGGCAGATTTGCAAACAGAAGTTATGTGAGAAGCTACTCGAGCAGCGAGAGGTACTGACAAAGTGGGCCCCCCATCGCAGCAATATGTAGCGATGTGGGCTCAGGCCCTCAGATCCGCTGGCTACCAAGTGGAGCCCTCAATGCTCTACCAAATGGTGGTTTGACAGCAGATGGGGCCCCCACCTTTGATCCCCTTGATGGTACCCAGATTCCAGTTGCCCAACCCTCCAGGAATGCCATATCAAGTGAATATTAGAGCCCTCACATGGCCCCAACCAACGCTCCCGAACATGTCCCAAGCAATGGTATATTTTGCGCCTATGTCGATTCCTCTAGCTTCGGGCCAGAGCATTCCTTATACAATGGTTAGGTCGATTGGATTATTTCTGGGCTTCAAAAGCTAGATGTAGTCGGGATCCCGACCGGAGGTTCCCCCCTACGAACCTCACTGACTAGAGTTGTATTACACCTCGGCATTAGGGGGATCATACTCGAGATACATGGCTTTGAACTCAAACCCAAGTTTCAATACTCCATTTTGGCCAAGTTCGTATGGAGATCCACAGATAAGAGGAGGATCGAGTGATGCCTTGACGAGAGAACTCGATAGGTTGATTAGGCATTTGGGACAAGTTGCAACCCCCCTTTTGTCCTACGATAGTGGCAACTCGATGACCCAACGATGTAAAACCACCCGAAAGGCTCCCCCATGTACAGTGGAGACTCAGACCCTCGGGAGTTCATACAAATGTTCCTCAATTTAATGAATTCAAGGGATTTCAATGAACAACTAATATACAAGCTGGTCGGAAGCTACCTCCGAGGAAAAGCACAAGAATGGTTTAACAAGCTGGGAAGGGGGTCACTATGTTTATATAGAGATTTTGGAAGAGCCCTTTTGGGATAGTTCTTCCAAAAGAAAAGGTTTACAAAAACCTTGATCGAGTTGTACCAGAGTAAGTAGAGACCAGGTGAATCGATAGAGGCATTCTACCATTGATATGTAGACAAGAGCCTTAGCGTGATCAATCAAATGGGGGGTGGGGTGATCCTTGGATATATGAATGGGATGACCAACCTTGACCTGTACAAGAAGCTGGTCTCAAAAAAGTTGGAGACCCTGCAGCAGTTATAGAAAATTGTGGAACAGTATTCAAAAATTGAAGAAGCCACAAAGAGGAAACGAGAGGGGGATCGATGGGCTGAAAAGGGGCCCAAGAACTCAGAGTCAAAATAAAAAAGACCAGACCCTCTGAAGAATGGGTTCGAGGGCTACATCTTCCCCTTGACCAAATACCTAATGGAGATACACTTTATCCACAAAGGGATGTTTCAGACCCCCCCCCCCTTCCCAGAAGAGACTACCATGGAAAAAGAGATTCACCCAAGTTTTGTGAGCATCATAAAGAACAGGGCCACGACACAAATGATTGCACCCACCTAAGGCAATAAGTGGAAAGATGTACAAGAGAGGGTTTTCTCCCCGACTGGGTCGAGGGTCCGAGAGGAGAATTCTCTTCAAAGGGAAAGTCAAAACGTTGTTGGAAAGGTAAAAAGAAAGCCAGTCGGGGCAGTAGAGAATAGTAGGTGAACGATGGCGACCAAGATGAAAACTAAGCAGGGGTCCAAACTGAAGCTGAGGCTCGGCGGGACAGAAATCAAAGGGATGAGGCAAATCAGGTGATGAACTTCATCAACAAAGTTGTAAGTGACCAAGCTTCGAACACAATCATCAAAGGTCAGTCGCGATATGTTCCCCCCGGAGAACCCTGTCAAAAGCATTTCTAACCCAAGAAAGCAATAAACTTCTCGGAGGCTGACCCGGTGCTGAGTTGAACCCCTCACACAGACCCATTGGTAATCCATGCAACCATTGGAGATCGTTACATCAAAAGGGTGTTCGTAGACGACGGCAGCGGGAGCAAAGTAATGTTCACCAACTGTTTCAACCAGTTAGGACTCGAACGTAAAAGTCTAAGGAGAACAACTTCTCCCTTGGCTGGCTTCACTGGGAAAATGGTGCTACTCCTAAGGGTAGTTACCCTCCCGGTCAAAGTAGCTGAAAAAGACAAGGAAATCACAATTGATTGTAGCTTTGCAGTGGTTGATGTCATGTCTCCATACAATGTGATTCTTGGAAGGCCTTGGATGTGCCAGGAATGAGCGGTATAGTCCCCCTACCATTTGACCATGAAGTTTCCCACGAAAATAGGGATAGCAGTTAATAAAAGGGATCAACCGACGGCCAGAAGTTGTTTAGCTCTTAAAGAGGCTAGAAAGGAGGATATGGTGGCTTCAATCAACGGAGACATTAAACCCACAGGCATAGAGCCAATGGCCATTCAAAATAAGGGAAGAAAGGAATGTTCCCCCGTAGGAAAAATGATACCACCTAAAACAAAGGAACAGCTAAAGAACCTCCTAGATGATTTTGTTGATGTGTTTTCGTGGGACACTTTCAACCTCACAGGGTTACCTAAACAATTGATGGTCCATAGGCTAAATGTAGACCCCTCCCAGAAGCCAATCAAATAGAAGTGCAGATTGTTTGCCCCCGAATGAGCCGAGGCCATAAAGGAAGAAGTCCAAAAGTTGCTTCAAGCTGAAGTTATCGGAGATGTTCTACCCTGAGTGGATAGGAAATCTAGTGATGGTTCCTAAGAATAATGGGGCTTGGAGAATGTGTATTGACTTCACCAATCTTAACAAATGTTGCTCTAAGGATAGCTATCCCCTTCCTTCCATTAACGTACTGGTCGAAGCCATAAAGGGATATGAGGTCATGGCTTTCTTTAATGCCCTTAAGGGGTATCACCAGATACTCATGGCAGAAGAAGATAAGTAAAAAAAATCCTTCATAACCGACGGGGGAACATTCATCTAAGAAAATGACATTCGGGTTGAAGAACGCAGGGGCCACCTATCAAAGTTGGTCGATAAACTCTTCGAAAAGCAAATTGGCAAGAGCATTGAAATATATATCGAAGACATGGTGGTTAAAAGCAGGGGCTTTGACCAGTTTTTACTAGACCTCGAAGAGACCTTCCAAACGCTCCGAGAAGCCAATTTAAAACTGAACCCAGCCAGATGCATAATTGGGGTCAGTGCAGGTAAATTTCTTGGATTTATGGTCTCGGAGAGGGGGATCGATGTCAATCCTGAGAAAATTGAAGCATTGATCAACATGAAACCCCCCAAAACAGTCAAAGATGTCCAGAGGCTCACAGGATCATTGACAGCACTCAGTTGATTCCTCTCAAAGGGGGCTAAGAAGTACCTGTCATTCTTTAATGTGCTTTGAAAAGAAAAGAAATTCGAATGGACAGAGGACTGTGATAAGGCCTTCTGAGAGTTGAAAGAGCACTTGCAAAGTATGCCCACCCTTATGAAACCAGACAAGGAGGAGATTTATAATTATACATCTTGGCATCCCCCCTAGCGATAAGCGCTGTCTTGGTAAAAGAAAAGGACAAAACTCAGCATCCAATCTACTTTGTAAGCAGGGCGTTACATGGCCCGGAGACCTGTAACACTGCCCTCGAAAAGCTAATATTATCCTTTGTCCATGCCGCAAGATGCCTCTGACCATATTTTCAAAGCCATGGGATAATCATGTTAACCAGTTATCCAATCAGGCAGGTGCTTCTAAAGTTGGAGGCCTCGGAAAGAATGATGAAATGGGCAATCGAATTGGGTGAACATGACATATAATTCCGCCCAAGGACAGCTATCAAGGGACAAGAATTAGTAGACTTCATTGTTAAAACTAGTGAACCGAGAGAAATCGAAGATGACAATGAACCCCAAGAGATATGGCAGTTATACCTAGACGGGTCTTCTCACTCCGGAGGTAGTGGGGCTGGAGTTTTACTCACAAGCCCCGATCAAAAAGATTACCCTTAGGCTCTACATTTTGACTTCAAGGCCACAAACAGTGAGGCGGAGTATGAGGCACTAATCACAAGCCTTCGAATCGCCAATAATTTGGGAGTTCAAAGCCTAGACATTTTTAGTGATTCCAAAATCGGGGTCCTTAAGTCAAGAGGGAATATGAGGCTAGAGAAAGAAGTTTTCAATGCTATTTGGAAGTGGTGAAGCCCCTCCTTTAATATTTCCACCATTATACCCTCACTCAAGTCCTTCGAGAGAAGAATCACAAGGCTTATGCCCTAAGAAAATTGGCCTCGTCGGACCTAGATTTACAATCTCAGGGGCACTTAATGGTGGAGATGCTGAGCATGCGTAGTTTCGAGGTGAAAGCAGCGGTAATGGTGGTCAAAGAACAAAAATCGTGGATAACATCTATTATGAGCTACCTTCAAGATTGGACTCTACCGGAGTTCCCCATCGAGTCAAGGAAGGTCAGGCTAAAGGTGCCTAAATATGTGATCCACAGAGACGTCCTATATCGTCGAGGCCATCTCCAACCACTCCTCCGATGTGTAGCCCCCCATGAAGCTTATTACTTGATTCACGAAACCCACAAGTGGGCCTGTGGAAATCATCAAGGGGCTTGATCGGTAGTTAAAAAGCCTCTCCTAGCTGGATATTATTGGCCAAAGATGTTCTAAGAGGTAAACAAATATATACATGCCTGCCACCAATGCCAAATGCACGCACCAGTCACCCACACCCCCATGAGGAAATTATGAACATTAACAGCTCTTGTCATTTGGAAAATGATGGATGAACCTGATTGGACCTTTCCCGGAGGCCCCAGGCCACTTTCGGCACCTGATTTGGCCATAGACTACTTTATGAAATGGGTGGCCGAAGCCTTGATCGACATAAAGGGGAAAATGGTGGTTGGATTTTGATGGAAGAATATCATGTCAATTCAGGTTCACTCGAACGATCATAAGTGACAATGGCACTCAATTCATCAATGACCCCTTTAGAAGCTGGTGCAAGGAATACAAGATCTGCCAAAGGGTCACCAGCATTTACAACCCTCAAGCCAATGGAGGTGGAGGTCACCAATAGAACCCTTGTCAATGGCATTTGATCAAGGATCAAAGGGGCAGGTGGAAATTGGATCAATGAATTACCCAGCGTGCTTTGGTCGTTCTGAATAACGGAATCATGTGCTACTGGTGAAACCCCCTAGGGCCTAGTGTATAGCTCGAAGGCGGTCATTCCAGTGGAGATAAGGTTGCCTACCTTTCGAAGGTTTTCTATCAACAATGGGCAATAGGAAGACAATTATGAGCAGCACCGCTTGGATTTGGACCTTCTCAAAGAGAAAAGAGAAAGGGTAAACCTCGAGGCCAGAGTCAAAAAGAGAGTTAAGCGGTATCACGACTGGAGGGTCCAAAAAGTCAATTTTTCCTCAGGAGACCTCGTAATGAGAAGAAACAAGAAACGTTGCATAGAGCTGGAAGTGAAGCTGTCAGCAAACTGGAAAGGACCTTACCGAGACGTCGAAGCCCGAGAGGCAGTTATGTTTTAGAAACCTCCCAAGGGGAACTGATTCTGCGCAGATGGAACATTTCCAACCTTAGAAGGTACTATTCACCAAAATCCCTATACACTCAGGGGGGAGGGCTGAAAGAAGGCCTACCTACAGGTGCTTATGTGTCGGAGGATGCCCTAGGCCAAATAGCACTCCAGTTCGATAGGTTTCCTCTTGGTTTTGACAATTTTAATGAAACATAGTCTGTTTTGGATTCAAAATAACTTGAACACACGTTACAAATCATCCTCCTAAAAATGGAGTAATTGATATTCAAAGGGCTAACAAAGCCCCCATTGAACATGCAACAGGTGCCCAAGACTCAGACCTTGTAAAGAGTTGGAAGGGTTAAGCAAGCCCCATTGAACGCGCTATAAGCGCCCAAGGTTCAGACCTTGTAAACTGTTCAAAGGGTCATCAAAGCCTCATCGAACACACAACAAGCGATCAAGGCGCAGACCTTGTAAAGTGTTCGAAGAGCCAACCAATCCCCGTCGAACGCACTATAAGCGCCTAAGGCTCAGACCTTGTAAACTGTTTGAAGGGCCATCAAAGCCTCCTCAAACATGCAACAAGCACCTAATGCTTTGACCTTGTAAAGAGTTTGAAGGGCTGACCAAGCCCCATCAACATGTTATAAGCGCCCAAGGCTCGAACCTTGTAAACTGTTCGAAGGGCCATCAAAGCCTCCTCAAACATGCAACAAGCGATCAAGGTGTAAACCTTGTAAAGAATTCAAAGGACCATCAGAGCCCTATCAAACACGCACTAAATACTCAACGCACAGACCATGGGAACTACTCAAGGGGCTATCAAAAACCCCTTTGATAGAAAATTGACACAATTTTCCAAACAACAAAGTAAAAAAAGAGCTAAGAAATTAAGTAAGAGGGGGGGACAATAGCCCTTCACAAGTATTGTTTCAATAATAAACACCCATAACAGCTCGCAAGTACAACAGAAATAAGTTACAACTATTCTACAGCTAGGAAAACTTCCAGGAGACATGCGCTAGCAACCTCTAGACAAAATACGGGGGCACTAAGGCTTAACGTCTTGGTCTCCTAACTAAAGGTTCTTTTTCATCATCAAGGGGTCATGCTCGGCTTTAACCAACAGTATTGTCTCCCCTACTGGATGAAGAACCCCTCCCTGTGCCAGTGGCACCAATTGGGTTGTCCCCCAGGTTAGCCCTCCAAGTCGGAGCCGCGGGAGGAGGGGCCTTACTAGATTCCAAAGTTTTGCCCATTCTAGGAGTAGTACGGGAACTCGAAGCCCCAGTTTTCATTCTTCGCACTCTATCCATCCATCTCCGGGCCTCCTCATATGCTTCACAATACTTGGGGTTCCGAGTAATGTGCTTCTGTTCTATAATATTTATAGTGTCTTGAAGAAAGACTTCAAAATTTTCAACCAATGGAGCTTCAACCATCTCAAGTCGGAGCCTGTATGCTCAAAGGTTGTTGGAAGTTAGCTTGTACAGGGGAGGAACCAGAAAAAAATTACAGGGGAGGCTGAAAAATTTTCGGCGTCCGGCGTGCAAAGGCGGCAGCGCGACGGAGACCTGGTGGTGGACGCCAGACGGCGGTGGCGGACGGCTGAGGGAAATGATGGAGGGAGAGGGAGAGCTTCTGCAGTTCTGCTGCTCTCGCTGTGCCAAATTACCAATGTTATGTTTGTGTTTGGATTATTGGATTGGGCTCCGTTTTTGGCCCAATCCATTTCACATTCAATTTTTTTTCCTATTTTACTAAATCAAACGACGTCGTTTCACTAACGTGAAATGACATCATTTTAGTACTTGGCCATTAAAAAAAGAAGGCCGCAACACGGCCTTCTTCTCCGAGCAAACGTCGGACCTTTTCGCCGGAGAAGCGCTCGACTCGCCGGAAGACGCGCTCGGCGAACCGGACCGCCTCCTGCTACCTCCGGCCGACGATCTAGGTAGGGCTGGAGCCCTACCTCGCATCCTATTGGCTCCGCCCCTGAGCTTGTATATTTTGTACAGTTCGGCAAGTTCCTCGTCAACCTTCTCTTTGTCCTTACAAACAGTCCTGATGAGGGCTTGATTCTCCCTAATGGTTCACTCTAAGGCAGAAACCAAATCTTGGTGATATTCCCTAAGTTTTTCTTTCCATTTCCTGAGTTTAGCAGTAGTAGTTGTCAGGGCCACTCAAGCCACCTCTATGTTCTCTTGAGCCACTTGAATCTCACGATGGTAACCTTCAATGGACTCGTAGGTCTGAGAAAATGATGCCCCTAGCAGCTCTATAGGCCTTAGCGACTGTAAGGCATTCACGCATTGAGGTGAACCCAGCTTTAATAGTTGTCTCTTTGAGAACTTCATTATGTTGGGCTTCGAGAGAATGGAAGTCTCCCAATATTTTGTCTTTTGCAACAGCTAAGGAATCTCTTTCCTCCCTCGAATGACTCAATGCATCAAGGAGTTCTCTTTGCATCTCGTGAAGTTCACTGCGCTACAAGCCAAGTTCTTCATGCACTGCTTGAAGCTCATCTTCGAGCCGGACGGACCTATACAATAATTGGGATGCCTTGATCTGATGCTCCCAAGCCCATTCCTCAATCAGGTGATACCACTCTTTCATGACTTGAAAGAAAAATTCGAAGGAAGTACCCATTTGCAGATTGGGAGGAGGTAGGGTATCTGATCTAGGGTTTACGAGTGACAAAAAAATAAAGTAAGAAAGACATAAGTACGAGAAAATGAAAGTATTCATTAATAAGTAAAAAAGAGTACATCAGGAGCCCCGGTGGGGAAAGTTTCATACAACGTTTCCTAAGCTATGAGTTACCTAAGAAGAGCCCAAGGAAGCAGGCCTGCACCGAGATCTCGGAGTAATAAGGGGGTCTGGCTCCTTCCACTTTGTGTCTTCGTCCATCTCCAGGTTACGGATTTCTTTCGCCGAGAGGTACTTGGCGGAAGCCTTCAAATGGTCGAGCAGAGGGAGTTTAATGACCCCATCTTAGATGGACTTCCACCAGAGATGGCTCAGCTATTTTGGCTCTGAGTTGTTCTTCTAAACGTTCAACATGGTTGCATACTCGACAGGGAGATCCTTGGAGATGGAACGAGTCAAGTTGTTCCGAGTAATCCTCACCAGAGCTGTGGAGAGGTCTGAGAAAAAGTTCTGGAACCCCAGGGTGTTTATTAGACTATTAGTGTAGGCCTTGAGCGCGGAAGCCTGTTCCTTGGGGAAACAAAGGGCGGAAATCTTGGTAAGCTTAGCATTCTCCTCATGCGCCTTTGAGAGTTTTGTCTTAAGCTTCTGCAAGTGAGTGTCCTTCTCAAGGGCCTACTTCTCGATCTCCCCTTTATGGATAAGGGTCTGCTTCTCTAGCTCTCCTTTGTTGGTGAGGGAAGCCTCAACACACTCGGCCTCGTAATCGAAGGCCGTCTTTTCCAGATTCTCTTTATAACAGAAAGCAGCCTCTCGCAACTCCCCTTCGAGCTCTCGAGATTTACCAACAGCCAGTTCAGCCTCTTAGACCTTGGCCATGTAAGCCTGGATAATAGAGTCCAGAGCAATTGAGAAAGGTTCCTCAGGAACAAGAGTCAAGGAGCGACCCTCTCTGCCCGAAGGGGGCAAGTTGTTCTTCCCAAAAGATAGCCTACCTCCAATCCAACGTGCTTGGAAAGATGAGTTTCTGGCTGGAGGGGTGATTTAGAAGTGACATGGCCGTAAGGTTTCTCAGCCTCTAAGGGAAAGGCTAGGGCGTAGAAGCGCCATCCCGACCCCGTTTGCTCCTAGTAAATTCATCATAGATCTCCAACTGAACCTCGGGATAAACTTCCGATTGGACGGGGCTTGAAATAGATGCTCGTAGGAGACCTTATGATAGGCCTTCTCGAACACTGTCTCGGCTTCCGATTCATTATCAAAACCCATAGTAGTCGCAAAGTCCAATAAACCAACACATGAATCAGTCAAAAAAAGAGAGAATAGAGAAAAGAAAGACTAGGTAAAAATCAAAGCATAAACTAAGATGCCGCAAACACCTTTGGAGAGCGAGGAAGAAATCCTAACAGTTACCTCTCCAGAATTTTTTGTTCTGGCAGGCTCCGACTCTACTTCAGCAAGCTTCGAGGCATGCTCGGAGGGTTTTGAACTGTCAGCCCCGATTTTTTGTTTCTTTGGCTATTTCAAAGCCTCTTTGTTATCAATAGAAGAGGTCTTTCTCTTTACCTTTGCTTTCTTGGGCTGGTAGCCCTCATCGCCTTCCCTTTCCTTCTCTTTTGAACCCTTATTTTTCTTTTCCTTCCCCTTGCCGAAAGGAGAGTTCACAGACCCCACCAAAGGAAGGGGTTCTATCAATGCTGGCTTTTGGCGATAAATCCAATTGTACACCTCATCTGGCCAGACGAAATCAAAATTCTTCAAAATATCAAGAGGATCGCTTAGCAATCAATCTCCATCAGCTATCACACTTTCCCAGAGCAACGTAAGAGGAAGGATTCTTGAACTTCAGCCTCGGATTCCAATCAGGAACATCATATTCCTCAGCCTTCCTCTCGAATGTATAAATGGGGGGTTAGTGCCACCCTTTACAGTTTGATGAAATCTTAACGGGTGGTTCAAAAACCTGTTGCATAAGGTTATGATCCCCCCGAGCTTCATATTCCGACCCCCGGCTATATGCACAACTGGTCTGCTGCCAGAAAGGTAGTAAAGAGATTGGAACAATTCATACGGGGAAGTGATGCCCAGGCTATTGTATTGAGTCAGGAACGTCATAACAAGGAGATGACATTCGTATGCACTTGGGCCAAACTTACTCGGGGCTCCTCGAGAAGATGATAGATGATGCGGGTTAGGAGAAGCATAGCCCAAACCGAAGGTGATGTTTGTAGACTGCACAACGACCGGGCCTGGTATCCCTCAGATTTTCATTATCTCGAAGGATCTCCAATTGTAAATCCTTCGAAAGCTGGACCCACAGAGGCAGCGGTTTTATCAGATCAGTAACTTTCAGAGCCACACGATGTAGAGGGCTTTTGAGGACCAGAGTTAGGATCTTCTCGAAGAAGTAAGGGAAGCCCTCCTTGTCCTCCCGAACATTTGCCCAACTGGGTACCTTAGACCGTGACAGGGCCCATTTCCATTGAAAGCCTGAAGGTGGCACAGAGCAACTGCTGGAGCTTCCTCCAACCTCCGAACCCGCTAAAGAAGAAACAACACCATAATCCTGGAGGGGAGAACCTTCTACGCCGCCAGTGGAAGAAGCAGCTAGGAAATAGGCCGGAATAGAGTTCTTCCCCGACGATAGTGTTTGTAACATTATTAAACAGAAATGACAGGTTAAGAGATAGGGGACTTACTGGTGGATTGGCCAAAAAATGACTTAAGTTCTATGAGAAATATTTCCAAAAAAATACTCTGATAGAAAAGAGGGTTTTTCAAATTTGGAAGCGATTAGAGGAAGAGAGTGAAGTGAGAGCGTCAAAATCCCTATTATATATAGAGGGATCTAAAGGGTAATCATTACCTTGGGACGCCATGCAAAAAGTAAGTGCATGGATAAATGGGCTGCGTGGGGGAGAAACACAAGGCCTTTATGGGGAAAGCGATGTGCGTGGAGCCCAACATGGGATTCAAGCACCCCAGAAGTAGAGAGTTAACATCACGCTTGCAACCTTCCCACTTCCTGCCGTGAATTTAAACTCTAAAAATCAAAATGTTCCCCATGCGACTTTTTCACTTCCCGCTCTGAATTCAAACTCTTCATTTTTCTATGCCAATTAGGAGGTGAAGATCAAGCCCTTTATCTCTTTTAAAAGGAGATTCGAGCTTCGAGGATTCTAGCACAGATTAGAACCCCAGAAGCTCAAAGCCTTTACGCTTAAACACAGGAATCCAAACTCTTCGAGCTCCAACACGGGACTGATGCTCGAAGGGTAAACGCACTATGCGTGGGACATAAATTCCTTGGATTTTGGCACGGTTCAGAAGGTAGGAATTCAAACCTTATACGACAGGAAGTTCAAATTTGAATGCACTAAACTTCTAGTGCAGACTGGAAGGTCGACATCTGAATCCCCCCATCCCGGTCTAAAGAATTCGAACGACCTGGGACTTCAGCACAATTAGAAGCCTGAAGGTCGTACCCTGTAGGGGTAAAATAATGAGAGTCGCACGGTCTTGGGCTCCAACACAGGTTAGGAGCCCTGGATTCTAATACATCTTATATTTTCCTATATATGACAGAATTCAAATGATCATGTCTTCTAACTCATATTAGAAGGCAGAAAAACTGAACTTTGTGCTTCTGTCTCTAACACAGTTTAGAAGACCCAAAGACCGGATCCCTCGGAAAGCATTATCAAGGGCTCAAAGTCCCCTGGGGAAGTAAAAAAAGGAAATATTTAGGCCCCCGAGCTCTTACACAAACTAGAAAACCAAGGGTCAAACCCCTAACACATTAATCAACTCGAACAACAGGTCTGAATCCTTAACCTGGGACAAACCTTGAACGCATCGTCAGGGACACCAACATCGTACTCACTGGAAGCGTTAAAGGATACCGGAGGTAAACCCTCACTTAGTCATCAGTTCAGAGCATCCCTGTCAAAAGGAAGTATTGATGAACGTGTAGACGCGAGCGTGAATTTGAGCCCACAATCCCAAGATGAATCCAAAGGTCAAACCCTCAGCTTTCCAGGGGCTTCTTGGTAATGTGTAAATTTGTATGGACCTAAATACCCATGCGGCCGACCTTAAGTCCATATCTTTTCCCTTTGGGTAAAGCCTTTTGGGCTGGCCCAAGGTGAGAGTACTTGCTCTACAAACAAACAAAACAGTTGTCCTACTTGCCTACCTATATAAAGGATAAAGGTAACCCCACACAACTCAACTATTTATTCTTTATTACACTCATGTAGCTTGTTTGCTGACTTGGCCATCGGAGCCCCTTCCCCCTAGAAACCTCTGGGGTTTTGTCCTTGCAGATTCCGATCACCTGCAGTGGTGCGGCAGCGGCGGTAAATTGGGGGCGCATCACCCCTCACTGATATTGACAAGCAAACCAAAACTAACATGTAGACCCCTTTCACTAGGTCTACCTGCATTCGTCCCAAGATTAGAAGTGCCATTATCACTTTGGCAAAATCGGTCACTAGTGATCGAGGGCTTAATGGGTGCTCTTGTTTCAGAAAGGCAATTTTTTGCAAATTATTGCTTTTGGGATCGTTGTGTTGGTTTGATCATTAGTGAACTAGCTTCATAATCATCCCACGTACATAAAACCAATTGCATGCATTTATAATATAAAAGCAATAAATAAATACGATAAATAAATGCATCTAAAGTGACCATAGTATGGCCCCCTAAACTTGACAAAATCTTTATCTTGTCTGCTAGATCCCATCCTTCGATCTTGTCATCGAACTTACAATTTATTTCAGTTTAAATAATAAAACTTAAAATAAATTTACAACATAGCAATAAACGGTACACAAACCGTGTTTAAATATCTAGTTAGGCCATACTAGTCACTGATAACCCTGCACTTAATACAATTCACATATGCATCCATTCATTTCTAAAATGAATGACCCAATTATACATTAAAAATAAATTGGGATAAAATCACATAATGAATCATGCAATTACCATATAAAAATAATTAAGTTAACTAATTTCTAAAAATTTTAACCTTAATTATTTTCTTTTGCCTTATTTAATAATTCTAAATAAACTAAGTATATTAGAAAATCCATATACAAAAAATAATTAAGTTAACTAATTTATAAATTTATTAACCTTAATTATTATTGGCTAATATTTATTATTTTAGATTAATAAAATAATCGAATCTAATAATCAAGTACATCCAATGCCCTAATTAATAAAACTTTGTTCATATTTAATTTTAACTTCAAAATTAAAACTACTTCCACTCAGAAATTAAATTAAAAAGAAGGCCAACCCAGCCCAGTTCAGATTTTTTTAAAAAATTAAATTAATTTTTATTTTTTAAAATAAAAATTATTTGGACTGATCCGACCTAATTCAACCCAGACCAGATCAGAAAACCCAACCGGATCAGAACCGGTGGGGCCAGACAAGGAAGCATGGTGGGCTGCAAGGCAGCGTTTGGCCCAACGCCCAATAGCGAAGAGCCCAGCTTGGTTTAAATGGCACCACTACATATTAGCAACCAATGTTTAGACCTAGCCCAATATTCAAGGCAACCCTAAGTTGCTCACTGCTTGGGCAGTGGCTCGAGCGGCGCCGCTGCCCTATTGCCGCACCGACGGGACTGTTCTGCCACTGATGAACAGTAATTCCAGTGTTAATAGAACCATAGGTGAATAGTATCTTCTTTTTTAGAAAAAAAATCCCGTGTAATTAAATCATCCAAAAATTAATTTGATTAAAACATGAACACAAATCTAAACACCATATTATGTAAATCTCATTCACATATTATCTAAATCAAACTAAAACATGCAAGAGGCTCTAATATCACTGTTGGGAATTGATTAAATCTAATTTAGCGGAAAATTATCTGATCTCAGATCTCATGCATGCATTTAATTTGAATCTATCTAAGAGTTTAGATTATCTTTCAAGCATGTTTTACCGTCAGATTCGACCAACCACAGAGAGAAGAATCTCATATGTGATTCCTCTATATGTATCCACACAACATGATCAGACCGCCTCCACCGTCATCAACTTAGAACATAGATCAGCAAGCAAAGACCTAGTTTTTCCTCTTCTCCTTACGGTGAGGTTTGTTTTCTGAGAATGATTGGATAATTTCTGTCATTCCAAACGGCCAAGGCTCTAACAATGTCATAATGATAATTTTTGTAAAAATATCTATCTATAAATAATAGTCATTAATCCAAGAAACACTAATCCAAGTCAATCTAAGCCTAGCCCAATTAGACATAATGAGTTCTAAACTCAATTCTCATATAAATACTATGGGCTCCTAGTCTTATAGTCTTTTATTTTATCCAATTTCATGTCTTGTGTGTGACCCTATAAGTTCAGTCATAATAAGCTGCAAGCCCAACATAGTTCATGCTAGCTGATCGAAAGCGGTTTCCAGCTAAACATTCTGATCACTTAAAATTTCCTCCATTTCCCCAATTCACACACTCACTATTTCCTCCATTTCCCCAATTCCATCTTTTCCCCAACTCCTACTTTTCCAATTCAGAAATTCCCCAGTTCCCTTAATTCCCACATTTGCGATTCAGAATTCCTCCGATTCTCTAGTTCCAGCTTTTTCGATTTTGCAATCCCAAATTCACGATTTCAGGCCAAGTGAATTTGATGGATTTGGGTCAGAGATTTAAACCCATTGATGGTTTCATTATTGAAGTTCTCGAGTTGTTTTCAGCTGGCCGCAATTTCAACCTCTCCACAAACACACAATTTCCTGAGGACCTTACTCGAATTGATCTTTATGGGTAAAGGAAGGAGCCCTGGGGGTATTTTTGGGAAATCCAAAAATTTTGGATCTAAGTGACGAAGCGGATGCTGAGATGAAAATAAGACACAAATATGTGGTGAGTAAAATTTCCAAAATTGAAAAGAAAAATGTTACGAGAACCGCGGGTGCTGGGTGTTGGCTCAAAAAAAGTAATGGCAAAGATATGATGATCGTCGGCCAAGTAAAAGGATACGACAAGACTCTGACATATGAGTATTGTGGTGATAATGTCGAGGTCAAAAGAAAGTGTGACTATTACTTGCACGAGATGCGCTTATCCAAGTATACTTTTAAGAAGGTTGGAGTTTTGAACTCTGATTATGTGATTTGTAGGGTGTTGAAGAACCTCTCAAAAGTTTGTATGATCAAACGTGGTAAGGAGCAGCGAGAAATAGAAGTTAATTGCTCGGAACAAGTTTCCAACAGATGCTCAGCAATGACTACCAAAACCAATTCAGAGCCGCTTATTTTATCCCAATGACGGAAATCTGGTCTGAATTTCTCCATATTGCATTTCTTCCTAGTTCCCTCCCTCCAACTTCTACCGGCTTAACCCTAAATCCCTTTGAAATTCAAAAAGAATGGACAACCCAGATATAGCGGTGCATACCAAAGTTTTCTTAATTCTTCTTCTATATATTCAAAGCATTACTTCACACAATCACTATTTCCTCCCTTTCCCCAATTCCATCTTTTCCCCAACTCCCACTTTTCCAATTCAAAATCCCAGTTCCCCAATTCCCACATTTACAGTTATGAATTCCCCTAATTCTCCAATTCAGCCTTTTCCGATTTTGCAACCCAAAATTCATGATGTCAGGTCAAGTGAATTTGATGGATTTGGAGCGGCGATTTAAACCCACTAATGGATTTTTTTATCAAAGTTCTCAAGTTGTTTTCCGCCGGCCACAATTTTGACCTCTACGCCACCACTGAAACCCCTAGCGACCTTACTCAGATTGATCTTTATGCCGAGGAAGGGGCCCTGGAGGCTATTTTTGGGAGACCTGGAAGTTTTGGATCTGAGTGACGAAGCGGATGTTGAGATAAAAATAAGACACAAATATGTGGCGAGTAAAATTTCCAAAATTGGAAAGAAGAATGTTTCGAGAACCGCAGGTGCTGGGTGTTAGCCCAAAAAATAAGGGAAAAGATGTGATGATCGTCAGCCAACTAAAGGAACACCGCAAGACTCTGACATATGAGTATTTTGGTGATGATACCAAGGTCGAAGGCAAATGCTACTATTACTTGCACGAGTTGTGCTTGTCCCAGGATACTCTTCGGGAAGTTGGAGTTTCAAGCTCTGATTATGTGATTTGTAGGGTGTTGAAGAACCTCTCGAAAGATTGCATGATCAAACGCGACAAGAAGAGGCGAGAACGGGAAACTTATTGCTTGGAACACGTTTCTAAGAGATGTTTAGTAATCACTACCAAAGCCAATCTAGAGTCTTTTATTTTATCCTGATGATAGCAATCTGCTCTAAATTGCTCCATGTTGTGTTTCTTCCTACTTCCCTCCCTCCAAGTTCTACCAGTGAAACCCTAAATCCCTTTGAAATTCAAAAAAAAAGGAACAACCCAGAAATACCGTTGCATATCGAAGTTTCCTTAATTGTTCTTGTATATATTCATGGAATTACTTCACACACTTAATATTTCCTTCATTTCCCCAATTCCATCTTTTCCCTGACTTCCACTTTTTGGAATTGAAATCCCCAATTCCCATATTTGCGATTCAAAATTCCCCTGATTCTCTAATTTCGGCTTTTCCAATTTTTCAATCCAAACTTCACGAGGTAAGACCAAGTGAATTTGATGGATTTGGGGTGGAGATTTAAACACATTGATGGTTTTCGGATTAAAGTTCTCCAGCTTTTGTTCACCGGCCGCAGTTTCAACCTCTCTACCACCATGGAATTCGCTAACGGCCTTACTCGGATTGATCTTTATGGGTCGAGGAAGGAACCCGGGAGGTTATTTTTTGGAGATCGGAAAATTTTGTATCTGAATGGCGAAGCAGATGCTGAGATGAAAATAAGACACAAATATGTGGTGAGTAAAATTTACAAAATTTGAAAGAAGAAAGTTTCAAGAATTACAAATGTTGGGTGTAGGATCAACAAAATTAAGGGCAAAGATGTGATTATCGTCGCCCAAGTAAAAGGAAACCACAAGACGACATATGAGTATTGTGGTGATGATGTCGAGGTCGAAGGTAAGTGCTACTATTACTTGCACGAGTTGCGCTTGTCTCAGTATGCTCTTCAGGAAGTTGTAGTTTTGAACTCCAATTATGTGATTTGTAGAGTTTTAAAGTACCTCTCAAAAGGTTGTCTGATCAAACGCAGCAAGAAGTGCCGGAACATGAAGCTAATTGATCGAGACAGGTTTCTAAGAGATGTTTCGTAATGACTACCAAAACAAATTCATAGCCACTTATTTTATCCCAATGACGGCAATCTGCTCGGAATTGCTCAATATTGGTTTTCTTCCCAGTTCCATCCCTCCAACTTCTTCCAGTGAAACCCTAAATCCCTTTGAAATTCAAAAAAAAATCCCAAAAATACCGTTGCATACCAAAGTTTGCATAATTCTTCTTCTATATATTCAGAGCCTTACGTCACACATTGTTTCCTCCATTTCCTCAAATGCATCTTTTCCCCAACTCCCACTTTTCCAATTCAGAATCCCCCTTGTGCCCCAATTCAAACATTTAAAATTTAGAATTCCCTAAATTCTCCACTTCCAACATTTCCGAATTCGCAATCTAAAACTCACAATTTGGGGGGGCGATTTAAACCATCTGATGGTTTTCTTATAAAAGTTCTCCAGCTGTTGTTTGTCAACCATAGTTTCAACCTCTCCGCCACAACAAAATTCCCCGATGACCTTACTCGGATTGATCTTTATAGAGACAAAAAAATTTAGATCTGAGTGATGAAGCAATTGCTAAGATTCAAAAAAGACAAAAATATGTGGTGAGTAAAACTCCCAAAATTGGGAAGAAGACTATTTTGAGAACCACACGTTCTGGGTATTGGCTCAACAAAATTAAGGGAAAAGATGTGATGATCGCTGGACAAGTAAAGGGACACTCACATGTAAGTATTGTGGTGATGATACCAAGGGAGAAGGCAAGTGCTACTATTACTTGCACAAGTTGTGCTTATCCCAGGATGCTCTTCAAAAAAATTAGTTTCGAGCTCCGATTATGTGATTTGTATGGTGTTGAAGAACCTCTCTAAAGGTTGTATGATCAAATTCGGAAAGCGGCGAGACCATGAAGCTAATTTCTCGAAACAGGTTTCCAAGAGATGTTCAGTAATGACTAACAAAACCAATTCAGAGCCGCATATTTTATCCCGATGGCGGCTATCTACTCTAATTGCTCCATATTGCATTTCTTCCCAGTTCCCTCCCTCCAACTTCTACTGGTGAAACCATTAATCCCTTTGAAATTGAAAAACAGGGACAACCCAAAAGTACCGTTGCATACCGAAGTTTCCTTAATTTTTCTTCTGTATATTCAGATCCTTACTTCACACACTCACTATTTCCTCCATTTTCCCAATTCCACCTTTTCCCCAACTCCCACTTTTCCAATTCAAAATCCCCCAATCCCCCAATTCCCACATTTATATTCAGAATTCCCCCAATTCTCCAATTCCGTATTTTCCAATTTTGCAAACCAAAATTCACGATGTCAGGCCAAGTGAATTTGATGGATTTTGGGCAGTAATTTGAACCCATTGATTGTTTTCTTATCAAAGTTCTCCAGCTTTTTTCCGACAGCCGCAGTTTTGACCTCTCCACCCCCCACAAAATTTCCCAACAACCTTACTCGGATTGGACTTTACAGGCCAGGGAAAGATCTGTGGAGGGTATGTTTGGGAGACTAGAAAATTTTGGATTTGAGTGACGAAGCCAATGCAGAGAAGAAAATAAGACACAAATATATGGTGAGTACATTTCTAAAATTGGAATGAAGAATGTTACGAGAACCGCAGGTGCTAGGTGTTGGCTCGAAAAAAGTAAGGGCAAAGATGTGATGATCGCCGGCCAAGTAAAGGGACACAGCAAGAATCTGACATATGAATATTGTGGTGGTTATGTCGAGGTCGAAGGTAAGTGATACTATTACTTACACGAGTTGCACTTATCCTAGGATGCTCTTCAAGAGCTGGAGTTTCAAGCTTCGATTATGTGATTTGTAAGGTGTTGAATAACCTTTTGGAAGATTGAATGATCAAACTCGGCAAGAAGTGGCGAGAACCAGAAGCTTATTGCTTAGAACAGGTTTCCAAGAGATGTTCAGTAATGAATACCAAAACCAATTTAGAGCCACTTATTTTATCCTAATGACGGCAATCTGCTTTGGATTGCTCCATATTGCGTTTCTTTCTAGTTCCCTCTCTCAAACTTCTAATGGTGAAACCCTAAATCCCTTTGAAAATAAAAAAAAAAAGAACAACCTAGAAATATCATTGCATACCAAAGTTTTCTTAATTTTTCTTCTATATATTCATCGCATTACTTCACGCACTCACTATTTTCTCCATTTCCCCAATTCACTCTTTTTCCCCAATTCACTCTTTTCCCCAACTCCCACTTTTCCAATTCAGAATCTCCCAGTTCCCCAATTCCCATATTTACGATTTAGAATTCCCCCGATTCTTCAATTCCGGCTTTTCCAATTTTGCAATCCAAAATTCACAATGTCAGACTAAGTGAATTTGATGGATTTGGAGTGGTGATTTAAACCCACTGATGGTTTTTTTATCAAAGTTCTCCGGTTGTTGTCTGTCGGCCACAGTTTTGACCTCCTTGCCACCACAAAATTCCTCGGCAACCTTACTCGGATTGATCTTTATTGGTCGGGGAATAAGCCCTAGAGGGTATTTTAGAGAGACCATAAAATTTTGGATCTTAGTGGCAAAATAGGTGTTGGGATAAAAGTAAGACACAAATATTTGGTGAGCAAAATTTCCAAAATTGGAAAGAAATTCTTTTCGAGAACGCAAATGTTGGGTGTTGGCCCGACAAAAGTAAGGGCAAAGGTGTGATGATCGCCACCCAAGTAAAGGGACACCACAAGACTCTAACATATGAGTATTGTGGTGATGATGCCGAGGTCGAATGCAAGTGCTACTATTACTTGCACAAGTTGCTCTTGTCTCAGGATTATCTTCAGGAATTGTTGTTTTGGACTATGATTATGTGATTTGTAGGGTGTTGAATAACCTCTCAAAAGGTTGTATGATTAAATGCAGACAGAAACGGTGAGAATGTAAAGGTAACTGATCGGAACAGCTTTCCAAGAGATGTTCAGTAATGACTACCAAAATCATTTCAGAGCCACTTATTTGATCCCGTGACGGCTATTTTCTCTGAATTGCTCCATATTGCAATTCTTCCCAGTTCCATCCCTCCAACTTCTACCGGTGAAACCCAAAATCCCTTTGAAATTATTTTTTAAAAAAGGGACATCCCAGAAATATCGTTGCATACCGAAGTTTCCTTAATTCTTCTTCTATATATTCAGAGTCTTACTTCACACACTAGCTATTTCCTCCATTTCCCCCAGTTTCATCTTTTTCCCAACTCCCACTTTTCCAATTCAGAATCCCCATGTTACCCAATTCCCACATTTGTGACTCAGAATCCCCCCAATTCTCTGATTTTGGCTTTTCTTATTTTGCAATCTAAAATTCACGATGTTGGACCAAGTAAATTTGATGGATTGGGGCGGAGATTTAAACCCACTAGTGGTTTTCTTATCAAAGTTCTCCAACTCTTGTCCGCCCTCCGTAGTTTTGACCCCTCCACCACTGCAGAATTCCCTGACAACCTTACTCGGATTGATCTTTATTGGCCAGGGAAGCAGCCCTGGAGGGTATTTTCGGGAGACCCAAAAATTTTGGATCTAAGTGAAGAAGCAGATGCTAAGATTAAAATAAGACACAAATATATTGTGAGTAAATTTCCAAAATTGGAAAGAATAATGTTTCGAGAGCCGCACATGTTAGGTGTTGGCTCGACAAAAGTAAGGGCAAAGATTTAATGATAATCGACCAAGTAAAGGGACATAGCAAGACTCTGACATATGAGTATTGCAGTGATGATGTCGAGGTCGAAGGAAAGTGCTACTATTACTTCAGGAGGTTGGATTTTCGAGCTCCGATTATGTGATCTATAGGGTGTTGAAGAACCTCTTGAATGGTTGTATAATCAAACGCGGCAAGAAGAGGCGAGAACAGGAAGCTAATTTCTCGAAACATGTTTCTAAAAGATGTTCAGCAGTGGGTACCAAAACCAAAACCAATTCAGAGTCATTTGTTTTGTCCTGATGGCGGCATTCTACTCTTAATTGCTCAATATTATGTTTCTCCCAAGTTCCCTCCCTCCAACTTCTACCGGTGAAGCCCTAAATCCCTTTGAAATTTAAAAAAATGATAACCCAGAAATACCATTGCATATCAAAGTTTCCTTAATTTTCTTCTATATATCCAAAGCCTTAATTCACACACTCATTATTTCCTCCATTTTCTAAATTCCATCTTTTCCCCAACTCCCACTTTTCCGATTCTGAAAACCCCGGTTCCCCAATTCCCATTTGCAATTCTGAATTCCCCCGATTCTCCAATTTAGGCTTTTCCAATTTTGCATTCTGTAATTCACGATGTCAGACCAAGTGAATTTTATTGATTTGAGGCAGCGGTTTAAACCACCGATGGTTTTCTTATCAAATTTCTCCAGCTGTTGTCCGCCGGCCACAGTTTTAACCTCTCCACCACAATGGAATTCCCCAGCGACCTTACTTGAATTGATGTTTATGGGCCAGGGAAGGAGCTGTGGAGGGTATTTTCAGGAGACCAACAAATTTTGGATCTGAGTGAGGAAGCGGATCCTAAGATGAAAATAAGACACAAATATATGGTGGTTAAATTTTCCAAAATTGGAAAGAAGAATGTTTCGAGAACCGTAGATGCTGGGTGTTAGCTCGACAAAAGTAAGGGCAAAGATGTGATGATCGCCGGCTAACTAAAGGGACACCACAAAACTCTGATATATGAATATTGTGGTGATGATGTCGAGGTCGAAGGCAAGTACTACTGTTATTTGCACGAGTTGCGCTTGTCCCAAGATGCTCTTCAGGATGTTGGAGTTTCGAACGCCCATTATGTAATTTGTATGGTGTTGAAGAACCTCTCAAAAGGTTGTATGATCAAAAGCGACAAGAAGCGGTGAGAACATGTAGTTAATTGCTCAGAATAGGTTTCCAAGAGATGTTCAGTAATGACTACCAAAACTAATTCAGAGCTACTTATTTTATAACGATGACGGCAATCTGCTTTGAATTTCTCCATATTGCGTTTCTTCCCAGTTCTCTCCCTCCAACTTCTACCGATGAAACCCTAAATCCCTTTGAAATTTTTTTTAAAAAAAGGGACAACCCAAAAATACCATTGCATACCGAAGTATCCTTAATTTTTCTTCTATATATTCAGAGCCTTTTTCACACACTCACTATTTCCTCTATTTCCCCAATTCCCCAATTCCATATTTTCCCCAAATCCCACTTTTCCAATTCCATGTTCCCCAATTCCCATGTTCCCCAATTTCCACATTTGTGATTCAAAATTCCCCCGATTCTCCGATTCCAGCTTTTCTAATTTTTTAATATGGTATTCACGATGTCAGAGAAAGTGAATTTGATGGATTTGGGGCAGCAATTTAAACCCACTGATGGTTTTCTTATATCAAAGTTCTCCAGTTGTTATCTGTCGGCCGAAGTTTCGACCTCTCCGCCACAACGAAATCCCTCGGCGACTTTACTCATATTGATCTTTATGGGCTGGGGAAGGAGCCTTGTAGGGTATTTTTAGGAGATGGGAATTTTGAAACTAAGTGACGAAGCGGATATTGAGATGAAAACAAGACACAAATATGTGGTGAGTAAAATTTCCAAAATTGGAAATAATAATATTTAGAGAACCGCGGGTGCTGGGTGTTAGCTCGACAAACGTAAGGGCAGAGATGTGATGATCGACGCCCAAGTGAAAGGACACCGCAAGACTCTTACATATAAGTAGTGTGGTGATGATGCCGAGATCGAAGGCAAGTGCTACTATCCCTTCCACGAGTTGTGCTTGTCCCAGGATACTCTTCAGGAAGTTTTAGGTTCGAACTCCGATTATGTGATTTGTAGGGTGTTGGAGAACCTCTCGAAAGGTTGTATGATCAAACGCAGAAAGAAGCAGCAAAAACATGAAGCTAATTAATCGGAACAAGTTTCCAAGAGATGTTCAGTGATGAGTACCAAAACCAATTCAGAGCCACTTATTTTATCCCGATGGCGACAATATGCTCTGAATTGCTCCATATTGCATTTTTTCCCAGTTCCATCCTCCAACTTCTACCGGTGAAACCCAAAATCACTTTGAAAGTATAAAAAGGGACATCATAGAAATACCATTGCATGCCGAAGTTTCCTTAATTCTTCTTCAATATATTCAGAGTCTCACTTCAGACACAAACTATTTCCTCCATTTCCCCAATTCCATCTTTTTCCCAACTCCTACTTTTCTAACTCAAAATCCACATGTTCCCCAATTACCACATTTGTGACTTTGAATTCCCCTGATTCTCACATTTTGGGTTTTCTTACTTTGCAATATGAAATTCACGATGTCAGACCAAGTGAATTTGATAGATTTGGGGCAGCAATTTAAACCCACTATTGGTTTCTTATCAAAGTTCTCCAAGTGTTGTCTGCCATCCGCAGTTTCAACCTCTCCGCCACTGTGGAATTCCCCGAAGACCTTAAACGGAATGATCTTTATTGGCCGGAGAAGGAGCTTTGGAGGGTATTTTCAGGAGATCATAAAATTTTGGATCTGAGTGACGAAGTGGATGCTGAGATGAAAATAAATCACAAATATGTGGTGAGTAAATTTCTAAAATTGGAAAGAAGAATGATTCGAGAACCATATGTGCTAGGTGTTGGTCGGAGAAGGAGCCCTGGTGGGTATTTTTGGTAGACCTTCAGATTTGTGTGACGAAGCAGATGCTGAGATGAAAATAAGACACAAATATGTGGTGAGTAAATTTCCAAAATTGGAAAGAAGAATGATTTGAGAACTGCATGTGCTGGGTGTTGGCTCAACAAAAGTGAGGGCAGAGATGTGATGATCGCCGCCCAAGTAAAGGGACACCGCAAAACTCTGACATGTGAGTATTGTGGTAATGATGTTGAGGTCGAAGGCAAGTGCTACTATTACTTGCACGAGTTGCGCTTCTCCCAAGATGCTCTTCAAGATGTTGTAGTTTCGAGCTCTGATTATGTGATTTGTAGGGTGTTGAAAAACCTCTCGAAAGGTTGAATGATTAAATGCGACAAGAAGCTGCGAGAACATGAAGCTAATTGCTCGGAACAAGTTTCCAAGAGATGTTCAGTAATGACTACCAAAACCAATTCAGTCGCTTATTTTATCCCGATAACGGTAATCTGCTTTGAATTTCTCCATATTGTGTTTCTTCCCAGTTCCCTCCCTTCAACTTCTACTGGTGAAACCCTAAATCCCTTTGAAATTCAAAAAATGGACAACCCAGAAATACCGTTGCATACCAAAGTTTCCTTAATTATTCTTCTATATATCCATAGTCTTAATTCACACACTCATTATTTCCTCAATTTTCCTAATTCCATCTTTTCCTAATTCCATCTTTTCCCAACTCCCACTTTTCCGATTATGAATCCCCCAGTTCCCCATTTCCCACATTTGCAATTTTGAATTCCCCAGATTCTCCAATTTTGGCTTTTCCAATTTTGCAATCTGAAATTCACGATGTCAGACCAAGTGAATTTGATTGATTTGGGGCGGCAATTTAAACCCACCGATGGTTTTCTTATCAAAGTTCCCTAGTTGTTGTCTGCCGGCCGCAGTTTTAACCTCTCTGCCACAATGGAATTCCACGGCGACCTTACTCGAATTGATCTTTATGGGCCGGGCAAGGAGCCGTGGAGGGTATTTTTGGGAGACCAGAAAATTTTGGATCTGAGGGAGGAAGCGGATGCTGAGTCGAAAATAAGACACAAATATGTGGTGAGAAATTTCAAAATTTGGAAAGAAGAATGTTTTGAGAACCTTATGTGCTGGGTGTTGGCTCGACAAAAGTAAGGACAAAGATGTAATGATCGCCGGCCAAGTAAAGGAACACCGCAAGACTAACATATGAGTATTGTGGTGATGATGTCGAGGTCGAAGGCAAGTGCTACTATTACTTGCACGAGTTGCGCTTGTCCCAAGATGCTCTTCAGGATGTTGGAGTTTCTACCTCTAATTATGTAATTTATAGGGTGTTGAAGAGCCTCTCGAAAGGGTGTATGATCAAACGCGGCAAGAAGCGGCGAGAATGGGAAGCTAATTGCTCAGAAAAGAATTCCAAGAAATGTTTAGTAATGACTACCAAAACCAATTCAGAGCCACTTATTTAATCCCGATGACGACAATCGGCTCTGAATTGCTCCATATTGCATTTCTTCCCAATTCCATCCCTCCAACTTCTACCGGTGAGACTCAAAATCCCTTTGAAATTATTTTTAAAGGGGACAACCCAGAAATATCGTTGCATACCGAAGTTTCCTTAATTCTTCTTCTATATATTCAGAGCCTTACTTCACACACTCACTATTTCCTCCATTTCCCCAATTTCATCGTTTCCCCAACTCCCGCTTTTCTAATTCAGAATTCCCTTGTTCCCCAATTCCCACATTTGTGATTCAGAATTTCCCCAATTTTCCAATTTCGTTTTTTTTTTTGTATTTTGCAACCTGAAATTCATGATATCGAACCAAGTGATTTGATGGATTTGGGGCAGCAATTTAAACCCACTGATGGTTTTCTTATCAAAGTGCTCCAGTTGTTATCGGGCAGCCGCAGTTTCGACCTCTTCGCCACCACGGAATTCCCCGGTGACCTTACTCGGATTAATCCTTGTGGGCCCAGGAAGGAGCCTGGAGGGTAATTTCGGGAGACGGAAAATTTTGGAACTGAGTGACCAAGTGGATGCTGAGATGAAAATAACACAAATATGTGGTGAATAAAATTTCCAAAATTGGAAAGAATAATATTTCGAGAACCTGCTGGGTGTTGGCTCAAAAAAAATAAGGGTAAACATGTGATGATCGTCGACCAAGTAAAGGGACACCGCAAGACTCTAATTTTTTAGTGTTGTGGTGATGATGCCAAGGTCGAAAGCAAATGCTACTATTATTTGCACGAGTTGCGCTTGTCCCATGATGCTCTTCAGGAAGTTGGAGTTTCAAGCTCCAATTATGTGATTTGTAAGGTGTTGAAGAACCTCTCGAAAGGTTGTATGATCAAACGCGACAAGAAGCGGCGAGAGCAGGAAGCTAATTGGTCGGAACAAGTTTCCAAGAGATGTTCAGTAATGACTACCAAAATAAATTCAGACCCGCTTATTATCCCGATAACAGCAATCTACTCTGAATTGCTGCTTATTTTGGTCCCGGGAGTGAGTTTAGTGATCATTTGTACCTCGAGAACATGTTTAATCAGTACGGATGTAACGTCTCAGTATAGAAGTTGTAAATGTAAAATCATAATAGTAGAGGTGAGATAAATATGAAATGGGATTGGGTTCAAAGTTATTTAGCCTTACTTTCGCTCCTCATTTCCATGAGCTGATAGGGCTTCTACTCTATGCATATCAAACGTTCTTTTATTTCTCCTGCATATGGAATTGGAATGAACAGGGTCATTAGTACTGCATTCAGCAAAGAGGAGAAAATCTTAGTCCAAGCTTGGATGAACACAAGCGGAAACCATATGACTTCTGATTCTTCGTTTGAAATCACAGTGGCAACTTCACTGCTACAAGCGGAAATGATTGCAATTATCAACTGCTTGGAATACCTGAAGAAGAGTAAAGGAATCCATCAAGCGACAGTCCAAACCAATTGCTAGGTAGCAGTTGATCTTATAATGAAGAACCACACTCCCCCATAGCAGGTCCAGATAGATGTAGAGGAAGCCAAGAATATGATTTCTCTCTTCAGAAATATTTCTATTGTCAAATACATATATAATGTATAGAAGTATAATGTAATTCCTTTCATTAAGTTGTTTTGTGACGATTGTCAAGTTTGAATGACCTGCGGTACTCAAGAACAGTGAATCTTCCACTGATTTTGATAAAACCTTCTTCATGCATTTATTTCTGTTGTCAATTTGTAGAGGTTTCTTACCAAAGAACTCGCCATGAAGAAACCAAAAAACGATCAACAAATTATCAGCAAACAGATCAGGAAGTACACAGGAAAACTGAAAAGATGAAAACAGGAAGAGCGTAAATTCGGGAGGAAATATTTTGATGATTTGAATAACTTACTATCAACTGTTTACAATAACTTACTGCTTGTACACATGATCTAAACATATAACCAACTAACCACTACACAACTGATGTGTTTAGCTACCTAATTATCAAACTGAATCTAAGTTATAACTAATTAGTAGTTAAGTCGGTGGACCAAAGATTGATTTGGCAGGAAGCTCATATTGAAGCTGATCAAGAGCTTAGGTGAAGTAGTTTTGATCTGAGACTGATCTGAAGCATTACTACATCTCTACAACAAGATCTGAACTACAGCATAGCTGCATTATTTCTGCTCCATAAATCCATCACATCCCCTCGTTAAGGATACAAACAAATCAGTGCACACTTATACCTAGCAAGTAACATCAATACAAGTAACAAACCTTAAGGATTCAAAGAAATCAGTGCACACTGATACCTAGAAAGTAACATCAATACAAGCAACAAAACTCGAATGCATGCATCCATGTCATAGGCCTAGGTGAGATGCTAACATGGGTCAGAATTTGTAGTCATCTGGTGCAACAATTTGGTCATGCGCACAGTGCACCCCTAATAATCCATGTTTTTGTCTCTTTGGATGATATGTGCCACATCTATCCAAATGATAATACATGAAACTAAGGACTCCGTCAAGGAGGGTGTGAGCATCTCTCATGGATCTTCGCAATTGGTGAGGATGAACCAAGTCTTCTCCTTATCATGGAGAGATCCAAAACGTAGAGGGTGGAACTAGATCTTAGCTCAGGGCCCTGTCAGCCAACCTAAAAAGGTATAAATCAGTTCTAAATCACTGACTCGTGTCATTGACCATAGTGAGATGCTGATATGGTATATAAGTTTTGGTCATCTGGTGCAACAATTCGGACATACATGTGCGCCCCTAATAATTTATGCTTTCGTCTCTTAGGGGGACAGTGCAATCTCTTGATGGAACAGAACAAATCTCTTCCGTCAGTCACTTAGTAGTTTAGATTGTAGAAACTTATAAATAGAGTAGGTGTGAATATTTGTTAGATCTTACTACATTCACCATAAAGCGTATTTTTAGAATATCAATTTCTTTAAAAAATTTATTTTACTAATTAAAGATGTTAACAATTTGAAGTCATCCTTGAATAGTAAAAAAAGAGGTAAGGCATACTTAGGGGGGGGCGGAGGGAGTATGTGCCATCTATCCCAATGATGATATCCGAAACCAAGGGTCAGTCCTCTCACGGATCTTCTCAATTGCTGAGGAGAAGTCTGAACTAGCTTTTCTCCATATCATCTAGAGATCCGAGATGTGATGATCCCAAAAAGACAAAAATCCCAGAAACAGAGAGTAAAACTAGATCTTAGTCCTCGGCCCTGGCAGCAAACTTAAAAAGGACAGTAAATATGTAGTCAGAGAAAATACCTTGACTATGAATGTGAAGCCTGCACAAACTCTCTAGCACTGAACTTCAACAGGTGTTACCCTGTTTCGGTTCTCTCTGTAAAATGGAGTACATTTTTCAAGGATCAGGTGATGCAGTTGTAGATAATAAAGACTAAAACCAAATTCAGATGCTCCCAGCCTCCTATAAACTAAATGTGATTTGTAACAATAAACAAACTGATTTGACTATAACCCAAATCCTGTCATATCTAATTGGTAAATCAATTGTCCTAATAAAAATCATTTACTCCCTCCATCCTGTAAAAGAAAACCCAAAAGTCCACTTTACACTTTATCAATGTCGAGATATAACTTTTTTTTATTAGACAAATGCACATAAAGCATTTTATAACCGATTAGTGAAAACAAAATTAATACATAAGATGTCAATAGGAATGTTTGTGTCATAACTTGCCAAAATAATAACAAATTGTACACAACCAAAGAGAACTCTTTTTTATGGGACAGAGGAAGTGTGCACCTATGCAGCACTGCCTCATTGTATACTTTATACAACTAGCGGACTACCTCTAGACTAACTTTTCAAATAGATTTCTGATAAGAATACTAGGTCTATATTAGTAACATTTAAAGACTGAGCTCTGGCACACACCTATTACTTTCAAATATCTTCTCTCCTCATTCATATGCAATGAGCAAATATCTCAGAAGCCAGTTCATAACTAAATCATGGAGTGGCTTTTATTTGTATGTAATTTGGTCGCTTGTACATGTAATCTTTAAAAAAACCCATGGAGTGGCTTTCCTTTTACTCGCATATGTATTACTCTTACATAAGAAGTCCAAAAACCAATATAGTGATCTAAATAATGAACTTTTAAAGGTGCAACATTACCACATCGGTTAGCAGGGCACACTTAAGAGTGGAAGCCAGCCATGATAAGAAAAGTTGGGCAAGCTCAGACCAAGGCTGCTTAAGCAAGCCTTTCCAATGCATCTACTTGTACTAGGTAGGTTACCAATCAGAAGCATGTCTGCACCTATACAAATTGGAACAAGTCCAAAGTATCGAATACCAGAAAGCGATACAAGAAAAATCATCACCTATCTTATGTTCCCAAAGATACTTCAGCTTAACCCACTTTTTGAAAAAGAAGAAAAGGAAAAACAATGACTCATAAAATAACAGAGCATCATTCAATAAAAATAAATTGATTTTTGATTGGTTATCTGTTTCTCCCAAGTAGTCTAATCTTTAGGTCTTCATGAACAAGCTTGTTATTCATTCCCACAAAGTTTCATATCGCTAATCTCAACATTATTAATAGCATCTGCCACAAATTCCTGGCTATGCTACTTGCACCAATGCACATGACAAACCAATCAATACCTTACGTGCCAATGATATACCTTGCTTTAATTTAGAGAAACTTCACCCAGACCTGGCATGGGATGCTAACAGGTTGGGATTTTTATAGTTTGACTCCACTAACCCTGTACCTCCCACTAAGCATCAACAATCAATAAGTAAAGCAGGAAAGCACGAGAAATGAGTAAAATCATAAAATCAAACCCTGAAAAAGACTTAAAGCCTAGCCCCTCAGAAGTCTTACACATTATTACTTGTACCAATCAACAGTCAACATACCCGATTAAATATGAACATTCTTCAGAGTATTAGGAACCAACTGATTGGTCAATACTTGGAATAATTTTTGGCAGTAGTTTACAAGGTGGCTGGGTATTCAAGTCATCATTACCAGGAAGCCTGGTTAACTCATTTTCCAAAGTGGAATAAGCATCCGCAAATGCCTGCGCCAAGTAATTACTCCATTAGGCCTTCATCATTTATTACCACTAGTAAAAGCATACCATCAACGCCCGATCAGCATTGGATAAAAAAATTAGACTGACAAAAGGGGCATTAGAAATTGATAACCCCTAGGCAAAGAAATGTCACCAACTACTTAGACTCCATCGACAATTTGAAAAATATTAAGCAGCATCTAAAGGTTTTACATGAAATATATTGGTTATCCACATAAAAAGATTCCAACAGATCAGGAAACCACAGAACTAGAAAAACATAAAGCATTTTACCGGGGAACTCTTGACAGAATTTCCAGGCAGAACAAAATTTTATAAAAAAAAAAGAATATTTGGACCTGGTACCTGAGTACATACATCTTAGGAACTCCATATATGCTTTTCTATATGAAAAAACTTTTCCATTCTCTCAGGTCCCATCGATCTAAACATTTTGTAATTTTACTTTGGGCATGACAATTGAGGGTTACTATTTTATAGTTTGCAGATGAGAAGAACTACAAGGCATAGGAGAACTATGTACAATAATATTTCCAACAATATGATCATCAAACAAAGTTTGTGAAAAGCATCCACCAAAAGACCTCACAGTGCCAACCAGGCAAATCACTCTAGGAAAAGCATCAGTTGAAGCAAAGTTGCAAGCCTGTCTTGTTCAGTCTCATTATGCTTACAGTTGTACTTTCAGTACACAACTCCTACGAGGAGATCTTTGCTCCAACCTCAAAAGCCCGAACCTATAACTGTCCCCAAGAGATCAACACATAGCAAACCACTTTTTTTATGTTATATTGCTCAAACAAATCAGAACTGACAAGGCAGCTTTGATATGGCAATGCGAAAGAATTTGTCATGTACTTGCAATAAAACAATTTGCCCCAGGGGAGTACATAACCAATTGCATTAGATTTATCTATAAAGCCAAAGTTGACATCACTTGCTCAACTAGGTGTCATGGGCCATCGAACCTAAACATGATAGCTAAAGAAACCTAATCATACAATTGGTAAGCCAAAAAGAAGGGGACATAATGAAAAAGAAAACTTGAGCAGTGACTTTAAATTATGAAAATAAAAATAAATTGAGAAGTGACTAGAACGATTAAACCAAGTTATGAGTAGACCTTAATGCACTGATGGATCCGGAAGCAATTTCTCCCAACATTATTTGTGGGGAAAAGAGGGTCATCAATGTAAATTGGATCAATGCTGAGAATGAAAATTATGATCACCGTTAGTAACAGCAACTGGAGAATTTGAGTTTCAAAGAAAAAAAACATGATACCATAGTTACCTGTACCCTCCAACCCTGTTTATGTACATCCCACTGCCCTGTACAGAGATACGCATTTGACGAGGATCGAAGACATTTCTAGATAAAATAGTGCTATAGATTAGTACTTAAACCTAAAAGTAACATTTACACAGTTAGAAAGCAGAGAATGGAAACTTGAACTGACTTGCAGCAACCTTTCAAAATCATATTAAACAAAAAAAAGATTCAGTGCCAGATATGGAGGAAGGAGGGTGAAAAGTAAGAACTTGTGACTCACCCAAAGAAGTAGAGAAAATCCATAAGGAGACTCCCATAGTTCTACATATCCAAAGGAATGCAAGTTTGAATCAGTATTACTATTAGTGTAACATATGGGAGCACATAATTCACAGGAAAAATTAATGTTCAGGTCATAGGGTGAACTGCATACACCAGAGCGAGAAAAATTCCCATAATAGTCTCACAATATGATTGCATGTTACACAAGCAACTACCCATGATATATCATTCATAAGTACGCTTACTACCTAGTTTTTCAACACTCCCAATTATGAAGCATCATTGGTTTTATAGCTACTTTATATAATTTCCCTGCTCAACTTAACAGTACTTTACCATTATGGGAGTATAGAGTAGCAAATTTCCATTTATTCCAACTTCTATGAGTTTTGTGTCACATTTCATTCTAAATATAAAGTATTAACTCTACATATGGATAACTCTTGGTCAATGAAAACTATTTAAATCTATGAATAACATACAATCAGGGATGATTGTTTGGAGATCCTTAATAATCTTACTATAAAGGCAACAAGATTTAAGCTCAAACAACCGTTCAAAAAAAAAGGTATAAGCTCAAACAAGGTTACAAACTCCAAGTAGAAAACTGCAGAAGTGCAAACAATGCCAAGATAATTTCTGAAATTTCAAAAAATGGAACACTGATGGGCTGCAAGGGAAGCAAAAAAGAGTGAGCACAATTAACAATCTACATCCACATCCATACCTGGCTTATAGACCGGCCAAGGTGATACTCATGTTGCAGAAAACGTATGATCAGCAATAACTGCATGATAGGGATAATACGAACAGTCAATGCTATATTTGCAAGAGTCATAAAAGTATGAAGAAGGGTAGAAGATTAAGAAGGCCCATTTCATTTTTTCTAGAAAACCCAAAGCAGTATAACACAAACAACACCTCTTTTTAAAAGCCAAAAATTTTTTATTTTGCAAAGGTTTGGGCAGGCTAGAGCCTAGAAACAACAAATTTCAGCTCTTTTTCATTCTAGTTCTTCAACTTGTAAGGGAATATAAAAGCCCATTTACTTGCTGGTATAAAGAAGGAATGATAGCCTGCTATGCAACTATGCAAGTATATGTTCCTTGAAAACAAAAGTGCGGGTGTGCATCCACTGATGTTAGAAGTTTTGGGCCCATGTGAAACAAGCCAAAAAATCAGGTACCTTTCATTTAATTAGAATGAAAATGCTAACAGGTACAGACCCCTATCAGAACCATATCAGAGACCAAGGAACAGTCATGGAGGTATGTGAGCTCAAATTCCAGAAATGTCAGCATTCTATTAAGACGTCTTTGTTGTGTTTAAACTCTAAAGTCAAAGGATTTACCATGAAGGCCAGACACTCACCAAACAGTACGAGCTCAAACCACCTGAATATGATTGGTCCAAGCTGCGATCTGCCAAGAACTTCTTCAGCACCAGTGCAAGAGGTTTAGCGGCAGGGAACTGCTCTGTAAGCTCTTTGACCTGATGTTAAAGATTGAATGAATCAATGAAGAATAGACACCAACAAGAAAAGATAGGTCCAGGGGTATTGGTGAGTATACAGCAAAAAATAAGTGCAATGTCAATAATATCTCTAACACTGCCCTTTCCTACTTTGTTTCATTAGAGTATGCTTCCATGTCTTTCTAATTGAGGACATAAAATGTCAATCTACAGAAAAATATAATAGGGAAGGAAGGTCCAGATATAAAGAATTGTCATTTATTCTGTTCAGATATAATACCCTTTTTACCGCCCACAGTTATGCTTCAAAGCCTGTTATGCACGATATTGTAGTTAAATGTCTTATTCCTTTTTTTCCCATATGAAACCTTTCATTATCTAGCCCCCCTCCCACCCACTCTGCCTGGCTCCTGTTTCCCTAACCAATCCATGTACTTCGAAGAAACAAAATAATCTTAATTTACACCAAGCTCGTCTAAATTTCATATGCTCTCAAAAACACTTGGAACTATTATAGTGAATCTTAGTGGCACCCTCTGAGACAAATAAAGTCCCCCAAGAAATTTACCAGTTCTGTAGTCTGAAGTCCAGTGTGTGATGGGGACTTAAAACTAATATCAAGACGAATTGATTTTACATCCTTCTCAGGACCATGCTTCATCTTAGAGCAAGACAGTGAAGCACTAGTTTCTGATGCAGTGAGATCAGCCACAGAGCTACCCTCCTCACCAGTGTTTGGCAACAATTCTTCTTTGGGCACTGGCACAGTAGCTGCTGAAGATGCAATGAGTTCTTGAGGGACTTCCACTACGAGCATGATGATAGGTATCTACATAGAAAATCATAAGAATGTTAGCCAGGGAAAGTATTATGGGATTAAGGGGGAATAGAAACAATAGCAAGAATATAAATCGAAATAAGAGACATTACAGCAGTATTTTCAACAATCTTGAGGGAGTCATTTTTAACCCATTCTTGATTAGCAAGGTATCTGGCAGCATGCTGCAAGGAAACAACATCCTTATAGGTTAATAATGAGCAATATATTAATTCCTCGCCCTTAGCAACAAAACACATGCTGGAAGACAGCTATATTAAGCTAAAGCTGTGAACCCATGGCTGGGAAAATTACTTAATGGATTCTGCTTACTAGAAGTCAAAAAGAAACTTAGAAGAACTAAAGCTCACGCAAGTATAAATGATACAGTGGCATTCTCAGAAAAGACCAAACCATGAGTGTAAGTAATAAAGTTCATCAGCAAAACACACGCAGTTAGCTCTCCATAAAATTACACAAAGACTTAAACACCACCTTACCTGTAGGCAAGTTTCTTTGATACCATTACGCCCTTCTAGGATCCCCGCTTCTTTTATAGGCTCCTAAAGATGAATATGAGTAAGTCGACAATTTTTATGCTTCAAAACGAAATTCGTGTAGGCAAGAAGTAAATGAGTACGAAACACTGACAAGATATTCTCACCAAATTTCTCACTGGAGGAAGACAGACCACAAGATCCACATCACTTGAGGGAAGAGACAACCCAGTAGCATTTGAACCAAAAATGTTGGTCCTGGATCGAGGCCACAGTACTTGTAGGGACCGCGTCACTCGTTTGACAGCCCAATTGATTGAAGGCTTCCTACTAAAATTTTCTGAAGCAACCTACCCAAAGAGAAAGAAGTTACAGATCACAAGAATTATGTATTCAGAACATACTAAAATAAGCGAAGGAGTTTGAGCAAAACGATTGCAGCAAGAGTTGCATAAAACGTGTCAGTATCCATGCAGTAGCATACCTGCTTGCAGAAAGAGTCAATTTCGTCATGAAGGAATCCATGGAGCACGGGAAGAGATGCCTTAGGAGCAGAACAGTCAGCTGGTTGGAGAGGAAAGGCAACATCCGGCTGAAATAATATAAAATTCTCAGCCAAAGCAAGATGTATAGCATTAAGGAGCAGTTGAGCAGGAAGTATCAAACAAGAGAGTGTAAGAAACATAATTGACAAAAACATACATGTTCCTGATCTCGAGTTAATTGGGAAATTGCAATTAGGCGATCTTGCAGTAAAGCTCCTGGTACAGGTTGTGTCAGCTTGCGAGCTTGTAGGCTTTTATTCCTCCAAGAAGGCCAAACCACTTCACTACCATCCATTCTTATGCATGCCTCTTCAAAATTAATTCCATCATGTGACCAGCCCTTTACACCCCAATGCCGTGGGCTAGAGCTACCAGACCGAACAGTAGGAAAGCCCCTGTGCCGTCTTGAATCACCAACAGGAGAGGGAGGAGGTGGACGTGGAGCACGAGGAACACAAAGTACTACAGGTGAAGGTGGCCTCTTTATCCGATGAGGTTCCCGGCCATTGGGAGGTATGCGGGGGCTTTTATGCTCAGTGTGTTTTAAATCTGATTTTGGCAAATCTCTTGGAATACTTGGAATGATTATTGGTCGCAAAATTGGGTAATGAAGTGAATCTCCAGCCTTGGCCTCACCATCACCAGACTTGGCAGACAAAGATCCTGAAGCATTCTCATCGCCAACGAAATCAGCCACTGTCGGAGAGGAATGGAGAACCTTACCACCTATTTCGCTGTCGGATAGAACATAACCCACAGCCTGACCTCCAGGACCCAACGGGTCAAAAGGAGAACAAAATGAAGTAGCAGAAGGAGAAGTCAGTCCATTTGTACTATAAGAAGAAGAAAAGGCAACCATATCATCAACAGCTCGATTGATATCTGCTTCCTGCCAAGCCCACGAACTGTCTTCGGAACTAAGAGAAGGAGGCCGCGAAAAGCTGCTCCCTGGAAAATCTGAAGGATTCCAGTACATAACACCACCCCCAAAGTGTTGATTATAATCCATCCCAGTAAATGAATGCAGCTCTAACTCATCTTCAGACATCCAATGATTATCCGGGTCATCAGCCAATTCCAGAGAATTAGTAACATCTGAAATATCCATTACATCACCAGAACACAGCCTCTCGTCCTCAGAGCTCATCATGCTGCAGTGTGCACTTGAAGCTGAGAAACTCTGCTGAAAAGAATTCTGTCGCCTTGAAATGAATCCTGAATCATAGTTGCAAGCGATTGGCGGTGCCAATCTGTTAACACCATGCACCACTGGAGGCCAATCTAAACTCATTGGCACCGATTGAGATACAACACCACAACCATTTTCAACAGAAGCACTCCTCATTCCATGCACTGCTGTTACCAATGGTTGATGGAAATGATTATGCCAGTTATGACCAGCATCCAGATGCAGTCTATCAGTTGCAGCTGGGAGATAAGAATTATAAGGTGAAAGCTGTGGAGGAGCTAAACTTGGCCATTCGTAAGATATGTAAGTCGAAGAAGTTATGATGCCCATATCACAAAAGCTAGGACTTCCTTTTACGCGAAGTGGAATAGCTTGCTCTCGGAAACCATAATTTTGACTTAGTTTACCAGAAGGTATGAATTTTGTGAGTACTTCATTTTGACACTTGCAATTTGTATTGTTCATATCCACACCACTCAATTTAGCCTTCAAATGAACTGCTGGCATACAGGTAGTATCCTTAAGTCCAACGTCAACTTTTGTCGGCTCAACACAAGGCGCTACCCCATTAGGTGATGTTATTTCAGATATCTGGCAGTTCTTCAAACCAGAAAACTTACTGTCTTCAAGATAGCCACCACCGATAGTTGTTGGAGGTGCATTAATACTTGAATCACTTTCAAAAGTCACACTATTCAATTTACTATCAGCAACTGGATTCTCAGTTACGCAATTAGACTTTTCATCCCTGCTCTGAGGAAGAACGGAAATAGTTGCAGATTCCTTCTCCCTTGTTTCACAACATTTATCTTCTACTAATTTTTTTGTGCTGGAACGTTTCTCCTTTTTTCTCTCTTTCTTCTTCTTCTTAGTAAGGCTTTGAAGATCTGCTTTCTTATCCCCACTGTTGCATGCCTAAAGACATTCAAACAGATAATAAACCATTCAAATCATCAACATGACATATTATTCACTGTCTCTAGCAAAATAAGTATTTGACAGTACCTTGGCAGATTTAACGAGTGAGCAATCATTTCCTGGAGATCTAGCCACTGGATTAGGTTTTTTAGCATTCCGGTTATTTCCCTTTTTCTTATGGTTAGTAGCGCCAAGCTTTTCCTTCTGTTTTTTCATCGATATATTCACAGTTCCCTCATCAAGTAGCTCAATTTTTGTGCAATCAAGCGAAACCACCATCAGGATTTCCCGCAATTTTTGTAATATGCAATCAGCAGTTGTACTCACAGAAGCAAATGAGCTAAAAAATATTTTGTCCACATAATGGCCACCATGTGGAAATGCACCCAACATAGAATAAACATCTTGAAGAATCATCAAAACGCTGAGCATACATTTCAACTGAAAAGGATATCCAGCAGGCATAGACGTCCCACCAAATCCATCTTCCGTATCTGGTTTACCTTGTAGACGGCTACAGGACATGTCAACCGCTAACACATTTTTACCCTTGAAAGTTTCAGCACACTGACATTCAAAACAATCAAAGATCAGGAAAAAGGTCCAAAATGATAGACCATACATCATCAGAGTAGATTAAGAACCTACAAAGGAGCATGGAAACTACAAAAAGTAACTATACGGCACACAATGACAGACACATAAAAGGAAAGACAGTAAGAAGAAGAATCTCTGAAACTGGTATTAATTAGGAAGAACGGGACAAGGTCATCCTTTCCGCTGCTTCTCTCACCAATTCAAATATTCAAATCTCTACAAATTGTAAATTTTCTCCAAATACATGTCACATGATCATCCCAAACAAAGTATGCATTTCCTAAGGGGGTAGCATTGTGAGTCTCACTACTCTTTCATAAAGCAGGTTTTACTATAGACAGGTATTACCAAAAGAAAATCACCTTTTCATCATTAATGTACATACTAACATAGTAATCAATATTTTTCCCATATGGGCAGCTTACTAATCATTCTGGAAAGACAAACTCGTTAATGTGCTGCGAGCCCTCGACAGCTTAATATTCTTCTACTGTATCCCCAATTAGTGTGTCAACTTCATGTAATAGTGCACATACATATATGCTAATAACTGCAACATATACTCACAAATAATGAAAATAACCTGCACAATATGAATCCATACCAGACACTTAGCTACTTTTGCCACTGCCATTTGGAACACCTTCTTCTTCACTGCCTCGTCCAACTTCGTCCACCAATCGATGCATCCCTTCTTTCTCCAAAACGCATTGCATGAATTGGTAGCAGCATTGATCTTCTCCTTCAGTTTAACACCCCTTTTCTTCCCACCGTTGTTACAGCTCAACCACGCCAACCTCAATGCCACCTCCAGCCTATTCGCCACGAAGCTCTCCATGGAATAATACCCCTTCGCCTTAAGCCACTCCATCTCCGCCCACTCCGCAGCCAGCTCACCACTCTCCTCCCCTTTCAGAAACCCACCGCCCGAAGCCGCGTCCATTATCCCCACAAACCTATCCACATTCTCCACCAACTCCTCCGTCACGGTGAATGAATCAATATAACTCGAGAACTCCGCCACGTTTTCCCCTCCTTCCGAGCTGAACAGCCTAGCAGACTCGCGAATCGCCCGCTCAGGCTCGCTCGACTCGGCAACTCGGGCCAGCAGCCCCCGAGCCTTCCTGAAGCAGAAGCTCGGCACGGTGCTGAGGTGATCGCCGGGAACGTCCGGCATGACGAGGAAGAATCCGTGCCCCCTGGATCGGAGCTCGCGGAGCATTTGGAGGAGGATTTGCGCGAAGCTGAAATCCACGACGGTGAGGTGAGCTCGGCGCTGCTGCACGGAGAGCGACGAGAACCATTTGATGAAAGCGGATCGCCGGGTAGGGCTCGGGTTCGGGGTCGGGGAGGTTGAATTGTAGAGGGAGAGGTGGGCCGTGAGGGAGTCGACGAGCTGCTGCGTTGAATTCATTGCAAAGTTGGAATTAGCCGCCGGAGTTGCCCTCCGCATTTTGTTCATGTTGGCCGGGATTTATTCGTCGGCTTGGCCGGAATTTATGTGTCGGGTTTTGTTCGGCGGTGCAGCACAAAGGAAACAGACATTTGCGGTGTTATGTCAGTACGACTTTAAAATTATCTGGGAAAAGTGTTTTCCTAACTCTAGTTAGTTGACATGGGTGTCAATATAATATTTCACTGTTCAAAAGTGTCAATATAATGCAAGATAGTTAGAATAAGTGTCAATATAACCTCTTCAAAAACTTTTAGCCAAAATTTTATAAAAATACATTTTTGCCCTTCTGAAAAGAAATTAAAATACTAAAAAAAAAGGAAATGGCGTTATTGCCCTTATAGTCATTAACGTCAAACCGCATCCGGACCCTGCCGGACTACTGCTACACCACCGCCAAAATAGGTAGGGTTATATCAGCACATTGTGAAAACTGGTAGGTTAAATCAGCACATTCCTAAAACTTATAGGGTTATATCAGCATATTTGTAAAACTTAGAGGGTTATATCAGTACATACGTAAAAAGTGTAGGGTTATATCAGCACACACTATAGAATATAGACGTTTTAATGATATTTTGTGTATTTTTTGTGTTTAATCTGGATTGATTATTGGATGGCGTTTGGTGTTGTGTATGGTTGTTATTTTACCGTGTTCTTCGACCTGGGTTTTTTATGTTGACAAGTTTTGAAGTGAGTCTATGATATGTGATAATGGTGTTTAATATGAATGATGGTATCATGATATCGAATTTTATGGTGTATAAGATATTGTTATGATGTGATAATGGTGTATATAATGATGTGGTCGCCCGTTAAGGCCAGTCGAGTACCACACACTTAACTTTTATAATATGTGTTGATATAATCCTATAAGTTTTAGAAATGTGCTGATATAACCCTACAAGTTTTAGGATTGTGCTGATATAACCCTATCAGTTTTCATAATGTGCTGATATAACCCTACCTGTTCCGGAGGCGGTCCGGCTGCAGTCCGGTGGTGGTCCGGCGAACTATAAGGGTAAAATTGTCCACCTAATTTCAAATTTTGTCCAGAGAGTATTTTGGTCAATTTACATAGAGTCAACGCTGGAAAATCAAAGTCAATGCCGGAAATGGGGTCTGATGGTTATATTGGCACTTTCATTAACTAGTTAGGGTTATTTTTGCACTAAAAATTATCTCAGAGTTACACTGGCACTTATTCAAGTAGATGGGTTATATTGACACGTATTCCAAATTATATTACTCCCTCCGTCCTAATATTAATGGTACAGTTGATTTTTCACGGTGTCAATGATCATGTTTGATCGTTAATATATCTAGATACATATATTAATTTCGTACTATTAAAAATTGATATTTTCAAAATAGATATTAAGATAAATCTAATAAGATCTCACATAATATTTTTATTATGTATGTATTAATTTTTATTTTGAGTCTAAAATTTTCAAATTTGATTTGAAAAAAACAATTGTGTAATTAATCTTGGGACGAAGAGAGTAGTATTGTATTTGGGAGAGTGAGTTCATGGGTCTTTTTATTCTAGTACTAGAGCATCTCCAATGCAAGCGTCAATTAGGTAAGAGCATCTCCCGTGGTTTGTGGTCTTCCTACTTTTTAGGTTTCATGTGGCTATTTTTTATTGAAACTTCAATCTCATGTAATTATGTAAGCAAATAAAATTGACTGATGGTGATTTAAAAATTTTCATCTCAAATGCTACCGTCACATTTATAACATTAGTGTGACGTGTCCATACATAAAATCCAAACTTTTACAATAATAAAATTTTCATTCAATTTAATGTGTACATAAATAAAGTCCAAAACTTTTTTGTGTTTACAAAATTTTCATCATGCTCATCCATTCGCGCATATTTATATAAATATAATAATGTTTGATACTAGTTTCTAAATAGTAAATTAATTTTTAGTATGTATTTAAGTTAATAAATTAAATACACCCTTTGTCCCAGCCAATTTTGCACACTTTCCTTTTTGAGTTGTCCCAGACAATTCTTAACACTTTCCATTTTAAGAAAATTTTTACATGCCTTAAGACATAAATGCCCTTACAATATTAAAATTTTACCCCCCAACCCACCCACTCAACTCCACCCACCCGTCCCTTCTCTCACTCCATTGTTGCAAAATTCCAAAATACTCATCTGCTCCTCTATGTTCTAAATCCATGCTCCCATCTTCACTTCGATAACCTGTGCCATTTTATTGTTTCCTCCCTATCGCCACCATCTGTCGGAGTTCAGGCCGATGCCGATCTTCTCCGCCTCCTTCTTCTGAATCCACCACCTCTAACCCTCGCTGCCCTATTTTTTATCTGGTTGTAGCGGAGTCGCTGCCTTCTCATCTCTCACGCCTTTGACAACTCCAACGAGTTCATCGCCTAGATGGTCTTCGACCTTAGTTCTCCGTCCACCGGGCTGTAGAAACAGGCAGCGCTAGAGCTCTACCTCCTCGCAAATACAAGCCATAGAACAGATTTGTGGCGGAGGCAGGAGGCGAAGAGGCGGGAGGTGATATGGCGGAGGGAGTCAAGGGGGGAGGAGGCATAGAGGCGGAGGTGGCAGAACCCTAATCGAGGGGCGGATCTGGAGGAAGATGATTGGAGGGAAGTTTAGGGTAGAAAGGTCTTTTCACATTTCTAAAACTAAAAGTGAGACTTTCTCTTTCTGCAGAATGCCCTGGGATAGAGGGAGTATAACATTTAAATGAGTAATTGACAATTTAAATTCCTCCAAAAATTTAACTTTCATCTTATAATTATATAGATAAATATTTTTATTACAATAAGAGATAGTTAGTCTCCTGTGAGGCAGACTAAACTTTAGGCAGTGGACTTTATGCAATTCTAATTATATTCTAGCTCCAGGGACCTATCTCTAATAATGTTATAGGGGCTCATCTCTAATAATTTTTCAGGGGTTTTTTGTCCAATTTTTTCCATCATTTTCACGTCAGTTGCAATGCAATTTTTAAAAACTTTTTTTAAAATTTAAAAAAGACAAGCCGGAGAACGGAACTGGTTACGTCTGAGAGCTTTGGTAAACAAGTTCGCAGGTTGATCGGAAGTGCGGATATGATGAGTAACAATAGTACCAGACTGCATGAGATCACGGATAACATGACAATCTACTTTGATATGCTTCGTACGTTCATGGAATACTGGATTTTCCACAATATGAAGGGTAGATTTATTGTCTCAAAATAAAAGCATGGGAGAAGAATGCGCAATCCCCAAATCTTTAAGTAAAGATTTAAGCCATAATAATTCACAACAGGTAACAGGCATATCACGATACTCTGCTTCAGCTGACCGAGAGACCGTAGGTTGCTTCTTAGTCTTCCAAGAAACCGGAGAATCACCAATCATCACAAAGTATTAGGAAAGAGAATGCCGGGTAATAGGACATGCAGCCCAATCAGAATCACAGCAAGCAGTCAATTGCAAAATACTCCCTCCGTCCCAGCTCTTTCTGCGGAGAGAGAAATTAGAAGTATTTTTAAGGATATATTATTTTATGTGTTTAAAGTGGGGTATCCTAATATTATTGGGTTAAAAAATCAGAAATTGGGCCCAAATTGAGTAAACAAATAATAAAAGCAATCCATTTATGGCAAAAAAATGAGGTAGTGCAAAAACAATTGGGACGTCCAAAAAGGGAAAGAGTGCAAAAATAGCTGGGACAGAGGGAGTACTATGGGAAGAGAGAAATAAACCTTGACCAGGATGACTCTTCAGGTAGTGTAAAACGTGAACAACAGCTTGCCAATGAGGAACACCATGAGACTTCATAAATTGTGTAAGAGTATGAACCGAATAACTTAGCTCATGATGAGTGATAGTGAGGTAGATTAGGCACCCAACCAGACACCGGTATTGCTCAGGATCATGGTAAAATGGACCTTCAACACGTGCCAGATCGTGTTGTTGCTCCATCGGAAAGTCAGTCGGTGTAGAAGCAGATAAACCTGTGTCAGATAAAATGTTCAGGGCATATTTTCGCTGTGAAAGAAACATCACATCCGGTCTTCTAGAAATCTCTATACCCAAGAAATACTTAAGCGGGACAAGACCTTTCATGTGAAAACAAGAGCTCAAGTATTTCTTTAATTCAGAGATAAGCAACGAAGAACTACCAACAATAACCAAATCATCCACATAAACCAAGTCATCCACATAAACCAGTACATGCAAAGATACCGAACCACGGGAAAAAGAAAATAGAGAGTAATCTACTTTACTCTGGACAAAACCAAATGCACGTAAAATCTGAGCTAGTTTCGCAAGCCAACTGGGAAAAGCCTGGCAAAGAACATGAAGAGATTTCTGAAGGTGACATACCTGTCCAGGGGGCACAGGATAGCCTGGTGGAGGTCGCATGAAAACCTCTTCATACAGATCACCATGAAGGAAAGGGTTATGCACATCCATCTGATGCAGTTCTCAACCACGAATTACTACAATGGACAAGAATAGACGAACTGAACTCATCTTCGCAACAGGAGCAAATGTCTCAGTATAGTCAATCCCTTTAACTTGGCGATTCTTGAGAACCTCTAGGCTCACCTTATGATGCTCAATAGTTCCATCAGATTTAAAGTTTGTACGGTAAACCGATTTGCAACCAATTGCAGTATTGTCCAGAGGTTGAGAGGCCATTGTCCAAGTCTGATTGCGCATAAGCGCAGTAAGCTCTTCAATCATATCATCTCGCCAATGAGCATGCTTTGATGTCTCAGAATAAGTGGTGGAATCTGCACTAGAAGTTACTGCACCCAAAAATCTAGAATGCGTACTAGAAAAATTATCACAATTTACATAATCAGTAAGAGGATAGAGAACACCTGAGGATAGTGAAGGTGCATGAGTGAACGTAGCAGTAGGGGGGTCTTCAGTAGTAATAGCACAGATGATATAAATCTTCTTGCGAAGACTCACGATTGCGGAATTAATATCTTTGATCTAGTGAAGAGATCTGCAAACTCTCACTATCTCGCACGAAATTCAGGTGTCTAGCCATCGGGGTACGCCTAATCTTGACTTGCTTTCTAACTAGCCATCATGATCAGATTACAAGGTTTATTGATAGTTAACTAGCCTTCGGGGTTAAGCAACAATAGAATAGCTCGCAAGCAACAAGAGTATGAACTCAAAGGTTTATATTTCTAAATGATGACAGTGGTGTATCAAATCATGAATGACCTCCCCCATTTATAGGGTATAATTCAGCCAATACAAATAGAAACCGGAATGACTTATAGCAGTTTTAAGAAGCTAAAACCATATCTAACTAGAATACCTAAAATAAGTGACTATATTCTTCAAAATAAATCTTGAATTAGTATTGCCTTATCTAATCTTACCAAATCTAATTCTAATCAAATCAGAACTAAATATTATAAACCCTAAAATAAAGCATAGCCAATTAAACTCTTTTAACGCCAAAATGGCAGAGTTAATGAGCCTTATTCTAAAATGAAATAAATTACAAAAGATCACACTACCTCATTAAAAAATCCAATGAGAAAAAGAGTATAGTGTTATCCTCCTAGAAATACCAAACAAAGAAAATTATAATAAATGACATTTTTGATATCGTATCATTCCCTTGAGGTCGAAAAATTTCATCCTCAAAATGTGAACGATCTTCAAAAGAAACTATAGATAAACGTCCCACACCATCCCTGCAAAGTACTGCTTATTAACAGTTTCTGAATGCTGACTGGACCAAAAAAATGGCTTCAACTTGCGAAAAAGAGACAAGCCAATGAGAAATTCAAGTAACTCACGAAAAACTGATCAGATCGCGATAAATTCAATATCTCGTGAGAGCTGCTGCTGAGCGTGTGTGGCAAATGCGCCTTCAATAGACGTGCGAGTGAGATTCACTTGCCTTGCTACTGGCTCGCGCGTGTGTGTCCACGCCGAGTGTTCTTCGCTGCTGGGCTGTCTCTTTGCTGGGAATTGCCTTTTGCGCTGAACTAGGATTGCAGACGCATGCCCGAGATCAATAGAGTAAGTGCGGCTGGTTGTGGCGCTAGAGGCTCTGAAGTGAAACACCAAGGAGATCGCCAGGAAAAGGGGAAACTCACCAAGAAAGTTGTTGCTGGAAAACTATTACTTGTGATTAGATCTGAAGCTGAGCGGCTAGCAGAACAGAGAACTTAGGACGGTCAGTCGCAGACGGGGAAGAGACTGGCGGTGCGGCGGTGGGATCGTCGGAGATGAAGATAGAGGAGAGCAACGACGGGGCATCAAAGATAACAGAGCTGAATGGCGGTGGCAGTGCGAGATGTCTAGCGGCGACAATTACCTGATGATTTTTTTTAAAAATAAATTCAAACAAAACTCGAAAATCCCTATTGATGAGCTCGTCCAAGGATCTTTTGCTTTGCTCTGATACCAACTGATATAAATCTATTTGCGAAGACTCACGATTGTGGAATTAATATCTTTGATCTGGTGAAGGGATTTGCAACCCCTCACTATCTCGTACGAAATTCATGTGTCTAGCCCTCGGGGTACGCCTAATCTTGACTTGCTCTCTCACTAGCCATTAAAATCAGATTACAAGGTTTATTGATACTTAACTAGTCATCGGGGTTAAGCAACAATGGAATAACTCGCAAGCAACAAGAGTATGAACTCAAAGGTTTATATTTCTGAATGATGACAGTGGTGTATCAAATCATGAATGACCTCCCCTATTTATAGGGTATAATTTAGCCAGTACAAATAGAAACTAGAATGGCTTATAGCAACTTTAAGAAGCTAAAACTATATCTAACTAGAATACTAAAACAAGTGACTATATTCTTCAAGATGAATATAGAATTAATATTGCCTTATCTAATCTTACCAAATATAATTCTAATCAAATCATAACTGAATATTCTAAATCCTAAAATAAAGCATAACCAACATTAAACTCTTCTAACGCCAAAATGGCAGAGTTAATGAGCCTTATTCTAAAATGAAATAAATTACAAAAGATCACACGACCTCATTAAAAAATCCAATGGTAAAAAGAGTATAGCATTATTCTCCTAGAAATACTAAACTAAGAAAATTATAATAAATGACATTTTTGATATCGTATCAACAGACATAATCATTATCACAGTCATATTCTTCCAAGTAAGGAGGAGGTCGACGATTTTGGGTACTCTTTTGGAGAAGAGGTGGCTCGGCTGTGGAAGGCGATGCCGGAGTAACCGGCGATGCAGGTGGTAGAGCTGGCAGCAAGCGGTGGCGGATGGCAGTGTCCGGTGCCGGAAACGCCACCTCAGCCAGTGATGCAGTAGGCAGGTCAGGAGACAATGAAGTGTAGGTGCGTTGTCGACAAGAGCCGGTGGCGCGTGAGGCGCATGCGGCGACATCAGATCAGACCGGCAAAGTAGTGGGCCGGTGGTCGAGGCCGGATGGCTGGTCTAGCTGGGTAGGCGGATTGGCGGCCGGTAGTATAAACAGGACGGCGACCGATGGGTAGGCTCCGGTGGTGCCGGTGGTGAGATGGTGACACCACTGGGATTCACTCAGGCCGGTGTCGGAGTGACTACATATGGGAACTGATCTTCAAAAAAATTGGCATCCTGACTGTTGAAGAGTGTGTGGGATTCCAAGTCATAAAGGCTATATCCTTTCTTTCCGGCATGATAACCAAGAAACAAGCATCACCAACTTCTTGGTGCAAACTTGTCTTGGTATCTGAAAATGTAAGCAACAAAGCACAAGCATCCAAATACCTTCAAAGGTGTGTAATTTGGAGCTCATCCATAGAGCATCTCAAATGGTGTGCGACTATTGAATTGCTTTGTCGGTGTCCGATTAATCAGATAAGCAGCAGTGAGAATACATTCTCCCCAAAAATCAATAGGTAGATTAGCTTGAAAATGCAAAGCACGAGCCACATTCAACAAATGACAATGCTTGCGCTCTACACGATCATCCTACTGTGGTGTATCAACCATAGATATCTCAAAAATAATACCAGATTCAGCAAAGTAGGATCTCAGGGGCAGAAATTTTGTATCCTTATCAGCACGGACACGGCAAATGGTGCGCCCAAACTGTGTCTTGATCAAAGCACAAAATTTTATAAATCTAGAAGCTACTTCTGACTTAGCCACTAATAAATAAACCCAAACTGCTCGGGAATAATCATCAACTATACTTAAAAAATAAAATGCACCACTAGAAGAAGTGGAATTATAAGACCCTCAAACGTCACAATGTGCTAATTCAAACAAAGAACTAGCATTTGAAGAACTCAAAGGAAAGCTATGCCTAGTCTGTTTTCTTCTATAACACACAGAGCAAGGAATAGAAGTATTATTTGTGCTAAGATCAAGAGTAGGAACAGAAGACAACACCATAGAGGATGAATGCCCAAGACGCTGATGTCATAAATCAAATGAAAAGGCTGGCACAACTGTCGGAATAGACGACAGGATATAAGGACGAACATAAGTATCCAACAGACGAAGCCAATAACCCCCCCCCTTGCTATTCACCCACACCAATCACAGTCCTAAAACTGATTTTTTTGTGAAATGCAATAATTTTCAGTAAACAAAGCTAGACATTTTAAGGCAGATAACAATCTAGAGCATGAAAATAAATGGCATCACAAAGTAGGTATGTAGAGCACATGAGTAAGGGTGATACCACCAAAGTTAATAGAACCATATTGTGTAGAAGATGACACAGATCCATCAGGAAGTATAACATTCACAGGGTCGATAGCAGTAATAATGTCAGTAAGAGAACCCCTGTCACCGGTCATGTGATACGAGGCTCCCAAATCAAGAATCCAGGGTAAAGTGGACTTACCTAACCCATGGTTGGAGGGGTAATGTAAATGATTAAATAAATAAAGGGTCGTACTCCATTGGTCATCAGATTGAGAAGATCCAAAATCAGATCGGGTAGGGGAGCCGGAGGCCGCAACCGCAAATCCTGGCAGCGAGGTAACGACGCTAGTGAACGGCGGCTGAGGGCAGCGGCGGGTAACAGATTTAAATTTAGAGGTAGACATTGAAGCATATCATAACAGAGTAGCAGCGGCAGATTGAATCGGATCGACAATAGTAAATTTGATCGGTAAGGATCGGCGACGCGTGAAGTTTAGAGTCGGTGCATTGAGGGCAACACACAAATGGTAGTGGGCCGTTGAAAGATTGTGGCAACCTGGAGACTCGGTGCGGTGATCGGCGGACAGAGATTAGTGAGCAGGACGATGTGGTGGTGCGTGGATCGGTGTCGGTGCATGGAGGATGACACGCAGACAGATAGACATCAATGGGCAGTCAGACGATGGCGGCAACCTGAAGACTCAATGCGGCGATCGGCAGACGGAGATCGGTGAGCAATAGCGGCAGAGACTGATGACGTGTGTGACAAACGTGTAGCTGGACGTGATGACGGCAGCGACTCAGGAAAGCAGCAAAAATTTTCCTAGGGTTTTGGGAATTTAGGCTCTGATACCATGTAGAAAATAAGGGTAATAATGTGTGTATGTATTCATGATCTCAGGGTACATTGTATAGTGGTACGGAATACCTATACAAGCTAGGAAAAGGAAATATAATCTAATTACAAGTACAAGTAATATCTACATTCCTCAACAACTCTTCTTTGTGGCGGAGGCAGGAGGCAAAGAGGTGGGAGGTGATATGGTGAAGGGAGGAGACGTAGAGGCGGATGCGAAGAACCCCTAATCAAGGGGGAGGATCTGGAGGTAGATGGCTTGAGGGAAGTTAGGGTTAGAAAGGTCTTTTCACATGTCTAAAATTAAAAGTGAGACTTTCTTTTTCTGCAAAATCCCCTAGGACAGAGGGAGTATAACATTTAAATGAGTAATTGACAATTTAAATTCCTATAAAAATTTGACTTTCATCTTATAATTATATAGATAAATATATTTTTATTACAATTAGAGATAGTCTCCTGTGAGGCAGACTAAACTTTAGCCAGTGACCTTTATGCAATTCTAACTATATTCTAGCTCCAGGGACCTATCTCTAATAATTTTACAGGGACCTATCTCTAATATTTATCCAGGGGCTTTTTTGTCCAATTTTTTCCACCATTTTCGCCAGCTGCAATGAAAAAAAATCTATAAAATATTTTTAAAATACAAAAAAATCAATAAGATTATCGAACTGAAAATCATAAACATCAGCTACAAATAACAAAACATCAACAAAAAATATAAAACATCGACTAAAAATTGCAGCAAGAAATATATATAAAAAACATAAATCAACAAAAAAATAGAAAAAAAACGTCAACTACAAGTAACAAAACATCAACTGAAAATCATAAAAATCATAAAAACATCAACAATCATACACAAAAATCAGAAAAATATCAACAAAGCTTAAATTATCAATTTTTTAAAAAAACTATATACATCAACCAATATCACCTAAAAGCTTAAAACAACAATTCTTATCACCTAAACTTCAACCGGAAAATGAAAAACGTGAACATAAGAAACAAAACTGAAATTTAGTTTTACCGAATTATCTTAATTATTACTACTATGTTTCAACATAACTTATAACCAGGTATGCAATAAAGTAAAGCATAAAGACACGAGCAATTTGGCTACGTAGTTCGGTGAAATTCACCCACACATGTAGGGTCTGGCCCAGTTCAGAATGAATCCACTAATCAGAAAGATACAGTACAAAGTACACCATACAATTATACTTATCTTATCTAACTATAACGTGAATCCTACAAGCTCCATTTGCTACCGATCTGCCTTGATTAGATTCCCTCTGACCTCGAAACTCGTCGACGCTGGATCTCCTCCTCCTGAGGAATTAAGGTATACGATTATGAACTTGATAACAGGTTACGTATGTTGGAACATAGAATTCTTGCTCTTGCAATACTCTCGAAAGATATAAAATATGTATGCAGATTTTTTCTATTAAGTCTGTGAGCTTAATGCAGCCGTGATATCCTCTTTATATAGTCCATGAGCAGATCAGAACCCTCCATAATTATCTCCATAATATTCCTATTCCTTATATGTTTCTGAGACATTTTCAAATCCCCTAAATAAAAGAATTTTCATTATCTCAAATATCCCATAAATCCTTTTCTATAATTATAGAGATTTTTCATAAACTCAGTATGCTTCTACCACACGCCTAAAGTACCATATTGTGGAATCACTTTTCTTCCATAAACAAATATCCACGCAATATTCTTGTCATTGGTGAAATCCTTTTAGCCTTCACCTTTCCGTATGTTACAACATAGACAATCTTCGTACGCATGAAGTTTATTTCATCTCCAATTCTGATGAGCATGAAGTCATGTGAAAATATAATTCCTTCTCCGCATAATATTCTGATTACAATCAAATCCCTGGAGATAGGAATTATCAAATCCAATCTCTTAAATAAAGGAATTAATATATTACGTCAAAATCCTTTCCATACAGGATATTTATCAAATTAATTTCAATTTCCATAAATCCAGTCCAATCCCATAAATATAGGAATTGATATATTCTTCAATAAAAATACCATGGACGAAAATACTTCTTCTCAGATTACAACTCCAAATTCCTTATATCACAAAAATTACCTTCTTTGATGTTTCAACCCAATAATTCCATATTTGCATAACTTCCACAAATTGCCAACTAGATAAATCTAGACTTTACAATCTCCCCCTTTGACATTTTGTGGACCAATCACCTTTTGGCATTTCAACACATAGCTTATGCAAATACGAACATCAACCTTGAGAACCACTTTGGATTTTGGAACATAGAAACATTACATATTTCCCTGAATTCCAGATTATCTCAACATCCAGGAATAATAAGCATGTTGGAACATCAACACAATGGAGCCAATAAAGTCATCCAAGAAACCAAAACATCTCCCCTTGGGATCATAAACATGCCAAACGCAATAGACACAGAAAATCAAAATATCCAATAAATGCAGCTCCCCTGAAGCAAATATCTGGCCTATGTTGGAACATAGTTATAGCATAACCTTTAAACTTCTTCAGGAGCAGCTATTTGTGCCTCATCTAATATGACATTTTCTGCCTCTAAAACTACCATCTAAATGGCTAGAGCTATGAACTTCACATAAATGGCCACAGACTTGGCCTTCTTCTCATCAACATTAAAATTTGTAGCCCCAGGATTCCATGGCAGATCATGCACATGTCTTAGATAAAATGCCCTCTTGTTTGGCTAATTCTCGAGTAAGAGATGTAGTGTTTCAAAAGGGAATCCAATAGTTTACATCAATCTAGAATAGACAAAAATACATGGTAGCCAAGCTAGATGAAGTAGCGTTCCCTTGAGTGGCCACTAAGATTGAAATCCTCCAGTAATTTCTTATAGAACATTATTGTCCTTCACCTCAAAGTTCTCAGCATAAACAATCTCTAAATCCTTGATGGTGAGCAGTCAAAGTCACTGATTGATCAGTCTTCTAGAAAATCTCACTGTCTTGCCTCTGATGTAAACTCTGTTGTATCACTTATAATCTAGATCGATGTTGCTTCCCATAAAATTCTTCTACGATCTCTCGGTTATACTCCTTGTAGATTGAGACAGCAGTCTTGAAACTCAAATAGTTCATGTAGGCTATAAATCTATACTTCTCATATGCACTCAAATCAGTTGTCCTAGCAGCTAAAATCATCCTTCTGCTTTAATCTCCTTCTTGTTGGCTACTGATTCTGCAGTCTGATCAGTAGTGCCTTCAATAATCTGCTCAACTTGTGTTGGAACATCAGTCCCTGATGTTGGAACATAATAGCTCTCAGATTCACCCACTTTTTCTGATGTTGGAACATTAAATCCTTTCATTACTTCAGAATTAACACCCTCAGTCTGTATCGGTGTTGGAATGTCACCATACTCATCTTCCTTCACTCCATCAGTACTTTCTCCCCCTATCTCCATGTCTACTGTTGGAACATAGGCTTGTTCACCACCTAGATCATGATCTTCTCCTGCCACATTTACTGATGTTTGAACATTAGAATCTCTAATCACAACATGCACATCTATTTCCATGTCCTCAAAATCAACTTCCAACATATCCGACCACGCCTCCATTTTCCCTCTTTTTATTATTTTTATTTTTCTAACATATGTACTATAAAAAAATCACGCAAATCTTGAGAAAAGAATAAATACCTCAAATTCGACAAACATCTAAGTGTTGTCTGAGGAGCTCAAAAGTTGCAGAGTCCAAAGGCTTTGTGAAAATATATGTAGACAATTATGATGTTGGAACATTACTAACCACCACTTCTTTCTTCTCAACCTGATCTCGAATTAACCGATGCCTTGTATCAATATGCTTTGTCTGAGAATGCTGGACTGGATTTTTTAGACATATCAATTGCACTTTTGTTGTCACACAACACCTTAAGAGGTTCTCCTTGAATTCCATAATCATTCAACATTTGTTTCATACATAAGAATTGTGCACAACAACTTCCAGCTGCAAGACACTCTGCCTCAGTAGTTGATAAAGAAATCGAATTATTTTTCTTGCTATACCACGACACTAGATTTGAACCAGTAGAAAAACATCCACCAGTAATGCCTTTGCTATCATCTACATTTTCTTCCCAATCAAAATCACTATACTAATCAAGATGAGAGTCTTGATTCTTAGAATGCCAGATTGCATACTTAGAAGTCTCACTAATATATCAAATTGTTTTGACTGCAGTCAAGTGAGCTTCCTTAGGGTCAACCTGAAATCTTGCAAACACTCCAACCATACTCATCTCAAATTCGGGTTGCATCAAAGTCACAAAATCTTGTACCAAGGATGGTGAAGTCAACCCAAAGATCATATCATCAACATAGATTAGAGCAATTAGTATATTTGATTATTCTCGAAAAACAAGCAAGGTGTGATCTTCTCCCCCCTTGATGATAACCTTTCTGAATAGGAAAGGTAGTGAGTCGCTTATACCATGCCCTTGGTGCTTGTTTTGATTTATACAAAACCTTCTTGAGTCGATGATATACTTTCTCATTAACCAAACCATTTAGGAGAGCACTCTTGACAACTATGTGACATAGAGTAAAATTCATAGTGCAAGTCATAGCAAGGAGAATTAAAAAAGATTCTAACCTGGCAACTGGTGCGAATGTCTCATCAAAATCAAATTCTTCAACCCGAGTGTAGTCCTGAGCAACTGACATTGCTTTATCATCACTGTGTTTGAATAGCCCAAGTTCTTATTGCATTTCCGTAATCCAATACTTATCAAGTACAACATCTTTGTAATTCTTGGGTTTAATAATGGAGAGAAAACATTGTAGACCATCAAGTTCCCAATAATAAACTCAAGGGATCGACCGAGTCCTTCTTTTGCTTGATTCAACCTGCACTGATGTTAGAACATGGAAGAGTTCTGGGGAGGGCGGTGTTCCAACATTGCTGAAGTTTTAAGAGTCATCAGCTTCATCTTTAAGATCTGCTTCATGTGATGTTCCAACATCATTACGTCCCTGATATGAGAAATTAACCGATGTTGAAACATGGTCAGCCGTACGATCTACCTCTTCATATTTAGCACTCAAGTAGTTTACTTCTTGTTCCAACATGTAACATTTGTCTGATGACTGTATACAAGTAAGAACTTTGTTGTTACCATGTTTCACTATGAACTTCTCCTTATGGAATTCCACGATCATATTATCATCACACAGTTGGCTGATACTTAGGAGACTAGCCTTTAGATCTTTCACCAACAGAACACTAGTGCATACGGGGAATCCTTCAATATGTAGTTCACCTTTTCTAACTACTCGAATCTTCTTTCCATTTCCAAATGTAACAAAACCACTATCATATGGTTTGATGTTTTTCAGAAATTCCCGAGTTCTAGTCATGTGGCTAGAGCAACCACTATCAAAGTACCACGAGTCTCTAGAATGTGCAATAAGGGAAGTATGTGCAATAAGACAAGTATTAGTGCGTTTAAAAACCCATACTTTCCTGACCATCCTTGATCGCTGGACATCATCTATATTGGAGCACACCAATAATTGTTGTCCAGTCATGATATCCCTGAGCAGTTTCCGACATTGTTCCTCTGTATGGCCTTGATGCATGCAGTAAGTACAGATGAGAGGTTTCTTCTGGCGAGTCTTGATCAAAATTTCTCCTGAATCTTCGACTTGAGATTGATTGTTCCACCTGGTGAGTTTTCATATCTGATTCTTTGTCGATCTCCAAAGTTCTTTCCCATGGTCAGAATGTCATCAAGTTTAGCCTTACCAGTGTTTAACTTGGTAATAACTGCTTCGGCCTCTTAGTTGTTTTCCTTAGATTTAACTCTAGTTCTTCAATCTCTCTTATGAGTTCAACAACTAAAACTAGCCTTCTCCTTCTCAGCAAGTTGATTTTTCTCTTCCTTCAACACTGTGTTTGTATCAACAACTTACAGCCACATGCCATACATTTTTTTGTATGACGTGTATATATCCTCATCACTCATGACTTGCCCTTCATCATCACTGAAAGAGTCATCAGAACCTGTTTTGGAACATACAATAACATTCTTTTCTGACATGTGAGAAGATGCATCGTCATTGATCCATTGAGAACTTTTGCTCCAAATGCCACATAATTGCTTGTGAGTTCATCTTCCGATCTTCGTCTTTCTTATCTTCTTTGTCTTCACTCCATGAGGTAACTTATGATTTTCCCTGCTTCTTTCGAGTATTTGCACATTTAGCCTGGATATGACAATATCCTTCACACCCTCGACATTGAATTATTCTAGGCAGCCTTGCTTCACCACTTTGATTTCTAGATAATTGCTAATTTCCTTGTTCTATCCGAGTTCCACGATTACCAAAATCTTGAGGCTGAGGTCTATTTCCACCAGATCTTTCCCGTGTTTTCTTATTTACCACCTTGTTCAACATTCTTGAGAAATTCTTGGTAATTAGGGCAAGTTCATTAATACCATCATCACTGTCAGAATCATGGTTGATATTTGATGAAGATGATTTGAACGCCAACTCCTTCTGGACTTTCCTCACAAGCTGTTGTAGGATCATCTCATAGGTCTACAAAGATCTCATTAGTTCATCTACGGTCATTGTGGCTACGTTTCTTTCCTCTTGAATTGCTGCTGCTTTCATAGCAAATCTTTTAGGAAGATACCTCAAAGTCTTCCCCCAAATTTTACTTCCTTGTAGACTTTCACAAGTTGATGCGCTATATTGGAGATATCCCTGAGTTTTCCATTGAATATAGCAATGGTATCATCCTCCTCCATCTTCAGTTCCTCAATCTTTGTAGCTAACATCTGTAGTTTGGATTCAAGTACACGGCTTGTTCCTTTATGAACGGTCTGCAATATATCCCAAGCTATCTTTTCCTAGTGGCATGTTGAGATGAGTTTAAACTGATTTTCATCCACTGCTGTGAAGATAGCATTTAACGCCTTTGAATTTTCCAGTGGAGCCTTCAGTTCACCTGGAGTCCATGTAGACTTGTCTTTGAGTTTTTGCTTCTTCGTACTCGATTCTCCTTCTTTCTCCTTCGAACTAGTTTCAACATCTTCAGTAGGAGGACTCCATTCAATTTCAATAAAGCGGCATGCCAATTCATCCAATGAATTTATGAACACCCGCATGCAATCCCTCTAGTAGTTGTAATTCGTTCCTTCCAGCAGTGATGGCTGAGACACAGAAGCTCCTTCTCTGGTCATTATTGGTAAAAATGGATCACACTTTCCTTGACACAACCAAGGCACAAATAAGTGACCTTGCTCTGATACCAATTGAAATTTGATTTTAGTGAATTATCCTAATTATTACTACATGTTCCAATATAACCTATCTAATCAAGTATGCAATAAAGTAAAGCACAAAGACACGAGACTTGGTTACGCCGTTCGGTGAAATCTATCTACATATGCGGGGCCTAGCCCAGTTCATAATGCATTCACTAATCAGAAAGATATAGTACAAAGTGCACTATACAATTATACTTATCTTATTTAACTATAACGTGAATCCTGCAAGCTCCTCTTGCTACCGATCCACCTTGATCAGACTCCCTCTGACCTCGAAACTCGTCGACGCTGGATCTCCTCCTCCTGATGAATTAAGGTATACGATTATGAACTTGATAACATGTTACGTATGTTGGAACATAGAATTCTTGCTCTTGCAATACTCTCGAAAGATATAAAATATGTATGCATATTTTTTATTTTAAGTCGGTGAGCTTAATGCAGCCGTGTTGTCCTCTTTATATAGTCCATGAGCATATCATAACCCTCCATGATTATCTCCATAATATTCCTATTCCTTATATGTTTCTGAGGCATTTCCAAATCCCATAAATAAAAGAATTTTCATTATCTCAAATATCCCATAAATCCTTTTTCATAATTATAGAGATTTTCCATAAACTCAGTATGCTTCTACCACACACCTAAAATACCATATTGCGGAATCTTCTTTCTTCCATAAACAAATATGCACGCAATATTCTTGTCATCGGTTAAATCATTTTAGGCTTCAGATTTCCGTATGTTACAACATAGATAATCTTTGTACGCATGAAGTTTATTCCATCTCCAATTCTGATACACATGAAGTCATGTGCAAATATAATTTATTCTTCACATAATATTCTGATTACAATCAAATCCCTTGAAGATAGGAATTATCAAACATAATCCATTAAAGAAAGGAATTAATATATTCTGTCCAAATCCTTTCCACACAGGATATTTATCAAATCAATTCCAATATCCATGAATCCAGTCCAATCCCATATGTATAGGAATTGATATATTATTCAATAAAAACACCATGGACGAAAATACTTCTTCTCGGATTACAATTTCAAATTCCTTATATCACCGAAATTACCTTCTTTTATGTTTCAACCCAACAATTCCATATTTGCATAACTTCCACAAATTGTCAACTAGATAAATCTAGACATTACAAAAACACTACAAAACATCAACCTATATCACCGAAAAAAATATAAACTTCAACTCCTATCACCTTAAACTCATCTAGAAAATGAAAAACATCAGCATGAGAGGAAAAAAACCAAAAAAATCAACCCATATAACCCCAAAAACGCTACTCTCTTTGGTCTCCAAACAATGGCACCCTTTTTTCTAACATTTTCTCAATGTATGTTTGACCACCAATAACTTTAGTTGTTTATAATAACAGACTTTAAAATTTTTCTTTTTAAAAACTACACATTACAGGGAATCCGTAGACATCTCACATGATGTACGGTATTGTATACAGTAAAATTTATTAATGGTCAAACATTCTAGAAAAAATTTGCAGTAAAAGGGGCCATTGTTAGGAGACCAGAGAGAGTACAAAACATCAACTCATATCAACTAAAACTCACCCAAAAAATGGAAAACATCAACATGAAAGAAAAAAACTAAAAACGTCAACAAAAAAGCTACGGTACCTCAAGAGTATAAATTCTTCACCCTGAAAATCATAAAACATCAACAAATTTTTTTAAAAAAAAAAACAAGTATCAACCTATATCACCTAAAAACTACAAACATCAACTCCTAACACCTAAAATTCAGCCGAAAAATGAAAAAATCAACATAAGAAAATAAAAAATACTACAAAAATCAATTCATATCACGCCAATAAAATACAAAACATCAACCCATATAAAATAAACCTAATATGGAAAATGAAAAACATCAACATGAGAGAAAAAAAAACTACAAATATCAGCCAAAAAGTTAAACTACCTCAACAACATAAATTCTTCAAAAAAAAGGTCCTAGTGAGATTTGAACCCATGCCACTAACCTCAAAGCCCACTTACTAACCACTACACCAAAGAACAATTGCTAAACTTTCTCTCAGTCAAATAATAATAAACCCCAACATACACCTCAAGAATATAAATTCTTCTCAAAATATAAGGCCTAATGGGCTTCGAACCCGGGTCTATAACCTCAAAGACCAAAACACTAACCACTACATCAAAGAACATTTACTTATCATATACTCATGTCAAATAATATTAAATCTCAGCAATTTTTTAAAAAAAATAAAACACAAAATTAAACCTTACATCTCATGAGCAGAAGCTCAACTGTCTGTTGTCGACGTCATCTCCGTCGCCATCGCCAATGCGTGTCTGCACACACAGGCTTCTTCTCCAATGATGCGCATGGATCTCACGTGTGCATCGTCGCCTCGCCTCCATCAGTCTCCTTCATCGTTGCCTCTGTCGTCGCCTTTGCCTTCGTCCTTGAAACCCTATCTCCATCGTCGCCTGCAATTAATCGTTGCTGCTGCAATCAGTCGCCGCTGCCCTAGCTCCGCCGTGACGTCTCTGCAACTAATCACCGATTCATGAGCTCCAATCGAGAACGAAGACATCGATGATCGATCTTGCTAGTTTTTCACGATCGTGGCTCTGGTTTTCTCAATCTTGCTAGAACTGCAGTGTTGCGACCTCTGCTGGGAGCTTGTTGATCGCAACATTGGAATCTGAATCGTGAGCTTGTCGATCTCCACCATGAGCTCTTCGATCATAGCATCGGAGATCCAGTAGTAGTGTCTGGTGGAATTCGGCGGTAACGGTCGGCCGGAGGCAATTTTCGACAGGGTTTCGATTGGGGAGGAGGAGAAAAGAAAATTAAAAATTCTGATATTTTTGTGACATATATAGTATTTGATAATTGCACAATATGTCCCTAAATTTATTAGCATTTAAAAAAACCATCACAAATAAAATTTACAATAATTGCACAATAAACCCTACCATAAAGTTTAGGCTGCCTAAAACAAGAATTTGTGTTACAATTATTGAATTAATAATAGCATTAATTATAAATTGTATTGAGCTTTTATCTTCTACATTATTAAAATTCAATATTACACATTCGAATATAAGTTTTTGTATTTTAAACTAGGTTAAAAGTACGATATTATTAAATTAATTTTACTTTTAAATATTATATCCTAGTTAAACATAGTAAAATGGTTTAAAGTAAAAAATAATTACCAACATTTAATGCTTTTGGCAACTGAGAGCCTCCATTAATGAACTTTTATACACATAGAGCGTATTTAACTGTGTCTATTGGTATTTCTTCCACGTATGATTGATGTCTTCAAGTAACTTTTGGATAAGTATTTTTGGTTTGAGAGTGTGTCAATCTTACGTGTTCACTGACTTTCTCCAAACTGACCTTTGGGTTGAAGATGCTCTAAGGTTCTTTAGCCACGTCATACTAAATGACTCTCAACCTCAAATATCATCTTTAATGCAGGGGTCAAATAAGGGTAGGCTCGTTAAATTAGTGATTTGGATCAACCCATTATCTAAACCCAATTAACCTATTATCCAGTCAACCCATTTATTAATGGGTTATAATGGGTTGGATCACAAATGAGTTGGATCATTAAATGGATAACTAGTGGATAACCCATGAGATAACTCATATGATCCAATATGTTAAAATATATTAGACTAAATTATTTTTTGGTCCCTTACATATTTACCAATACCTTCTTTTGGGCCCCGAGACCAAAATTGCTTTAATCGGCTAGTAACATTATGAAATTGAATCTTTTGGACCCCAGAGGCAGTTTTCAGGTATACCAGAATGATTTTCTGGTATAGCCAAGGGTATTTCAATAATTTTACAAATTAAAAATATTTTCAATTAACAATATATTTTCTTTTGAAATTTACTTTTGTTTTGGGTCAGGTCCCTGGTTTAAAAATCTGGGCTGGGTTCCTGGTTTAAAATTTTGGGCTGGGTTCTAGGGTTTCCCGCCGCTGCCGTTCGCCACTAGCATCATCACCACAGGGCTCGCCGCCGCCGTAAAATCAAAGTAGGATCGGCGTCGATCCCGTACCCCATCCCCATCCTCAAATCGTTCTTCACACTGCAATTTAGAGGGCTATCGACGTGGATTTCTTCTATCGATGTGAAGCTTTGATTTGAAGTTTCGACCCCATCCCCATCCTCAAAAGCTTTAATTTGAAGCTTCGATACCGCCGCTGAAATGTTTACAAGGAAGAAGATGATGAAGCTTACGAGGATGAAGATGATGAATTGGGCCGAAATGTTTTTATGCCCAATTTTTTTGATTTTTGTTTCTTCCTTAAACAAAATGACATCGTTAACCCTATTCTCTTCCTCTTTCTGCGCCGCCGTCTACCTTCGCTGCACCGCCGTCCGCCGTCGAACCTAGTTGCGCTGCTGTACCCCAGAAGAAGACGAAAATTCTCTGTGGAAGAAGACGGATCTTCGGGTAGGCTTTTCTGTGGAAGAAGACGAAGATCCAAAATTAATCTTTGGGTTTCTCTGCGGGCAGGCTTCACTGTGAGAAATGGAAAATAAATAGTGGAGATCCGACGGGTGGTGATGAGTGGAGGTCGGCGGGAAGAGGCTTGGAGGAAGAAGAGGGGTTTTCTCTTTTTTTCTGGTTTGTTTAAACTCAGGGGTATAATTGCCATTTTACATATTTTGGCCAATTTTACCGTTGACTTTACCTGAAAACCACCTCGTGGGACCAAATGATTCAATTTCAGAATGTTACTGGCCGATAAAACGCAGTTTTGGACTCGGGGACCAAAAGAAGGTATTGGTGAATATGTAAGAGACTAAAAAAATAATTTAGTTATTATATTAATCCAATAAGTCATTATGTAATTAACTCAACAAGTTATCATTCAATTTTCTCTCTCTCTCTCTCTCCCCCCCTCTTTATTCTTCTCTCTCAGCCTCGAGTTAGTCAATTTGGGTTTCAACCTCAAGTTAGTAGGGGTGGGCTTTGATTCAGGGTTAGTCATAGTTAGAACTTTCATCTAGGTTATCGGATCGTGTTCTTTGGTCCGAGTTGTCGAAATCGGTCGAGATCGAAAAACCCTTAGTTTCCGCTTGACTCGTTTAAATTATGTCGAGCTTGAGCTCGGCTCAAGTTTGATCGAACCTCTTAAATATTGGTTCGAGGTCGGGGTTCGAGTGAAACAAATTTGACTTGAGTTTGTGTTTGAGTTTGAACGAGCCCTTAAAATATTGACTAAGCTCGTTCTTTGAGCTCGATCGAGGATGGTTCAACCGGGGGAGGTTTCCGGCAATCCATCGGCAATTTACATCCATCCAACAACATTTGAGGGCTTTCAATTGCATTAGAGTTGAAGCACTAGAATGGCAAAACTTCTACCATGATAGTACTATGAAACCTTATTCCCCCCCACCCAATTTTGGCTCTATCCCACTACTCTCAATCCTGATGTTTGTTTTCTCTAATATGATGGAAACGCCGGAAACGTAAGTTGATCTTTTGCTATTTTTTCCTGTAATTGATGCTGACATGAACACCGATTGAAGTGCACAAGCTTTGCAAGGACGACCTCAAAGGTCGGTTTTGAAGTGTGATGAATATGTTTGTGTTTTTCCCCTTTCTTCTTCCAGTATATTAAGTTGATTGTCCTATTTTACAATTAGTTCGTCGGCATAATTGTTGTCTTCTACCACTACGAGAAGCGGTTAATCAAGGAAGTATGATAAGTACTTCCTTATCATTAGGCTAATTTCGTTAAACCAACACTAAAATTTAAACTTGATAATGTCAGAAGCCAATTTTGCTACATTTAGCTATGACTATGTGTGCGTGTGTGTTATTTCCCTACATTTTTCTTTTTTTTTTAATAAAAACCACCCTTAGGTGGGGGGATTTTATTATGGCTCCCCGAGCCTCCAAATTGGGATTTAATTCCCCTAGAGTCAGTCAAATAGATAGATACATGAGAGAATTGGACACTAGTTGTAACAATTCCAACAGGCATAGGCTTATGCCTTATACAAAAGAATGCATGTACAAAAGAATGAAGAGTTTGTTTCTCCATACATATATGCAAATCAGAAAACAGGAGTAGCCCTTCTGTTTGTGTAAGACTCCACAACCCCTAGTGTCGAATTACACTCCAGCCTAGCATGTCCTGTTTTATGCCCTGATTCTTCTCCAAGAGTGTAGGTTATTCTTCAAAAGCTTTTCTCTCAGTTGTGGGATGCTTCTGAGATCAGTGAAATGCTGTGATTCCCTCCTCTGCTGTCCAAACTTTGCTAAGAAGTCTGTAGGTCCATTGATTTCTCTGTAGATATGGAAAGCTCGAAAACTGTTCTGCCTCATTAAGTCAGCCACTTGTCTGGCCAGTTGAATACAATTCCATGGAGGCTCCAGTTTTCCATTGATGATGCTCACTGCAAGTTGACTGTCCATCTCCAATGAGACATTATTGAAACCATTTTCCATTGCCATTTGAATGCCTTGAAGGGCTGCTTGAAGCTCCACCTGCAAAGGGGAAACACCCTATGTTAGTTTGTAAAAAGCAAACCTGAATCTACCCCCAGTATCTCTTATGAGACCCCCAACTGATGATGAGTCTTGTTTAAAAGATGCATCAACATTCAATTTTAAACCACTATCAGGGGGCTCCCACTTGATGGGGATTAGTTTTGTAGGTGGGGGCGGATTCAGAACTGAAATTAACCCTCTTTGAATCCATATGCAATCAGAGAGATGGGCAGAAACAAATGGCCTAGCTATAGAGATGAGTCTACAATTTGCCTTAACCTGATTCCAGGTATGTAGAGGAGTTTTCTTAACACCCTGGTATAATGTCTGACCCCTTGCTTTCCAAAGTTCCCATAGAATTAAACAAGGCAGAGAACAGCACAGAAAAACATGCAATTTTGACAGATGTGTAATATTCCAGTAGGTTGTTAATCTATCCCATAGATTAACAAAATGGACCTGTGGTAGTTCTAAAATAGCATGCATTTGTTTCCATATGAAAGAGGCATAGGGGCATGTGTTAAAAAAATGTTGCAAGGTGTCCTCATGCTCACAGAAAGGACACTTGGATACATTAACAATCCCAAAATCATTGAGCATGTCATCCATAGGCATCAAATTGTTAAGAATTCTCCAAGTAAGGAATGAAATCTTCACTGGTAAGTTTAGAGACTGTACCTTCTTCAATGATGTAGATTCTCTATGCCTGTGTCTCAGGCTTCTATAAGCACTTTTAACCGAAAACTTACCTTGTGGGCTTGGGGTCCAAACCATGATATCCATATCCTCAGTGAAAATGTGTTCCCTTTGCATCTCCTGTAAAATATCAGTAGAAATGTATGGTGCCAAAAAAGATAATATTGGTGCCTTGTTAGTATAGAAATCTCTAACTGTCAGATCAGGATGCAGGGGGCCAATACTACCTAACTTGTCAATCAGCATTCCATAGCCTAGCCAATTGGAACACCAAAAGCTGCAGGTACCTCTTCCTAGAATGATTCTAGTATGGTTTTCTGCAAAGTCAGAAACTGACTTCACTCTCTTCCATGTATCAGAGGTTCTTCTATGGCTTGGGAGGGACCAAAGAAACTTGGTCCAAGGTGCTGTGCCCTGCTGCATTTTCCACCAAAGCTTGAGGGAATATGCATCTATAATGGAGTCTAAATTTTTGAACCCAATCCCATTTTCTTCTTCTGGGAAAGCCATTCTTTCCCAGGATCTCCAATGCTTATGCTTCCTTCCTTCTGTTTCCCCCCATAGAAAATCTGAGCATAGCATTTCAATTTTCCTGAGAATGAAACTTGTTGGCTGCATCACAGCAAATACATGTTGAGGTATAGAGGAAAGAACATACTTAATTAGTGTTATCCTTCCACCTTTGGATATCCATTTTGAGTTCCATGTATGTATTCTAGCACTTATAGCTTCTAAAATGCCATGGAAATGTGTATTTAGCTTTCTACCCTTATAGATAGTGCAGCCTAAATACTTAAAGGGGAAACTACCCTCCTGCATTCCCAAGATGCTCTTAATTTTTCTTTTTTGTGCTCTACTGCTTTTGTCACCTGTGTAAAAACTGGATTTCTGCATGTTTGCCTTCTGCCCAGTTGCCATTTCAAAGGAGGTGATAAATGCAGCAAAATTTTTGAGAGACTTTTCAGCTGCTTTAAGAAAGATGCATGTGTCATCAGCATAAATCAGATGTGTAAGTGGGGTAGTGTGCTGTGGTAGATGAAACCTAGCTAATGTACCAGACTCAAATAATGCATGAAGCTTCCTAGACATGAGTTCAGTTAAGATGTTAAACAGGAAAGGTGACAGGGGGTCACCCTGTTTGAGTCCTCTTGATGCCTTGAAGAACCCATAAGATACTCCATTTATTATGACTGAAAACCATGCAGATGCAATATTAGACATAAGTATTCTAACCAAAGAGCCATGAAATCCCAGTTTAAGCAGTAGAGAATTAAGAGCAGTCCAGGAAACCCTGTCAAAAGCTTTTGTCATATCTAATTTGAGGATAAGGTTGAGACACTCATTATCTTTCTGCAAAAATCTAGTAGATTCTTGCATCAGGATAACATTGTCTGCTATTTCCCTCCCTTGGAGGAATGCTAATTGTTCACTTGATATAAGTGAGGGCATCAGCTGTTTTATCCTCTCCATCAGTATCTTGGAGCAAACTTTATTGCTAAAGTTTGAGAGACTGATTGGTCTGAACTCACTGAAGGTTGAGGGGTGCTGATTTTTGGGGATAAGGACTATATGAGTGGAAGCCATTGCCCTTGGAATTGGTGTACCAGCTTGAAAATCTCTTACTGCCTCAGTAAGGTCTTGGGCTATGATGTCCCAACTGCTTCTATAAAACAGTCCATGGAAACCATCAGGTCCACTTGCACTGTGTTCTCCAAGACTAAATACTGCAGCTTTGACCTCATCAGTTGTAACTGGTTTCAAGAGCTCTGTATTGGTCTGAGGAGTAATCAAGGATGGAATGTCTTTGAGAAAAAATGTTAGGTTTTCACCATGCATATCTGTATTCTCATCCTGGAGAAGATTTGTAAAAAATCTTTCCCCTGCACTTCCAATAGCATCCTGGTCAGTTAACCAGTTCTGATGCTCATCCTGAATCTTTTGTATGGACAATCTAGAGTGCTTCTGTTTTACAGAGTTGTGGAAGAACTGGCTATTGCAGTCCCCTTCTTTCATCCATCTAACTCTATTCTTTTGTTTCCAGAAGGTGTCTCTCTCCTTGATTTTGGTTAGGAGGTTTGTTCTAGTAGTATTGAGAGCTTCTAGGGTTAAGGGGTTATCAAGTTCATCATTCTCAGCCTCCAGTCTGTCTACCTCTTGCTCTGCTTCTTTTATGTTTTGGAAAACATCTTTGAAGACCTCCCTGTTCCACTGTTTAAGAAAAACTTTGAGCCTTTTGAGTTTATTACAAAATTTTGACATTCCATAACACTCTATAGGCTGCTCCCAGTTGTTCCTTAAGACCTGTTGGAATCCCTCTCTCATGTACCACATATTTTGAAACCTAAATGGCTTTGGGTAGGTTTTGGCCTGGTTGTTTAAGCTTGCTAAGAGTGGGCAATGGTCTGATGTGGTTCTATTCAGCACATGGATTGAGGTGCTTGGGAAGATTTGTCTAAGTTTCAGGTTAACTAGACCTCTGTCTAGCTTTTTAGAAACCTTTTCTTTAACTTTTATTTCTTTCCCTTTCAATCTGTACCCAGCCCATGTGTAAATGTTTCCCACTGTGTGAGGTTCCTCCATATCCATAGCATTTATAAAGACATCAAAGTCCATTATACTATCTATTTCAGGATTGGAAGAACCATTGTACTCAGAAAGAGTTCTAATGACATTGAAGTCACCTATCAAGAGATATGGTAAGGAAGGTAAATTTAGAATTCTGCCATACATCTCTTGTCTTTCTAGCCTAGAGTGCTCAGCATAAACAACAACTAGATACCAGGCTTTCCCTGGATCCTGGTTATCTATTTTGAGTACTGTAAAATTGGGATCATTATGGATGAGTTAGATGTGTATATTAATGTTCCACATAATCCATATTTTCCCTGATTCAGATGCTAAACTAGAGTGAAAGTGTAATATCTTAGTGAAACCATCTAGAGTGTTATGTTTCTGCTTAGGTTCAATAATGGCTAAGATATCAGGTCTATGGACTAAACCTAATTCTTTTATTCTATCCACAGAGGTGGTTAAACCATTTACATTCCATGCTAAGAGTTTACAATTCATGGGAAATATTTTGTTTTGCAGCTAGCCTAGAACTGATTCTGTTAGGTTGAGTGAAGAAGGTAGGTTTCTTCTTCTCAACCTTGCCAGTTTGATTCTGCTGGTCTACATTGGCTATATTAGGTACAACAGTCACAGAAGGCACATAATGAGCAGCAGAAATATGAGCAAGAGCTTGTACAGAGGTATCAACTAGAGTAGGCACATTATTATGATTCATGGCATCCATATTATCAGTATGCACATCATTTACATCCTGAGGATCTATATTAGCAGTTGCAATCTCAGACTCTTTTCCAGGCATATTGACAACAGATAATACATTTGACACATTCTCCATCACAGACACATCATTATCTATATGCTCATCATCATTCTCAATCACAGGCACATTCTCATTCTCAATGACAGGCATATTCTCATCCTCTTTCATAGCAGGTAAAGATGTGACAGTAAAATTATTGGTGGTACTTTTAGAGGAAGAATGTGGAACCTGTTTGGTGAGACTCTTCTCAGCATTGGCCAAGGAAGCATCTTTTTGGATACTTACTTCCATAAGATCCATTTCGAGATCCACAGCTTGCTCCTCAGCTTGTTCCTCATTTTCTTGAACCTCATCCAAAAGTTGAAAACGATTAGTAGTTTGGAACATAAATTGACCAGAAGTACCTGTTCTCAATGGTGATGTGAGATCATCCAAAGAACTTCCTTTCTTTGATGGCTCCGATTTTGCTGGTGATGGTGAGGGTGAATCATGGATGATCAGTCCTTTTCCTTTGTCTAAAGGTGGTTCCTCCATGGTGATAGCGTCCAGGAAAACATCCTCATCCTCCTCCTGGATTATGTGAAGGTCTGCTCCATCTTTCTTTTTCCAGACCTTCTCAGGCTTTTTCCCAAGTTCTGGATTTTGTTGAGGTTTCTTGTGGGCACCAGTGACTGGGCCTTGGCCTTTTGGTACTTGCCCTGTTGCTGTGTTCTTGGTAGCACCAGGGCCTGCTTGTGGAGTTGCTTGTGCTGAAGTTGAAGTGATCCCATTCCTCATTCTACAGGTTGACCCATTGTGACCCAATTTCTTACATTCCTTGCAGTAATGGGGGGGATCCTCATAGATGATATTGTAATACTTATGTTTTCTCAGGGTCCCTAGTCTAACTTTAGCAGGGAGTGGCTTCCTAAGGTCGAATTCTACACTCATTCTGACTGTAGAAGGTCTTGATAAGTTCTCTGTTGGGATATCAGCATAAAGAAACTTGCCTAGAGACTCACCAATACCTTCTATGGCATCAGGGTGAAAGAAGTGTGTCGGTGGCAGCTCGACATTGATCCAGATGGGTGCAAATGAGGGCTCCTCATCAATGTCAAAATCCTTGGTCCACTTTAGTATCCTCATTACAGTTCCTCCAAGATTCCATGTGTATCTGCTCCAGCAGCGATGCAGATCCTCGTCTAGGTCGAAAGTGATTCTCACGTGCCTCACATCCAGAGCAGTGATTTTGTATTCCCCTTTGAAACCAATTGTCTGAAAATGGTGCCGGAGAAATGGCAAAGTTGGCCGGCCTCTGGTGAATTTTCCAACTAGGGCATCGTTGAATGGTTCGGCGATGAGGTCGATTTCTTCCTCCGTGAAGAAGCAGCATGGTTCCCCTTTGTATGACAGTTGAGGTTTGAGGTTCAATTTCTTGAGCTTAGGGGTCGTTTTGCTATCTGGGTTGCTCTTTGGTTTGAGGCAATCAGCGTAGGCCGATGGCAGGCTGCCTCCAGGTGAAGGAGCCGCCATGTGAGGTTAAAACGGTGGTGGCGATATAGCCGTTACAGTGGTCGGAGGTCGGAGCTTTCTTAGTCTTGGAAAAACATATTTTCCCCTACATTTTTCTATGTTTGTGTGTGATATCGGCGCCCTTTCACTACTAATCTTGTTTTCGATGTTGTTAATACAGCCCTTAAAGAAGCAAAGTGTATTCAACAAATATATTGCCATGTCGGAGAAAGGTTAGGTCTTTGCTCAGCCTATTAGTATTTTCAATAAGTGACTACATCTCGAGCTATAGATGAGCTGGTCTACTTACATATAGATTGATGATCTATGTAAGGTAGTCCGAACACATATAAAAGTTGAGAAGGTTGTGACACTGATCATCAGTTTTAAAATGTTAATTTGACATGATTATAGAAAATATTTTTTGGAAGTATTAAGGTATAATAAAATGAAATGGTGAGAAATATTTTATTTAGCCCATAAAACAAACACACTAACAAACTTATAGTGCAACACACTGCTAGGAACTCAGATAGCGTATAACATTTGAGGAGTTATATGAGTTGATCATTACTAATGTAACCATAATTATGTTGTTTTCCACAAAGGAATTATATGTATTTTGTATCACTGTTTTTCCTTTGTTTTTAATACTTGCACTTGTGGTTTCCTTGTTTAAGATTCAATCTTGATACGAATTAAGTTTTATTTATTTATTTATATTAGGATTTTTAGAATATAGCACTATACTCTTTTTTTAACTTGATTTTTTTTAATAAGGTAGTGTGATTATTTATTTTATTTTAGAATAAGGCTCATTAATTCAGCCATGTTGGCCTTAGAAGAATTAATGTTTCGATCATGCATTTATTTTAAGGTTTAGAATATTCATTTCTGATTTGATTAGGATTAGATTCTGTAAGATTAGATAAGGCAATATTCATTCAAGATTTATATTGAAGAATATAGTCATTTATTTTAGATAGTCTAGTTAAATATGGTTTTAGCTTTTTAAAGCTGTCATAATTTTTTTTAGTTTCTTGTTTGTATTTTTGAATACCATACCTATGTACTATAAATAAGGGTGATTTTCAACATTATTTTTGCATTACCCCACTTTTATCAATCAAATATACAACATTTTGTGTTCATACTCTTTGCTTGCAAGCTATTCTATTATCGCTTAACCCCGATGACTAGTTAATTATCAATAAACCTTGTAATCTGATCCCGGTGGCTAGTTAGAGAGCAAGTTGATATTAGGTGACCCGAGGGCTAGACACCCAAATTTCGTGCGAGATAGTGCGGGTTTGCAGATCCCTTCACTAGATCAAATATATTAATTCCACAATCGTGAATCTTCGCAAGGAGATTCATATCAGTTGGTATCAGAGCAAAGTGGAGGATTTTGCGACCATATTTTATTTTTTGACTAGAAAAAAAATCAAAAAAAAGAAAAAAAATTGGAACACTTCCGCCGCTGGTCATCTTCACCGTCGCCGGAAAGCTTCATCTTTGGCTACTCCGTTCATGCACCACCACTTATCCCCTCAGTCTCTGTCTTTGACCGACCACCGGTTTTGCTCGCCGCCCGTCCGTTCATCAATCTTATTCTCCGGCGAACATCGTGATTGTTCCAGATTTGCTTCATTCCTTTCCGACCATGTCCGCCGCCGCTGAACTTGTCGGTCTTCCCTTGATGACTTTCTTCAGGCCGTTCGCACCAGTAACCAGCCGGACTTGCTCCATTTATAACCGGCGTAGTCCATTTCCTAGTTCTAGGAGAAGGCACTCCGGCGAGGAAAAACTCAGAGCAGAACGTCTCCAGTGCAGAAGAAGACGGCGCTTGACTTCACGCGCGACTCATAACCCATGTGCGTGAATCTCACGCGCATGCCCCTTTGAAAGCGCATTTTGTCACGCGCGATATAGATGTCCATCCTTTCAACTCGCGAGTTCTTCAGTTTATCATGATATATTGAATTTATCGAGATTTTCTCGCCAACTGTACTCTATCTCGTGAGTTCAAGGATTTTCTGCCTAGTCAGCACACAGTCACTGCCTAGTCAGCGTCAATTCACCGTTTACTAGCCAAATTCCACAGGGATGACGTGGGATGTTTATCTCCATTTATTTTTGAAGATCGTTCACATTTTGAGGATGAAACTTTTTGACATTGGAGGGAATGATACGAATTAGGTTTTATTAATTTATTTTTATTAGGATTTTTAGAAGATAACGCTATACTCCTTTTCCCACTGGGTTTTTTAATGAGGTAGTGTGATCATTAATTTTATTTTAGAATAATGCCCATTAATTCAGCCATGTTGGCATTGGAAGAATTAATGTTTCGGTCATGCATTTATTTTAGGGTTTAGAATATTTAGTTCAGATTTAATTAGGATTAATTTGGTAAGATTAGATAATGCAATATTCATTCAAGATTTATCTTGAAGAATATAGTCATTTATTTTAGGTAGTCTAGTTAAATATGGTTTTAGCCTTTTAAAGCTGTCATAATCCTTTTCAGTTTCTTGTTTGTATTTTTGAAGACGATACCTATGTACTATAAATAGGAGTGGTTTTCAACATTATTTTTACATTACACCACTTTTATCAATCAAATATACAACCTTTTGAGTTCATACTTGAGAGAATGGTTTGCCGTAAGGAATTGTATCATTGATGACCGAATATATAGAGAGTACAATAGAGATGTAATAAGGAAAGAAATCTAATCATAATCTAATCAGTAATCTGATTTAGCCTAACACTCCCCCTCAAGCGAAGCGTCAGATTCTCAGAGACGCAAAACTTGGATCTGAAGAACTCAAACAAGGGACGACAAATACCATTGGTTAAAATATCCGCAACCTGTAGAGATGTAGGAACATGAGCAATACGAAGGTTGGCCGAAGAAACCAACTCGAGAAAAAAATGATAATCAATGTCAATGTGCTTAGCCCATTTATGCGCCACCGGATTCTGAGCTAAGAAGATGACACTGTTGTTGTCACAAAGCAGAAGAGGCATACCAGAAAGAGGAACATGGAGATCACAAAGCAAATAAGTCATCCAGATAACCTCAGAAGCAGTGTTGGCCAAAGCACGATACTCCGACTCAATGCTGGACCTGGATACAGTGGCACTACAACAAACATCACCTTTTGCAGCATGCAAAATGTGTCATTTATCTATGATATAGTGTCGCAAATGCTATATTGCGACATTGTTGGCATCACTCTATATTCTGTCGTGAATACCTGTGTAGTATTTTTGCTACACAATATTTTTAATAGTGTCGCGAACTAAATGACATATTTTATGTCACTAAGCTAGTTGTCGTTTATGTTAGCGACATATTTTATGGCATTTTCATCGGTGACGCATTGATGTTTACAACACAATATGCATCAATTGCACTAAGTGATGCTTGTGTTTTCATGACACATTATGTATTATTTACATTTAGTGATGCATGGATATTTGCGACATATTATACATCATTTACATTTAGTGACACATGATTTTTTGCGACACGCTTTGCGCCATTTACATATTGTGACACATGTTTGTTTGCAACACACTATACGACATCATTTGAATTGTCAGATGGTAATTCGATAGTATTTGTGACATAAAATAATGTGAGGTGATTCTTTACAACATATGTAACAACATATCAAAGTGTCGTACACACGCATATAATACAACACATTTGACATCACTTAATTTGTCTTTATTTATACATCATATTAAGCATCAATAAATTGTATGTCATAACAATTGACGACACTAATTTGTATTTATATAATTTATGTCGCTTGTATATTATTACAAATGGCAATAGAAATAAATTTTAAAAATAATTGTGATATATAACATACCTAATTAATGTATTAAAAAAAACTAAATCAATGATATATAATTTCCCTTATATTTTCAACATTGAAAATCAGAATATCACCATGAATACATTTACTGTACCATTGTAGAGTTAATGTAAATTAAAATTAGATACATTTACTCAACCATAGTAAATATAAATGCAAAATAAAATTACAACAATTTAATTTATGTTGCAAGATGACGAGCACCGTAGACAGTGTTGCATTCCAAATTATGTTGCTTTTCTTTTGCTTCTCCTTACCACTGCCATTTTCTTCCTGAACATTAAAAAGAACAAGATTATATTTGACCAACTAACTTAGTGAAATAATATTAAAATTATAAATTACTAGAAAACATGTTTTGACGATGAACACTTTAAAGCATCATATGAATGCACTGTAAACATAGAAGTACTTTTTATTAAGCATCTTATATCGTTACAAAAGATGTACATTAGCTTCACTAATAACGATCAAGATAAATAGGATCAAAAGAATATCTCAAATACCATGTGACAAAGGCACCTTGGCTTGAAAGGAAAATTTAAAGTTGTGCGCCAGGATAAAGGAAACACAAAGGAAATACCTAGCGGAGCGCACCTACTCACTCCTCACATACTCCATGAACAACACCCAGGGGGACAAACACAACACCCATATTCACCTACTGACACCATGCACACTACACATCACATCACTCTGCACAACAAACCTACAAGGTTATAGAAATAGCTTGGCACTCACTAGAAATAGCTTTGGCGAGCAAAGTTTTCCCACATCAAGGTGGCCCATACAAAAAAGAACTGCCTTGGAAGGAGACATGCCAAAACTTTTTAAACTTCTGCAGACGTTCAGCTGGATATTGCACTGTGTACACAAGATAATAAATTCAATTCAAGTACCAGAGCATAATACTAAAGATGTTCTGAACTGTAAGCAAATAGGTGCTTACACAACTATAATTACCTCTCGAAGTTCTCCTTTGACATTTTGAAGACCACCAATATCCTCCAAGCTGCAATGTAGAACTCCAACAACCTGATTTGTCCATTATGAAAATTCTTAGCATCATAAATCACTTATCACGGTGGTGGAATCTCAAACACAACATAGACAACATATAAGTACCCATTACACGTAAAGCAGTTGGGTTGCTTGTTCCAAAGGCATTGTGGAAATGTTCATTGCTAATTGCCATTGAGTTGCGTGTTTTGGCATCAATGTAGTCATCCTTCAAGTCAATCACATCCATCTTCTCTCTAATACACTGGAATGCAGCCTCTGTGCACAGATTAGCTAAGTTAGCACCCGCATAACCATGGGTATCTTTGGAAATTCTTTCCAAATCTACTTGTCCTAAATATATCAAACATCATGTAACTTGAATGAACATGATATAATCAAATATGTGTAAACTTCAAATAAGAAATCACAGGAAACTGATCTTACATCTTCAGCAAGTTTCATATCCACAAAGAGGAAGGAAGATGAACCAACTAATATCCCTACCAATTACTTTGAATGTGAAGAATTATAAAGTGAAAGTCCTCAAAATTTTATTTTATCAAAACATCACATCCCAACCAATTTTTCAAAAACAGAGCTAGCGCTCTAGTTTATAACGATAAAGACAGTATCTATATTATTTTTACTGTTTAAAGAGTGAATGTGAAATGCAAGTTATTGCAAAAATTAGGTTCACTACTACCCAAAGGATAACAGACCAAGAAATTTAGGATGGTAAAGTACTTCAAATGCTAGAAGATGAAAATTTTCCAAAAAAAAAAAGGACAAAGCAATTATTCGATACAATAGGACTGAAAAGCTTACACACAATGTTAAACTTTAGCCAAGGTTGAGATTTGCAATTTTCCAAGACCCATTTCATTTGTTCATTTTCAGAATAAACAATTTTAGCAAATATTTTATCACGAATAATTCCGACAACTTCAGGTCTAAATTGATATCAACAATCATTATAAATCAAGAACCATTGAAAATAAAAATAATAGTTCAAGGACCCGAGCTTCAGGGTTTTCACTCAGATATCTGAATGTAGTATTGTGACATGGTGGTATAGCCTTATTGGTCAACTAGGTTTTTGTCTCCAAAAAATGTGATTGCAAACGCCACAAAGCGATGAAGGCAAACGAGAAGAAAATGCCCTGACAATTGAAGGAAATAATATTGATTGAAACTTCATAATAAATTTTAATTCCAAACTTTAAAATAGATAACATTTCTTAACTCATATGGATTATCAAAATAAACATTTCTATCAAGCCATTGCCTGATTAACATAAATTTAAACCAAACAATTTGACAAAAATAGAAAATCAAATGCCAAAAAATATAACTTAATCAGTTACACTTTATGAGAACATTTTCAAACCCAGACATGACCTCCCTAGCTTCTTCAATCAACCAGCCCCACCAAACATAAGCCTCAACATCATTCCCCTTCGCCGGTGACACCGAGCAGATCTCATTCCCACTGGCCAATGGACACTCGAAATCGTCACAAGGCGTATGCTTCGCATCCTGATCAACACCTACAACAACATCACTTTTCATGGAGTAGTCATTGAAGATGAAGCCGGCGAGAACGAACACGGCCTTGACGGGATGCACAGCGGCAGATAAGAGTTTTGTTGGGGATTCTAACACCATGGAGACTGTTGTTTAGAATTCTAGTGCCGACAACCTTGGTTTTCGGCCCGCCATTCCACCACATTTTTTTTCAAAATGAAATTGCACAAAACCCTAACGAAGTCTGGGGTATGAATATTTGGGGGGAAATGAAAAATTGCTAACACGGGTGAAATTTGTATGCTAATTTTAAATCCAGTGTATGCGGGGAAGAAAAATGAACATAATTCATGATACCATCAGCCTGTCAGGTCACTTCTTGTTTGAACCGGTCTCTTGAAAGACGGTTTTTCCATAAGTCATGAAAAAACTAAGGTTTAAAGTGTAAATTAGAAGAAATGAAAATAAATTTTTTGGGTTGCATGAATTGGGTTATAAACTTTATTACTATTACACGTTGCACAATATATTTTTAATATTGTAACTTAGATCGTTTACCTTTTATTATTTTAATTAAACCCCATATTAATATCAACCTATGGAAAGACCGTCTTTCCCAAAATATTGCCTTCCATTTTATTTAGTTATCATAAAACAAATTCATACTATCTGTTTTTATTATATTTGACACATTTTTCAATTTATTTTTTTTATTTTTTAAGAGTTCTTCTTTTGGAAGATGATCTTTCCATAAGTCATAGAAATACCAATGTTTAAACTGCAAATTAGAAGAAATGAAGAGAAATTTTTTGGGTTGCATAAATTGGGTCATAAATTTTATAACTACTACACGTTGCATAATAAAATTTTAATATTACAACTAAAATATTTTACCTTTTTATTATTCTAATTAAACTCCGTCTTTCCATAAGGTTATGGAAAGATACCAAGTCTTGAGAAAGACCATCTTTCCATAGACTTATGGAAATATGTGGTTTAATTAGAATAATAGAAAGGTAAAAGATTTGAATAACAATATTAAAATTTATTATGCAGCATGCAATAGTTATAAGTTTATGATCATATTAATGCAATCCGAACATTTTATCTTCATTTGTTCAAATTTGCAGTTTAAACCTTGGTATTTCCATAAATTTATGGAAAGACTGTCTTTTAAGAGACAGATCCTATAAAAAGCAAAGTCTTAGGAAAGTCCGTCTTTCCATAGACATATGGAAAGACATAATTGAATTATAATTATAGAAAGGTAAAAGGTTTTAGTTGCAATATTAAAAGATTATTACACAACGTGTAGTAGTTATAAGTTTATTTTCCAGTTAATGCAACCCAAAAATTTTATCTCCATTTCTTCTAATTTTCTGTTTAAACCTTGGTCTTTCCATAACTTATGGAAAGACCATGGTTTAAACTGTAAATTAGAAAAAATGGAGATAAAATTTTTGGATTGCATTAATTGAGTCATAATCTTTATAACCAATGTACGTTGGATAATAAACTTTCAATATTGGAACTAAAAATTTTTACCTCTTTATTATTACAATTAAATCCCGTCTTTCCATAAGCTTATGGGAAGACGGTCTTTCCTAAGACTTTGACCATTTTTAAATATAAATACACGTTATTTTTTAGTAAAGATCTTTCAATTTTATTCACTCATTCTACTTTTATTAAAAAAATAATTCATCCACTCATTCCATTCAATATAAATTCCAAGTGAATAACTAAATGTACCATATATAGTAGAATGAAGGAAGTATTACATGTATGATTAAAAATATTAAGTACTGTTATTTTAAAAATTAAAGAATTATGATTTATTTATTTAGATATACATTTTAAAAATTATAGCATAAGTAATTTCATTTATATCTAATTCAACTAAATTAATTAATATTTAGATGTAAATGATAAGTACTTATTGTAGAAGGATTTATTATATTTATAAATCCAACTTTATAACATGGGTTTTTCGAAGGGTTTGGATAAAAGAATTAGTAAGGGTTATATATTGAAGTGTTTGATCTTCCTAAATAATAGTAGTGGTATTGAGTTTAAGAAAGTAAATAAAATTATAAATTATAAATTATCTGTTGAAAAGCTTTTTCTTATAATAAAAATATTATTATTTAATTGGGTTTATTTAAAAGAAAAAGTACCAGGAAATGTTGTTCTATGTTTGAAAATGCCAACCATTTTCTACCCTGATTTTTAATTAGTTTTTCATTCGAAAGAAAATATATTAGTTAAGCATGTTTTTTTTAGATAAAAAAAGAATTACAGTATATTAAGCTGAAAAAACTCAAATCTCAATTTAAATAAAAAAGAAATGTCAAAATTTTGGTAAAGATCGTCTTTCCATATGTTTATGGAAAGACGTGGTTTAATTAGAATAATAGAAGTATAAAAGGTTGTAGTTGCTATATTAAAAATTTATTATGCAACGTGTAGTAGTTATAAGTTTTATGATCCGATTAATGCAACTCGGAAATTGTATCTTCATTTCTTCTAATTTGCAGTTTAAACATTGATTTTTTCATGACTTATGAAAAGACCGTCTTTCAAGAGACGAACTCGAAAGAATAATATAAAATAGTGATTTCAAAAAAGAAATAGCGTGGGAGATGAAAGAAAACAATGCCAATAGAAACAAATCAGGCGGGATTTAAGAACACACACAAAAAAGAAAATTACTCAACTAGCTAGAGCCATTTTGGGTGATAATTCCATGAAAATTTGGTCAACAAGGATTAAGATAGAAGTGCCCAGGTTTTAAGCTGTCATAATACCAAGCTCTGCAACTGTCATCGTGAATAATTAATTAATTTAGATTAATCAATAGGTGAAATTAGATTTAATCAATGATCGTAATATGGAGTATAAAAGAGAGTTAAAGTAAGAAGGTTGATTGATCCCTTCCCAAATGTAAAGTTTATAATGTGTTCATCTAAATAAAAAATAATTAATTATTTTTTCAGAATAGTATAATTTTAGTTATGTAAAGGATATAATGAATGCTTTCATCAACTACCAAAATGTGGCGTGGTATAAAACATTTAACAAAGTGGTAGAAAAATAAATTCATTAATAAGTGTTGTAAATAATATCACAAAGTTTTGATATTTTAGTAATATGGAGCAATAGTGCCACAAATTTACAACACATTTGTTATTGTGTCGTCTAATTAATTCATATTACTAAAATGTCATGAATAATTTGTCGTAATCTTGGGGCATTATAGAAAGTGTCACTTAATATCACAAGAAAGGTGACAAAACAAAAAAAATGACACAATTTATGATGCAAATTTACAACAAAGTAATAATTATGTCGTCTAATTGTGACATTCTACTAAAGTGTTATAATAATATGTTGTAATGATGAGACACTAAATTATGTATCGCATGTGTCACAATAAAGGTGATATAGCAGAGAAGCGATGTGAAAATGTCGCAAATAAATGGCACATTGGCATAAGTGTGGTAAATATATGACATTTACATATTGGTCGCATGCATATATGTAGCAAAAGGTCAACTTTGTTGTAGTGTGGGTTGTTTCTTCGCACTTCAAGAAACCAAGTTGCCGCCCAAGAAGACAGCATAGCCATAAGTAGAACAACGGGTCTCCAAACACATGGCCTAATCTGCATCAGAATAACCGAGCACCTCCAGAGAAGAAGCTGCACGAAAATTGAGACCAAAATGTAACATAGCAAAGAATCTGAGTGACAGCCAAAAAATGATCTTCTCGAGGGTCCTGAAGATACTGACTAGTGATGGTTAGATACTGGAGAACACCAACCAAAGAACGATACAACGTCGGATTCTGGAACTAGGAACTCGTACTGCTGTGAAGCTGAGAATTCGGTAGAAACTGTGTAGAGACTAGCACTGCATCTAACATACCAGCCCGAGAAAGAATATCCCGAGCATACTTCATCTGTCCCAGAAGAAGTCCTGAGGCAATGGGCGTGACCTCCAAGCCAAGAAAGTAATGTAAGACACCCAAATTTTTTATGGCAAACTCCTGATGGGTGCAATCAATGAACCGCCAAATAAGAGCGGAATAATTGCCAATCAAAATGATATCATCAACATACACCAAAAGATACAACAATGATGAGCCACGAGACAACACAAATAATGAAGTATTAGAAGAACTGCAACGAAGCCCAAGCTGCGAAAGATAAGCACTGAAACGTTGAAACCATGCTTGAGGCGCCTGCTTCAGACCATAAATGGCCTTCCGTAGACGACAAACATATTTTGGATGAGTGGGATCCTTATAGCCAATGGGTTGCACCATAAAAACTGGAGAATCAAGAACACCGTTAAGAAAGGAATTCTTAATGTCCAACTGCTGTAGAGACCAAGCACACATAGTAGCAATATCAAGAACGGTTCGAACTGTAGATGCTTTAACCACAAGGCTGAAAGTATGGTCAAAGTCAAAACCAAGAATCTGAGAGAAACCTTGAGCTACCAAACGTGACTTATGGCGATCAACCGAACCATCATGTTTGTACCTCCAAATTTTTCATGGTCCATGAAAACGTGGGTCTCCTGACAGGCGACATGTCCATAAGCATATGGGCAGACCACTTATTTCTTACCTTATACACTGCATTTCTTAAATTACATACAAAATTTAAAATTTTTGAAAATATTTTTTATATCGTATATTTTATATTTTCACCTTAAATACATATTATTACTTGTTTTAACTTATAAAATGCAATATTTAAATTTTATAAAAAATTACAACATTTAAGTCAAATGCCCCTGAGGACTGTCCATAAGCTTATGGAAAGGCCGCCTTTCCTGAGACTTTCCATATACATATATATATATATATATATATATATTAGTATTTTACCATCATTTTGTTCTTCTATTTCTGATGGTTCTGTTATTCTTACATTTCTTTGAATTCCTAATGGTCGTTCCGCTAGTATTTCTACTGGAATAGTAATTTCATTCCATTTTAATAGTTTAGGCGTTTCTATGGATATGTTATCAGAATTTGTTGTGACATATACTGACTCTTCTTTTTCAGTTGGAATTAACCTTAATGCTGTTGGAGTCATTGATTGAATTAATTTAAAATATACTCTATAAATTAATACAAAATGTTCTGTATCATTGACTATTCTGTCTTGTTTTAGTTGAATATCTAGTTTTAAAGAATCCATTATATGTGGATCTATTAAACTGACTTAATAGTTTGGAATACAATCAAACCTAATTGTTCCATTACAGATATTTGTTTGGACCATTGCTAATATGGAATCTTTATATCTTATTAGTCTATCATCTCTTAATGCCATGAATATGGGTGTGTCTATGCCTAATCTAACCAAAGGGTGTAATGCAATTTGTACTAGACCGAAATGTAAAAATTTATAATTTTGATCTATATATTTTTGAATAGCCTGATATGACAATAACCTAATTGATTGAACTTCTTGGTTCATAGGTAGGATTTCCTCATGAATCTTAATGGAATATGACTTATTGAATTCTAATATGCCTTTTTGATATATTGATTTTAATGTTTTATTTGGTAAAATCTGTTGAATTTCATGACTTTGTAAAATGTTTGAAGAAGATGTGGATCCTGTACTAGTAGTACTGGAGCTTCCCAATATAAATCTTTTAATCCTTTCTCCCATGTTAAAATTATTATTAATTGATCCGGTTTCTGATGTACGAATCACGTTTATCTTAACAATACCACAGTTATACCATACGGGGACCACCCTTTTTCACTCTTTGACGGGTTAAACCGAATTATAGGTATAAACACATAAGTGGTGTTATTAAGACTTACAAGTCCGTAGGTACATTAAGCTGAATCAACTTATAATAATACTAACACTGCAATGGGGATTAAAAGGCCAATATACTTGGCTCTGATACCATTAGCTAAGGATCGTTCTCTTCGTTGATATATGAAATAACAGAATAAATGAACATTAATCTTAAACGAGAATCAACCAGAATAACAGTAAATACAAACATGTAAGAAAATAGTGTGAACAATATTTATGAAAATGAATAGTAAATGTGAATAGTAAATGTGAATAGTGATAATGAACATTAATTATGAACGGTAATTATGAACAGTAATTATGAACAGTAATTATGAACAGTAATTATGAACAGTAATTACGATTAGTGATTAGCAGTAATTATGAACTTTCTGAGCAAGAAGAGCTGCAAGAAGATCATGAGTATGAATATCTGAATAATCTTAGTGTTGAATAACTCCGGTGGAAGAGTGCGTAACCATGCGAGAAGGTGCTAGACGTGGAGAACCCAAGATCTGGGACGTGGCTAAGACGGTGGAGCCGTGACTGTTTGAAGCCGTTACCGAGATGGGAAAGAGGTATATGGCCGTCCGTGGTCGTGTCCGTCTTGGGCCGTGGCCGAGGTGGGAAGGAGGCCGTCAGCGGCTGAGGTGGGAAGGACCGTGGCTGCCCGTGGCCATGGCCGTCCGACACGCATGAGCCCGTGGCTGCTGGGTGCGAACCACTATGGCTGGGCGTTGGTGAGGGTGAGTGAGAACTGGGCGCGAGTGAGAGATCACCGTGGCTAGCCGTGGGCAAGGAGCCACCGCGGTCGGATATGAGACGAGACTGCGGACACGGGTCAGCTTGTGGGGCAGCAGGTTGAGACGGCTTATCATCGGGAAACTGGGAATTAGGTGAGAATGGAGCTGAGGTTGGTGATGGCATCGTCCCATGATCCGAATCAGTAAGGGCAGAGAAATCCAAACCTGAAGAGGGAGGCCCAATTCTCAATGCCAGAGCCAGAGGAAAATAAGCCTCGTCAAAGAAAGCATGACAAGTACTATGAACTTTGCCAGTGGTATGGTCGAGACACCGAAACCCCTTATACTGCGAGCTATAACCGATAAATATACATGGAATACTATGGGGAGATATCTTATGATCAGCAACGGGTCGAACAAAAGGAAAAACCTGGCAACCGAAAGGATGAAAGTTACCATAGATAGCATCCCACTGATAAAGAAGACCATAAGGTGTCGATCCCTGCAGAACTGGAGTAGGCAAACGATTGATAATGTAGATAGCAGTGGTGAACACATCATCCCAACGAGAAATCAAAAGATGTTAGTGAAAAAGCATCATGAGACCCATTTCAACAACATGGCGATGCTTGAGTTCTGCACGCCTATTCTGTTCCGGAGTGGCCGGACAAGAAACCTGATGATGAATACCTTTTTTCCGCAAAGTGTGATATGAGTCTGGTGTTCAAAAATTCAGTGCCACCACCACTTTGTAAAACTTTAATTTTTGCAGAAAATTGATTCTCAACAAGTGCCCCAAATTGCAAATAAGTGTAAAAAAAATCTGATTTGTGACGAAGGGGATACAACCAAGTGAATCTCGAAAAATCATCCACAAATAATGCATAATACAAAAAACCATTTGTAGATAAAATCGAGAAGGGACTCCACAAATCACAATGTATTAAATCATGAAGTTGTCAGCACGTTTAAGGTTCTCAACAAAAGCCAACCGTTGGCCTTTCGCCATAACACAAGGGGCGCTGGTATGCGGTTTAGGCAACAAAGAAGAAACTGAAAGTAAACTAGACTTATGTAAACTACTAATCACTGCACTAGGAACATGACCTAGGTGTGCATGCCACAACTCATATGAGCTCGACTCTTATTTTGTTGTAAAATTGAAACAAATGCTGCATCTCTCCGGTCCAAAACATACAATCCATTCTCACTGTGCCCCCGACCTATGACGGCCCTGGTTATTTTGTTCTAAATGACAAAATTTTGGTCATGTAATGTAATTATGACACCCATATCTCTGATTAACTGACTAATAGACATTAAATTCTTGGTCAGGCACAACCAAAACACCAGACACATGCAAGTTCTAAGAAACTTTAGAATCACTAATATGAGATATCATAACTGGAGCACCATTACCAACAAGAACACGAGATTTACCCGTATAAGGAGTGAAACTGCCTAGGCCTAAGGGGGAAGTTGACATAGCACCAAAATCAAGGTACCAATATGACAGACGAGAAGAATTGTCGGACTGCTGAGAAGAGTGATGATTTCTTGCCAAATGAGTGTTTGGCGAACGATCAATCTGTGCTTGCATCTGGTAACACGTCGCAGCATAGTGACCAGGCCATCCACACAAGGAACAATGAGGACTATCGCGGCCAGGGACCGGACCAGCTGCCTGAGAACCAGAAAAGGAGTGCTGACCACCGCTGCATTTGCCACCGAAGCGACCGCCACAGTCATCGCGAGAAGGCCACACGCGGCCACCTCGAGTCAGTGTGTGATCCTAAGCACGACCGGTTTGAGGTACGTCGCTGGTGTGGAATGCGACTTGTCCTGCGGCTGGTCCTGAGTGTCCCTGTAAATTCATAAAAAAAGCCTCGTGGTTTTTGGCATGGGCAAGAACATCCGCATAAAGAGGGGTTGGAACAACATTAATCAAAGGAGCAGAGAAATCTTTATACTCAGGACCAAGAGCAGTTAAGAACCATACAATTTGATCAATATTTGAAATCGGATTACCCATGATAGACAGTTATTCAAAAATCTCCTTAAATTTGAGATGAAGTTCATGAACAGTACCAGACTTACGAATACCATGCGCATCTGCACGAAGACGGGGAATGGTGTAGGCACTGCTATTCTGATATATGAGAGCAAGATTATCCCAGATATCTTTGGAAGTGGTATAATCTGGGTGTTCCGCGAGAACTTCAGCAGTGAGAGAGGAAAACAGAAGACTGCGTTGATCTTCATCAACCCATTGATCATTCTCTTCTTTTGCTTTCAAATAAGCCTCCCGGAGATCAACCTTGCTGCCACCCAAAGGAGTTGAAACTGTGGCGGCAAAAGACAGGGTCTGCGGTGTTGGTGGTGATGGAAGAGTGGGACAAGATCTAGTGTCATCAATGATACTGTACAGACCTTGAGGACGAAGGACATAACCTGATTGACACTTCCAGAGAAGATAATTTGATGGAGTGAGTTTGATCTGCACCATTTGGAGCAAAGTGTTGTAGGAGAGTTTTTCCTAAGCCATGACTGGAGGAAGAACAACGGAGCGGAGCGGAGTGGAGCGAAGCCGCACCTTCTTCTTTGGAGAGGAGCGGAGTGGAGCCGCTGGCGTAGGAAGGGTGCGGAGCAGCATGGAGCAGTGCGTGAGAACGGAGCCGCAAGAAGAGGAGCGGAGCCGCTGGCGACCGACGACGACATTGACAAAATTTCAAGTTTTTAGGTTTTGGATCAGAAGAGGCTATGATACCATGAGAGAATGATTTTCCGTAAGGAATTGTATTATTGATGACTGAATATATAGAGAGTACAATAGAGATGTAATAAGGAAAGAAGTCTTATCATAATAAATCATCATCTAATAAGTAATCTAAGTTATCCTAACAATACTCTTAGCTTGCGAGTTATTCCATTGTTGCTTAATCCTGGGAGCTAGTTAAGTATCAATAAACCTTGTAATCTGATCCTGAAGGCTAGTTAGAGAGCAAGTCGAGATTAGGTGTACCCCGAGGGCTAGATACTTGAATTTCGTGCGAGATAGTGCGGGTTTGCAGATCCCTTCACTAGATCAAAGACATTAATTTCGCAATTTTAAGTCTTCTCAAGGAGATTCATATCAAATCTTGTGGTAGATTTTGTAATTTTGCAATTTTGATTATGCTATGATGTTGAAAGCTTGATCCGAATGAAGTTTTTTCTTGCTAAAGTTGACTTTGAACAATATCCATTTTTTCGCAAAGCACAACCTAATAAGGATTTTTTTTCATCAAATAAGGATTTTGAACATTTCAAATGTAGTTCTCTTCCAATTTAGTACCGCTGATACTAATGTAGCTTTACTGTGAATTTAATGTTAGTCTACAAGGTACTTTTGAGTCTGGGAGGAAGATTTAGGTGGCATTGTCTTTCCTAATTAATGCTTGGCAAGGGAATAAAAATCTGGTGTGATGTACTTTCTGATCCTTGTCTGCATCTTTATTCTACCCAATTCAGTTTTAAAAATAATTCTGAACCGTGCTCAAGATGCTGTACTTTTTTACTCTAGGGCATCATGTATGTTGTAATTCGTTATGTAGTAGTCTACTATCCTGGGGGTAGGCGATCAATCTAAAAGAATAGAAGAGTCCAAATGTTTGATGGTAGGAAACTGTAAAGTTCAGGAGCGTTGGATTCAGTTATGGCATATTGTGTGAACTAGCGAAGTGGTGTTCTAACACCATCACAATTCAGGTTTCTGGACAGCAAGTATTTAGCCACGGTTTATGGAGCAAATTATGGAGGAAAATCATGCGATCAGAACAGAATATTGTGGAGATCAATGTGTGATTTCGTGGCAACCTATTTCTGGTAAACAAATATTCCTTGTAATAGTTAGGAATTAATTAAGTAGTTTATTTATGGTACAAGTCCTGTTAATAAAGGATTGCCCAATTAAAAACCAGATTAGGATTAGATCTTTCCTTAGTCTAGAAGTCTATTCTTGGTAGAGTTAGACAATGAAAGAGTTACGCACAAGGAAGGAGTGCGTAGGTGATAAAAGCGAAGAGATACAACGCAAACGGTGATGAAGTAACCAAGTTTTCATCTCTACGTGAGATACGTTGTTGGAGCTGTTCGTCTCTGGTTTTGGAGGTTTGTCAAATCAACTGACCAAGTTCGTAAAGATCAGAAACAAGGAAGCCTTAATTCCTCGGGAGGAGGAGATCCAGAGAGACGTGTTGATCGTGAGGGTTCAACGGCGTAGGATTGGCAGTGAGGGGATCTCACAACATCCACTCAATAGGTTAGCAATGGATTAGTATTTAAGTTAAGCTTCTTGTACTAAAGACTGCTTTCTAGTGGATGGTTTCTGATCTGGGCTAGGCCCCGCAGACGTAGGTGTATTTGCACCGAACTGCGTAACCAAGTTGTGTGTGCACTGTGTATTTTATTCTGCGTTTTAAACACCAAACTGTTAAACAACTTGGCATAAATATTTAGAATTTAGGTGAAACTGAAATTCAATTGGTATCAGAGCACGGCACTTGCTGACCCCTAAACAGGGAGAGTGAGATCAGGTTTCACCATGGCACCAAAGGAGGGAGCTTCGGTCACGCGACCACCGCTGCTGGAATAAGGAAATTATGCCTACTGGAAGGTACACATGAAAGTGTTCATTGGAACACTAGATGATCAAGCTTGGAACAATGTCATAAATCAGTACACTCCACCTACAGAAGCCGAAGCTGAGGGATCAAGCTCATTGACGGCTAAACCATTTTCTAAATATTCTTCCGAGGAGCACAAAGCACACGTGTCCAACTCAAAGGCATTAAATGTCATTTTTACGGCAGTGGATGAAGATCAGTTTAAGATGATTTCAAATTGTGAGACTGCTAAAGATGCGTGGGATGTGTTACAAACTTATCATGAGGGGACAAGCTCCGACAGAGAATCAAAGCTGCAGTATTACACGGTAAAATTCGAAGATCTAAAGATGCGCGAAGATGAGACTATCTCTGAGTTCAATGGACGAGTCCAAGATATTTCCAACAAAGCTTTTCAGTTTGGCAAAAAGTACAAAGATCACAAGCTTGTAAGAAAGGTTTTGAGAGCACTACCTCCACGTTTCAACATGAAGGTCACAACGATTAATGAAAATGGAAGGATAGGGACAATGACGCTTGATGAACTTATGGGATCACTGGAATCCTATGAGATGGAAATGCTGCAAACAAAAGCAGGTAAGAAAGAGATGGCTTTTTCAAGTATAACCTCTGGAAAGTCAGAAGATTATACAGATAATGAAGAGTCCGATGAAATTGCCAACATAACCAGGAACTTTTCCAGATTTATGAAGAAGATGGGCAGGAAGCCACAAGAGAAGTCAAGTGGAAGCAAAAACCCAAACGCAAACTCCACTCCAAGATTTGGCCAAGCAATTGGTGTTGAAACACCAAAGTTCAAATCAACAAATCCAAACCTGAACAGGAAAATCCAGTGTAGAGAATGTGAAGGTTTTGGGCACATACAAGCTGAGTGTGCCAATACACTTAAAAGGCAAGGAAAATCGTATGCTACAACCTGGAGTGATGATGACGGAGGAGATGATGGTAAGGATGGAGAGGAGTATACCAATCATGTTGCTTTAGGTGTGTCAGTGGTGGAGTTAGAAGAATCTTTTGAGGAAGGAGTCAGTGTGCTGAATGAAAGTGAGAGTGGTAGCTCAGATGAAGAGACTAGGAGCATTAGTGATGATGACATTCGCAAGGAAAGCATGGAAATGTACAAGATGTGGTTAAAAGTGGCGGATGAAAACAAAGAGCTCAAGTCCGAGAACAAGAGATTGATTGAAAATGCTAAAATAAAGGAACTTGAAAAGGAAAAGGCGATCAGCGAACTTGAAAGAATCATGAAGGAATTTGCTGGAATGGTGTAACGAGTAGAGACAGCAGAACAAGCTATTAGACGTCTCAATACAGGGAAAGCTAAGCTCGAAGATTGTCTAAGAATGGGACAGACGACCAAATATGGAATTGGCTATGAAGAATCTTCACCGGTGAACTCATGGAGCAACAAGGCAGATCAAGGTGTACGAGCTCCAGGAACAATCGAGAGAAATTGCCCCACCAAAAGGATCAGACGATGCGGATACTGTGGAGCTCAAGGGCATGTGAGAAATAGGTGTTTTAAGCTACTTAGGACACTGTCCTTTAACTCAGCAGATCGATGGTTCAACACCATGCCAAGATATGATACAGGGCGTTGTTTCAACACTGGAGGCTACAGAACCAGAATTCTGAACACACGTGTCAACCCAAGGCCGCATAACATCACTCGACCTAAAAGCAAGGTATGGATTCGAAAATCTCAAGATGTTTGTTTTTCAAGTTTCGTATATTTTGGTGTGCATACAGGAAATTCCTGGTATTTCGATAGTGCTTGTTCAAGGCTTATGACTGGAGTCCCTGAATTTCTACGAAAATTCAAACCTGGATTTGGTGGATATGTTAGATTTGGTGATGGGAAACGCAGTAGAATAATCGACAAGGGTGAGTTAGCCATCAAAGGGCTCCCGGTGTTCCAAGATGTGTTACTGGTGGAAGGACCAAAAGCAAACTTGTTGAGCATTAGTCATATATGTGACAATGAAATGACAGTGTTTTTCGACAAGGAGAAATGTGTAGTAAACCATGGAACTGGAGTATTCACTGGATCTCGATCAATGGATAACTGTTATTTGCTCGATCAAGATGTCACCTGCTTTAGCTTGAAAAAAGAAATCAGTACTCTGTGGCACAGAAAATTGGGGCACATAAATTATAAATCCTTAGCACGCATTTCCAGACTGAGTGCAGTTAGAGGTATTCCTGAAATCAGTGACAACAAGGAGGCTGTTTGCGGGTCTTGTAAAGAAGGAAAGCAAATTCGGATACCACACCATGCGGTACACGATGTTTCAACGTCAAGACTTTTGGAACTCCTGTATATGGACTTAATGGGGCCGGTCAACACCCCTAGTGTGGCAGGGAAGAGGTATATTTTCGTATGTGTAGACGACTTCTCGAGGTATACGTGGGTATTATTTCTCAAAGAGAAGTCAGAGGCCGCTGATGTTTTCAAGACCTTGGCGCACAGGCTACATGTAGAAAAGGGAACCACCCAAGAAAGAATTGCACGGATCAGGAGTGATCATGGAAAAGAATTCGACAATTCTAAGTTTCATTATATTTGCGAGACACTTGGAATACACCACGAGTTCTCTGCTCCCATAATGCCTCAACAAAATGGTATAGTAGAGAGAAAGAACAGGACGCTGCAGGAAATGGCATGAGCAATGCTAGCCGAGAGAAAAATTCATGCTAGATATTGGGCTGAGGCAGTACACACAACATGCTACACTATCAACAGAGTATACTTGCGCCCGTTTACTGAGAAGACACCATATGAAATCTGGAAAGGGAAGAAACCAGATGTATCGTATTTTCATGTCTTTGGAAGTAAGTGCTATATTCTGAAGGACCGAGAACCTTTGGCTAAATTCGAGTCTAGAAGTGAATCGGTATATTCTTGGGTTATTCTCCTACCAGTCGAGCGTTCCGAGTTCTAAACCAACGATCTGGAGCAGTCATGGAGTCTATTAATGTGATTGTTGATGATTTAGAGGAATATAGTATGGGTGAAAGTGATATCCTCGACACAGTGAATCCTACTGGTGTTGAAACACCAGCACAGTCAACCGGTGTTGGAACATCGGAAATAGTAACACAGGAATCAGAACAAAGTCCAGCCAAATACATGCAGTTACGGGATAAGCCACGGGTAAATTACAGAGAATTGGCAGGATTAGCATGTTTTATCTCCCTCACTGAGCCCAAAAACTACAAAGAAGCCCTGCTTGATGAGTATTGGATTTTGTCGATGCAAGAAGAGTTGCAATTATTTGAAAGAAACAATGTTTGGTATCTCACCCCGTGGCCAGCTGATGTTAATGTGATCGGAACTAAGTGGATTTTTAAGAACAAATCTGATGCAGATGGTAACATCACAAGAAATAAAGCGCGACTCGTTGCTCAAGGGTACACCAAAGTAGAAGGAGTTGACTTCGATGAAACTTTTGCACCCGTGGCCAGATTGGAGTCGATTAGGCTAATGTTGGCAGTATCATGCATTCTGGACTTTACTCTTCATCAGATGGATGTCAAGAGTGCATTTCTGAATGGTCTAGTAAAGGAGGAAGTTTACGTGGAGCAGCCTAAGGGGTTTGAAGACCCACATTTTCCTGACCATGTCTATCGGTTGAATAAAGCATTGTATGGACTTAAGCAGGCACCACATGCATGGTATGAGCGACTGACAACCTTTCTGATTCAGAAGGGATATCGTCGAGGGGGAGTGGATCGTACACTGTTTGTGCTGCATAAGGGGACACATCTTCTAATCGCACAGATTTACGTTGATGATATTGTCTTTGGATCCACCTCTTCAGCATTGGTGAAGGAGTTTGTTGACTTAATGACTAAGGAGTTCGAAATGAGTATGGTAGGAAAATTGTCATATTTTCTAGGGTTGCAGGTTACTCAGGAGAAGAATGGTCTTTTCATTAGCCAACAGAAATATGCTGAGAACTTGATCAAGAGATTTGGACTTGCAAGTGCAAAGGCAGTGTGTACTCCAATGGCTACCACTGATAAACTCACAAAAGATGATCTGGGTCAAAGTGTTGACCAAACATTATACAGGAGTATGATTGACAGCCTGTTATATTTAATTGCAAGTAGACCAGACATCTGTTTTAGTGTTGGTATTTGTGCCCGCTACCAGGCTAATCCAAAGGAATCACATATGTCATTTGTGAAGAGAATTATTCGATATATAAGTGGAACAGTGGAGTATAGAGTGTGGTTTTCTAGAAAAAAGGATTCGCAGTTGGTAGGTTTCAGTGATTCTGACTGGGCCGGGAATGCTGATGATCGTAAGAGTACCACTGGTGGATGCTTCTTTGCTGGTTCAAATCTGGTCAGCTGGTATAGTAAAAAGCAGAACTCTATATCATTGTCTACGACTGAGGCAGAATATTTAGCTGCAGGGAGTTGTTATGCGCAGTTACTATGGATGAAGCAGATGATGAGAGACTATGGATTCAATGATGTGAGTTTGACAGTCTTATGTGATAATAAAAGCGCCATTGATATCTCCAAGAATCCTGTGCAACACTTTAGGACAAAGCACATCGATATCCGACATCATTTTATTAGGGATTTGGTCGAAAAAGGAGAAGTCACAGTTCATCATGTTCCAACATCAGAACAACTTGCTGATATCTTTACCAAGCCTCTGGATGGTGAGACTTTTGAAGGCCTTAGACAGCACTTGGGAGTGTGTCGAATGTAAAGTACCCAGATATGTCTATTCTGTTGTATTATTTACTGTTTTCCTTTAAATACAGTCGAATAAAAAAATAGAAAATACAGAAAATACCAAAAATTTGGTGAGTTGGTATTTAAACACCACAGGATAAAGTGATGGTGTTTAAACACTATGGGATAAAGTTACTGGACAGTTGACTTAATGCGGAAGTAGATCAGAAGGGCTGAACATGGGCCAGAAATGTGTGATGATGGGCTTGGCTGTGCGCGTGATCGGTCAGAGCTCAGTAGGAAAAAGATGTGGGGTTTTGGTTTGCTAAAAAGACCGTGAAAGAGACAAGTGTTCGATTCCCACACAAATTCAATTTCTTCCCAACTGTTCATCTTCCTAGAACAGAGCTCGCGCAATTGCTTTTTCGGCGACCTAAAATCTTCAAAGTCCCACAAATTACATAGCCCACACAAAACCCATCGACAATGGTGAACTTTACCTTCAAGAAATGGTTTGGAAATTTCTCTAGTGTGCGAGTTCCAGAAAATTCACGATTTGAAGAACTTGACTCGGATGTGAACTTGAATGAGTGCTGTGGAGGTCGAGAACAGAGGTTAGCAAAGTGGGACGGAGTCAATCGTCGATGACCGGCGACCAGGTTTGATCACTCCTTTGTTGTTGATGGAGTTTATTTTTGCTCGGTTCTTGAGTTTCTTGAATGGAAGGTCCAGAACCAAGATTATGTTGATCTTAGGAAGTTTAAGAGATTTCATGGAAAAGTTAATGGGTTTGGTTTAGAGAAACTATTAACTGGCAGTATTTGGCAAATTGATAAGATCAGTGACTTTCATGCTACCTTAGTTGGGGTTGATTTCGGCGAACAATACAGAGTGGGGGAAGAAGTAGACAGTTATTTTACAATCTATACGAGGATAGCCTCATTGCACAGGCCAGTCATTAGGAGTATGAGGGATGATGTTGTGGTGCATCCCTGGGTCAAAGTGGTTAAGTCCACTGATTTTACCAAAGCAAAAGGCATGGAGTTGGAGCGCTTTAATGGTCCTCTGTTCGTGCTTCAAGAATATCTAAGACAATTGCCCATTCCGGTGGTGGAAATCAGTGACAGTGATGAGGAGACAGCGTATGCAGGGGGAGATGTTGAAGTTGAAACAGTGTCTATGTTGAAGGAACCTGAGAGTGCATCTGTGATGTGTGAGACTGTGTCAGAGTTAATGGAGCCAGTTTCTGAAAATGGAGAAGATGAGGATAGAGCTTTGGAAAACCCAGAGTATGATGATGTGACTGTTTCTGGTATTCAAACACCAGATGTGACCTCCAATGTTGATGACCAGGTACTTGTGAATCAAGCACAGGATGTGGACTTTGCTGATAGGGAACCAAATCCTGAGGGGTATGACCTTGAAAACTTGGCAGAGTTGACTGAGATAGCCAGTGGTGAAGGCATCTTAGAGGATACTGGTGTTGGTGTTGAAATACCACTCGAGACCAGAAAGACACGTGGGGTAAAGAGAAAGTGCAGGAAGGTGGGTGTTGAAACACCACCAGAGTCTGTGAGAACTCCTGTTACTCAGAGTTCAAAGAAGGTCAGGGGCAGTGTGGCCTCATCTTCCAAGGGTGTGCGAAACTCTAAGCAATGTAGGGATAAGACTATGGAAGCAGGTGAGCACAACGATGAACCGATTGGGAAGAAGCTGAAGAGGCTACGTGCTGGCAGACAGCAAAGACCAGCTGAGACAATTGAGTCTAGTGCACAACTTGCACATGAAGCGAGTGAAGCCATTAGCCCTGAATTCTTTGATGATGCAAGTCAAAAAAGTGGGAGTTTATCTCTGACAGGAAGATATTGGCGGAAAGGCCAGCTGATGCTGTGAAATATAAGGAATGTGGATTCACAGACTATTTGCACCATCTCAAGGTGTTTAAGGTGGCTACCTGTTTCTGTGACTATAACAAGCAACTTGTGCTGGAGTTCTATTCGAATATGAAAGCTGAGTGTGAAGATGAAGAATCACCCTGGTTTCATAGGGTTTATGTGTGCGGGGAGATTATTGATTTTTCACCAGAGGTGGTGAACAAGTGTCTGAAGCGTAGCACGTCAAGGTATGGCCAACCGGTGTTCCAACACCAGATGCCAGAGAATTATGATGAGGTGGTTGTAGAGCTTACTGGTGGAGTGGAGAGCTCATGGCCTGAGACTGGTCGACAGCAGATAACTGCGTCTAACCTCACGTCCAGGTATTACTGCTTGTATGTGGTTGCCGTGCATAATTGGATTCCCTCAGTAAATAACACGAGTGTCACCAAAGAGATGGCTACACTACTATACAGTTTGGGAGCGCGTCGTAAGGTAAATATGGGCAGATTGATTTTTAATGATATCATTGACTGTGCTCGCAAGACCAGGAAGGAAGCTCTGCTACATCCGTGTGTGATCACCACGGTGCTGCAAAAAGGGGGAGCAACTATAAGGGACTCTGATGAGTGGATCCCTACTCAAGCCTTAAAACCGACACTCAGGACGCTGAGTGGTCGAATTATCAAGGACTTGCCTTGAACTCCTCCGGAAGTGATTTGCTCGGATGCTGGTACGGCGCGGTTGAAAGCTATTGAGGCCCGAGCTGGAGTATGCTAGGAACTGATTGAACGACATCAGGCTATTGTGGCAAAGCTTCAGGGTGAGTTGGCTGCCTTGGATGTTGAGCGTGAAGTCTTGTTGGCTGCAGCAACCCAGGATGTTTCAGAGGCGCATGATGGTGACGATGATGTTTCGGTTGATGCTACTGACGATGATGCTGATGATGGTGATGATGCAACTGCTGAGGAATAAACAGCAATTTTTTTGGCACATTAATGAATCCAGGGGGAGAAAACTGGACTTATTTTTTTATGTGTGTTTGCTTGCTGAATTTTATGCATTTAGTGAACCTGTATGACTTGTCATGTCTGAATTCTTGGTAGTTTTAGTGATTTTGAATTCAGGGGGAGTTGGTAGGTCAAAATCCAGTGCTGATGAATTCACAAATATGCCAAGGGGGAGATTGTAAAGTCCAGGAACGCTGGACTCAGTTGTGGCATATTGTGTGAACTAGTGAAGTGGTGTTCTAACACCATCACAATTCAGTTTTCTGGACAGCAAGTATTTAGCCACGGTTTATGGAGCAAATTATGGAGGAAAATCATGCGATCAGAACAGAATATTGTGGAGATCAATGTGTGATTTCGTGGCAACCTATTTCTGGTAAACAAATATTCCTTGTAATAGTTAGGAATTAATTAAGTAGTTTATTTATGGTACAAGTCCTGTTAATAAAGGATTGTCCATTTAAAAACCAGATTAGGATTAGATCTTTCCTTAGTCTAGAAGTCTATTCTTGGTAGAGTTAGACAAGGAAAGAGTTACGCACAAGGAAGGAGTGCGTAGGTGATAAAAGCGAAGAGATACAACGCAAACGGTGATGAAGTAACCAAGTTTTCATCTCTACGTGAGATACGTTGTTGGAGCTGTTCGTCTCTGGTTTTGAAGGTTTGTCAAATCAACTGACCAAGTTCGTAAAGATCAGAAACAAAGAAGCCTTTATTCCTCGGGAGGAGGAGATCCAGAGAGACGTGTTGATCGTGAGGGTTCAACGGCGTAGGATTGGCAGTGAGGGGATCTCACAACATCCACTCAATAGGTTAGCAATGGATTATTATTTAAGTTAAATTTCTTGTACTCAAGACTGCTTTCTAGTGGATGATTTCTGATCTGGGCTAGGCCCCGCAGACGTAGGTGTATTTGCACCGAACTGCGTAACCAAGTTGTGTGTGCACTGCGTATTTTATTCTGCGTTTTAAACACCAAACTGTTAAACAACTTGGCATAAATATTTAGAATTTAGGTGAAACTGAAATTCAGAAACTATGAATTTCATGTACTAGAGAGTTTGCAGTACTTCACAGTGATTTTCAGTTACGGACTTAATGGATTGATGCACGCGAGCTTGACATTTACCCTGGACACCATTTTATCTCTCTGTAAGTGTAGGAGCATAAGAGCGAACGGGAAAGGATTTAGGTTGTGTATCAGGTATTAACATATTCTTTTCCACTTTCTGTTTTTCCAGCAATAACGAAAGAGCAGTTCTGCTTAATTTTTCAAGTTTAGGAGTCAGGAATATGGAGTACTTGCACAGTTAATTAGACTTCTGACACATATTTGCACGTGCTCTTTTAGACAGTTCAAGAAGTTGAGGATCGGCCTATGCTCTTTTCAGAAGAGCTTGAACAGGAGACATTTCTTCACCAGAAGGAGCTTAGTCCACGATCGAGGTACTTACAATCCGAGAGAGTAAATGTGGCCTACGAGACTGCCACTGTTTTGAAGGATTGGATTACTGATAGGACTTGTTCCAGGGAAGAAGTTCAAATGGCTAGAGACAGAGACACGGAGTTTGGAAAAAAAAATTAGTCAGGGCTAAAGAAGTTTGACAGAAGGTTGAATGAGTGGCCCAATAAACTAGACAAGCACCAGTCCCGGAAAAACTCAAAGGGTGGCTGATCAGCTGTAACAGGTCCGCGAATCCCATTCCACGCATCAACAGACTATGTGTCACTGTTGTAGCCTTTAGAATCTTGTCAATAACTATTGCATCTATGCAATCTCCCCCCTCGGCGTTTATCCTGCTCTCGGGCCTTGAGTAGTTTGTAAAGCGTTCGCTTAGGACTTTTTCTGGAAGCAAAACATCTTCAGATCGAACAACGTAAGGATACTTGAACACATCAGGCCTTACAACACAGTGCCTGGGCACCTCATCACGTTCTCATACACAATAACTGGTTGCGTGTGTTGGTGTTTTATGAAACACAAAGCTATTTAAGTATAATTGGATTCGAGTAATTGTAAACTCGGGATGTTAAAACAAGTTTGGTGGTGCAGAGTGCACACTTGTAAAAACTTCTACGAGGTTACATTTTTGGGATACGTATTAAAATTGTGTTGGTTAGACTAACTTGTCTTATCCTTATGTGAAAAAATGCATCATTCTATATATCTCCGTATTTATTTATAATTCTGATGGAGGTGGTGTGTAGTGTCTAATTCCTTGACTGAAAGGATGAGGATGAATTAAGGATTGTGTATGGGATGTAGTGTTGGCATCATGCCTAACTCACTGCATTGTCCTAGAAGGATGAAAAGTTGTGTCATTTCAAAATTTGTTCGTAACATTTCTGATAGCTACATTGTTTGGTATAGAACAATGAAGTGTTGTGTCTCTTCACAAGATTTGTTTCTTATATATACATGCGTACACATGCATGGTGTTAGATGTGGAAGAACATAGAATAGACAAACAAGAAACACACACATGACCAGGGAAAAAGACAAGATTTTTCCAGAAATACATAACAACCAAAAACACGGGTACTCAAAATTATTCTCCTGATTTAAGCCTAGAACAGGAGGGATTCTCGATTGTTTTATCCTCGAAGGGAATTCGTGTAACCCAGGGCTGTAATAGGGTCGAATTACTCTTTAAGGAAAGCGTACGTAACGCGACTCACATCGATATCCAAGAAAAGTTTTACCACAATCATCCAATCGTGATTTTACCATTCCATTGGAATGCAATATTCAAGAATCTACCCCAACAGCGTGTGGATCTCCGTGACACCATATTCCTTGGTTGAAACCCCCTTTTTTTCCCCAGTACTTGTGAATGAGGAGAGGGAGTTAGAGAGTACCAGGTGCGTTTGAAAGAATCATCCTCAGGCTCACCAGAACTGGCATCAAGCTCATCAGAATCAGCATCTAACTCAAGTTTGGATGATCGAACCGAAAGCCCTGGTCGAACCGTGGTTCAACGGATAACGCGCATTTGAACAAGCTTCAATTAAGCCAAACGGCGTCGTTTAATTATTGGCGGGAATTGGCTCAACCGCCTTTCTTCTGTTTCATTCTCCAGCAGCATTTTTGAGCTGTTTTGTTTGCAAGATTACAGCTGTAAATCAGTTAGTTAGGGAGAGTTGGTTACAAGGAGATGTAGTGTGTATATATAGGTGCATGTACAGCCTTTCATTGTGGATCAATACAATCAGAAAAATTCCCCAAATATCCTCTTCTTCAACTGCTTCATAACTATGTGCGTTTAGTGTGTGTTCTTGGTGTTCTTCGCCAAGAACGATTTATACAGATTTCTTCAATTTTAACATGGTATCAGAGCTTCTAGGTTGCTTGATTCGATACAGATAAGCTACCCCTGACGATTCTACCGATCATGACTCAAATTCTACTCCAAAATACTGGTGCGATTTAATTCTGAAGCTGCTGCGATGATGAACTCCAATTCCGATGAAAACTCGGTGATTCAGCCGGAGAAACAGAGAGCAGAAGGTTCCGACGTGAGAAAGAACAAGAAGATCGATGATGATGATTACTGCTACAGAATCCGAGCGGAGGATCCACTGTACCTGCAGAACTATGATCAGTCCAATCAAATGCTGGTCACTGAACCTTTGACAGAGGTAAACTACCTATCCTGGAGTCAATCTATGATCACTGCTTTAGAGACAAGAGAGAAGCTAGGGTTTATAACTGGTGAAATTGAAAAACCTGCACCTGAGCATAAGACATATAAACAATGGAAGAGAGTTAACTCTATGGTAACTGCCTGGCTTAAGAACTCATTGTCTAAAGAGATTGCTAGTGGATCTCTGTTTGCATCAAATGCTAGAGATCTGTGGGATGAATTAAAGGATAGATTTGGTGAGAGCAATGGTGCACAGATTTATAACTTGAAGAAAGAAATTAGCAACATAAAACAAGAAGGAGATTCTGTGGTTATCTACTATACAAAACTTAAAGGACTGTGGGATCACTATGCATGCATTAGGCCTAGAAGAAGGTGTAACTGTTGTACTTGTTGCAAGTGTGGATACTATAAGGCTATGGTTGCTGATGAGGATGAAGATAAGATGCATCAGTTTCTCATGGGACTGAATGAAGAATATAGGCCAGTCATTGATCAGATCTTGATGCAAGATCCATTGCCAAACTTAGCAAGAGCATGTGCTATCATAGGCAAGGTTGAAAAGCAAAGGAATGTGCATACCAGCTACCAGGGGACAGGACAAACATCAGCTATGGTAGGAAGGAGGCTGCTGATTGATGGATATGCTGAAAATGATCCTCACAATGCTGTGATGCTGGCCAAAGGAACTGGATATCAGAAAGGAGCAAGCTACTCCAGGGATGGTTTTAAGCAGAAAGTGATAAGGAGTCCAGACCTTAAATGTGATCATTGTGGAAAGATAGGCCACACAAAGGAAACATGTTTCAAACTGAAGGGCTTTCCAGACGGGTTCTATAAAAGTAAGGGAGAGAAACCACCACAGAAGGGGAGATATCCTCACAATGCCAATGCTGCTGGAGTTCAAATGCCTGGTACTACTATGCCAGAAGATCAAATGGGAGCCACAAATGGAATGAATATGAATGATGTCATTACTCAGTCAGGACAAGCACAACTGCAGGGAATGCTGGCTAACATGATCCAGCTGGAATTTAGGAAAATGCTAAAAGGGAAAGCACAGGAGCAAGGTGCACCCACAGGCTTTGTCAACTTGGCTCATCTGACTGATTTTTCAGGTAGCACTCTATTTCATGTTTGCAATGCTTCAATTTCTAATAACTGTTCTTCCTGGATTATAGATAGTGGAGCAAGTAGTCACATGTGCAGTAACTTGACATTTTTCCATACATATACCAAAGTGCAAATACCTACACCAGTTCATTTACCTGATAACACCACAAAGTATGTGACTGCCATAGGTGAAGTTCACATGCCACATAACCTCAAACTCATTGATTGCCTCCATGTACCCTCATTCCATTTCAATCTTCTGTCTGTCAGCAAACTTTTGAACACTACCTCTATACATGCTGGTTTCTTCAAGTCTTTTTGTCTGTTGCAGGACCTTAAAAGCTCTAAGGTCATTGCTGTTGCAAAGGAAGTGCAAGGTCTCTATGTCCTAGATACTCATTCTTTTTCAGAGGCTACCATTCAAGTTGCTCTACACTACCTCAGTCTCTCATACATCAGCCAAACTCACCATTCATTGTATGCAAATAAAACTGCCAAGTGTGACTTTCACACATGGCACAATAGGCTAGGTCATCCTTCTATGGTAGCTCTAAAGCACCTAGTTGAGCATGTATCTGTTTCAATTCCTAGTGATTACACTTGTACAGTTTGTCCTCAAGCAAAACAAAAGAGACTTGAGTTTCCTATTAATGAAGAAGGTTCTGAGCACATTTTAGATTTGCTCCATATTGATCTTTGGGGTCCATACAATGTTTCTACACTCTCAGGAACCAAACACTTCCTCACTATTGTTGATGATTTCAGCAAATACACATGGACCATTTTGGTTAAAACAAAGGACTCAGTTCCCTTTTTACTCAAGTCCTTCTTCACTTTCATTCAGATTCAAAAGACTGTCAAGGCCATTAAAACTGATAATGGCACAGAGTTTATTAACACTACCTTTAACACCATTTTGTCTGATCTTGGTATTTTCCACCAGAAAACCTGTTCATATACACCACAGCAAAATGGGACTGTTGAAAGAAAACATCAACATTTGTTGAATGTTGCTATGTCATTGCTGTTTCAATCTCATTTACCTAAAAGGTTTTGGGGGGAATCCATTCTCACAGCTACCTTTCTTATAAATAGAATACCATCAGCCACACTTTCTTGGAAATCACCCTTTGCCATTTTCATGAATAAGTCACCTGATTATACCTTACTCAGAACTTTTGGATGTTTGTGTTTTGCTTCAGATACTACACCCTCACAAAGATAAACTACAATCCAGAGCCTTTCCCTACATCTTTGTTGGGTATCCCCCAGACAAAAGAGGTTACAAACTCTTTGACATAACCAGTCAAAAGATAGTAATCTCCAGGGATGTTATATTCCATGAGAACATCTTCCCTTACTCTACCAAATCTTCCTCTACTGCTTCTGTGTCATTGCCTATTGTCCCACCATACTATCACACTGATATCCAAAATCACATTGCTCATCCACATACAGACATCACTCCACCATCTCCTAACCCTCCTCAACTTTCTCACACTCATGTTCCACCTCAAGAGCCTATTGTTGATACCTCACTGCCTTCTGATGATAATGATCTTCCTTGTCATAGTATGATACCACCTGATTCCCCCACTCCACAACTTCAACTCAGGAAGAGTACTAGACATAAGCAAAAACCAGCATGGCATGATGATTTTGTTTTAACCTCCCTTCATGATCCTCACCATCCACCTGATTTTACCCCCTCATATGTGACATTTCTTGCTCAAATATCTAAAATCAAGGAGCCACAGTCATATAGAATTGCTAGCTTGCAGGCTGAATGGATTGCTACCATGAATACTGAGCTCCAAGCTCTTGAAGAAAATGGAACTTGGGAGCTTGTTCCCTTGCCTACTGGTAAGAAGCCCATTGGATGTAAATGGATATACAAAGTGAAACTATTGTCTGATGGCAGTGTAGACAGATACAAAGCCAGACTAGTGGCAAAAGGATTCAACCAGATAGAGGGGGTGGACTACTTTGATAGTTTTTCCCCAGTTGCTAAAACTGTTACAATCAGACTTTTGCTTGCTCTCACAGCAGCAAAGTCATGGCATTTGCACCAGTTGGACATCAATAATGCCTTTCTTCATGGCTATCTGGATGAAGAGGTATACATGGTGCCTCCAGAAGGATACTCCAAAGCCTTACCTCACCAGGTTTGCAAGCTCAAAAGGTCACTCTATGGACTTAAGCAGGCGTCAAGGCAGTGGAATTCAGAACTAACCAAGGCCTTGTTATCCTTTGGTTTTGTTCAATCTCCCAATGATTATTGTCTGTTTCTGAAGTCATCTTCTGATCACCAGTTGGCATTGCTGGTTTATGTGAATGATATTCTGGTTGCAGGTTCATCTGAGGCTCATATTCAACAGGTTAAATCCTTTCTGCATTCTAAATTCACCATCAAAGATCTTGGACCTGCCAAGTTCTTCTTGGGATTGGAACTGGCCAGATCTTCATCAGGCATCTATCTCACTCAGAGGAAATATATTACAGATATTGCAGATGATGTTGGTTGCTCAAAAGCCAGAGCCACATCCACTCCATTTCCTTCCAATTGGGACATGGATGCACCCTCACCACTGCTTGCTGATCCTAGTGCTTACAGAAGGTTAGTTGGAAGACTGTTGTATCTCAATGCCACCAGACCTGATGTGACATATGCAGTTAACCAACTTAGCCAGTTTATGCGATTTCCTACCGAGCATCACATGACTGGTGCCCTTCATGTTGTGAAGTACCTCCACACATATCCCAGTCATGGAGTGTTCTATCCCAGTTCTAATGATCTTCAAGTTTCAGCTTATTGTGATGCAGATTGGGCCAGATGCAAAGACACCAGGATGTCTGTCACTGGTTTCTGCATTTTCCTTGGTCATGCTTTGATTTCCTGGAAGTCTAAGAAACAGCAAACTGTCTCCAGGTCATCAGCTGAATCTGAATACAGGAGCATGGCTCTCACCACCACAGAGTTGCAATGGATTTCCTATCTGTTGTCTGATTTCCAGATCAACTTTCCTCTCCCAATTCCTCTTTGGTGTGACAACAAGGAAGCCATTCACATTGTGGAAAATCCCAAGTTTCATGAACGCACTAAACACATTGAGATTGACTGCCATGTTACCAGAAATCAGTTTAAGGCTGGTTTTCTTACTCCTTGTCCAGTTTCTTCCAAGCTTCAGCTAGCAGACATTTTCACCAAGCCTGTTTGTGCTGAAATCCTCCATTCTTTATTGTTCAAGATGCACTTTTGTGCTCTCCCCAACGTCCATCTTGAGGGGGGTGTGAAAGAATCATCCTCAGGCTCACCAGAACTGGCATCAAGCTCATCAGAATCAGCATCAAACTCAAGTTTGGATGATCGAACCGAAAGCCCTGGTCAAACCGTGGTTCAACGGATAACGCGCATTTGAACAAGCTTCAATTAAGCCAAACAGCGTCGTTTAATTATTGGCGGGAATTGGCTCAACCGCCTTTCTTCTGTTTCATTCTCCAGCAGCATTTTTGAGCTGTTTTGTTTGCAAGATTACAGCTGTAAATCAGTTAGTTAGGGAGAGTTGGTTACAAGGAGATGTAGTGTGTATATATAGGTGCATGTACAGCCTTTCATTGTGGATCAATACAATCAGAAAAATTCCCCAAATATCCTCTTCTTCAACTGCTTCATAACTATGTGCGTTTAGTGTGTGTTCTTGGTGTTCTTCGCCAAGAACGATTTATACAGATTTCTTCAATTTTAACAGCGTTATTTTAATGTCTTTTACATACAGTTGATAACAAAGTTGCACTTGAGAAACCTAGGATGTCATTGTTCTTGTGATTGGAGAGAACAGATAGACTTGCCTGTTTTTATTTCTTGGAGCTTCGTCTGATATATGAGCTCATATGACACTTTTTTTGTAATACTCTTGACAGATTGTTCGATGTGAAACCGATAAGTGAACCTTATTACTAAAAACGCCATACACGGGTAAATTATATTTCAGATTTCACTAGTCCATGTCGAACGTTTTTGTTTTGTTGGATGTTCTGAAACATCATCCATAGCCAACAGGTTACATGAAAGTATGACACTTAGTTCTATCTCCTTCAGACAAAGCTTATATGATTTTGGATGGATTGAAAATTTTTGAGCACAAAGTAGGTGGCCTTAATTGATGCTTCGACTTTATTTTGACTAGGGAAAGTCTTAGGAAAGACGGCCTGTCTACATGTCAGGGACTTGATTGCAAAATGAGGTATATTTTGTAATTAACAAAAAAAAGAGTATTTCTTATAATATTTATCCAGGCACTAGGTCATGCCAAACACGTCATCACCCCGCACACAGAGTCACACACTCCATATTTTCAACAGGCGAACTTCATCTCTCCGTCTCCGGCGATATCGACGGCGGCGATGCTCCTCCTCAACTCATTTCACTCGCTCTCTCCAGATATTTCCCTCGCTTGCTATTCCTCCGTGCTCCATCTCTAGTGCCGGAGTTTTGGAAATCTCCAGAACATTCGAAACGAGCACGGCTACTTCGATCTCATTTGACCCTATGATGGCGGACAAGCAGCTCGATCTCCCCGACAATCTCTTTTCGTCCAAGCCCTCTGATCACTCGTTCTTCAATTTGGCAGCCGACCTCATATACTGGGACACAGATTCAGTTGCTTTAATTTGCCAAGAGCACTACTAGTAAACGTTTTGAAGAAATCCCATGTCACCCTACACTTAGCAAGGAATTGCATTTCTCAGAACGTGTGTGACATATATGATTGTTATGGCATTGTACACCTCTTAGGCATCCCCCTTCGAATTCGGGTTTCTAAAGAGGCCAACAGGATCACTGCCTGTTGTAGATAATGTTGTCAATGCATTCTTTGCTGTTGACACATCATTCTTACATTCTTTGTGCTTACCTCGATAAATCTACATGTCTCATTGTTGATGGCCACAAGCAAATTGCTTGGAAGTACCTGAGTAGCTGGTTGGCGTTTGATCTCATATCATGTGTTCCTTCTGAACTCGGTTAATCTCCCCAAAATCCTTGAGGATGTATGGCTTATACAATATGCTCTGTCTGTGGCATCTTCGCAGAGTTAGTGCCTTATTTGCTCGGTAAAGAATCTAAAACAGTTAATGTAATCTGTGACAAAATGTTTCCCTTATGGAATTGGGAGATCATGAGTCATGATAGTTTACATGTGCTTGTCATGATTCTGAATCTGGTTCGAGAAAGATAGGAACTTCAAGTACTTTTGGGTTTGATGTGCCAAGCTTATATGTGTAAGTACTTGCCATGTTACCTTTCTTGGCTTATATGTGTAAGCATATAAGTGTTTGTCATGATTCTGAAACCATGCTCTCATGCACTTATAAATTTTTTATTGTATATGATTTTTATTTTCATTGTTGTTGATCGTTGATTTTGTATTAGAAACTGCATTCTTTTACTAAAATGTTGAATTCGTTAGTATTATGTATGTACTAGTTATTTGTATATGAATTTTTATTTTCAGTTGTTGTGGATCGTTCATTTTGAATTAGGAACTGTGTTTGTTTACTTAAATGTTGAATTCGTTAGTATTCAGTTGGTACTAGTTAGTTGTGTATGATTTTTTATTTTCAGTTATTGTGGATCGTTCATTTTGAATTAGGAACTGCGTTTGTTTACTTAAATGTTGAATTCATTAGTATTTAGTTGGTACTAGTTAGTTGTATATGACTTTTTATTTTCAGTTGTTGTTGATCGTTCATTTTAAATTAGAAACTACGTTTGTTTACTTAAATGTTGAATTCGTTAGTATTTAGTTGGTACTAATTAGTTGTATATGACTTTTTTTATTTTCAGTTGTTGTTGATCGTTCATTTTGATTTAGAAACTGCGTCTGTTTACTTATATGTTGCATATATTAGTATTCAATGTGTATTTGTTAGTTGTACTGTCTAACCCTTTTTGAATTTTTTTTTTCTGCTTTTTTTTGCTGACCGTTCGTTTTTGAATTACGAACTGTATTTGTTTACTTATATGTTGCATCTGTTATTATTCAATGTGTACTTGTTAGTTGTACTGCCTATGACCTTTTGTTTTCATTTGTTGTTAGTTGTTCGTTCTGAATAACGAGTTGCATTTGCTTACTTATATGTTGCATGTGTTAGTATCCAGTATGTAATTGTTAGTTGAGTTGTGTATGATTTTTTCAATATACATTTGTTTTTGGTTGTTCGTTTTGAATCAGGAACTGCATTGGTTAACTTATATATTGCATATGTCAATATCCAGTATGTACTTGTTAGTTTTATTGTGTTTGATTTTTTTCCCATTGTTGATTATTATTCGTTTTGAATTATAAATTGTACTTGTTTTCTTACATGATGTACATGTTAATATCCAACTATTTAGAACTGTAAATGCCCTCCTTGCCAGAAAAGAGTCAGCCAACATGGTCCTGGAATTCCTTTGAAGGTGTTTAGGACAAAAATCAATGGGATGGGGTCTGAGATCAAGACAGGAGATCCAATCGGATAGTTTCGTGTGCGAATGCATTGGAGAGATCATTGATGATGCAAAGGCTGATCGAAGAAACAACGAAGATTATCTGATGGATCTTGATGCTGGAGGCGGGTTCACAGTTGATGCAGAGAAGTATGGGAATGTGGGCAGGTATATCAACCATGGTTGCTCGCCAAATCCGTATGCCCAGAATGTTCTTTATGATCACGGGGATACCAATAGGCCTCATGTCATGTTTTTTGCTACTAAGAGAATACCATCGCTTCAAGAACTAAGCTACGACTATGACGATGAAATAAATAGCCCTCTTGATGCTAATGCCAACATGAAGAAGAAGTATTGTTGTGGCTCTCGACGCTGCACCAAGAGATCGTACTAGGGTAGTTCATGATTAGCAAATTATTTGTCTAGGGTAGTTCGTATTATTCCTTGAAAGTGATGAACACTTCTGTAGTGATTGGATTGTTTTATGTTAAAAGAATGAAATATATGAATTCTCTAAATTGCTTCTTCGTATTTCAAAGAGTTACTTTTCTGTTCACAGTAGGATGATAAATTTCTTTTAGAAAAGCATTTTTTCCAACAGGAAAACTCTCGTTCCCAATAAAAAAGCCTCAAATGAGGCAGGCCATTCACAAAATCAAGGAATGCATGCTTATCATTTTCATATAGACTAGAAATCCAGTGAAACAACAAGAAAATGCAACTTTTGTTTCTCCATTTCACAATATCTTCACAGAATTAGTGAAAACGGGCAAAATGAAAGGAGCCCTTTTGAGATTCTAACTGCTCTGCACTTTACACTACATTCTTAAGCTCAGAAACTGAAAATGGAAAAACATGACAAGCAAACAAGAGTGTAATAGAAATAACAATGAAGGATGAGAAATAGAAGCTAAAATGGTTGAATTTATTTGGCTTTCTGGAATATGAGCTTACAATTTGAAATTGGAAAATGGAATAGGGTTAAAACACAAGACTGAAAACACTTGAAAATGTGATTGGTTGAGTGAATCCTGATTCCAAGCTTTTCTTTTTGTTCCATTTCTCCTGATGAACTCGAGCTAGAAAAACACTTGTTCTAACACATCCATTCTACTACACTAAACATACATTTAAAACAAAACAGTGGTAATTACAGTGCAAGTCAAAATACAGTAATTAAGCTCTAAAACACAGAGAAACCAAAACAACACAAAACCAGGTATTGTATTGATGATGCTTGCTTAGAACACAAAGATCGCCGAGAGTACCACTGCAGTGGCGTAGGACAAGATAACGTGGCTAACTTGGGGAGGTTCGACGAGTACAAGGCGCTGACCGACATCGAAAACCCGGAGATGACTAGGAGAACTACAACTTGTTGTGAATCTGGGTGAAACAAATGACGAACATGACTATTTTGACGATCCGGAAATGAACATCTCAAAAGCACGTATAACAATAATAATGATGGCAACCTACTGTTTGATTTCCGCTATCTGAAAAGCAAGTAAAAACATTCACTAAAATTGAAGGATTAATAATAATTCATACTATAAAATGGAAAGTGAAGGTACAAGATCAGGAATCCGGTGATCCTTCCAATGTCCGGATGTAGAATCGGGTGAGAAAATCCATGATCTATCACTCCTATCCGTCGCCGGAGAATTCAAGCCCATGACCAAAGATACGTGTTCAAACTCGCCGGAGAAGGATTTGGTTGGTTGGGAGAAATTAAATTTGCAGAGAATGGAGATTGGGGTTTGGGAACGAGAGAGATTGAAATAGGGGAAGGAGATTGAAGTTTGAGAATGAAGATTGAAGGAAGAAGAATGAAGAATAGAGAAGTTGCAGAGGATGGAGCGCTGCACGTCAAATTTGGGGAAGAATGATGGTTTGGTATGGATTGATTATTACCGATATTTGCAATCAGATCCGCACAATTTGTTTAATTTTTGTTAATTATAATTTGGCCCTTGAACTGTTCATAAGCTTATGGACATGCCGCCTGTCAGGAGACCCACTCTTTTGACTAATGTCTGACGCTTCGACTATTCTTTTGGTTAGTTAACTAGTGGTGGAAAGTCTGGGCAAAAGAATAAGTTTAGAAATTTGTACTCAAGAACAAAAATGGTTTTGATGCCTCGGTTTACTCCAAAATAAGGTTCTTCATAGAAAGTTTTGGGAAGTTTTGAAACAGTTGATCAGCCGTCTTATGCGACCACCTCGATTCGGAACATGACCTAGGCGTGCATGCCACAACTCATATGAAGTTCGACATTTATTCTGCTATAAAACTGAAACAAATGCTGCATCTTTCCGATCCAAAATGTATAATCCATCCTCATTGTGCCCCCGACCCACGATGGCCCTGGTTACTTTGTTCTGAATAACAAAGTTCTGATCATCAAATGTAATCAGTACGCCCATATCTCTAGTTAACCGACTAATAGAAAGAAAATTCTTAGTAATATTAAGCTCAACTAGAACACTAGACAAAAATGCAAGCTCTAAAAAATTTTAGAATCACCAATATGAGATATCATAACATGAGCACCATTGCCAACAACAACACAAGATTTACCAGTATAAGTAGTGTTATTGTATAGACCTGAGGCGGAAGACGCCATATGGCTGGTAGCGTTGGAATCAAGGTAACAATCTGACAGTCGAGAAGATGTGTCGGACTAGTGAGAAGAGCGATGATTTTCTGCAAAATGTGTACTTGCTGGACGACTAATCTGTGCCTGCATCAAGTAATATGTCAAAGCATAATGATCGAGCTGTCCGCACCAGGAACATTGAGGACGACCGCGACTAGGGACTGGACCAGCCGCCTGAGAACCGGAGAAGGACTGTCGCCCACCGTGTCTGCCACAGAATCGGCTGGCAAGTGAAAGCCATGCGCGACCACCTCGATTCGGTGCATGATCCCACGTGCGGCCGGCTTGAGGTACGTCGCTGGTTTGGTTTCGAGTGTCCCTATAAATTCATCAAAAAGGCATTCGCACGAGCAAGAACATCTGCATATAACAGAGTGGGAACAATATTAATCAAAGGAGCAGAAAAATCTTTATAATCAGGATCAAAAGCAGTCAAAAACCATACAATTTGATCAACATTCGAAACCGGATTACCCATGATAGACAGTTGTTCAAAAATCTCCTTAAATTTGAGATGAAGTTCATGAACAGTGCCAGACTTACGAATACCATGCACATCTGCGCGAAGACGAGAAATAGTAGAGGCACTGTTATTTTGATAGATGAGAGCAAGATTATCCCAGATTTCTTTGGAAGGGCACAATCTGGAAGTTCCGTGAGAACTTCGGCGGTGAGAGAGGAAAACAGGAGACTGCAGAGACGTTGATCTTCATCAACCCATTGATCATACTCTTCTTTTGCTTTCAAATAAGCCTCCTCGGGGTCAATCTTGCTACCACATGGAGGAGTTGAGACTGTGGCTGCAAAGGACATAATCTACGGTGGTGTTGGGAGAGTGGGACGAGATCTAGTGTCATCAATGAAACCGTATGGACCTTAAGGACGAAGGACATAACCTGCTTGACGCTTCCAGGGAAGATAATTTGATGGAGTGAGTTTGATCTGCATCATGTGGAGTAGAATGTTGTAGGAGAGTTTTTTCTGAGCCATGAGGGAGGAGGAGGACGCCGGATTTGGAAGAGGAGTCGAGCGTGGCCGCTGGAAGAGGAACGCTGGAATCACACGCGACCGCTGGAAGCCGCTGGATGACTCCGAGAAGGAAGAGACATGCGGCCGAGAGAAAAAGAGAGAAAAAGAGATGGGAGGCTAGGGTTTTAGGTTTTGGATCAGAAGAGGCTCTGATACCATGAAATAATGATTTGTCGTAAGAAATTGTATTATTGATGACTGAATATAGAGAATACAATAGAAGTAAAATAAGAAAATAATTCTAAATATACTAATTACAATCAAATCAGTCTGATTTATTATGAATTTCAATTTTAAATGAAGGTCTCTTTTGTGATGTCATTTCTCTCTTCATTCGTTTTATGGGAAATCCTATTCGGGAATATATAGTTGCTAATGAGAGGAAATTGTGGAAGTTGGCTGTATCTCTTTCTTTCATTCATATAAGTATAGATATATGTGCGTTAAATAGCTACCATGAACTGTTGGAGAGAAACGATTTATGATACAGTAAGTATTGTATGCTCGTGGTACCATATATGAATTGAGTTAAAAAACGAAAAATCTACTTTATCTTGATCCCCTGCATTCTTTTCTCCTCCAACCAGATCCATTTAATGACCCTACCCATTTGTGATCCAACCCATTATGACCCATTTAATAAACGGGTTAATTGAATAATGATCCATTGGATAATGATCTATTGGGTTTGGATAACGGGTTTATCCAATTAACCCATTTGACGGGCTTATCTGAGATACAAGTAAGAGTGGCATACAAAATTGATTTTACTACACGAGATCATATTACAAAGATGCAAATATTAAATATAGAAATGGTACGAAAATGGTTAGAGAGCTAATCTAATATTATATTTGATGAAATTTTGATCGAAACCTTTCAACATCCTCTCCATCTCTTCCACGAACCTTTGCATGGCGAAAGTCGGTAAGCAAACCGGAATCACCACCCCTTTCTTTCTTCTCTCCCGCCTCCTCCTAGCTCCGGCCGGCGATCGAGGTAGGGCTGGAGCCCTACCTCGCGTATTAATAGATCCGCCCCTGCATATATGAATTGAGTTAAAAAACGAAAAATCTACTTTATCTTGATCCCCTGCATTCTTTTCTCCTCCAACCAGATCCATTTAATGACCCTACCCATTATGCTGGAAAGTTCATATAAATAAGATAGATTTTGTTTGTAAATTGTCTCTGCTCTTTATACTTGAGAAGTGCATAATTTTGTTAGGATCTTGAATGAATCACTGAATTTTATGGAAACACTCTTTCAATAAACTCCATGTTTAGATGGTAAACAATGTATTTTTCAACATAATTGGATCCGTAAAGCTATTTGGGGTCCCAAACTATTTGGGTTCCTGCGCTAGACTGCCTCATAGTATATTTGCCCCGGTAATCCTCCACCAGTAACCTTGCAATTCAAGCATATTTCAGAGCGTTTGTAATATCCTTGTTGGGAAGGGCAGCTGATGTAGTTGAGCCGGAGGTCGAAACACACCTGGATTTCGCTCAATTTGCAGTCACTAGTGCAAGCCAAATAGGGTACATTCCCTCCCACAATCTGAACTACCGTAGTGTTAAACATGGATAAATAGTACCATCCATTCGGTTTAACACCTGGAACTATATTACGGGCAGCTAATTGATTAGAAAGGTCCAGCAGCGTGACCTGAAAGTATCGTGTTTGACCGAAAAGACCTGATGAGCACTTCCCGTGAATATCCCATTCGTACTTCCAAAAACTTGGGTTGTTTTTATTTACGATATCCAGCCAGTCATTGACCAATTCCGCTTTTAAAGTTGTATTCTAAAGGGAATGAAAACATTGCAATTAGTGATACATACGAAAAAATTAACAAGAAAATGAAAGTAAATGATCAAATGGTCTCACCAATATTGTCTGGTACGAGGGACCGCGGCATTGTCGTAGTCTTCTCGTAAAGTTGGATGGCCAGAGTCCATGTATCGTAAACCGATTTGGTATTGGAGGCTGCTTAGCAGGGAGGCTCATGGGCCATTGGGAGGACAGATAAAACAGTTGGAATGGTTGTTGAGCCACGGAAGAAATGCACCCCATGAAGATCAAGCAAATTACCGTATTAAAATGCAGCATGGTGAAGTTTGGAGTGTTAAAAATGTTAAAAGGAATCTGCTTGATTGTTCATGTGCTTGAAATCACTTATATAGACCTGACCTAAGCTCATTTTCCTTTTCCAGGAGTAACTTGTCAATGTGCATGAACAAACTAATTTTCCATAAAAATGTATTGAGTGACTTACTCAACTTGAAAATGTTACAAACTTGTTTGAGACTCATTTCCCCCCTCTCATTCATAAATCATAAACGTCCACTCTCTTGGATGGCCATACAAAATCACGTTTATAGCATTAGCCCTAATAGTTAGAAATTTACAAATATTACATTTTAAATATGGTAAATTCTTGGGAAGGACTATCTTTCCTTAGGCTTATGGTATGGAAATACGGGATTTAATTAGAATGATAAAAGATAAAACTCTATAGTTGTAATATTACAATTGTATTATGCAACGCGTAGTAGTTATAACGTTTATAGCCCGATTCATGCAACCCAAAAATTTTATTTTCATTTCTTCTAGTTTGCACTTTAAACCGTGGTCTTTCCATGACTTATGGAAACACCGTCTTTCAAGAGGCGGACTCTTTAAATATTGGATGGATAAAGACACGAAAAAATTAGGACCACACGGGACATGTCAACATTAACATAAACAATCCTTACCCTAATTATCATATTTTGCTTCATATAATTTTAAAAACGTGTTACATAATTTTCATGATACATTGGCTTCCATCTATACTTAGCTTTCCTTAAAGAATAAATTGTTTTTAGAAAAAAAAATGCTTTTATAATCCTACCTAGTTGACATAAATGCCAATATAACCTTTCAATATTCGAAAGTGCCAATATAACCCTATATGGTTAGTGAAAGTGCCAATATAACCTTATAAGTTTTAAGGACTTGCTGATATAACCCAACAAACATTAGAAATGTACTGATATAACCCTACAAACATTAGGAATGTGCTGATATAACCCAATAAGATTGCATAATGTGCTGATATAACCCTACATAATTTTAACAAACTATGGCGTTTCGGCTAACTATGAGGGTAAAATTGTCCACCCAACTTTAGAGTTAGCCCAAAGGGTATTTTGGTCAATTTACATAGAGTCAACGCTGAAAAATTGAGGTCAATGTCGGAAATAGGGTCTGAGGGTTATATTGGCACTTTCATTAACTAGTTAGGGTTATATTTGCACTAAAAATTATCATAGGGTTATATTGACACTTACTCAAGTAGATAGGGTTATATTGGCACTTATCTCTTGTTTTTTTTGTCCCCTACAAAGTATCTTATACCATCTTTTGCTCCCCATTTGCAAAAAAACCCTTTGACGGTACCCAACAAATTCAAAACATTTTGTTTGGTCCCCGAAGGTGGTTTTCAGGTAAGAACTAAATGGTTTTCCGGTATAATCAGGGATATAGTAGTAATTTTAGTAATTAAAAAAATATTTTCAATTATTAATTATTAATTTAAAATTTTTAGATTTTCGGCTTCATCCTCGAGGCAGGAGGCCCGTGGTCTCGAGGCAGGAGGTTCGAGGTCTCGAGGCAGGAGGTTCGAGGGTAAATACGGTAAATAGAATATACGGTGGAACATCCGATGGGGCCCCATGAAAGCCTAGGGAAGACTGAGATGCCTACCCTACCCAAAAAGAGTTTGGTTTGTGACCGACTAGTTTATAAGTTATCACAAGTTAAATAAAATGAGTTGTGCTAAATGGGTTTAAATCAAATAGGTTGCGCTAAATGGGGTGGAAGTGGCTTAGTGTAACAACATGATGTAAACAAATTAAGCTACTTAGCGTGCTTTGTAAAAATAGATCCAAAACCAACTATCACTTCTTGCATCCATTACTGTTCTATAAGAGCACACAAATTTTTTTTGGGTTCAGTTATGGTGGACGATTTTTCTCGCGTTTAAATATGGTCTTTCACCTATTTCACCTCCTTTCTCTATAAAGTGAAACCGTCTATTCCGGTGCAAAACAAATTAGCAGTATTCGTTCATCCTCTTCTTTCAACCGCGCACTTGTGAAGGTCTCTCACCTTCTACGTCGGTGGCCAAATCATGCGCTGCTTCACCTGCCTGGTTCGGACACCACCTTTTCCTCTTACACCCATCTGCAATACATATTATGAAAATATTCCTTACTCCTCATGAATTATGAACTGCTCATATGTGTAAGGTGTTGTTACTGCAATAGCATATTTCGAAAATATGCCCTCACAATTGAGTTGAAAAATAGCTATGATTTGGATCCATTTAAAATTAGCAGCTAGCTGCATTAAGTTACAACATTATACATCTTAAATATGTTGGTATGGCCTCAGATTTTACTCTACTCTAAGATGTGCATTCATAAGCCTTCAAAAGGATAAGAATAATATGCTTTCATAATAAAAACATCAAAACTCAAAATGGAAAAATGAAAGGCCTTGCGAGCAACGAGGCTATGGTGGAGTGCCTTGTCTGTAGTCGAACTTGAAGCGGCTGGATCTGCGGGAAACGGAAACGAAAGAAATGAATATAAAGGCTTATTACCGTAAATCTTTCAATTATGTTCTACAAGAAACGTAATTTTTTTTAGACCAATGGATGTGTAATAATCTGCATCCCTTTTAGGAGCTTAATAAAGATAAAAACAGTTTTGAACATTTAGTAAATATTTCAAATGGTAACTTAAACTTGTTTGTCACCATATTGACATTGAGAGGAATGACCAAAGTAATTATGAGAATGTACGGATTATTTTGTCTATCTCCATACACTCTTATAATAACTCCATGTTTACATGGTAAACAATCTATTTGTCAACAGAACTGGATCCATAATGTCATTTTAAAAAATAATGAAAACTGAGATTCTAAAAAAATGATAACTGAGATTCTTTATTCGTGTAAATATGTGGCACACAAGTTGACCAAAGCAACAGAAAAACCACAATCAAAAGAAAAATCAAGACATTGAATAGCGGAATGACTCCTTTAACCCGAGGCCAGGGAGCATCATCAAACATCCTTCAACATAACAATATACAATTAAGATAAGCTTATTTGTTTTATCTTATTCCGATCCAGGTTCAAGTTGCACAGTGCAACTGCCCAATCTGGCCTAGTAAACAAAATACATAGTAAAAAGTAACAATTGGAGTCTGCCCAATCTGGCCTAATAAACAAAATACATAGTGCCTAATAAACAAAATACATAGTAAAAACATAAACATGTTGGAGTCTGCCCAATCTGGACGAATAAACAAAATACATAGTGCCTAATAAACAAAATACATAGTAAAAAGTAAAAACAGAAACATGTTGGAGTCTGCCCAATCTGGCCTAATAAACAAAATACATAGTGCCTAATAAACAAAATACATAGTAAAAAGTAAAAACAGAAACATGTTGGAGTCTGCCCAATCTGACCTAATAAACAACAGACATAGTAAAAAGTAAGAACAGAAACATTTTGGAGTCCCAAACTATTTGGTTCATGTGCTAATAACCGGCACTGCCTCGTAGTATATTTGGCCCGGTAATCCTCCACGAGTGCCAACCTTGCATTTCAAGCATGATTGAGAACGTTGGAAATTGAGGGCAGCTGAATAACTGAAAGATGGATAAATCATACCATCCGGTTTGAAACCTGGAACTATATTCCGTGCAGTTAGTTGATTAAAAATGTCTAACTGACTAAATAGATCCAACGTGACCTGAAAGTATTGTGTTTGATCGAAAAGACTGGATGAGCACGTCCCGTTAATATCCCATTCGTACTGCCAAAAAACTGGGCCGTAGTTCTTCTTTACATCCGGCCAGTTATATATCAAGTTCCCTTCTAAAATAGGATCCTGAAGGAAAGAAAATACTATAAGTAGTGATACATAAAAAAATTTAACAAGCAAGTGATCAAATCATCTCACCATTATTGGCTGGACAGATAGAAGAATTCAAATGGGTGTTAGAGCCGTTATTGAAGCAATGCACCACAGGGAAAACAAGCAAATTACCATATTAAAATGTATGGTGAAGTTCGGAGTGCTGACAATGTTAAAAGAGTAAATTTGGTTGTTCATGTGCGTGAAATCAACTTATATAGACCTAACCTTATTTTCCATACAAATTCAATGACTGAACTAACCTGATTGTCCATCTGCATGAGCAACCTAACCTAATTTTCAATACAAATTTAATGATCAACCTCCGTTTTCCTGTACCAAATATTCATGAGTTTGTCATTTGCAAACTAGTTCAGAAACCCATTCAACATTATGTGAGTGCAGACATGATTTACTAAAATACAATGTTCAACTCAGACTGCACAAACTCATGAACAACAATTAAGAGAACATTGGCATACCCTTTTGTACCGTCTGTATGCAGTTTGACCGCTTGATTCTTATCCATTTCCAGGAACATAAACCTGCAGAAGATGTTAATCGATGAAACCGATAAGCTCTGATTGAACTTTCAACCATTTGATGTCAATTAGTAAGCACTATTAGCTTACCCTTTTTCCATATGGAGTTGTAAACCAGTGACCAGCAGATTTAGAAACACCATGTACCCTTTTCTTCCCAGCATCTTTAGCAGCTTCGTCAGGACGTTTAGGAGTTATCCAGTTATCGGATTCTTCTAGCACGTCTACAGCGGCTGACTTTCTTGAATTCTTCCGGGGCCCCGTTGAACTGGAACCAACATTGGCGTTCTTGCTACCTTGTTTAGATGACTCCCCGTGATTGAAATGTCCCTGGAGAAAAACATTTAAATGTTGCAGATTAGCAAAAGTGCAAATCACGTCTTGAAGTTGTTCACAGTTGAAACACATTACTTGTAATTAATTGTGGATGCATTGTGATGTTTGACCCCCTGGTTGTTTCCACACCTTCAGGGAATGAAGTGGGGCAAAAGGGTGTGAACAAGTTGTTGGATCCTAAAATCTTCAAGATGATAATAGTGATGAGCAGGGATGGAATTATCTGAGGAGGCAAGTTGCTGCACTACATTTTCCCTAAAGCTGGTGGATGCATGACATCCTTTCAAAAACTTATGGGGATCATTCTTTTCTTTAACAGACCTAAATTGTTCTTCACATATCTCATCAAAAACAGGAGTGTGAATGTGAAGATTCTTGTCAGAAGGTATTTCTTTCCACAAATCATTGGCTTGGGAGGTTACACCCGGAGCTTTAGTCTTCTTCCATTCCCCTGCACCTGCAGTTCCAACTTGGGCGAAAGTAGATATACCATCTCTTTTAGGCAAATATACTCTAAAGGCCACTTCATGGGATCCTTGGAGGGAGAAGCTTCATGAGATCAAACTCAATCAGTTGAAACCTCCTAAGGGGACTAACATGAGACTCTGGAAAGACGAATTTGTAGCTAATGGCCTCCTTATGTGATGAGGCTGAAGGATTCCAAATGCTTTTCTCCTGTGGCTCACTCATGGATCTTGCTAGTTGGGAGGCTAAAAAGGGGTTGCGGAATTGACCTGAAAAAGGGAACTTTGAGCTGCTACAGAGAGAATTGTGACACTTAGAAGCAACAAATACAACTACTGTACTTTTAATGAGAATAAAAACCGAAAAATCAGCACAACTCATTCAACAATCTATTTTCACATTCCACTGGAGTCCATGGCCAAAAATTAGTAATCTATAAATAACGCCAAGATTGCATTCAATGTATTCATTTCTAAATAAAATAAATAAAATCGTAATCCAACATTTTTTACCTGGCATCTGTTCATCCTCGGAAGAAAAATCCTTGATGTCGTCATCAGCCACAAACTTCTCCTCTTCCTTGGGCTTCGGTCTCTCCGCCGACGATGTGGGCCCACGCCGCAACCGTTTTGCCTAATAGCCAACTCCGGGCCCCAAACCATCGACGTTTCAAAATCATCGTCTCCTTCGAGAATCGAGCTTGTACTGATTTCCGCCGCTGGTTAACAGGAATTGTTGCCGGAGGAAGTTCCAGTCACCGGAGCTGGCGGCGGCTCCCAATCCAGGTCAAAATCGAGCCCTATAGAGAACGACGGAGGCTCAATATCAGCCATTTTTAGGGATTGGGAGAATGTACAGATTGAAAATTAGTAGAGGTTTAGGGTTTGAAATGAAATGTTGAAATTGAAAACTGTTTTTCCACTAAAAGAGAAAGAGATTCGAAACTGAAATGTTGGCGCCCAAATTTCAGTCGACTTTCATTCTTTTTCTGTCGAAAATGGCGCTATATCGACTAAAACGACTGCATATCTTTATTTATATCCTTATATCAAAGTGTGGAAGAGTTTGGTGAATATTAACTTTTCGTCGTAGGCATTCGTGGCAAATACACCATTCCTTCGAGTCTACTCCTCTTTTTTTTGTCCTGCGATGATGGTTCCTAAACCACCGCATGGTCTTCGTCTCTGTCTCCATCTCCGTCGTGCCCTCCATTGCGGCTCCATCTCAGCCGCGGCCCTATCTTCGCCTACCCCAATTTCTTGCAGATCTGGACCAAGGTAGGTCGATTTCTCTTCATCTATTTCCCTTACCATCTCCACCGTGTCTCTGATGGATTTTTAGACATATGGTGGTGTTAGGTGCTGACTCGGTTGGTCGTGTCGAAGATTTTGTTCTGTTGGGCGGTGCGGTGGTGATGGCATCGCTGAAGTTTGTGTGTATTTTGATGGGTTTATTTTGTACTCTTCTTTGTCCTTTTTCATTTTCAAAGGTAGCACAGAAGGTGCTCGATGATTTACCTCATTAATCATTGGATTGCTGACGGCTGCCAATGCCGACTGACCATGATGGAAGCTGATGGTCGAATCTTGCAGCTGAGGAATGTGAGATATACATCATGACAGATAAATTGAGTGAGTGTCTTTTGCATTAAAAATAAGTTCTTATTTCTGCAATTACTTTATTCATAGCCTCATTTGATCTGCACGATGTTCTATTCTAAGTTTGTTGGGCTATTTTACTTTGTTTGAAAATAGGGATTTAAATGAGGCTTGTGTAGAATGAGATTGATATGATCAAATCATGTTTGGTGTTATTGGCAGTACTCTGTGTTCCATGTGTTTCCTGATGTGTTGTTGATGGGTTTTTTGTGGTTTTTTGATTTTGTGGTTGATCTGTATCGATCTTGATCTTTTTCTGTGCTGGATTTTTTCTAAGGTGAGATCATTTGGGGTGGATCTGTTTAATGAATTTTGTTGTTCATTGGATTAAAATGATGTTCTTTTTAGCTAGGATTGGAAGAATTTTTGATGGGGTGGTTCTGTTTTGGTAATCTGATATGTTTTAAGCTCAACTTTCTGATCTTTTCGAGTTTTGGATTGAGCAATTGGGGAGGAATGATTTTTTTTGCTGTTTTGTTGTTTGAATTGAAGTGTGCTGCTCTGTTACTGATTAGGTGATGCATACCATATCTATCTCCTTAGATGTGTGTGTGTGTGTGTGTGTTTTCCCCTTAATTTTATTTGGCGGATGCATGCCACACCCCCTCCTGTTGAAGTAATAATGGGTGTGGATGTTGCAGAATCCAAGCTGCCCGTTGTTGTAGGGAAAGCAATCGGGGATGAGAGTAGCTTGTTGAAAGAGAACGGGAAAGCGGATGAAGTGGTGGGGAATAACGAACCAATAATATTCGAGTCTCATGGTGTTGATGAACCCGTAAAGGAGGAAATAAGCAAGCCATGAATTACATTGAGGCTTAGGTTTTTCAGTTTGAGAACCAGGGTGGACCTATTCAAAACATCCAAGACATAATCAACTCAGATCTTATGACAAAAAGAGGTGCTTAGATTGATCAAGACAGCACCCCTAACGGTAATAGAGCTTGTGTTTTTATTCTCATGGGTGTCTTCCCTCCAAATGGTTTTGAATGGCGGGCACAAGATCGAGGACAAACAAATTGTTTATTTGACAGAGATGCTTATGCGAAAGTTTTGGATGCTCCCATTCTTGACACATGTGTTCTTGAACTTGGAGGTTTATACCTAGCTTGGCCAAGATCTGGTCAAGTGATCACGGTATGCATTTAGTTTCTTGATTCCAATTGCTTGCGATTTGAGCTATTGACACGTTGTTGTGTCCTGTTATGTAATTTGCTATTCGTGTTCCCTTGTGAACTAGAATTTTCCCCTTGATATTTTAATAACAGATCTTAGTTGCTTTACTGGTGCCAATTATTTTTTAAATTTTGGATTCTGAGATATGATACATGTAGGTGGCCGTACACAGTGTATGAAAGGCTTAGTTTGTTGTTTTTTTAATTACACCCATATTAATGGGAGGGATATGTATTAGGTTCCCCAAACCTGAAACTATAGTAATAATTTACAAAAGTTTATCTTCAAAATAGTTTTGAAGACTTTTTACAAAAGGATACATCGTGATTGTCATAATATCTGAGCAAAAGTCTACTTAGGGCCTTTTTTTGGCGGTGATTCCATTTTCCATGTCTCCACCCCTCGTGTTAACATGGTTAAATGGTCAGATCTCCAAAAAGGCTCTAAGTAAGAAATATTTAGAGTGATGGTATGACAGAGTCAACGCTTCGAGCCTCAAAGGCTCTAAGGCTCAAGTGCTAGATTCTGGATTCTGCAGGGTTCGAGGTTTGAGTGCTCGGTGGCTCAAGGTCTCCGGGTCTGAAATGATGTATTTGCGTAAGTAAATATTGTATTGCTGACAAAAATATATAGAGTACATTAAGGTGATAGAATATGAGTAGAACTCTTGCTCAGTCAGATGTTCAGCGACGCACAATTTGGATTGGAAGAACTCAAAGAGGGGACAAGAAAGTCCTTTGGTGAATATGTCAGCAATTTGAAGACCAGTGGAAACATGTGCAACACGCAGCTTGCCAGATGCCACTAACTCACGAACAAAATAATCGATATCAATATGCTTGGCCCGCTTATGAGCAACTGGATTTTGTGCTAAGAAATTGGCACTACTGTTTTCACATAACAATAATGGGGAGTTCAAAAGTGGAAGACGAAAGTCGCGAACCAAATGAGTCAACCGGACCATCTTCGAGGCAGTGTTGGCAAGGGCTCAATACTCGGACTCAGTGCTGGATCGAGAGACGGTAGGTTGCTTCTTGGAACTCCAAGAAACAATATTTCCACTAAGAAATACTGCATATCCATACGTAGAACGGCGAGTCTCAAGACAACAAGCCCAATCAGCATCCAAATACCCCAAGACCTCAGGAGCACTGGCCGAGCGAAAAGTGAGGCCAAAATGAAGAGTGTCTCAAATGTAGTGAAGAATCCGAGTGACTGCGGCATAATGGTCAAGGCGAGGATCCAGAAGAAACCGCTTGACTGTGTTGACCGCAAATGTCAGATCAGGATAAGTAATCGTCAGATAATTGAGGGCATCAACAAGAGATCGATACAACATCAGATTTTGAAATGGCGGGCTGGTGGAGTTATGCAGCTGTGAACCAGGAACAAAAGGAGTAGAGACCGGGACCGCATCGGACGTACCTGTACGAGTGAGAATATCTTTAATAGCAAACTCCCAAATCAAATCCTTAATAGCAAACTCCCGATGTGTCCGATCAATAAACTTTCGAAGAAGGTCAGAGTCATTGCCTGTAAGAAGAATATTATCAACATAGACCAGGAGATAGAGCAAAGACGAGCCTCGAGAGAGAACAAATAGAGAAGTGTCGGCAGAACTACATTGAAGCTCGAGTTGAGATAAAAAAGGTGCTGAACCACTGGAACCATGCTCGAGGCGCTTGCTTAAGACCATAAATGGCCTTTCGCAAGTGGCATACATAATCATGATGAAGAGAATCCTTGTAACCAACTGGTTGCACCATATAGACCAGAGTATCAAGAGTACCATTGAAGAAGGCGTTCTTGACATCCAACTGATGAAGAGGCCAGTACTGCATAGTGGCAATGTCAAGAATGGTTTGGACAGTGGAAGCCTTGCAAACCGGACTAAAGGTATAATCAAAATCAAAGCCCGGAATCTGAGAGAACCCTTGCGCAACAAGACGAGCTTTGTGATGATCAACCGTACCATCCAGACGATATTTCAGCCGGTAAACCCATTTGGAGCCAACAACGTTGACATCAGAAGGACGTGGAACAAGGTCCCAAGTATGTTGTCTTCGTAAGGCAACAATCTCCTCGTTCATCGCAGCAACCCAAGATGGATCCTTTAGCACCGAACGATAATCTGTGGGCTCGGACTGAGCGAGAAGGGCAGTAGGAGGCCATGAGCCACAAGACCAGAGTAATCTCGACACGGGACAACCCCAGTGGAAGATCGAGTGGCCATGGGATGAGTATGATGCCGAGATGACAAAGCTGGAGGAGAAGAAACCAAAGAGGGTGCTAGCTATGAAATATCAGAGGTGTCCGAAGATGATGCATCAGATGAAGGAGTACTAGCCATCGCTGACTGGGAGGGGGTGGACAGATCAACAGTCGGCAAAACAGAGTCCGTCGAGCAAATAGAGGTAGGCATAGGAGACGGATGTTCAGAAGTCGAGAGGGGGATACCAGAAACATCCAAGTCGAGAGAGGAGAGCCAGTTACCGAGGTCGAAGATGAGGCAATAGGAAAATAGCCTTCATCGAAGCGTGCATGACGAGTGACAAAGATCTTGCCAGTGATAGGATCAAGACATCAAAAACCCTTATAATGGCAGCTGTAACCGATGAAAACACAAGGAATGCTCCGTGGAGATAACTTGTGAGGGGACGAACATAAGGTAATACTCGACAACCAAAGGGATGGAAGTTTGAGTAATTTGGAGTACGATGATAAATAAGTCCATACGGAGAAGTCCCTTGTAACACCGAAGTTGGAACCCAATTAATGGTGTAAACTGCAGTAGCAAAGGCATCATCCCATCTCGACATTGGCAGATGAGAATGAAAGAGCATAGTGAGTCCCATTTCGGCAACATGTCTATGCTTACGCTCAGCCCGACCATTTTGCTGTGGGGTATAAGGACATGAAACTTGATGATGAATGCCTTCAAAGGCAAAATGAGAGCGTAAGTGCGTATTTAAGAACTCAGTGCCACCGTCACTCTAAAAAACCTTAATTTTGGACGTAAATTGATTCTCAACTAAGGCCTTGAAATGCAAGTAAGTGTCGACAAACTCAGATTTTCGACGTAGAGGGAAAAACCATGTAAAGCGAAAATAATCATCCATAACAAGGCATAATAAGAAAACCATTTGATGAAAAAACTGGGGAAGTCCCCCACAAATCACAATGAATCAAATCCAAGATGTGTGCAACACACTTATTATTTTCAACAAAGGATAACCACTGCCCCTTTGCCATAACACATGGAGCACAAGTATACAGTTTGGGTAATAAAGAAGAAATAGATAAGAATCCAGACTTCTGTAAACTAGAGATTATAGAGGTTGGAACATGCCCCAGCCGAGCATGCCAAAGCTCAAAAGACGTCCATCCAGAATTCTGCTGCAGGAAGGAAACGAGTGTTGCGCCACCTTTGTCCAAAAAGTACAGGTCGTCCTCACTATGGCCTTTGCCCACGACTTCCTTGGAAACTTTGTTCTGAATCACAAAGTTTCGATCATCAAAAGTAACAAAGACATTTAAATCCCTGGTTAGTTTACTAATGGACAGTAAATTCTTAGTGATGGCAGGTATAACTAGAACATCAGTCAGTGTCAAAGAATCAGAAATTCGAGAATCACCAATATGAGAAATAGGAACAGAAGCACCATTACCAATAGAAACATAGGAATTATCAGAGTAAGGTGCGATACTGTCAAGGCTAGACGCAGAATATGCCATATGACTGGTGGCACTAGAATCAACGTACCAGTTGGATGCACGAGAGTATGGCTCTATCTGTAGCGAAGCTTGAAAATTTTTAGCCAAGTTCAAGGAATCAGAACGGTGAGTCTGTGCTAATATCTTGTAGCAGGTAGCCTCATAGTGGCATGGACGACCACACCAGGTACAATGGGAACGGCCGAGTCCAGAACTAGCCCCAGTCGTGAACTGACCAGGACCAGCACCAAATCGACTACCTCTACGACCACCCAAATGACCACCTCGAGGCGCACAGGAACCTCTGCGTTACCGCTCCTGGTCGGCGAGTGATCCCAAGAATGGCCGGAAGGAGGCTGTTCCCTTGCAGAGAAAGCCACTGGACTAGAGGCAGGTATCGAATTGCCTTGAAGATTCTTCAAAAAAATCTCATGATTCTTGGCACCAGACAAAAAATCAGCATAAAGTGGGGTAGGAGAAGAATTAATCAGAGGAGAAGAAAGATCCGTGAACTCAGACCCGAGAGCAGTTAAAAACTAAATGATTTGATCATCATTAGTGATAGAATGATTTACAGTGATGAATTGTATTATTGATATCTGAATATATATAGAGTACAATAGAATTGTAATAAGGAAAGAACTCTAATCATATTAAATCAAAATCTAATCAGGAGTCTTATTTATTCTAACATCCCCCTCAAGCGAAGTGTCGGATGCTCGCAGGCGTTTAGCTTGGACTTGAAGAACTCGAACAGCGGACGAGAGAGCCCCTTGGTGAAAATATCTGCAATCTGAAGAGAAGTCGGAACATGAGCAATGGGCAGCTTTCCGGATGTGACCAACTCACGAACAAAATGGTAGTCGATGTCGATGTGCTTCGCCCGCTTGTGCGCCACAGGCATCTTAGCCAAGAAGATATCACCACTATTGTTTCATGAAACAATAGTAGAGAACCAGAAAGCGGAACCCGGAGATCACGAAGCAAATGAGTGAGCCATACCACTTCTGAGGCAGTGTTGGCGAGAGCACGGTATTCAGACTCAGTGCTAGAGCGAGAAACAATGGGTTGTTTCTTGGCACTCCAATTACCAGATTCCCATCAAGAAAAGCTGCATAACCATAAGTGGACCGACGAGTTTCCAGACAACGAGCCCAATCAGCATCACAGTACCCTAACACATCAGGAGTACTAGCAGAACAAAACCTGAGACCAAAATGAAGAGTGCCACGAATATACCGCAAAATTCGAGTCACAACAGCAAAATGGTCATCTCTGGGATCCTGAAGATACTGACTCACTGTGTTGACCGAGAATGCCAAATCTAGGCAAGAGATGGTGAGCTACTGAAGAGCACCAACAAGAGAACGATAAAGTGTAGGATACTAAAATGGAGGACTGGTAGAGGTGTGAAGCTGAGAACTAGCGATAAATAGAGTAGAAATAGGGATCGCATTAGACATACCGGCCCAATTCAAAATATCACGAGCATACTTTGCTTGGCCAAGCAGTAACCCTGAGGAGGTAGGCAAAACTTCAAGACCAGGAAAGTAATGAAGAGCACCAAGATTCTTGATCGCAAACTCTTTGCGTGTCCAAACAATGAACTGGAAAAAAAGAGTTGAGTTATTGCCGATAAGAATGATATCGTCAACATACACAAGTAGGTACAGTAACGTCGACCCTCTCGAAAGAACAAATAAAGAAGTATCAGCTGAGCTGCACTGAAAACCAAGTTGTGTCAAATAACTGCTAAAACGCTAGAACCAAGCCCGGGGAGCCTGCTTAAGACCATAAATAGCCTTTCGCAAGCGACAAACATAGTGTGAATGGACAGAATCCTGATAACTAACAGGCTGCTTCATGTAGACTAGAACATCAAGAACACCATTAAGGAAAGCGTTCTTGACATCCAACTGATGAATTGGCCAGGAATGCATGGTGGCTATGGAGAGAACCATCCTAACAGTGGAGGCTTTGACCACAGGACTGAAAGTGTGGTCAAAATAAAAACCCAGAATCTGCGAGAAACCCTGCGCCACAAGTCTAGCTTTGTGATGCTCAATAGTGTCATCTGGTCGATACTTGAGCCTATAGACACATTTGGAGCCAACAATGTTGACATTTGAAGGTCGAGGCACCAAATCCCAAGTATGCTGACCACGAAGAGCGGCTATCTTATCATCCATGGCTGAAACCCAAGCAGGATCCTGAAGGGCATAGCGATAATCAGTGGGCTCTATCTGAGAAAGGAGTGCGTCATTAGTAGTGAGAAAGGAGTGCGGTGCTGAATGGCACTAGTAGAAGACCCAGTGGTCGTCCGATGGGTACGAAACTGGGGTGACAAAGATGGAGGAGTCGAACCAGCTGACGATGCCGAGGAAGATCAAGCTGCGCTAACCGGAGAGTGGCCGTTCGAAGTCGCTGGAGAAAGGATGGCCGACACTGGCTGAGACGTGGTGACCGGTGGCTGAGAAGGTGGCTGAGGAGTGATGGACAGCGGCTGAGATGTGGTGGTCGTTGGCCTAGGAGCTGGGTTTGGGTCGTCCATCCAGATGGAAGATGGTGGTGAAGAAGGGGCGATTGGAACAGGCATAGGCGTGGTGGCCCCATCGATGAAGTAACAACTCCATAAAAATGATGAAATTTCTAGATCTGAAATAGAGCGACTGTCCGCGGAAAATGAGATATAAGGGAATAAGGTTTCATCAAAGCAAACGTGGTGAGAAACATAGATACACCTAGAAGTGGGGTCGAGACACTGGAAGCCCTTGTAACGAGGGTTGTAGCCAATAAAAACACACGGAATGGATCGCGGTGCAAACTTATTAGTAGTAGTGGCACACACACATGGAAAAGCACAACAACCAAATGAGTGAAAGAGGGTATAGTCGACACATGACCAAAAACAACCTCAAAAGGTAATTTTCCACCAAGAACTGAACTTAGCAGACGGTTAATGATGTAAACCACAGAAGAGAAAGCTTCCACCTAGTAACAGTGTGGCACAGAAGAGTGAAAAATTATGGCAAGACCAGTCTCTGTGATGTGACGATGCTTCCGCTCAGCTCGGCCATTCTGAGCAGGTGTATAGGGTGATGACATCTGATGTTGAATGCCACATGATATGAAGTGAGCCTGAAGTCGGTGACTAGTAAACTCCGTGCCACCATCGATCTGCAATTTTTTAACTCGAGCAGAAAATTGAGTTTCAACAAAATTCTGAAACTGGATAAATGTGTCATAGAAATCCGACTTATGCTGCATTGGGAAAAACCAGGTGAATCGCGAAAAATCATCAACGAAAATGGCATAATAAGAGAAAGCACCGACAGATAAAACAGGGACCGGTCCCCACAAAACACAATGCACTTTATCTAACAAACCAGTAGCGCACTTGTCACTGGTGGAAAAAGGCAAGCGACTACTCTTGGCCATCTAACAAGGAGAATAACTGACAGATGCAGGCATATCTGAAGTGACAAAAATAAGCCCCCGTCGATTCAATAACTGAACAGTATCATGAGACACGTGACCGAGGCGAGAGTGCCACTGCTCAAAAGAAGCACGAAGCTTACTAGAGTGTAATTTGCCTAAAAAGCTGGAATCACCAGTCTCAAGAAAATAATGACCTGAACTATAACGGCCTTTACCAATTATCGTCCATGTATGCTTGTGCTCAATGGAAAATGCATTGGCATCAAATATAATACGGACAGGTAAATCATGAGTAAGCTTACGGATGGGCAATAAGCTTCTAGTAATCTTAGGAACCACCAGAACATCATTAACAGAGAAACCAGAGAAATGACACTGGCCGATGTGAGAAATAGATAATGATTCATCATTTCCAACAAGAATAGAATCAAAACCACGATAAGATTGTACCTTATCAAGATGACTGGTGCGAACAGTGATGTGAGATGTAGCACCCGAATCAACAATCCATTGATTTGACGTAGGATGACGATTGAGACCATTCACACCGGCCTGAAACAAAACTTTGTTTGCAATCCAATTAGCGGAGCCATCTGCCTGAGAAAAAGGCGCCAAATACACCATAGGAAGAAGATGCCCAGAAAATATGCGCAAAATGACCGGGCGTGTGCAAAAACACCCAAAATGTTATTGAGTCGCCAGTCTCGTGACTTCATGCGCAGAAGATACTGTTAACTCGCCAGGCACATGACTTCACACGCAGAAGGGTGTGCACGCATCTGCACACACGAGCGCGTGACCGCACGCGCTTCTGGAAGCACTGTGTGTGTGGATCTGGTTGTAGCTGGTTTGGCCTAGACGCGATAAGCACGCTGGAGGCGAAGCCGAGCACGACAATCACAACGACGAGGACGAGGACGAGCACGGTGAGCACGTGACGAGACGAGAAGAGGCTAAAATTTGATATTCAGAAACGAAGCCGCTACCGAAGAAGAGCCTAACGCCGGAGATGACTTGAAGTTTTAAACGCCGGTGAAGTTCACCGCCAGAGGGTTCGAATGCCGACGACGTCGGATACGGACGCTGGGGATGAAGAGTTATATTCTTCGAAAAGAAAGAGACACCGGCGAAGAGGATGTTGGACGAAATATGATGCTGGGAGATGGCCAAAAGTCGCCAAAAATTGATCGAAAATTCGCGGAAAATAGTTTCTTTGGCCAGCCAAAAAAATAAAAATAAATTTATAATTTATGATTTGGGATCAGAACTTGCTCTGATACCATGATAGAATCATTTGCAGTGATGAATTGTATTATTGATATCTGAATATATAGAGAGTACAATTGAGGTGTAATAAGGAAAGAACTCTAATCATAATAAATCATAATCTAATCAGGAGTCTGATTTAGTCTAACAATTAGAAACAGGGGAACCCATAAGGGACAACTGCTCAAAAATATCCTTATATTGTAAATGAAGTTCATGAACAGAGCCACTCTTTCGTATACCATGGGCATCGGTTCGAAGACGAAGAATGGTGGAAGTGCTGCTTGTCTGAAAAATGGCACAAAAACTGTCCCAGGTATCCTTGGCAGTCACACATGAGGTCGGAAGTTCGGAGAGGGCCTCGGGGGAAAGGGAGGAGAACAGTAAGCTACAGACCCTCTGGTCTTCATCCATCCAGAGATCATAAGCTTCCTTGGCCATATTATAAACCGCCCGAGCAGCAGCACGATCAGGAGGTGGACCGTGGAGGGTAGTGGAAATGGAGGAAGACGTTGAACCTATTTTATTATTATTATTATTTATTTTATAAATTTAAAATTTTATGCCTTAATCCAAAATCCTTTTAGTTGGATCTATTTTGTTGATATTTAACTTTTCTTTAAAATTATTTAGGAGAACACTTTTATTTTCAATTTAGAAAGTCTTTGAAAGTTCAAAAAAAAGCAAATATTGATGGCACTATTCTTATTTCTCTACTATGTGTTTTTACGTCTTCTTTGATAACATTAAACTATTAGCATTTAACTACAATTAGTCAATATGTATTTAGTGGTTATATACTAGCTATAAACGGCTATATTCCCAACGGTAATATAAAAGTTATAAACGGCTATATTCCCAACGGTAATATAACAGCTATAAACGGCTATATTTTATAGTATAAACATGAATTTATCCAACAATTCAAAATCACATTTTCTCTTTTATCTCATATTCTTCTCACCGCATTTTCTCTCAATTTGTTGATAATATGTTGAGACTGAGGTTAGCCTTTGTTGCTGTAATTATCGTCGTACTACATGTTAGTATTCTCATCGGGGATATTACGCTGGAAGAATTTTATTATAGTTCAGTAATGGTTGGATTCATTTATACCCTTATATTTTTCACAATCCTCATAGATTTCTGTATTTCAAATTATATTTGATAAATTATTTTATTTTCTTATTAGATAGTGACATCAATAAATTGTTAGTTTTGTAGACAAGGTTCAACCATGTCTTGAATATCTATAATTGTTAAGCAAATGTGAAGTCTTTTATTAAATTAAGTTTTGATTTTCCTTTACTTGATTTGAGGAAGCTCCGATACCACATCTGTGACACCCCCAAACCCAACGTACGATGTCAGGTCAGGTTTGGTCGTGCTACCGAAAATGATAATAGTAACAAGCAGATAGATTTTATGCGGAAGCGATCTAGATAAATTCAAAACCAAAATTACTATTACAGTGAAAGTGTTAATATAAGTGTTAAATGAAAGTTTCACCTAACTATTACAGATTCAAAATTCATGTTAAAGTTCATCCAGGATCTCTCTCAAAATAAGTAAAGGCATCAAAGTGCTTTTAAGTAAAGACAACAAGCACTCTTCATTTACGGTTCTTCTTTACCTGAAAAAGGTTGTTTAACTAGGGTAAGCTCCTTGTGACTAACATACACGACATAACCCAGTCAGTGATGCCCGAAGGCTATCAGTTCAGCAAAAATAGAAAGACGTTTATACCCTTGTTCAACAATTAACATAACCTTTCTTCTTTCTCCTCAGGATTCCAGCCTAGCCCTCATCTTAATTCTTTCACTTTCTTCTTTCTCCTCCTTCACCGTCAACATCAACTTTTCCTCTAGTTGACCAGAGGTATTTCCTACCATATTCACCGCAGCCGCATCCCGTCGAGTGAAAGCTTCTTCTAGAACTGCGTAGGAGCCCGTTTGGCTTGACATTGTTATTTCTTTCCCGCTGACCATAGGTGGGCCTTGATTTTGGCAAAGTAGCCAAATTTGGCTTGATTTTATCAAACAAAAATTTACACACAAACTCTTGAGAGCAGTAACACCAGTAGATTCAATGGCCCCCATGATCGCTTCCTGCAAAAATCACCAACACCGCCGTCGGGATCTCCACCGTCAAATGGAAACCCGCCAAATCTGGAAACCCTAGCCCCCAACTTCTTTTTGCCCCACGCCATCTAGACTTTCCGGCGCTTGGCTGAGTGATGCCAAAAAATGGTGGCGGATTGTGGCATGAGGTTGTAGGGCTGGCTGGTGGTATTGCTAGGGTGAGGGGCTAGGGTAAAGTGGTGGTTAATTGGTAGAGTCGCAAGGGTAGAAGATGAGGGGCGAGCGCGAGCGGTGGCGGGGTTAGGGGTGTTGAATGGTGGTGGTGTTGCTAGGGTGGTGGGTTGGGCCGAGAGGAGGCCTGTATCTAAGCCTAGATATGGGTGGTCATCTTCCCCAGCCTCTCAAGCGAGTATCTAAGTTTAAGGTAAAACCAAACTAATCCACTGGCAGCTAAATCACAAAACCAAATTTTGGGAATGCGGCTACTTTAGATTTCAATCGACATCACTTACAACCGCCGCTGAGCTAATTTTAGTGTTGCTAGGGTGAGCGGTGGCGGGGCTAGGGGATGGTGGCAGTGAATCGATGGCAAGCGGTAGCGAGGAGGAATGAAGATGGGGGTGAGTGGTGATGAGGATGAATGAAGATGGGAGTGAGCGGTGGCGGGGCGGAGACCTAGATGTCTGACGGGTAGAGCACTGAAGTTGGTGACGTAAGCATTGCCAAAGAAACCAACGGGGGTAAGAAGATGATGGTTTTAGATTCCGGTAGCGACGGTAGAGCGACGATGACCTAGCGGGAGTGGTGCCACATGTTATTTTGAAGATGAAGATGATGATGAAGAAGAAGAAGGTGGTGCAGAGGGGTATTCTTGTCTTTAATTTTTTAGTTTCCAGATTAGTGGTATTTTAGTCCTATTTTATTAGGTCAATGTTGGGAATTACAAAGTCAATGCCGAAAAAGTGTCAAAGAGTTATATCGGCACTTGTGATGCAAAACATAGGGTTATAATAGCACTTTCTGATCTTGCAGGGTCATATTGGCACATATGACCAAACCATGGGGTCATCTATATTTTTCCCTTTTAAAATTTTTAGATTTTTGAATTTATCCTGAGGCCTCGAGCCTCGAGCCTCCTGACGAATATTTTATTTTTATTTTTTATTTTTTAAACTCAGGGGTATAGTGGTTATTTTACATATTTTGACTAATTTTATCGTTGACTTTCCCTAAGAATCACCTTTGGGGACCAAATAAATTATTTTGAATTTGTTGGGTACCGTCTAAGGCTTGTTTTGCAAATGAGAAGCAAAAAATATTAAAATTGAACTCCTGCCAAAAGATGGTAGCATTAATTGTTCGACGATCAAAATTGAACTCCTACCAAACGAATTAGCTGGGAAAGAAAAAGAACCCAACTTCAAAAACCCAAATGAAGGCCCAATAAAACAAACAAGATCCAAGTACAGAAAAAGAAAAACTCTCAAATTCTACATCTAGTGCAGTGAATAGTAAAGTAACAAATATAGTATTTTACTATTCATCCACGCCAAGCATAGTGTGATTCAGATGATTTTGGAGATGCTCTTAGATGATCCAAACATATTAATTGTTTGACGATCAAAATTGAACTCCTACTAAAAGAATTAGTTGGAAACGAAAAAGAAGGATAGCCCAACTTCAAAAACCCAAATGAAGGCCCAATAAAACAAACAAGATCTAAGTACGGTAAAAAAAAACTCTCAAATTCTGTAATAACCTAAATCGCCTACAGATTCCATCGATTCCTTTGAAATCCCATCTCAATTCGCCATTCACAGATACGAGAAGGAGCGCCGCCGGAGACGTGAAAACAACGAAGCGACGGTGAGTTTATTCGCGCTTTGAAATTAATTTGTTCGTTCAATTTTCGGCATTGATCGCCAAAAACCCTAAACCTAAATTGGGCGATTCCGCCCCGAATCACTGATCTGGCGGCATTGAGCACCGTATTGCAGAGACATTTTGTGTATGATGTGCATTTTCATGCGTGAGATTGTATCTTATTATAATTCAGTTAGGAGTATTGTAATTCAACATGGATTACTATCTAATACTGCAATGCACAAATAATATATATACATATGCATATATATACATATATATATATATACATATGTATATGCACTTTCATGGTACACTGATACTATTGTTATGCAGATCAGGTTAAGATGAGATTCGAAGTAGGAGAAGAAGGAATATGCGAAACACCCGACATTGGTAATGATCTCATGTTTAAAATATTAGTCAGACTTCCGATTAAGTCCCTCCTCAGGCTTAAATCTGTTTCAAAGTATTGGTTTCGATTGATTAGCTGCCCAGAATTCATCAAATTCCACCTGAGGAACGCTCGTGATGATCCGAAAGTCCTGCGTTTTGAGTACGAGTACTCTGCGTATTGGGGAGCCTATACTGTGGAGAACGATGAAGTAGATCAATCTTCTGGGATAGCACTATGCCAGGTCCCTCTTCATCCCATGTTATATGATTACAACAAGGATGGCCCCGCTTTTGGCCCACTTATTGCTGACATCTCTTATCCTATGGAGTTCTTGGAAGAGGAATCAGTAGATTCACTCACATTTGTGGGTTCTTGTAGTGGTCTGGTTTGTATTGCGGTTGCGGGTCTTAATCATAGAGTCATTGTATGGAATCCAGCACTTAGGAAATGTGAAAGATTGCCCTGTTTTGGCCGTGGATCTCCGATCAAGTATGGCTTTGGATATGATGAAGCCAGTGACGACTTTAAAGTTGTTGGGATTCGAAACACTCCCAAGACATTGGTTAAGATGTACAGTACAAGAACTAATTCTTGGAAGGAGTTGCAAGAAGATGATTTTGTGGTGGATCAGGTGGTTGGTTATAGTCATGGTTGTCTTCTCAATGGGAGGCTCCATTGGTCTACGAGCAAGGGTATGATTTTTACTGTCGATTTGTCTAGCGAGCATTTTGGTGTCATGGAACCCCCAGATTGTACGCAGGACCCAAAATGTTGCAGTTGGAGTGTACATGCTGCCGGGGAATTTCTAGCCGTGTTTTGCTTCTACAGAACAGATGACCCCAGCGGCAGGAGTGCAGCAAATCTGTGGCTAATGGAGCGGTATGGTGTGAAGGAGTCTTGGACTAGAGTCTGTGATGATGGTACAGACTATTGGTTTGTATATAAGGAGAACACCAGGCTTTCTCATCGTTTGTGTGTTACTCCCTCCGAACCAAGTGAGGCATGGCGGCCGATACCTACTCCCAGTCACATGACTGGCAATGGCATCGCCGCGTTTTTGCTCCACAGCTCTAAGCAGTACTCTTTCAATAAAGCTCCAATGTTCTATACTTGTTTTTGGGGCTGTACGCCGATAGTTGTGTATGTAGAAAGCTTAACTTGGCCATATTTGTGAGTCAGTGAAGTATAGAACAGGAATGAACTGATTTGAGAATTATGAAACTATGTTTTGTTCTCTTGCTTCTATTAGCCGGCCATTGCACTTTGTGCGAATTAAACCCGGATTGAATGGATTAATATTCCGTAATAATTGTGAATGTAGAAAACTCTTCACATGTCTCATAAAAAAATAGGAGTGTGAGGTTACACCCGGAGCTTTGGCCTTCTTCCATTCCCCGGCATTTCCAACTTCTCCTTACATGACAAGTTTGACAGAAACAGCACATTCCAAGATGTATAGACATAAGCCACATGTTGGCATTGCAATGTATTGGCTTGTCAATACAAACAACAAAAAACATTGCAGATATATGATTACTAAACCCCTTCCCAGAAACAGTACATACAGGAGGAATTGCACCAAAAGTTAGGCACAATACGATCATTTAGAAGCAAATTAACGATGAAATGAAATACATGCTAACAAAATCACTTACTTGACCATATCAAAATTTAGTCCCATCCGCTTTTTCCTCTTACACCCATCTGCAATAGCATATTCTGAAGATATTCATAGCTATTAGCTCCTCATGAATTATGAACTCCTCATATGTGTAAGGTGTTGCTACTGCAATAGCATTTTTCGAAAATATGCATAGTTCCTTAAAAAATAGCTATGATTAGGATCCATTTAAAATTAGCAGCTAGCTGCATTAAATTACAACATTATACATCTTAAATATGTTGGTAATGGCCTCAAATTTTACTCTGCTCTAAGATGTGTATTCATAAGCCTTCAAAAGGGTAAGAATAATATGGTTTCATAATAAAAACATCAAAACTCAAAATGGAAAAATGAAAGGCCTTGCGAGCAACGAGGCTATGGTGGAGTGCCTTGTCCGTCGTCGAACTTGCAGCTGCTGGATCTGTGGGAAACGGAAACGAAAGAAATGAATACAAAGGCTTATTACCGTAAATCTTTCAATTTTGTTCTACAAGAAACGTCCTTTTTGTTAGACCAACGGATGTGTAATAATCTGCATCCCTTTTAGGAGCTTAATAAAGATAAAAACAGTTTTGAACATTTAGTAAATATTTCAAGTTGTAACTTAAACTTGTTTGTCAGCATATTGACATTGGGAGGAATGACCAAAGTAATTATGTGAATGTACGGATTATTTTGTCTATCTCCATACACTCTTATAATAACTCCATGTTTACATGGTAAACAATCTATTTGTCAACAGAACTGGATCCATAATGCCATTTTAAAAAATAATGAAAACTGAGATTCTAAAAAAATGATAACTGAGAATCTTTATTCGTGTAAATCTGTTCATTGACGTCGGTGGCACACAAGTTGACCAAAGCAACAGAAAAACCACAATCAAAAAGAAAAATCAAGACATTGAATAGCGGAATGACTCCTTCAACCCAAGGCCAGGGAGCATCATCAAACATCCTTCAACATAACAATACAATTAAGCTGAGCTTATTTGTTTTATCTTATTCCGATCCAGGTTCAAGTTGCACAGTGCAACTGCCCAATCTGGCCTAATAAACAAAATACATAGTAAAAAGTAAGAACAGAAACATTTTGGAGTCTGCCCAATCTGGCCTAATAAACAAAAATACATAGTAAAAAGTAAGAACAGAAACATTTTGGAGTCTGCCCAATCTGGCCTAATAAACAAAATACATAGTAAAAAGTAAGAAGAAAATGTTGGAGTCTGCCCAATCTGGCCTAATAAACCAAATACATAGTAAAAAGTAAAATCAGAAACAGGTTGGAGTCTTCCCAATCTGGCCTAATAAACAAAATACATAGTGCTTAATAAACAAAATACATAGTGCCTGATAAACAAAATACATAGTAAAAAGTAAAAACAGAAACATGTTGGGGTCTGCCCGCCTAATAAACAAAATACATAGTAAAAAGTAAGAACAGAAACATTTTGGAGTAGTAAAAAGTAAGAACAGAAACATTTTGGAGTCCCAAACTATTTGGTTCATGTGCTAATAACCGGCACTGCCTCATAGTATATTTGCCCCGGTAATCCTCCACGAGTGCCAACCTTGCATTTCAAGCATGATTGAGAACGTTGGAAATTTACTTGTTGGGGGCCGCTGATGTAATTGAGCGGGATGTCGTAACACACCAATATTTCTCTCAATTTGCCGTCACTAGTGGCTAGTGCAACTAAAATCAGGTACATTTCCTCCCAAAATTTGAATAACTTAAAGATGGATAAATCATACCATCCGTTCGGTTTGAAACCTGGAACTATGTAGTTAGTTGATTAGAAATGTCTAACTGCCTAAATAAATAGATCCAACGTGACCTGATCATGAAGGAAAGAAAATTGTAGGAAATAAGGGTAATAATCTGTGTCTCTATTCATGAATTCAGGAATACAAATCCAAATCTAATTAATACTAATTCCATAACAACTATAATACTAATTCCATAACACTCCTCCTCAAGTTGGAGCATGCGGATCAGAAATGCCCAACTTGCCAAGTAAGGAATGGAACTGGTTACGTCCGAGAGCTTTAGTGAAAAAATCTGCGGGTTGGTCAGCCGTACGAATATGGTGAGTAACAATAGCGGATTGAACAAGATCTCGAACAAAATAACAATCAACTTCAATGTGCTTAGTACGTTCATGGAAAACCGGGTTGGCCGCTATGTGAATAGCTGATTGACTGTCACAAAACAATTTCATAGGAAAAGTGTGCGAAACTCCTAAGTCTTTCAGCAATGACCGAAGCCATAATAACTCACAGCAGGCAACTGCCATAGCACGATACTCTACTTCAGCAGAAGACCGAGAAACAGTAGGTTGCTTCTTAGTCTTCCAGGAAACTGGAGAATCACCAATCATAACAAAATAACAGGATAAGGAACGCCTAGTTATAGGACAGGCGGCCCAATCCGAATCATAATAAGCAGTCAATTGGAGAGTACTACGAGAAGAAAGAAATAAACCTTGACCAGGATGACTCTTCAGATAGTGCAAAACACGAACCGCAGCTTGCCAGTGAGGAACACAAGGCGACTTCATGAATTGTGCAAGAGTATGAACTGAATAACTAAGCTCAGGACGAGTAATAGTTAGATATATCAGACGCCCAACCAAGCGGCGATACTGCTCCGGGTCATGGTAGGCTGGACTTTCAACACGTGCCAAATCATGTTGTTGCTCCATTGGAAAATCAATTGGTTTAGAAGCAGATAAACCTGTATCAGATAGAATGTCCAAAGCATATTTCCTTTGCGAGAGAAACATTCCCTCCGGTCTTCTAGCAATTTCTATGCCCAAAAAATACTTAAGCAAACCAAGGTCCTTCATGTGAAAACAAGAACCCAAGTATTTCTTGAACGTAGAGATGAGCGAAGAAGAACTACCAACAATGACCAAATCATCCACATAAACCAGAACATGTAAAGACTGTGATCCATTGGAAAAGACAAATAAAGAGTAATCTGCCTTACTTTGAACAAAACCAAATGTCCGTAAAGCCTGCGCTAGTTTAGCAAACCAATTCCTGGGAGCTTGACGAAGACCATAAAGAGATTTCTGAAGGCGACATACCTGACCAGGCGGAACCACATAGCCAGGTGGGGTCGCATGAACACTTCTTCATGTAAATCACCATGCAGGAATGCATTATGAACATCCATTTGATGCAATTCCCAACCACGTATAACAGCAATGGAGAGAAATAATCGAACGGAACTCATCTTTGCGACTGGAGCAAAGGTCTCTGTGTAATCAATTCCTTCAACCTGGAGGTTTCCAAGAACCACAAGAAGAGCCTTATAACGTTCAATGGTACCATCAGAATGAAACTTCGTTCGGTAAACCCATTTACATCCAATGGCCTTTTTATGCGCAGGCAAGGGAGACAAAGTCCAAGTCTGATTGCGCTCAAGGGCAGTGAGTTCTTCAACCATAGCATCTCGCCAATGAGAATGACGGGAAGCTTCAACGTAAGTAGTAGGATCTGCACTAGCAGTTACAGCACCCAAAAATCTAGAATGCATACTAGAAAAATTATCACAATTTACATAATCAGTAAGAGGGTAGAGAATACCTGAGGAAAGTGATGACGCATGGGGGAACGTAGTCGAATGGGGGGGGGGGGTCTTCAGTAACAAGAGCACAGGTAGAATCATCACAATCATAATCAGCCAAATACGATGGTGGTCGGCGAGCACGAACACTTTGTCTGGTGGATGGTGGATCGGGGGCAGTGACCGGAGGTGGTCGATCACCGGCGGCTGGAGGAGAGACAACGGGGTTGGCTGGTGTTGGTTCGGTGGCGTTGACCGGAATGGACAGACCGGAGATGACCGACGTTGACTGGTTGGCATTGACCGGCATTGGCCGGCGGTGACTGGCCGTCGGAGGCCCGTGGTAGCTGACCGGCATTGACCGGAGTTGTCTCACCGGTGTTGACTGGAGTTGACCGGTCAGCATTGACCGGCGGTAGTGGTCCATTATCGGAAAAATCGTATGGCTCCGGCGAGTAGGAGGAGGAAACCGGCGGTGCAGTGGTGGCGCTGCCAGGTTCATCTGAAGAAGCGGATTGCTGAGATGCAGCATACGGGAACTGGTCTTCAAAGAAATCAACATCTCGAGTATTAAAGATAACTCTAGAGTCCAAGTCGAGAAGACGATAACCTTTCTTTCCGACAGGATAACCAAGGAACAAACACCGACGACTTCTTGGTGCAAACTTGTCACGGTATCGGGGAACACGAGCAGCAAAGCACAAGCATCCAAATACTCGTAAGGAAGAGTAATTTGGCGCCTGGCCATAGAGTAACTCAAAAGGAGTACGATCATTGAGAAGTTGTGTCGGTGTTCGGTTGATCAGGTAGACAGCTGTAAGAACACATTCTCCCCAGAAGTCAATAGGAAGATTGGCTTGAAACCGTAAAGCTCGCGCCACATTGAGTAAATGATGATGATTTCTTTCAACTCGACCATTCTGTTGCAGAGTATCAACCATAGATGTCTCAAAAATGATCCCAGATGCAGTAAAGTGAGACCGGAGAGGCAAAAATTCAGTGCCGTTATCAGCCCGAACTCGTTGAATTGTTCTTCCCCACTGGTTCTTGACTAAGGCGCTAAATTCTAAAAATCTAGAAGCTACTTCAGATTTAGCTACTAACAAATAAACCCAAACAGCTCGGGAATAATCATCTACGATTGTCAAAAAATAAAATGCTCCACTAGAGGATGGAGTTCGATATGGTCCCCAAACATCACAATGTACTAATTGAAATAAAGCAAAAGCATTTGTAGAACTCAATGGAAAACTATGTCTAGTCTGTTTTGCTCTGTAACATACAGAGCAAGGTATAGTAGTATTATTGGTGCTAAAATCAAGAGTAGGAATAGAAGACAACACCGTAGATGATGGATGACCAAAATGCTGATGCCATAAATCAGATGAAGAGACCGAAGCAACTGTCGGAATAGATTGCAGGATATGAGGACGAAGGCAAGTATCCAACAGACGAAGCCAATAAACCCCCCCTTTCTGTTCACCCATGCCAATCACAATCCCTGTACTGATTTTCTGTAAAATGCAATAATTTTCAGTAAACAGAGCTAGACATTTTAAGGCAGATAACAATCTAGAACATGATAATAAATTGCATCGCAAAGTAGGTATGTAGAGCACATGAGTAAGGGTGACATCACCAAAACAAAGAGACCCATATTGTGCAGCAGATGACACAGATCCATCAGGTAGTATAACATTCACAGTGTTGGTAGCAGTAGTAATATCAGTAAGAGAACCTTTGTCACCAGTCATGTGATATGAGGCTCCCGAATCAAGAATCCAAGGTAAAATAGACTTACCTGACCCATGATTAGATAACGAATCAAACTGATTAAATAAATGTATAATCGTACTCCATTGGTCGTCAGATAGAGCAGGACCAAAATCAGAACGTGTAGGTAAGCCGGAGGAGGCGGCCACCGCAAACTCTTGCGGCGACGTCACTACGCCGGTGAAAAGAGCCATAAAACAACTGGCAAGTACAATTAAAACAATAGAAGCGACAAAAGAAGTTGAACCAAAGCCAAAAGAAACACTTTGGCGTGCGCCTCCTGTTTGGCGCGTGTAAATCACGCGCCGGAAGAGATTACTGCGCGGCTGGTATACCCGCGCGTGGATTCACGCGCTTCTGGAAGGTTGCGCGCGTGAATCTCACACGCGTCTCACGCCTGAGCTGCAGGTCTGATTCGGACGGAGCTCACCGGTCTGATTCGGACGGAGCGGAGCTCGCCGGTTGGATGGCGCCGTCTGTGGGGAGCTTCGCCGGTCGGATGGCGTCATCTATGGGGAGCTTTGCCGGTCTGATTCGGGAGCTTCGCCGGTCGGAGAAGGAGCAGATGCTGGCGAGCGATCGGAGCCGGGAGCAGGTTCAGGCCGGCGGATGAACGGAGTTGGGAGCGGAAGACGAACGGCGGAACTGGTGGCGGAAGACGAACGGTTGTTGTTTTTTTTTGTTTTTTTTGGTAAAAGAAAGGTATTCCGGATCGGCCGCGTGGAAGTCACGCACGGATGACGGCGAAGAATTTAGGACGATGGAAAATTTAAGGTTTCAGGATTTTAGGCTCTGATACCATGTAGGAAATAAGGGTAATAATCTGTGTCTCTATTCATGAATTCAGGATACATTATATAGTAGTACACGATACCTATTCTAGGTAGGAGAAGGTAACAGAATACAATTAGATCTACAATTATGGTAGGAATACAAATCCAAATCTAATTAATACTAATTCCATAACAACTATAATACTAATTCCATAACAAAAATACTACTTAGTGATACATAAAAAAATTTAACAAGCAAGTGATCAAATCATCTCACCATTATTGGCTGGACAGATAGAAGAATTCAAATGGGGGTAGAGCCGTTATTGAAGCAATGCAACAAGAAAATTACCATATTAAAATGCATGGTGAAGTTCGGAGTGCTGACAATGTTAAAGGAGTAAATTTGTTTGTTCATGTGCGTGAAATCAACTTATATAGACCTAAGCTTATTTTCCATACAAATTCAATGACTGACCTAACCTGATTGTCCATATGCATAAGCAACCTAACCTAATTTTCCATACAGATTTAATGAGCAACCTCCGTTTTCCTGTACCAAATATTCATAAGTTTGTCATTTGCAAACTAGTTCAAAAACCCATTCAACATTATGTGAGTGCAGACATGATTTACTAAAGTACAATGCTCAACTCAGACTGCACAAGACTCATGAACAGCAATTAAGAGAACATTGGCATACCCTTTTGTACAGTCTGTATGCAGTTTGACCGCTTGATTCTTGTCCATTTCCAGCAACATACGCCTGCAGAAGATGTAAATCGATGGAACCGATAAGCTCTGATTGAACTTTCAACCATTTGATGTCAATTAGTAAGCACTATTAGCTTACCCTTTTTCCATCTGGGGTTGTAAACCAGTGACCAGCAGATTTAGAAACACCATGTACCCTTTTCTTCCCAGCATCTTTAGCAGCTTCGTCAGGACGTTTAGGAGTTATCCAGTTATCGGATTCTTCTAGCACGTCTACAGCGGCTGACTTTCTTGAAAAACATTTAAATGTTGCAGATTAGCAAAAGTGCAAATCACGTCTTGAAGTTGTTCACAGTTGAAACACATTACATGTAATTAATTGTGGATGCATTGTGATGTTTGACCCCCTGGTTGTTTCCGCACCTTCAGGGAATGAAGTGGGGCAAAAGGGCGTGAACAAGTTGTTGGATCCTAAAATCTTCAAGATGATAATAGTGATGAGCAGGGATGGTAGTATCTGAGGAGGCAAGTTGCTGCACTACATTTTCCCTAAAGCTGGTGGATACATGACATCCTTTCAAAAACTTATGAGGATCATTCTTTTCTTTAACAGACCTAAAGTGTTCTTCACATGTCTCATAAAAAACAGGAGTGTGAATGTGAAGATTCTTGTCAGAAGGTATTTCTTTCCACAAATCATTGGTTTGGGAGGTTACACCCGGAGCTTTAGTCTTCTTCCATTCCCCTGCACCTGCAGTTCCAACTTGGGCGAAAGTAGATATACCATCTCTTTTAGGCAAATATACTCTAAAGGCCACTTCATTGGGACCCTTGGAGGGAGAAGCTTCATCAGATCAAACTCAATCAGTTGAAACCTCCTAAGGGGACTAACATGAGACTCTGGAAAGACGGATTTGTAGCTAATGGCCTCCTTATGTGACGAGGCTGAAAGATTCCAAATACTTTTCTTCTGTGGCTCACTCATGGATCTTGCTGGTTGGGAGGCTAAAAAGGGGTTGGGGAATTGACCTGAAAGAGGGAACTTTGAGCTGCTACAGAGAGAATTGTGACACTTAGAAGCAACAAATACAACTATACTTTTCATGAGAATGATAACCGAAAAATCAGCACAACTCATTTAACAATCTATTTTCACATTCCATTCGAGTCCATGGCCAAAAATTAGTAATCTATAAATAACGCCAATATTGAATTCAATGTATTCATTTCTAAATAAAATCATAATCCAACACTTTTTTTACCTGGCCTCTGTTCATCCTCGGAAGAAAAATCCTCGATGTCGTCATCAGCCACAAACTTCTCCTCTTCCTTGGTCTTCGGTCTCTCCGCTGATGATATAAGCCCACGCCGCAACCATTTCAGCGTAATAGCCGACTCCGGGCTCCAAACCATCGACATTTCAAAATCATCGTCTCCGTCGAGAATCGAGCTTGTACTGATTTCCGCTGCTGGTTAACATGAATTGTAGCCGGAGGAAGTTCCAGTCACCAATGCTGGCGGCGGCTCTGAATCCAGGTCAAAATCAAGCCCTACAGAGAACGACGGAGGCTCAATATCAGCCATTTCTGGGGATCGGGAGAATGTACAGATTGAAGCTCCGTCGAGAATTGAGCTTATACTGATTTCCGCCGCTGGTTAACAGGAATTGTTGCCGGGGGAAGTTCCGGTCACCGGAGCTGGCGGCGGCTCCGAATCCAGGTCAAAATCGAGCCCTACAGAGAACGACGGAGGCTCAATATCAGCCATTTTTGGGGATTAGGAGAAAGTACAGATTGAAAATTAGTAGAGGTTTAGGGTTTGAAATGCAATGTTGAAATTGGAAACTATTTTTCCGCCAAAAGAGAGAGAATTGAAACTGAAATGTTGGCGCCCAAATTTCAGTCGACTTTCGCTCTTTTGCTGTAAAAAATGGCGCTAGATCAACTAAAACGACTGCATATGACGAATAAAAAAAAGGTAAATTGCCTCCTCTAGAAAATGAATCTTAGAGCGATCTCCAATGAAAGTGTTAATTAGGTAAACTTCTCTTTGCCACATCATATTCAGTGAATCATAACCTCAAATATCATCTTCAATACAGGGTCAAATAACGACGTTAATATGATGTGGATAAAAATGAAAGTGACCCCTTCAAATTAAATTTTCAGATGGTGAAAATGAGATCATCACTTTGCCACATTTGAAATTTTTCCATACATATGAATATCAATCAAATTAAAATTTTAATCAAGTTTCCGTATACAAATTCTAATCAATTTTAATTTTCAATTAACTTTCTATATACACAAATATTCAATCAATCTAAATTTTCTTCTTCTTTTTGTCTGGGATTGAAGAGAACACATTCGAGGAATGCGTCCTCACATAATCAAAAAAAATACAAACCAAAGAGGACTCATTCGAGGAATGCGTCCTCCACATATGCATCCGCTCCAGGTTACTGTAGCCACATATATCGAATTTTTCCCTCCAAAAACATGATATTTAGACCCATGCCTCTCCTTGTTCTCTAAAATCTCTCTAAATTACACATGAAACCCAATCACTAATTAAATTTCATTATATTATATATCAGTCCTTGATCCCACTATGAGACATACGCTCTCATAGTGATTTTAATGCCATAAATTCCACAATAGAATATAAGGGTCCCAATAAGCCTAATGTAAAAGGGCATTCGAGACTTCTCTAATTTTATAGTAAGTCAAAAAACTTTCACATCTTTATACGCTCGAAGCGTCGACTCTGTCATACCATCACTACTTAGAGCCTTTTTGAAGATCTGGTCATTTAACCATGTTAACACGAGGGGTAGAGACATGAAAAATGGAATTATCGCCAAAAAATGCCCTAAGTAGACTTTTGCTCAGATATTCTGACAATCGTGATGTATCTTTTTGTAAAAAGTCTTCAAAACTAGTTTGAAGATAAACTTTTGTAAATGATTACTATAGTTTCATATTTGGGGAACCTAATACATATCCCTCCCAATAATATGGGAATTAAAAAAAAAAAGAGACATACTCTCTCAGACAATAACATGTCCATTAAAAAAACCTTAATTACATAAATTTATCAAATAATATTTCTAATAATTTTAGCATTTTAAAACAAAAATTTACATATTTTCGGTATTAAAAATCACTTGCATAACATCTAATTTAGTTGAATCTGTCTCCTTCAAGGTCATCTCATGATGAAACGGGGAAAGACACAATTAATAAAGGTAATAAAAACAACCCATTTAAACTTAGTGTCCAAATTGTAAATATTTGTGCACTGGTGCTATTCATCGGCCATCCTATATGAATCTGCCATTGTTTTGTTGTCACTGCTCTGTCGCCGAAGATTCGAGACGTCTGGATTCGATGGGCACGGAAATTCAATACGACTCCAATTAATTGGCATCTCTGACGATGATTTGAAAATGACAAGTGGAGAATTTGTAGCGGGGTTCAAGTTTCATCATCGTTTAGGGATTGCAACAATTGAGAACTTGCAGAGAAAGGGGGCATGGTTTGGGGTAAAAATCGGGAATCGTAGTTTAGGGTTGAAGTGATGAATTCAATTAGAGTTCCATCAGAATCAGGTCGGAAGTTGGGTTTTTGGATGGACCGTTTAGATCCCATCAGGATTGGGTCGATTTTTGAATTTCTCATTGACGGGTCGAAATTTGGGTTTTGAAATGGGCTTGAGCCTATTCTATAGAAAATAGATTTAAATGATGGCATATAAAAATTATAATTATAATATCAAGTAAAAATTGTTCAACATCACATACAAACTCTAAAAATACACATCCAAATTTAAATAGTAAATACCAAATAAATTTAGTTAAAACATCAAATTAAAATATTTGAAAAGCACATCAAAATAATTAATCATCAAATTAACACTAAATGAAAATAATTAAACATTAAATGAAAAAATTTAAACACACGTCAAAATAGTTAAACATCAAACAAATTTTAAAATACAAATTAAAATTTGAATAGTTAATCATCAAATAAAAATAAGTATACATCAATTGAAAACATTAAAAACACATCAAATAGTTAAACATCAAATAAAATAGACTGCGATAGGCATTAAATCTTAATAGATAAAAGTTATAATACTAAAATTTAAAAATATTAAATTAAAATAATTAAATATCAAATATAAGCACACACAAATTTTAAATAGTTAAGTGCCATATATGGCCTTATGTTTCGGTCATATGTACCAATATGATCCTACAAGATCAAAAAACGCTATTATAACCCTGCGATTAGCTTAAATGTGCTAATTTAACCCTGGAGGCCTGAATTTGACTGAAAAAACCTGAAATGATGATTATACCCTTTTATTAATAAAACAAAAATTCAGCAAAAATAGAAAGACGTTTATACCCTTATTCAACAATTAACATAACCTTTCTCCTTTCTCCTCTAGATTCCAGCCTAGCCCTTATCTCAATTCCTTCACTTTCTTCTTTCTTCTTTCTTCTCCTTCACCGTCGACATCAAAATTTCCTCTTGCTGACCAGAGGTATTTCCTACCATATTCACCGCAACCGCAGCCACATCCCGCCGAGTGAAAACTTATTCTAGAACTGCGTTGTAGCCTGTTTGGCCTGGCATTGTTATTTCTTTCCCACTGACCATAGGTGGGCCTTGATTTTTGCAAAGTATCCAAATTTGGCTTGATTTTATCAAACAAAAATTTACACACAAACTCTTGAGAGCAGTAACACCAGTAGATTCAATGGCCCCATGATCGCTCCCTGCAAAAATTACCAACACTTCCGTCGGGATCTCCACCGTCGAATGGAAACCCACCGAATATGGAAACCCTAGCCCCCAACTTCTTTTTATCCCACGCCATCTAGACTTTTCGGCGCTTGGCTGAGCGATGCCAAAAAATGGTGGGGGATTGTGGTGTGGGGTTGTGGGGCTTGCTGGTGGTATTGCTAGGGTGAGGGGCTAGGGTATAGTGGCGGTGATTTGGTGAAGTCGCAAGGGTAGAAGAAGAGGGGCGAGCGTGAGCGGTGGCGGGGTTAGGGGTGTTGAATGGTGGTGGTTTTGCTAGGGTGGTGGGTTGGACAGAGAGGAGGCTTGTATCTAAGCCTAGATATGGGTGGTCATCTTCCCCAGCCTCTTAAGCGTCTAAGTTTAAGGCGAAACCAAACTAATCCAGTAGCAGCTAAATCACAAAACCAAATTTTGGGAATGCGTCTAATTTAGATTTCAATCGATATCACTTACACCCGCCGCTGAACTAATTTTAGTGTTGCTAGGGTGAGCGGTGATGGGGCTAGGGGGTGGTGGCAGTGAATCGATGGCAAGCGGTGGCGAAGAGGAATGAAGAGGTGATCGGTGGCGAGGATGAATGAAGATGGGAGTGAGCGGTGGCGGGGCGGAGACCTAGATGCCTGACGGGTAGAGCACCGAAGTTGGTGACGTGAGCATTGCCAAAGAAACCAACGGGGTAAGGAGATGAGGGTTTTAGATTCCGGTAGCAGCAGAGTGGCGGCGGTAGAGCGACAGTGACCTAGCGGGGGTGGTGCTACAGGTTATTTTGAAGATGAAGATGATGATGAAGAAGAAGAAGAATGTGGTGCATAGGGGTATTCTTGTCTTTAATTTTGCTACTTTCAAGACTAGGGGTATTTTAGTCCTTTTCTATTAGGTCAATGCTGGGAAATACAAAATCAATGCCGAAAGAGTGTCAAAAGGTTATATCGGTACTTCTGATGCAAAACATAGGGTTATAATAGCATTTTCTGATCTTGCAGGGTCATATTGGCACATATGACCAAAACAAAGGGTCATATCTATATTTTGCCCTTTTAAAATTTTTAGACTTTCGAATTTACCCTGAGCCCTCGAGCCTCGAGCCCTCGAACCTCCTGCCTCGAGCCTCCTGATGAATATTTCCTTTTTCTTTTTTATTTTTTTAAACTCAGGGCTATAGTGGTCATTTTACACATTTTAATTAATTTTATCGTTGACTTTCCCTAAAAACCATCTTTGGGGACCAAATAAATTATTTTGAATTTATTGGGTATCATCTAAGGATTATTTTGCAAATAGGGATCAAAGATATTAAAATTGAACTCCTACCTAAAGATGGTAATATTAATTGTTCGACGATCAAAATTGAACTCCAACCAAAAGAATTAGTTGGGAACGAAAAAGAACCCAACTTCTAAAACACAAATGAAGGCCAAAGAAAACAAACAAGATCCAAGTACATAACACGAAAAAGCCTCAAATTCTGAAATAACTTAAATCGCCACATACAAATTCCATCGATTCCTTTGAAATCCCATCTCAATTCGCCATTCACAGATACGAGAAGGAGCGCCGCCGGAGACGTGAAAACAACGAAGCGACGGTGAGTTCTATTCGCGCTCTGAAATTAATTTGTTCGTTCAATTTTCGCCATTGATCGCCAGAAACCCTAAATCCCAATTGGGCGATTCCGCCCCGAATCACTGATCTGGCGTATTCATACCACGAGCACCGTATTGCAGAGACGTTTTGTGTATGATGTGCATTTTCATGTGTGAGATTGTATGTTATTATAATTCAGTTAGGAGTATTGTAATTCAACTTGGATTACTATCTAATACTGCAATGGACAAATAATATTATTAAAATGTACATTCTACCTTTCATGGTACTCTGATACTATTGTTATGCAGATCTGGTTAAGATGATGCTCGAAGTAGGAGAAGAAGGAATATGCGAAACACCCGACATTGGTAATGATCTCATGTTTAAAATATTAGTCAGACTTCCGATTAAGCCCCTCCTCAGGCTTAAATCTGTTTCAAAGTATTGGTTTCGATTGATTAGCTGCCCAGAATTCATCAAATTCCACCTGAGGAACGCTTCTGATGATCCGAAAGTCCTGTGCGTTGAGTACGAGTACTATGGTGTCTATTCTGAGGATGAGATGGAGAACGATGAGGTAGAGAAATCTTCTGGGATAGCACTACGACAGGTCCCTCTTCACCCCATGTTATATGATTACGAGGATGCCCCCCCTTTGGACCCACTTAAGGTTGACATCTCTTATCCTATGGAGTTCTTAGAAGAGGAATCAGTAGATTCACTCACATTTGTGGGTTCTTGTAGTGGTCTGGTTTGTATTGCTGTTGCGGGTCTTAATCATAGAGTCATTGTATGGAATCCAGCACTTAGGAAATGTGAAAGATTGCCCTGTTTTGGCCGTGGATCTCCGATCAAGTATGGCTTTGGATATGATGAAGCCAGTGACGAGTTTAAAGTTGTTGGGATTCGAAACACTCCCAAGACATTGGTTAAGATATACAGTACAAGAACCAATTCTTGGAAGAAGTTGCAAGAAGATGATTTTGTGGTGGATCAGGTGGTTGGTTATAGTCATGGTTGTTTTCTCAATGGGAAGCTCCATTGGTCTACGAGCAAGTGTATGATTTTTACTGTCGATTTGTCTTGCGAGCGTTTTGGTGTCATGGAACCCCCAGATTGTACGCGGGACCCAAAATGTTGCAGTTGGAGTGTGCATGCTGCCGGGGAATTTCTAGCCGTGTTTTACTTCTACAGAACAGATGACCCCAGCTGCAGGAGTGGAGCAAATCTGTGGCTAATGCAGCGGTATGGTGTGAAGGAGTCTTGGACTAGAGTCTGTGATGATGGTACAGACTATTGGATGGTATATAAGGAGAACACCATGCTTCCTCATCGTTTGTGTGTTACTCCCTCCGAACCAAGTGAGGCGTGGCGGCCGATACCAACTCCCGGTCACATGACAGGCAATGGCATCGCCGCATTTTTGCTCCACAGCTCTAAGCAGTACTCTTTCAATAACGCTCCAATTTTTTATTTTATTTTTTGGGGCTCTATGCTGGTAGTTGTGTATGTAGAAAGCTTAACTTGGCCATATTTGTGAGTCAGTGAAGTATAGAACAGGAATGAACTGATTTAAGAATTATGAAACTATGTTTTGTCTGATTTAACTTTTGATCCATTTGCAAGTGTTTGATTTGTGATCGTCCAGTTTGTAAGTTATCACAAGTTAAATAAGATAAGTTGTGCTAAATGGGTTTAAATAAAATAAATTGCTATTTTTTGGTTCCCATTTGCAAAACAACCCTTAGACGGTACCCAATAAATTCAAAATGACATGTTTTGGTCGCCAGAGATGATTTCCAGGGAAAGCCAACGGTAAAATTGGTCTAAATATGTAAAATGACCATTATACCTCCGAGTTTAAAAAATAAAATAAAAAATTGCCAGTTGGCAGGATGTTTGAGGGCTTGAGGCATGGGGCTTGAGGCAGGGGGTTCGAGGGCTAGTCCATGGCCAAAAATTAGTAATCTATAAATAACGTCAAGATTGCATTCAATGTATTCATTTCTAAATGAAATAAATAAAATCGTAATCCAACATTTTTTTACCTGGCATCTGTTCATCCTCGGAAGAAAAATCCTCGATGTCGTCATCAGCCACAAACTTCTCCTCTTCCTTGGGCTTCAGTCTCTCCGCCGATGATGTGGGCCCACGCCGCAACCTTTTTGCGTAATAGCCGACTCCGGGCCCCAAACCATCAACGCAGTGGCGGAACCAAGACAGTATTTTAGGGGGCTGAATTACTTTGACAAAAAAAAATCGGGCGCTAAATCATATTGGTAATTTTTTCCTGGAGCTGAATTACAGTGACAATTTTTTTTGAAAACTTAATATAACATATTCAAATAAAATTTGCTTAAATAATAAAGTGAGTATAAAACAATTCAATTTTTACAAATACGACCAATTACACTTACAATTAACCCTTAAAAATAACATAAATAAGATTCTAAGAATAAAATTAGTGAGCAAATCACACATATAAATCAATTTGACCCAACTGAAATAAATTTATGTCTAAAATTAATTAAATAATTTAATAACTTGGTAAAATAACACAGTTAATTGAAAATATATACCTTTATTGAGATTTTCTTGATTTAAAAAATTACCATATCCATCAACTTTAGTTTGGAAATGAGATAACGAATCTCTTATGATCCTCTCATCTTAATTCATTATGGTAGTAAAAACCCACTACTAACTACAATTAACTTAATTCTTGTTTGTAATAAGTAATAGACCTGTTATAAAAAAATAGCAAAGTCTTGGGAAATACGGTCTTTACATAAACTTATAGAAAGACGGGTTTAATTAGAATAATAAGAGGTAAAAGGTCTAAGTTGCAATATCAAAAATTTATTATGTAACGTGTAGTAGTAATAAAGTTTATAATCCGATGCATGCAACCCAGAAATTTTATTTTCATTTTCTCTAATTTACACTTTAAACATTGGTCTTTCCATTACTTATGGAAAGACCGTCTTTCAAGAGACGGACTCAAAAAAAACTGCATTGGTGGACGTCGTTTCACTCACCAAAATAATCTGCAAACTCTAATGATGAAATTAGTACAGTAGCAAGCAGAGTCGATCCCACGAGGAACAGAGCAAAAACTAAAATAAAATTCCTACTAATATAGAGCACTTTTGGTGTAGCCACCACGCTTTAATTTTCAGATTTATCTAACAACTAATAATGCAACTAACAGATATAAAAATCTAGTAAATATATGATGAATGCAATCGGCTCGGAATAACTCACATTAGTTAAACATCGATCATAGGCGCAAAGATAAATCAATTCATATGCATCTATCAGTTATGGGAAAGTAGGTACGCTTAACCTCCCCAATTCTTTTGTACTTTATCGACAATTAACCAATTATAATTAACTAATTGTTTCTCTTACCAAGATGGCCCCAGAAAGTATTCGCTGAACTAGATACACACCTCGATAGCATTAAAAATGAAAAGAACCTGATATAGCAATTACCAAAGTAAAAGCAAATAGTAACGCACACTTAATTGTCCCCCATCTTGCTATTACAATCTTAGCTAGTTAGCTGTTTTTCACAAGAACTCGCAACTTACTAACCCTTTCCAACGATTACGTATTGGTAGAATTAGATAGCATTATCCCAATAATATTCAAGTTGATCAGAATTAAACACATCAGAAATAAGTTTAACCAAGAACACATAAGAATCAATTATAAAACAATTAGGCCTCACGATTCATAAACTAATGCTTGTTATTCCATGCCGATATATAAATTAGGTACTCATAATAATTAGACTAAACAAATCTATAATATAATAATAAATCATAAATACTAAACCTAAACTACGAAATCACTGCATAACAAACCAAATAATTCCCTGCATAATTATTCAAATCAACCAAATAAATACGAAATCAACAAAACAAATCAAGTAATTGATTTGGATGCATAACAATGTGAGTTGCCGTGAATAAATCTTCAAACCAAGCACTGCTGACCTCCTCATTGATTCGGCCGTGTATAAATATTTATATACACCAAACCAAAATCAAATCCAAATAAACTTCTAATTACTTTTCTTACTACGGAAGAAATAAGGAAATAAAATAATATCTATTCTAATTCTAAATAACTAATTCCTACAATTTAGGAATTTCAAATGGAAGGAGATAGTACAATCCTTATCAATATGGGAAGTGAATATATTTATTTTCTTCAAATCCGCATCTCTTCAATAATTCAATTTTCACCCCATAACTTCAACAATTCTGCTTTTGCCTCTCTTCCTTCATCTCTAGAAAAATGCCTTATAAAATAAGAACATTTTCCATTGGAGCACATCGCCTCATTAAAAACCCTAACCAGGAAAATCCAGTGGGAAAAAACCGTTGGTTAAGGGAAAAAGAGTACAATGTATAGCTCTCTCTCAATTCTTCGCAATCAATGAATTCCTGCACCAAAAACATCTTAAAGTGCAAATTATATCTCAATAAAATCATAATACTCCCACAAAATATGAACACAATATAACACAAATCATTCATTCTAATTAACAAAATAATTAGGTAAGTTATTTCAAAATAGTAATAATTAGGTAATTAGTATTTTTAAGTTTTTAACAACCAGTTTCCCGGATGTGAATAAAGGAAAGGAAAAAAACAAACTAAAAGGAAATAAAACAAAATTGCAGTGAAGGCGTGAGTTGGTTAATGCGCAAAGATCTATTCATCCCAAACAGAAGGAACATTTTTGTTCAGCAGAGGAATTTTTTTGTTAATCATCTCTGCATGCGCAAAATATAGTTCCTTTCAGCCAAATCTCTGCAATGACTTTTGGGAACCGTGTTCATCATCTCAATTCTCAAAAGTCATTGTAAAATCTCCGCAGTCGGTGTTTGACATCATCAATCTTTCATCAGTTCTCATCGGAGGAAGCGTTGCAGAGTGGCGCAAGCTTTGCTGGCTCATAAAGAACCCCAAAAGACTGATTCAATGCCAAAAAATGGAAAACTCGAAGACAGGCGATGAAACTCGAACACTCGAAACTGATTTGGGCTTTGCTATAAAATCTGGGTTTGGTTTGAATGGCCCAATTGGATTTTAACCCACTCTGTTAATAAAAAACGACGTCGTTTTGATGTCTAAAGGCCAGTAGTCTTCTTCGACGAAAGGACAAACAGGGAGGTGGAGTTGACCGGCAAATCAACAGGGGGCGGAACCCTATTTTCCGATGGCGACTAGACCTAATTACAGCGCCGCCGGATCTTAGGGGTGGCGCCAGCACCCCCTCGCCCACCCCCTGGTTCTACCGATCGACGTTTCAAAATCATCATCTCCGTCGAGAATCGAGCTTGTACTGATTTCCACCGCTGGTTAGCAGGAACTGTTGCCGGAGAAAGTTCCTGTCACCAGAGCTGGCGGCGGCTCAGAATCCAGGTCAAAATCGATCCCTATAGACAACGACAGAGGCTCAATATTAGCCATTTTTGGGGATTGGGAGAATGTACAGATTGAAAATTAGTAAAGGTTTAGGGTTTGAAATGAAATGTCAAAATTGAAAACTGTTTATCCGCCAAAAGAGAAAGAGAATTGAAACTGAAATGTTGGAGCCCAAATTTCAGTCGACTTGCACTCTTTTTCTGTCGAAAATGGCGCTAGATCGACCAAAACGACTGCATATCTTTATTTATATCTTTATATCTTAAAAGCGTGGATGAGTTTAGTGAATAGTAACTTTTCGTCGTAGGCATTCGAGGCAAATACACCATCCCTTCGTGTCTACTTCTTTTTTTTGTCCTATGATGATGGTTCCTGAACCACCGTATGGTCTTCGTCTCCGTCTCCCTCTCCGTCGTGCCCTCCATTGTGGCTCCATCTCAGCCGCGGCCCTATTTTCGCCTACCCCAATTTCTTGCAGATCTGGACCAAGGTAGGTCGGTTTTTCTTCATCTCCTTCCCTTACCCTCTCCACCGCGTCTCTGATGGATTTTTAGACATTTGGTGGTGTTGGGTGCTGACTCGGTTGGTCGTGTCGAATATTTTGTTCTATTGGGCGGTGCAGTGGTGATGGCATCGCTGAAGTTTGTGTGTGTTTTGACGGGTTTTTTTGTACTCTTCTTGGTCCTTTTTCATTTTCAAAGGTAGCACAAAAGGTGCTCGATGATTTACCTCATTAATCATTGGATTGCTGACGGCTGCCTATGCCGACTGCCCATGATGGAAGCTGATGGTCAAATCTTGCAGCTGAGGAATATGAGATATTCACCATGACAGATAAATTGAGTGAGTGTCTTTTGCATTAAAAATAAGTTCTTATTTCTGCAATAACTTCATTCATAGCCTCTTTCGATCTGCATGATGTTCTATCTTAAGTTTGTTGGGCTATTTTCCTTTGTTTGAAAATAGGGATTTAATTGAGGCTTGTGTAGAATGAGATTGATATGATCAATTCATGTTTGGTGTTATTGGCAGGACTCCGTGTTCCATGTGTTTCCTGATGTGTTGCTGATAAGTTTTTGTTGTTTTTTTATTCTGTGGTTGATCTGTATCGATCTTGATCTTTTTCCGTGCTGGGTTTTTTCTAAGGTGAGATCATTTGGGGTGGCTCTGTTTAATGAATTCTGCTGCTCATTGGATTAAAAAGTTGTTCTTTTTAGCTGGGATTGGGAGAATTTTTGATGGGGTCTGTTTTGGTAATCTGATATGTTTTAAGCTCAACTTTCTAATCTTTTCGAGTTTTGGATTGAGCAATTGGGGATGAATGGTTCTTTTTGCTGTTTGTTGTTTGAATTGAAGTGTGCTGCTATGTTCCTGATTGGGTGATGCATACCACATCTATCTCCTTAGATGTGTGTGTGTGTGTGTATGTGTGTTCCCCTTAATTTTATTTGGCGGATGCATTCCACATCCCCTCATGTTGAAGTAATAATGGGTGTGGATGTTGCAGAATCCAAGTTGCCCATCGTTTTGGGGGAAGCAGCCGGGGATGAGAGCAGCTTGTTGAAGGAGAACGGGAAAGTGAACGAAGTGGTGGGGAATAACGAAGCAATAACATTCGGGTCTCATGGTGTTGATGAACCCGTAAAGGAGGAAATAAGCAAGCCACGAATTACATTAAGGCTTAGGCTTTTCAGTTTGATAACCAGGGTGGACCTATTCAAAACATCTAAGACAAAATCAACTCAGATCTTATGACAAAAAGAGGTGCTGAGATTGATCAAGATAGCACCCCTAACAGTAATAGAGCTTGTGTTTTTATTCTCATAGGTGTCTTCCCTCCAAACAGTTTTGAATGGTGAGCACAAGGTCGAGGACAAACAAATTGTTTATTCGACAAAGATGCTTATCCGATAGTTTTGGATGCTCCCATTCTTGACACATGTGTTCTTGAAATTGGAGGTTAATACCTAGCTTAGCCAAGATCTGGTCAAGTGATCATAGTATGCATTTAGTTTCCTGATTCCAATTGCTTGCGATTTGAGCTATTGACACGTTGTTGTGTCTTGTTATGTAATATGCTATTCGTGTTCCCCTGTGAACTAGAATTGTCCCCTTGATAGTTTAATAATAGATCTTTTTTTAATTAAACTCATATTAATGGGAGGGATATGCATTAGGTTCCCCAAACCTAAAACTATAATAATCATTTACAAAAGTTTATCTTCAAACTAGTTTTAAAGACTTTTTACAAAAAGATACATCGTGATTGTCAGAATATTTGAGCAAAAGTCTACTTAGGGCATTTTTTGGCGATGATTCCATTTTCCATGTCTCCACCCCCCGTGTTAACATGGTTAAATGGCTAGATCTCCAAAAAGGCTCTAATTAAGAAATATTTTGAGTGATGGTATGACATAGTCGACGCTTCGAGTCTCAAAGGCTTTAAGGCTCGAGTGCTGGATTCTGCAGAGTTTGAGGTTTGAGTGCTCGGTTGTTCAAGGTCTCCGGGTCTTCGGGTCGAGTGCTCGAGTGCCAGTGATGATCATTTATCATCACCGGGTTCAAATTGGTCTAATCCCACCCATGAAAAAACCAACAGTACCCAGAATTAAATGCATCACATGGTATAAACCAGAACTGAAATACAAATTAATTTTGATGCATCATGGAAGTAGGGGATTAACTGTGGTATTGGGATAGTTATAAGGAATAAACATGGAACTTTTCTTAAGGTATGCCATGAATAAGTTAGAGCAAAAACCAGTTTCCAAGCTGAACTCCTAAGTCTAAAAGAAGCCCTAATTTTTGCAGCTGATCTCAGCCTAAATGATTTTTCCCTTGAAACTGATTGTGCCAATATTCTTGAAGTAATGAAAGACCCTACCAAAGCCCCATGGGAACTGTATCATTTAGCATATGGAATCAAACAAAGGGTTGGGGAAATCATAATTATACACACACTAAGAGAAGGAAATATGGTTGCTGATAGATTAAGTAAACTAGGAAGGAATAAGGAACCAAAACTTCTGAATTACCATGACCTTGATAAAAAAAACCAAGGGACTTTTAACTCTGGACAAACAACAGATACCTGCCATTATAATTTTTAATGGATACTGCTGATTTTAAAATGAAAATGCAGGCTGGAACCATTGAATAGTCGACCCTCGGGCCCTCAAGCCTTGGAGCCCTCGAGCCCTGGATCCCTCGAGCACTCAAGCTCTCGAGCCCTAGAACCCTGGAGCCCTCGAGCCCTCGAGCCAGCAAGCACTTGACCATCAACCCCTCGAGGCCACAAACCATCAAGCAATTGAGCCTCGACAAACTCGACCGTGAGCACTCGAATCATTTGGCGGCAGTAAGGATAAAGAGACACAATATGGAACACGGGTGGAATAGAAGTTCACGACCCATCGAGACCTCGAACCGCCTTGCACTCGACTCTAAGACGTCGAGCCAAGAGCACTCAAACACCAAAATATAGAACCTCTGGCACTCGAGCACTCGAACACTGAAATATAGAACCTCTGGCACTCGAGCACTCGACCTGAAGACCCGGAGACCTTGAACAACCGAGCACTCAAACCTCAAACTCTGCAGAATCCAGCACTCGAGCCTTAGAGCCCTTGAGGCTCGAAGCGTCGACTCTGTCATACCATCACTCGAAATATTTCTTACTTAGAGCCTTTTTGGAAATCTAGCCATTTAACCATGTTAACACGAGGGGTGGAGATATGGAAAATGGAATTATCGCCAAAAAACACCCTAAGTAGACTTTTGCTCAAACATTCTGACAATCACGATGTATCTTTTTGTAAAAAGTCTTCAATACTAGTTTGAAGATAAACTTTTGTAAATGATTACTATAGTTTCAGGTTTGGGGAACTTAATACATATCCCTCCCAATAATATGAGTTTAATTAAAAAAAAGATATACGCTCTCGGACAAGAATATGTCCATTAAAAAAAACATCATTACATAAATTTATCAAATAAGATTTCTAATCATTTCAGCATTTTAAAACAAAATTTTCACATATTTTCGGTATTAACAGTCACTTGCATAACATCTAATTTAGTTGAATCTGTCTCCTTCAAGGTCGTCTCATGATGAGACAGGGAAAAACACAATTAATAAAGGTAATAAAAACAACCCATTTAAACTTAGTGTCCAAATTGTAAATATTTTTGGGTCACTTTTTAAAAACACACTAAAACTTAGGGACCAATTTATAAATTATGAAAAGTTACAGAAACCCTCACATCATCTGTAAAATCCACTGTCGCCAGTTGTTCACCATTGCACTGGTGCTATTCATCGGCCATCCTATATGAATCTACCACTGTTGTGTCGTCACTGCTCTGTCGCCGAAGATTCGAGATGTCTGGATTCGATGGGCAGGGAAATTCAGTGCGACTCCAATTAATTGGCATCTCTGACGATGATTTGAAAATGACAAGTGGAGAATTTGTAGCGGGGTTCAAGTTTCATCATCGTTTAGGGATTGCAACAATTGAGAACTTGCAAAGAAAGGAGGCAAGGTTTGGGGTTTGTGGCAAAAATTGGGAATCATAGTTTAGGGTTGAAGTGATGATTTCAGTTAGAGTTCCATCAGAATCAGGTCGGAAGTCGGGTTTTCAGATGGGCCGATTAGATCCCATTGGGATTGGGTCAATTTTCGAATTTTTCATTGACGGGTCAAAATTTGGTTTTTGAAATGGGCTTGAGCCTATTCTATAGAAAATAGATTTAAATGATGGCATATAAAAATTATAATTATAATATCAAGTAAAAATTGTTCAACATCACATACAAACTCTAAAAATACACATCCAAATTTAAATAGCAAATATCAAATAAATTTAGTTAAAACATCAAATAAAAATATTTTAAAAGCACATCAAAATAATTAATCATCAAATTAACACTAAATGAAAATAATTAAACATTAAATGAAAATATTTAAACACACGTCAAAATAGTTAAACATCAAACAAAAAATTTTAAATTTAAAATACAAATTAAAATTTGAATTGTTAATCATCAAATAAAAATAAGTATACATCAACTGAAAACATTAAAAACACATCAAATAGTTAAAAGTCAAATAAAAGAGACTGCGATAGGCATCAAATTTTAATACATAAAAGTTATAATACTAACATTTAAAAAAGTATTAAAGTAAAATAATTAAATACCAAATATAAGCACACACAAATTTTAAAGAGTTAAGTGCCCATATGGCCTTATATTTTGGTCATATGTACCAATATGACCCTACAAGATTAAAAAAATACTATTATAACCCTACAATTAGCTTAAATGTGCTAATATAACTCTGGAGGCCTGAATTTGACTGAAAAACCTGAAATGATGATTATACCCTTTTATTATAAAAATAAAATTTTTGCAAAAATAGAAAGACATTTATACCCGTATTCAACAATTAACATAACCTTTCTTCTTTCTCCTCTGGATTCCAGCCTAGCCCTCATCTCAATTCCTTCACTTTCTTCTTTCTTCTCCTTCACCGTCGACATCAAATTTTCCTCTTGATGACCAGAGGCATTTCCTACCATATTCACCGCAGCCGCATCCTGCCGTGAAAGCTTCTTCTAGAACTGCGTTGGAGCCTGTTTGGCTTGTCATTGTTATTTCTTTCCCGCTTACCATATGTGGGCCTTGATTTTTGCAAAGTAGCCAAATTTGGATTGATTTTATCAAACAAAAATTTACGCACAAACTCTTGAGAGCAGTAACACCAGTAGATTCAAGGGCCCCATGATCGCTCCATGCAAAAATCACCAACACTGCCATTGGGATCTCCACCATCGAATGGAAACCCGCCAAATCTGGAAACCCTAGCCCCAACTTCTTTTTGCCCCACGCCATCTAGACTTTCCGGCGCTTGGCTGAGCGATGCCAAAAAATGGTGTCGGATTGGGGCGTGGGGTTGTGGGGCTTGCTGGTGGTATTGGTAGGGTGAGGGGCTAGGGTATAGTGGCGGTGAATTGGTGGAGTTGCAAGTGTAGAAGATGAGGGGCGAGCGCGAGCGGTAGCGGGGTTAGGGGTGTTGAATGGTGGTGGTGTTGCTAGGGTGATGGGTTGGGCTGAGAGGAGGCTTGTATCTAAGCCTAGATATGGGTGGTCATATTCCCCAGCCTCTCAAGCGAGCATCTAAGTTTAAGGCGAAACCAAACTAATCCACTAGTAGCAAAATCACAAAACCAAATTTTGGGAATGCGGCTAATTTAGATTTCAATTGACATCACTTACACCCGCCGCTGAACTAATTTTAGTGTTGTTAGGGTGAGCGGTGGCGGGGCTAGGGGATGGTGGTAGTGAATCGATGTCAAGCGGTGGCGAGGAGGAATGGAGATGGGTGTGAGCGGTGGCGAGGATGAATGAAGATGAGAGTGAGCGGTGGTGGGGCGGAGACCTAGATTTCTGATGGGTAGAGCACCGAAGTTGGTGATGTAAGCATTGCCAAAGAAACCAACGGGGTAAGGAGATGTGGGTTTTAGATTCCGGCAGCGGCGGTAGAGCGACAGTGACCTAGCGGGGGTGGTGCTATAGGTTATTTTGAAGATGAAGATGATGATGAAGAAGAAGAATGTGGTGCAGAGGGAAGTTCTTGTCTTTAATTTTTTTAGTTTCAAGACTAGGGGTATTTTAGTCCTTTTCTATTAGGTCAATGCTAGGAATTACAAAGTCAATGCCGAAAGAGTGTCAAAAGGTTATATCGGCACTTATGATGCAAAACATAGGGTTATGATAGCACTTTCTGATCTTGCAGGGTCATATTGGCACATATAACAAAAACATGGGGTCAAATCTATATCTTACCCTTTTAAAATTTTTAGATTTTCGACTTTATCATGAGCCCTCGATCCTCAAGCCCTCAAATCTTCTACCTCGAGCCTCCTGATGAATATTTTCTTTTTATTTTTTATTTTTTTAAACTCATGGGTATAATGGTCATTTTACATATTTTGACTAATTTTATCGTTGACTTTCCCTGAAAACCACCTTTGAGAACCAAACAAATTGTTTTGAATTTGTTGGGTACCGTCTAAGGATTGTTTTGTAAATGGAGAGATAGTACAATTAAACTCTTACCAAAAGACGGTAATATTAATTGTTCAACGATCAAAATTGAACTCCTACCAAAAGAATAGTTGGGAACGAAAAAGAACCCAACTTCTAAAACCCAAATGAAGGCCCAAGAAAACAAACAAGGTCCAAGTGCATCAAACGAAAAAGCCTCAAATTCTGAAATAACTTAAATCGCCACATACAAATTCCATCGATTCCTTTGAAATCCCATCTCAATTCGCCATTCACAGATACGAGAAGGAGCGCCGCCGGAGACGTGAGAACAACGAAGCGACGGTGAGTTCTATTCGCGCTCTAAAATTAATTTGTTCGTTCAATTTTCGCCATTGATCGCCAGAAACCCTAAATCCCAATTGGGCGATTCCGCCCCGAATAACTGACCTGGCGGCATTGAGCACCGTATTGCAGAGACGTTTTGTGTATGATGTGCGTTTTCATATGTGAGATTGTATGTTATTATAATTCAGTTAGGAGTATTGTAATTCACCGTGGATTACTATCTAATACTGCAATGCACAAATAATGATATTAAAATGTGCATTCTACCTTTCATGGTACACTGATACTATTGTTATGCAGATCTGGTTAAGATGATGCTCGAAGTAGGAGAAGAAGGAATATGCGAAACACCCGACATTGGTAATGATCTCATGTTTAAAATATTAGTCACACTTCCGATTAAGTCCCTCCTCAGGCTTAAATCTGTTTCAAAGTATTGGTTTCGATTGATTAGCTGCCCAGAATTCATCAAATTCCACCTGAGGAACGCTTGTGATGATCCGAAAGTCCTGCGTTTTGAGTACGAGTACTGTGCGCATTGGGGAGCCTATACTGGGGAGAATGATCAATCTTCTGGGATAGCACTACGACAGGTCCCTCTTCACCCCATGTTATGTAATTACGGGGATGGCCCCGCTTTTGGCCCACTTATTGCTGACATCTCTTATCCTATGGAGTTCTTGGAAGAGGAATCAGTAGATTCACTCACATTTGTGGGTTCTTGTAGTGGTCTGGTTTGTATTGCGGTTGCGGGCCTTAATCATAGAGTCATTATATGGAATCCAGCACTTAGGAAATGTGAAAGATTGCCCTGTTTTGGCCGTGGATCTCCGATCAAGTATGGCTTTGGATATGATGAAGCCAGTGACGACTTTAAAGTTGTTGGGATTCGAAACACTCCCAAGACATTGGTTAAGATGTACAGTACAAGAACCAATTCTTGGAAGGAGTTGCAAGAAGATGATTTTGTGGTGGATCAGGTGGTTGGTTATAGTCATGGTTGTTTTCTCAATGGGAAGCTCCATTGGTCTACGAGCAAGGGTATGATTTTTACTGTCGATTTGTCTAGCGAGCGTTTTGGTGTCATGGAACCCCCAGATTGTACGTGGGACCCAAAATGTTGCAGTTGGAGTGTACATGCTGCCGGGGAATTTCTAGCCGTGTTTTGCTTCTACAGAACAGATGACCCCAGCGGCAGGAGTGCAGCAAATCTGTGGCTAATGGAGCGGTATGGTGTGAAGGAGTCTTGGACTAGAGCCTGTGATGATGGTACAGACTATTGGTTTGTATATAAGGAGAACACCATGCTTCCTCATCGTTTGTGTGTTACTCCCTCCGAACCAAGTGAGGCGTGGCGGCCGATACCTACTCCCGGTCACATGACTGGCAATGGCATCGCCGCGTTTTTGCTCCACAGCTCTAAGCAGTACTCTTTCAATAAAGCTCCAATGTTCTATACTTGTTTTTGGGGCTGTACGCCGATAGTTGTGTATGTAGAAAGCTTAACTTGGCCATATTTGTGAGTCAGTGAAGTATAGAACAGGAATGAACTGATTTGAGAATTATGAAACTATGTTTTATCTGATTTAACTTCTGATTCATTTGCAAGTGTTTGGTTTGTGATCGTCCAGTTTGTAAGTTATCACAAGTTAAATAAAATAAGTTGTGCTAAATGGGTTTAAATAAAATAACTTGTGCTAAATGGAGTGGAAATGGCTTTTTAATGTAACAACACGATGTAAACAAATTAAGCTACTTAGCGTGCTTTGTAAAAATAGATTCAAAACCAAATCTCACTTTCTCTTGCATCTATTAGCCGGCCATTGCACTTTGTGCAAATTAAACCCGGATTAAAAGGATTAATATTCCGTAATAATTGTGCACTGATTTATAAGAGATGTTATAGTGCTTTTCACATATCTCATCAAAAACAGGAGTGTGAATGTGAAGATTCTTGTCAGAAGGTATTCCTTTCCACAAATCATCGGCTTGGGAGGTTACACCCGGAGCTTTGGTCTTCTTCCATTCCCCGGCATTTCCAACTTCTCCTCACATAACAAGTTTGACAGAAACAACACATTCCAAGATGTATAGACATAAGCCACATGTTGGCATTGCAATGTATTGGCTTGTCAATACCAACAACAAAAAGGACTGCTGATCTATGATCACTAAACTCCTTCCCAGAAACAGTACATACAGGAGGAATTGCACCAAAAGTAAGGCATACTACGATCATTTAGAAGCAAATTAACGATGAAATGAAACACATGCTGACAAAATCACTTACTTGACCCTATCAAAATTTTGCCCCATCCGCTTTTTCCTCTTACACCCATCTGCAATAGCATATTCTGAATATATTCATAGCTCTTCATGAATTCTGAACTCCTCATATGTGTAAGGTGTTGCTACTGCAATAGCATATTTCGAAAATATGCATAGTTCCTTGAAAAATATCTATGATTAGGATCCATTTAAAATTAGCAGCTAGCTACATTAAGTTACAACATTAGCAGCTTGCCTATGCAACTCTTCTTTCACAAGAATGATAACAGAAAATTTGGCACAACTCATTTGACAATGTGTCAAAGACTCTACTGAGACTCCACAAAATCAATCGGTTTAATTTTGTTATAATATAAAGAGGTTTGTGACAGACCGCCACATATTCCAAGGGAAATACGTCGGCACAATTCAGTCTCTCGAATCAATGGATTCAAGAGTGAAAACTCTGAAAGCGCAATCATCAACTGGGCTAAATTAAGTGCTGAACCTCACAAACTCACTCATTCTCTTTTATCGATGTACATGTATAACCACATAATCTAATATTTGGCAACAGGTACTTTGCCCATTTTTAATGGATCAATTTGATTGGGCTGAGAGGGTGTTCAGGATTGGTGTTGCCCCAGAGCCTTTAAAAAGAAACCAGCTGGTTCCAGATAATGATGAGCATTTGTACATTAACGAAGCTGCAGATGCTGTGACAAGGGCAATAGAGACTGCACTGTCTTTTGAAAGGAGAACACGGGCCTTGGGTGTCTCTAAAAGAATCTCATTTGAAAAGTTGATCCAGAATTTTGTGTTTGAGCAACATATCAATAAGAAATACCTTATGCTGGAAAGTTCATATAAATAAGATAGATTTTGTTTGTAAATTGTCTCTGCTCTTTATACTTGAGAAGTGCATAGTTTTGTTAGGATCTTGAATGAATCACTGAATTTTATGGAAACACTCTTTCAATAAACTCCATGTTTAGATGGTAAACAATGTATTTTTCAACATAATTGGATCCGTAAAGCTATTTGGGGTCCCAAACTATTTGGGTTCCTGCGCTAGACTGCCTCATAGTATATTTGCCCCGGTAATCCTCCACCAGTAACCTTGCAATTCAAGCATGTTTCAGAGCGTTTGTAATATCCTTGTTGGGAAGGGCAGCTGATGTAGTTGAGCCGGAGGTCGAAACACACCTGGATTTCGCTCAATTTGCAGTCACTAGTGCAAGCCAAATAGGGTACATTCCCTCCCACAATCTGAACTACCGTAGTGTTAAACATGGATAAATAGTACCATCCATTCGGTTTAACACCTGGAACTATATTACGGGCAGCTAATTGATTAGAAAGGTCTAGCAGCGTGACCTGAAAGTATCGTGTTTGACCGAAAAGACCTGATGAGCACTTCCCGTGAATATCCCATTCGTACTTCCAAAAACTTGGGTTGTTTTTATTTACGATATCCAGCCAGTCATTGACCAATTCCGCTTTTAAAGTTGTATTCTAAAGGGAATGAAAACATTGCAATTAGTGATACATACGAAAAAATTAACAAGAAAATGAAAGTAAATGATCAAATGGTCTCACCAATATTGTCTGGTACGAGGGACCGCGGCATTGTCGTAGTCTTCTCGTAAAGTTGGATGGCCAGAGTCCATGTATCGTAAACCGATTTGGTATTGGAGGCTGCTTAGCAGGGAGGCTCATGGGCCATTGGGAGGACAGATAAAACAGTTGGAATGGTTGTTGAGCCACGGAAGAAATGCACCCCATGAAGATCAAGCAAATTACCGTATTAAAATGCAGCATGGTGAAGTTTGGAGTGTTAAAAATGTTAAAAGGAATCTGCTTGATTGTTCATGTGCTTGAAATCACTTATATAGACCTGACCTAAGCTCATTTTCCTTTTCCAGGAGTAACTTGTCAATGTGCATGAACAAACTAATTTTCCATAAAAATGTATTGAGTGACTTACTCAACTTGAAAATGTTACAAACTTGTTTGAGACTCATTTCCCCCCTCTCATTCATAAATCATAAACGTCCACTCTCTTGGATGGCCATACAAAATCACGTTTATAGCATTAGCCCTAATAGTTAGAAATTTACAAATATTACATTTTAAATATGGTAAATTCTTGGGAAGGACTATCTTTCCTTAGGCTTATGGTATGGAAATACGGGATTTAATTAGAATGATAAAAGATAAAACTCTATAGTTGTAATATTACAATTGTATTATGCAACGCGTAGTAGTTATAACGTTTATAGCCCGATTCATGCAACCCAAAAATTTTATTTTCATTTCTTCTAGTTTGCACTTTAAACCGTGGTCTTTCCATGACTTATGGAAACACCGTCTTTCAAGAGGCGGACTCTTTAAATATTGGATGGATAAAGACACGAAAAAATTAGGACCACACGGGACATGTCAACATTAACATAAACAATCCTTACCCTAATTATTATATTTCGCTTCATATATAATTTTCATAACAAAGTATAATTTTCATAATTTTCATGATATATTGGCATCCGTAGCTTTCCTTGAAAACTAAATTGTTTTTTGAAAAAAAATGCTTTTATGACCCTACCTAGTTGACATAACTGCCCATATAACCTTTCAATATTCGAAAGTGCCAATATAACCATATATGGTTAGTGAAAGTGCCAATATAACCCTACAAGTTTTAAGAACGTTTTGATATAACCCAACAAACATTAGAAACGTACTGATATAACCCTACAAACATTAGGAATGTGCTGATATAACCCAATAAGATTGCATAATGTGCTGATATAACCCTACCTAATTTTAACAAACTATGGCGTTCCGGCTAACTATGGGGGTATAATTGTCCACCCAATTTCAGAGTTATCCCAAAGGGTATTTTGGTCAATTAACATAGAGTCAACGCTGAAAAATTGAGGTCAATGCCGGAAATGGGGTCTGAGGGTTATATTGGCACTTTCATTAACTAGTTAGGGTTGTATTTGCATTAAAAATTATCATAGGGTTACATTGACACTTACTCAAGTAGATAGGGTTATATTGGCACTTATCTCTTATTTTTTTTGTCCCCTACAAAGTATCTTATACCATCTTTTGGTCCCCATTTGCAAAACAACCCTTTGACGGTACCCAACAAATTCAAAACATTTTGTTTGGTCCCCAAAAGTGGTTTTCAGGTAAGAACTAAATGGTTTTCCGATATAGTCAGGGGTATAATAGTAATTTTAGTAATTAAAAAATATTTCAATTATTAATTATTAATTTCAAATTTTCAAATTTTCGGCTTCATCCTGAGCCCTCGAGCCTCCTACCTCGAAGCAGGAGGTTCGAGGTCTCGAGGCAGGAGGTTCGAGGTATTGAGGTCTCGAGGCAAGAGGCCTGTGGTCTCGAGGCAGGAGGTTCGAGGTCTCGAGGCAGGAGGTTTTAGGTCTCAAGGCAGGAGGTTTGAGGTCTCAAAGCAGGAGGTTCGAGATCTTGAGGCAGGAGGTTTGAGGGTAAATACGGTAAATAGAATATACGGTGGAACATTCGATGGGGCCATGAAAGCCTAGGGAAGACTGAGATGCCTATCTTACCCAAAAAAAGAGTTTGGTTTGTGACCGACTAGTTTGTAAGTTATCACAAGTTAAATAGAATGAGTTGTGCTAAATGGGTTTAAATCAAATAGGTTTCGCTAAATGGGGTGGAAGTGGCTTTAGTGTAACAACATGATGTAAACAAATTAAGCTACTTAGCGTGCTTTGTAAAAATAGATCCAAAACCAACTATCACTTCTTGCATCCATTACTGTTCTATAAGAGCACACACATTTTTTTTTAGGTTCAGTTATGGTGGACGATTTTTCTCGCGTTTAAATATGGTCTTTCACCTATTTCACCTCCTTTCTCTATAAAGTGAAACCGTCTATTCCGGTGCAAAACAAATTAGCAGTATTCGTTCATCCTCTTCTTTCAACCGCGCACTTGTGAAGGTCTCTCACCTTCTACGTCGGTGGCCAAAACATGCGCTGCTTCACCTGCCTGGTTCGGACACCACCTTTTCCTCTTACACCGATCTGCAATACATATTATGAAAATATTCCTTACTCCTCATGAATTATGAACTGCTCATATGTGTAAGGTGTTGTTACTGCAATAGCATGTTTCGAAAATATGCCCTCACAATTGAGTTGAAAAATAGCTATGATTTGGATCCATTTAAAATTAGCAGCTAGCTGCATTAAGTTACAACATTATACATCTTAAATATGTTGGTATGGCCTCAGATTTTACTCTACTCTAAGATGTGCATTCATAAGCCTTCAAAAGGGTAAGAATAATATGCTTTCATAATAAAAACATCAAAACTCAAAATGGAAAAATGAAAGGCCTTGCGAGCAACGAGGCTATGGTGGAGTGCCTTGTCTGTCGTCGAACTTGCAGCTGCTGGATCTGCAGGAAACGGAAACGAAAGAAGTGAATATAAAGGCTTACTACCGTAAATCTTTCAATTCTGTTCTACAAGAAACGTCCTTTTTTTAGACCAATGGATGTGTAATAATCTGCATCCCTTTTAGGAGCTTAATAAAGATAAAAACAGTTTTGAACATTTAGTAAATATTTCAAATGGTAACTTAAACTTGTTTGTCACCATATTGACATTGAGAGGAATGACCAAAGTAATTAAGAGAATGTACGGATTATTTTGTCTATCTCCATACACTCTTATAATAACTCCATGTTTACATGGTAAACAATCTATTTGTCAACAGAACTGGATCCATAATGCCATTTTAAAAAATAATGAAAACTAAGATTCTAAAAAAATGATAACTGAGATTCTTTATTCGTGTAAATATGTGGCACACAAGTTGACCAAAGCAACAGAAAAACCACAATCAAAAGAAAAATCAAGACATTGAATAGCGGAATGACTCCTTTAACCCGAGGCCAGGGAGCATCATCAAACATCCTTCAATATAACAATATACAATTAAGATAAGCTTATTTGTTTTATCTTATTCGATCCAGGTTCAAGTTGTGCAACTGCCCAATCTGGCCTAGTAAACAAAATACATAGTAAAAAGTAACAATTGGAGTCTGCCCAATCTGGCCTAATAAACAAAATACATAGTGCCTAATAAACAAAATACATAGTAAAAACATAAACATGTTGGAGTCTGCCCAATCTGGACTAATAAACAAAATACATAGTGCCTAACAAACAAAATACACAGTAAAAAGTAAAAACAGAAACATGTTGGAGTCTGCCTGGTGAACGTCGTTTCACTCACCAAAATAATCTGCAAACTCTATAGATGAGATTAGCACAGTAGTAAGCAAAGTCGATCCTACGAGGAACGGAGCAAAATCTATAATAATATTCTACTAATATAGAGCACTTTTGGTGTAGCCACCACGCCTTAGTTTTTAGATTTATCTAACAACTAATAATGCAACTAACTAATATAAAATATGAAATAATAATGCAAACTAACAGATATAAAAATCTAGTAAATATATGATGAATGCAATCGGCTCGGAATAACTCACATTAGTTAAACATCGATCATAGGCGCAAAGATAAATCAATTCATATGCATCTATCAGTTATAGGAAAGTAGGTACACTTAACCTCCCCAATTCTTTCGTACTTTATCGACAATTAACCAATTATAATTAATTAATTGTTTCTCTTACCAAAATGGTCCCCGGAAAGTATTTGCTGAACCAGATACACACCTCGATAGCATTAATAATTAAAAGAACCTGACATAGCAATTACCCAAGTATTCGCAAGTAGTAACGCACACTTAATTGTTCCCCATCTTGCTATTACAGTCTTAGCTAGTTAGCTGTTTTTCACAAGAACTCGATACTTACTAACCCTTTCCAACGATTACTTATTGGTGGAATTAGATAGCATTATCCCAATAATATTCAAGTTGATCATGCTTAAATATATCAAGAATAAAATAACCCAAGAACAATCAAGAACACATAAGAATCAATTATAAAACAATTAGACCTCACGATTCATAAACTAATGCTTGTTATTCCATGCTAATATATAAATTAGCTACTCATAATAATTAAACTAAACAAATAAATAATATAATAATCAAACATAATTAGAATACTAACTAACCAACGAAATCAAACCAGGTAATTGATTTGTTGCATGCAAATCACGATCTGCAAAACTTTTCTTCTATATTCCTCTCTTCCGTCTCCGTCTAATTACAAATCTCCCCCCTTGATTCGGCCGTGTATATGTTTATATACACAAAACCAAAACCAAATCCAAATCAACTTCTAATTACTTTTCTTCTTACGAACGAAATAAGGAAATAAGATAATATCTATTCTAATTCTAAATAACTAATTCCTACAATTAAGGAATTTTAAACGGAAGGAGATAATACAATCTTTATCAATATGGGCAGTGAATATATTTATTTCCTTCGAATCCACATGTCTTGAATAATTCACTTTTCACCCCATAACTTCAACAATTCTTCTTTTGCCTCTCTTCCTTCATCCCTGGAAAAATGTCTTATAAGATAAGAACATTTTCCATTGGAGCACATCGCCTCATTAAAAACCTTAACCTGGAAAACCCAGTGGGAAAAAACCGTTGGTTAAGGGAAAAAGAGTACAATGTATAGCTCCCTCTCAATTCTCCGCAATAAATGAATTCCTGCACCAAAAACACCTTAAAGTGCAAATTATATCTCAATAAAATCATAATAATCCCACCAAATATGAACACAATATAACACACTGTTGGAAAATGATTGTAAAACAAGTTGAATTTCGTCAACTTTTGGGCTTCGTTTTTGAGTTGGGTTCGAACTGAATTAGAGTCAGTGGGTGTCGTTTTTGGATTCTCCTCTGCGAGTACTATAAAATCGACTGTTTAAACTCTCAAAACGGATAAAGGGTGAATGAGATATGGATGCTCAAAGAGTCACTCTGAGAATGGAAACTTAGGCGGAAATTCATCCGTACGTACTAAGTATTCTGTAATTTTTTGACTGTCTAAAATGCGTTTGGATCGCGTGGAAGTCTCCGAAAGCCCAAACCGCGTAACAAATATTCTAAGAATCACGTGTGGAATATCTGAGATTTGATACGCGGTTAATCATGATAAGGAATATGATATTCTTATCTTTCCAGAATCTATTCAAATATTTGTAAAATATTTGGTAGTTAGAGAATATTTTCTCTGATTACGGAAATCAGATCTTCCACGTATCTTCTCATATGGATTATTAGACGTCTATAAATAGAGCCTTTATGTCAGACAGAAACCTCGCACCATTCTCAAGTTCCTCCCTACTTCTAAACTTGAGTCTTATCTTCTTACTCTGTCTTTGTCGGTGATAGTCCTTCGGGCTTTGTGTGACTCCGAGGTAATTTTACTTGTTAAATTACCTTCGATGGTTTTATCCTAGGGAACGATGTCCACGACGGGACTCATTCGTTTCAAGGACAGCGAGTGTACTCGTGACTCCATCAATATGTGATATACGTGATTGCTTGAAACGTGATTATTAATTGTACGTGTGAATAATTAGTAATATTTGATTATTCATTAGCAATATTCCATTTGTTACTGATGTTAAATTGTTCATTAGTAATATTCCAAATTTGTTACTGATGTTAAATTGCTTGTATAATTTCGACATGTTTTGTGTTCAATATACGATCAACAGTCTTGAAACGAATGAAATTTGTTGGGGTATATAAATAAAAAAAAAAATTATATAGGAAAAAAAAAATTTACACGTCATATATATTAATGCTTATGCGAATTATATGCCTTGTGTGGATATACATACATGTCAAATGTGCAATACATGTCGTATGCAAATTATATGCCTATGCAATACATGTCGTACGCAAATATGCAATACATGTCGTATGCGAATTATATGCCTAGTGTGGATTAATAGTATATATGTAGTATACTTCGTAAGTAATTAGAATTTCGAAATTTATGTATGCTTACGTGATTAGATGATTAATCTGCATCAATATTGCATGCCTTACATTACCATATTTTGCATGGTTCGCATACGCATGCGTAAGGTTCTACATTACTTGCATGATTTAATATATTTCATATATGTGACTTCATGCTTTATGCAAATTGTAAGTTTGGAAAGATATGCATGCTACTAATATGCATGTGGTTTTGCAAGTCTGCGAAAATATTTGATTGCATGCTTTATGGAAATTGTATACATGCTAATTAATTGGTTTTGGTTGTTTACAAGAGAACCATGTCGAGCGATGAGACTATCCATGAGGCGACGCCTCCTGTGACTGTTCAGGCTAAGACTACCCCAGGGGTGACGCCTCTTATGGCTGTTCCTCATGCTGAGAAACCCGAGAAGTTCAACAATGGTATGAACTTCAAGATGTGGCAACAGAAGATGCTCTTCTACTTGTCCACTATGGGTTTGGAGCGCTATGTTCGCGAAGATCGTCCATTTGCAGATGAGACTAGCAATGTGGAAGTCCAAAATACTGCGGTGGAATGGAACTCTAAGGAGTATATCTGTCGCAACCTCATTTTGAATAGCCTTCACGAAGCCATTTGGAGTGTGTATCAAGTGAAAGAGCCTTCTAAGGTGCTGTGGGAAACTCTTGACCAAGAGTACAGGGGTGAGGAGGTTGGATCCAAGAAGTGGGTCGTCGGCAAGTTCCTCGACTACAAGATGGTTGATGCCAAGTCTGTGGTCAGTCAAGCTCAAGAGCTTCAAATGATGATCAATGAGCTGATAGCCGAGAAGATGACAATGTGTGAGACTCTCCAAGTCTATTGCATCATTGAGAAGCTGCCTCCAAGTTGGAAGGACTTCAAGAGTTATCTGAAACACAAGCGAAAGGTGATGACCATGAGGGATCTGATGCAAAAGCTTCGTGTTGAGGAGGATAACCGCATCTCTGAAAAGAGGATGAATGGATATGTGCCTGTGGCAAGGGCCAATCTCGTGGAGGTTGGTGGGAGCTCCAAGTCAAAGAAGGCCAAGGCAAAGAAGGGATCCAAGTTAGGAGCTAAGGGTGGAGTTTCGAAGAAGTCGAAGTTCACTGGAAAGTGCTACAATTGCAACCTCGTTGGCCATAAGTCCTCTGAATGTAGGAAGCCAAGGAATGCCAAGAACGAGGCCAATATGGTTGAAAATCTTGCACTAGATGTGAATAACATCAATTTGTGTGCTGTGATTTCTGAAGTCAACATGGTGGACTCCAATCCAAAGGAATGGTGGATTGATACTGGTGCTACTAAGCACATTTGCTCTGTCAAGGAAGTGTTCTCAAACTTCAAGGCAATTGAAGATGGAGAGACCATCTACATGGGCAACTCTGCAACTTCTATGGTGAAAGGACGTGGCACAGTGGTACTGAAGATGACGTCTGGGAAGGAGTTGACTTTGAAGAATGTTTTGTATGTGCCAGACATTCGCAAGAACCTTGTGTCCGGTTCTATGTTGATCAAGCATGACTTTAAGCTAGTGTTTGAGTCTGATAAGTTAGTCTTGTCAAAGCAAGGTATGTTTGTAGGCAAAGGTTATGAGCTAGATGGTATGTTCAAGTTGAACACCATGGTTGTACCTCCTAAGAAAGATGAAATGAATGCTTCTTCTTCTGCTTACATGATTGAGTCTTCCAATTTATGGCATGGTAGACTAGGACACGTTAATTATGATTCGATAAGAAGATTAATTAAAATGGAAAACATACCTAACATGGAAATTGATGCAAATCATAAGTGTGAAACTTGTGTTGAAGCTAAGATGACTCGAACGTCTTTCAAACAAGTTAAACGAAACACGAAACCTCTTGAGTTGATACATACCGATATCTGTGATCTCAAGTTCGTGCAAACAAGAGGAGGTAACAAGTATTTCATCACTTTCGTGGATGATTGTACGAAATACTGTTATGTGTACTTGCTGAAAAGCAAAGATGAGGCAATTGAGAAATTTGTTCTCTACAAAACGGAAGTTGAAAATCAACTTGATAAGAAAATCAAGGTGATTAGAAGTGACCGTGGAGGTGAATATGTAGAGCCATTTGGGGACTATTGTTCTAAACACGGCATTATTCACGAGGTCACTGCCCCCTACTCGCCTCAATCTAATGGTGTGGCTGAACGTAAAAATCGAACTCTTAAAGAGATGATGAATGCGATGTTGATAAGTTCTGGGTTGCCACAGAGCATGTGGGGGGAGGCTATTTTGACAGCCAATTATCTTTTGAATAAGATACCTCGTAAGGATGAGAAAGCAACTCCTCATGAGCTGTGGAAAGGCACGAAACCATCCTTTACGTACTTGCGAATGTGGGGGTGCCTTGCGAAGGTATTAATCCCACCCCCCAAGAAGTTAAAGATTGGACCTAAAACGGTTGACTGTATCTTTATAGGATATGCACATGAGAGTAGTGCTTATCGCTTCCTTGTACATGAATCTCATCATCCAGAGATTCACAAGAACACAATCATGGAATCAAGAAATGCAAATTTCTTTGAGAATGTGTTCCCTGCCAAGGAAAGGTCTGAATCGTCGAAAAGGACCGTTGAGTCACTGGACGAAGGCGTAGTACTTCCGGACGATCTCGAGGATCAAGAGGAGGAAGTGGATGAACCTAGACGAAGTAAACGGATTAGAACCGAAAAATCATTTGGTCCTGATTATCTAACGTTTATGCTTGAAAGTGAGCCTCAAAGTTATAAAGAAGCTGTGAATTCGTCTGAGGGGCCTATGTGGAAAGAAGCGATTAAAAGCGAAATCGACTCAATTCTACATAATCATACTTGGGAGCTAGTGGACTTACCTCCGAGGTGTAAAACACTGGGCTACAAATGGATCTTCAAGAAGAAGATGAGAGTAGATGGCTCGATTGACAAGTATAAAGCAAGACTTGTAATCAAAGGTTATAGACAAAAGGAAGGTCTTGACTACTTTGATACTTATTCTCCAGTCACGAGAATAAGCTCCATTAGAATGATACTTGCTATCGCCGCGTTGCGTAAGCTTGAGGTTCATCAAATGGATGTGAAGACTGCCTTCTTGAATGGAGATTTAGAGGAAGAAATCTATATGGAGCAACCTGAGGGGTTTACGGCTCCCGGACAAGGAGGAAAAGTCTGCAAGTTGGTGAAATCATTGTATGGTCTCAAACAAGCACCAAAGCAATGGCATGAGAAGTTTGATCATATCGTCCTTGCCAATGGTTTCAAAATCAATGAGTGTGATAAGTGCGTCTACGTGAAAGACACGGAAAATGGATATGTAATCCTATGTTTATATGTAGATGACTTGCTCATTGTGGGTAGTAATGAAAAGATGATCAAATCTACCAAGGACATGTTGAATTCTCGGTTTGACATGAAGGATATGGGACTGGCGGATGTGATCTTAGGGATAAAGATCATCCGAAGCTCTGATGGTATCACCTTAACCCAGTCTCATTATGTAGATAAAATCCTTGAGAAATTCAATAAAAATGACTCAGAGGTGGCGATGACTCCAATAGATCCGAATTTGCATCTACGAAAGAACAAATTGGAGGCTATTAATCAGGTGGAGTACTCGAGAGTCATTGGGAGTCTGATGTACTTGATGAGTTGTACCAGACCAGACATTGCCTACACTGTAAGTAGGTTGAGTAGATACACGAGTAATCCCAGTATGACTCACTGGAAAGCAATAACTAGAGTATTGAGATATCTACGTTTCACTCGTGATTATGGTCTACATTATTCGAGTTATCCAGCTGTAGTTGAAGGATACAGTGATGCAAACTGGATACACGATATAAAGGATCTGAAATCCACTAGTGGGTATGTATTTACACTAGGTGGAGGAGCAGTCTCGTGGAAGTCCTCTAAACAAACGGTTATTACTCGATCCACAATGGAATCCGAGTTTGTTGCCTTAGACAAGGAGGGTGAGGAGGCCGAATGGCTCCTTCAATTCGTAGAGGACATTCCTAGATGGCCGAAGCCTGTGCCAGCCATATGTATACATTGTGACAGTGTATCTGCTATTGGAAAGGCTCAGAATATGCTCTATAATGGGAAGTCTCGTCATATTCGACGGAGACATAGTTCTATAAGACAACTTCTCTCAACTGGAGTGATCACAATTGACTATGTAAGGTCTAAGGACAACATAGCTGATCCCTTGACTAAGGGGTTGAATCGAGAGGTAGTTGAAACATCATCGAGAGGAATGGGACTGAAGTCCATTAAATGATGGGTTACGTACGTGGACACCCAACCTATGTGACTGGAGATCCCAAGATCTAGGTTCAAAGGGACAACTAAACTGCAAAGACCCATCACGATCACTGTGGGGGGTTCATACCTCCTGTCTTATTTCCTATGATGAAGAAACGGTGAAGTGAGTGGAGGATAAGCATTTAATTGCTTTTAATGATTCACGGCATCAAGTGTATGATACTTGAAAGAGCGCATAGTTTGCAGAACTGCTCTTACGCTAAGAATCACCTATGTAAGCGAGAAGTGTGGCCGCTTCGAAAGGGTATTGTTGGGACGCAATTCCTTAGAAACCTTACAGAACTAGGCGTGTGCCATGGCCTGATTAATGGACACAACCGAGGAAAGCACAAAGGCTAGGAAAGATGTCTGTGGGAAGTGCATTGTCGTTCACACAAGCGGTCGGGGAAGTTCAAGGACATCGCGTCTACTTCCTAACCATTGGGCTAAGTGTACTCTCTCAAGGGAAAGTTCAAAGGGTGACACCTACTTATCCTATGCAGCATCTATGCCGTCGAAATGAATCTATCACCAAGTCAAACTCCGTGTCTGGCGTGATTGATCTGATTCCACATCAATATCTATTCATGTGGGGGATTGTTGGAAAATGATTGTAAAACAAGTTGAATTTCGTCAACTTTTGGGCTTCGTTTTTGAGTTGGGTTCGAACTGAATTAGAGTCAGTGGGTGTCGTTTTTGGATTCTCCTCTGCGAGTACTATAAAATCGACTGTTTAAACTCTCAAAACGGATAAAGGGTGAATGAGATATGGATGCTCAAAGAGTCACTCTGAGAATGGAAACTTAGGCGGAAATTCATCCGTACGTACTAAGTATTCTGTAATTTTTTGACTGTCTAAAATGCGTTTGGATCGCGTGGAAGTCTCCGAAAGCCCAAACCGCGTAACAAATATTCTAAGAATCACGTGTGGAATATCTGAGATTTGATACGCGGTTAATCATGATAAGGAATATGATATTCTTATCTTTCCAGAATCTATTCAAATATTTGTAAAATATTTGGTAGTTAGAGAATATTTTCTCTGATTACGGAAATCAGATCTTCCACGTATCTTCTCATATGGATTATTAGACGTCTATAAATAGAGCCTTTATGTCAGACAGAAACCTCGCACCATTCTCAAGTTCCTCCCTACTTCTAAACTTGAGTCTTATCTTCTTACTCTGTCTTTGTCGGTGATAGTCCTTCGGGCTTTGTGTGACTCCGAGGTAATTTTACTTGTTAAATTACCTTCGATGGTTTTATCCTAGGGAACGATGTCCACGATGGGACTCATTCGTTTCAAGGACAGCGAGTGTACTCGTGACTCCATCAATATGTGATATACGTGATTGCTTGAAACGTGATTATTAATTGTACGTGTGAATAATTAGTAATATTTGATTATTCATTAGCAATATTCCATTTGTTACTGATGTTAAATTGTTCATTAGTAATATTCCAAATTTGTTACTGATGTTAAATTGCTTGTATAATTTCGACATGTTTTGTGTTCAATATACGATCAACACACACATCAAATATCCTCACACTTGAATCATGCTTGCCCTCAAGTATGAAGTGAAGAATATAAGAGTAATCAATAATCCACAATGTTCATAAATTCTCATTCCCTCATATGACTCTATCTAAAATGACCCTAAAAAGAAAAGGTAAGATAGAAACACAAATCACACAACTAAACAGATAAAAATTCAACATTCAAAAACTCTAGATTCTACCCTTATAACGATAAATTTTCCCCTGCCAAGGAGTAAAGGATCACGTTAACGCACTTGAAAATCATCAACCCTTAAAGTAATTGGAATGAAAATGTTCAAGATCAGAAAATCTAATCATCAATTCAGTCAAAATCGGACAAGCAATGAATATTTCTCACGGTTTCACTCAATCACTCTCAATATATGAAGGACAATCACTCAAATAATTCACAAGTTATAACATAGAGAAGTTAATATGCAAATCAGGAAGGTCTTTCTCAAGGGTTGTAACGGGGCTAGGGACCATTCAGATTGGTGAGATCCTAAGGGTTCTAAGCTCAAACAATATCGATCAAAATATTATGCATGTTTTTTTTCTTCAACCATCATCCATGTATAGTAGACATTCACCAACAAGTTTCATATCATGGTTATTATGAGAAAGCCAAGTAATATCACATCAAAGTAGGTGCTATTTTATTTTTTTTATTTTTTTTCCAGCACCATTCTTCTTCAATACAGTCCAAAAATGATACTTTTTGAGAGAAAAATTGCATAAAAATATGATTTTTTTCTTCTTTTTTTTCACTGTTACGCCCCTCAGTTTGGCCAAACGGAACCCCAGTGTCACTGTTCATCATAAAATTCAGCCTTCATTTTTCTGAAACCGTTCAGTCTTGGCAAACTGGACACATACTCAGTAATGTCATCAACTCAAGAGAACACAATGGATGAATTCATAAACTTCACTCCAAGAACATGCATAATAGGGCCAAGAGAAATGATAAAACAAGGCTTTGGCTAAATATATAGTAACTCATATCAAAGAACATAGTCAAAGCTTCAAAGTGTTTCACTAGGGGTTAATGTAATTGGTAGGCAATTTAAGTTGTGTGGTTCATCCTAGTGCCTTCCATCACTTTCACACATAACAACTCCAATTATAACAATGTGATCTCTCAGAACAAAGATTGATGTAGAGAGTGCTCTACTCTAGCTCAAACCTCACTTTAGTAGGCTAAAATATTCAATTAAACTCATCCTTTTTCGTCATCCCAAAAATCATATCAATCAAATTTCACAAATCATTGAAAATATCATTCAATAACTTCAAGGCATATTAGATTTACCAAGTTTGTTACAATGAAGTTTACAACCGGCAGGGTACTTTTATCAAGAGCCACTAGAATTTTCTCATGTCAAATTATCGACTCAAACAACACAAAAAAAACACATGTTTCACTGTAAAAATAAAATGAAATAAATAAAAAAATTTTTTTTATTTTTTTTAAAAAAATACAAAACAAAACACACAAGAAACCTCCTCACACTTAAACTTTGCTTGCCCTCAAGCAAATAATGCAAAGCTCTTATGAGAAAAGGTTTAACACAGAGACAACATCGTAAAAAAAATAAAAGGGAAAGAGGGAACTTATAGTGGTGGATTTTGGAGAAATTTCCTGATCAAGATGAAGGCGTTTGATCATAATCAGGTTCTGCTACAGGCCTCCGTTTGGCCAAATGGAGCCCTGCGAGTCCAGCCTTCCAAATGTGTGAATTACATTGAGGCTTAGGCTTTTCAGTTTGAGAACCAGGGTGGACCTATTCAAAACATCCAAGACATAATCAACTCAGATCTTATGACAAAAAGAGGTGCTTAGATTGATCAAGACAGCACCCCTAACGGTAATAGAGCTTGTGTTTTTATTCTCATGGGTGTCTTCCCTCCAAACGGTTTTGAATGGCGGCACAAGATCGAGGACAAACAAATTGTTTATTTGACAGAGATGCTTATGCAAAAGTTTTGGATGCTCCCATTCTTGACACATGTGTTCTTGAACTTGGGGGTTAATACCTAGCTTGGCCAAGATCTGGTCAAGTGATCACGGTATGCATTTAGTTTCCTGATTCCAATTGCTTGCGATTTGAGCTATTGACACGTTGTTGTGTCCTGTTATGTAATTTGCTATTCGTGTTCCCTTGTGAACTAGAATTTTCCCCTTGATATTTTAATAACAGATCTTAGTTGCTTTACTGGTGCCAATTATTTTTTAAATTTTGGATTCTGAGATATGATACATGTAGGTGGCCGTACACAGTGTATGAAAGGCTTAGTTTGTTGTTTTTTTAATTACACCCATATTAATGGGAGGGATATGTATTAGGTTCCCCAAACCTGAAACTATAGTAATAATTTACAAAAGTTTGTCTTCAAAATAGTTTTGAAGACTTTTTACAAAAGGATACATCGTGATTGTCAGAATATCTGAGCAAAAGTCTACTTAGGGCCTTTTTTTGGCGATGATTCCATTTTCCATGTCTCCACCCCTCGTGTTAACATGGTTAAATGGTCAGATCTCCAAAAAGGCTCTAAGTAAGAAATATTTAGAGTGATGGTATGACAGAGTCGACCTTCGAGCCTCAAAGGCTCTAAGGCTCAAGTGCTAGATTCTGGATTCTGCAGGGTTCGAGGTTTGAGTGCTCGGTGGCTCAAGGTCTCCGGGTCTGAAATGATGTATTTGCGTAAGTAAATATTGTATTGCTGACAAAAATATATAGAGTACATTAAGGTGATAGAATATGAGTAGAACTCTAGCTCAGTCAGATGTTCAGCGACGCACAGTTTGGATTGGAAGAACTCAAAGAGGGGACAAGAAAGTCCTTTGGTGAATATGTCAGCAATTTGAAGACCAGTGGAAACATGTGCAACACGCAGCTTGCCAGATGCCACTAACTCACGAACAAAATAGTCGATATCAATATGCTTGGCCTGCTTATGAGCAACTGGATTTTGTACTAAGAAATTGGCACTACTGTTTTCACATAACAATAATGGGGAGTTCAAAAATGGAAGACGAAAGTCGCGAAGCAAATGAGTCAACCGGACCATCTCCGAGGTAGTGTTGGCAAGGGCTCAATACTCAGACTCAGTGCTGGATCGAGTGACTGTAGGTTGCTTCTTGGAACTCCAAGAAACAAGATTTCCACTAAGAAATACTGCATATCCATACGTAGAACAGCGAGTCTCAAGACAACAAGCCCAATCAGCATCCAAATACCCCAAGACCTCAGGAGCACTGGCCGAGCGAAAAGTGAGGCCAAAATGAAGAGTGTCTCAAATGTAGCGAAGAATCCGAGTGACTGCGGCATAATGGTCAAGGCGAGGATCCAGAAGAAACCGCCTGACTGTGTTGACCGCAAATGTCAGATCAGGATAAGTAATCGTCAGATAATTGAGGGCATCAACAAGAGATCGATACAACATCGGATTTTGAAATGGTGGACTGGTGGAGTTATGCAGCTGCGAACCAGGAACAAAAGGAGTAGAGACCGGGACCGCATCGGACATACCTGTACGAGTGAGAATATCTTTAATAGCAAACTCCCAAATCCAAATCCTTAATAGCAAACTCCCGATGTGTCCGATCAATAAACTTTCGTAGAAGCTCAGAGTCATTGCCTGTAAGAAGAATATTATCAACATAGACCAGGAGATAGAGCAAAGACGAGCCTCGAGAGAGAACAAATAGAGAAGTGTCGGCAGAACTACATTGAAGCTCGAGTTGAGATAAAAAAGGTTCTGAACCACTGGAACCATGCTCGAGGCGCTTGCTTAAGACCATAAATGGCCTTTCGCAAGCGGCATACATAATCATGATGAAGAGAATCCTTGTAACCAACTGGTTGCACCATATAGACCAGAGTATCAAGAGTACCATTGAAGAAGGCGTTCTTGACATCCAACTGATGAAGAGGCCAGGACTGCATAGTGGCAATGGCAAGAATGGTTTGGACAGTGGAAGCCTTGCAAACCGGACTAAAGGTATGATCAAAATTAAAGCCCGGAATCTGAGAGAACCCTTGCGCAACAAGACAAGCTTTGTGATGATCAACCGTACCATCCAGACGATATTTCAGCCGGTAAACCCATTTGGAGCCAACAACGTTGACATCAGAAGGACGTGAAACAAGGTCCCAAGTATGTTGTCTTCGTAAGGCAACAATCTCCTCGTTCATCGCAGCAACCCAAGATGGATCCTTTAGCGCTGAACGATAATCTGTGGGCTCGGACTGAGCGAGAAGGGCAGTAGGAGGCCATGAGCCACAAGACCAGAGTAATCTCGACACGGGACAACCCCAGTGGAAGATCGAGTGGCCATGGTATGAGTATGATGCCGAGATGACAAAGCTGGAGAAGAAGAAACCGAAGAGGGTGCCAGATATGAAATATCAGAGGTGTCCGAAGATGATGCAGCAGATGAAGGAGTACTAGCCATCGCTGACTGGGAGGGGGTGGACAGATCAACAGTCGGCAGAACAGAGTCCGTCGAGCAAATAGAGGTAGGCATAGGAGACGACTGTTCAGAAGTCGAGAGGGGGAGACCAGAAATTCCATCAACGTCTAAAAAATAGAAACATCTAAGTCGAGAGAGGAGAGCCAGTTACCGAGGTCGAAGATGAGGCAATAGGAAAATAGCCTTCATCGAAGCGTGCATGACGAGTGACAAAGATCTTGCCAGTGATAGGATCAAGACATCGAAAACCCTTATAATGGCAGCTGTAACCGATGAAAACACAAGGAATGCTCCGTGGAGATAACTTGTGAGGGGACGAACATAAGGTAATACTCGACAACCAAAGGGATGGAAGTTTGAGTAATTTGGAGTACGATGATAAATAAGTCCATACGGAGAAGTCCCTTGTAACACCGAAGTTGGAACCCGATTAATGGTGTAAACTGCAGTAGCAAAGGCATCATCCCATCTCGACAGTGGCAGATGAGAATGAAAGAGCATAGTGAGTCCCATTTCGGCAACATGTCTATGCTTACGCTCAGCCCGACCATTTTGCTGTGGGGTATAAGGACACGAAACTTGATGATGAATGCCTTCAGAGGCAAAATGAGAGCGTAAGTGCGTATTTAAGAACTCAGTGCCACCGTCACTCTAAAAAACCTTAATTTTGGACGTAAATTGATTCTCAACTAAGGCCTTGAACTGCAAGTAAGTGTCGACAAACTCATATTTTCGACGCAAAGGGAAAAACCATGTAAAGCGAAAATAATCATCCATAACAAGGCATAATAAGAAAACCATTTGATGAAAAAACTGGGGAAGTCCCCCACAAATCACAATGAATCAAATCCAAGATGTATGCAACACACTTATTATTTTCAACAAAGGCTAACCACTGCCCCTTTGCCATAACACATGGAGCACAAGTATACAGTTTGGGTAATAAAGAAGAAATAGATAAGAATCCAGACTTCTGTAAACTAGAGATTATAGAGGTTGGAACATGCCCCAGCCGAGCATGCCAAAGCTCAAAAGACATCCATCCAGAATTCTGCTGCAGGAAGGAAACGAGTGTTGCACCACCTTTGTCCAAAAAGTACAGGTCGTCCTCACTATGGCTTTTGCCCACGACTTCCTTGGAAACTTTGTTCTGAATCACAAAGTTTCGATCATCAAAAGTAACAAAGACATTTAAATCCCTGGTCAGTTTACTAATGGACAGTAAATTCTTAGTGATGGCAGGTACAACTAGAACATCAGTCAGTGTCAAAGAATCAGAAATTCGAGAATCACCAAGATGTTGGGAAGAAAAGAGTACATGGTGTTTCTAAATCTGCTGGGGTAAGCTAATAGTACCTACTAATTAACATCAAATGGTTGAAAGTTCAATCTGAGCTTATCGGTTTCATCGATTTACATCTTCTGCAGGTGTATGTTGTTGGAAATGGACAAGAATCAAGCGGTCAAACTGCATACAGACTGTACAAAAGGGTATGCCAATGTTCTCTTAATTGCTGTTCACGAGTCTTGTGCAGTCTGAGTTGAACATTGTATTTTAGTCAATCATGTCTGCACTCGCATAATGTTGAATGGGTTTCTGAACTAGTTTGCAAATGACAAACCCATGAATATTTGGTACAGGAAAACGGAGGTTGCTCATTAAATTTGTATGGAAAATTAGGTTAGGTTGCTCATGCAGATGGACAATCAGGTTAGGTCAGTCATTGAATTTGTATGGAAAATTAGGTTAGGTTGCAGATGGACAATCAGGTAGTCAGTCATTAAATTTGTATGGAAAATAAGCTTAGTTTTATATAAGTTGATTTCACGCACATGAACAAACAAATTTACTCCTTTCAGTTTTCAGCACTCCAAAATTCAGTACTCCAAACTTGCATTTTAAATCCAAACTTCAGTACTCCAAACTTGCATTTTAAATCCAAACTTCAGTACTCCAAACTTGCATTTTAAATACGGTAATTTGCTTGATTACCTGTGGTGCATATCTCTCGTAGCTGCCAACACCCATTCCAACACCCGTTACGGAAGAAATGCACCACAGGAAAATCAAGCAAATTACCGTATTAAAATGCAAGTTTGGAGTATTGAAAATGTTGAAGGGTATTACGGAAACACGTTCGCGTTTCCAGTTGCAGTGACGACGCAGGAAACTGGTAATGTTGTCATTATTCAAAACCGTTAATCGTTTTATTGCTGATAATTAGTTTTACGTAGAATATAGTATTTATAAATTCTAAATTGATATAGTCTTCATAGATTCTATATTGAATGGGGCCTCTGTGAATTCAGTTGTATTTTTGCATGAATAAAGCAATGTTTATGTGTTATTAAACAAATAATCTTTTTGAATCTTTGTGAACAGATGTTACATTTGTGTTACTATAACATGAACTTATAATGTTTTATTCTAATCCTATATTTATCATTTACTAAAATAATAATGTCTCGTTCTTATGGTATATAAAAGGTAACAATCCGTTAGGATACGGGACAGAGCTGGTTATGGAGACGAATGCGAGCGTGATGGAGGAATACATGAAATTAGTGGCGGCGATGATGGTGGCGAGAGGCGGCCGCACTTCACAGTTGTGGTCTTACATGGTGTCGGACATGACTCGGCGGGGTTCGAGGAGGTGGACATGGGGTGGGGGAAGCCGGTGTACGGTGGTACAGCGAATGGCGGTGTGGGAGAGATTCCAGGGGTGGCGATCTTTTATATTCCGATGCTGAATGAGAGAAGAAAGAAAGGGGTGGTGATTCCGGTTTGCTTACCGACTTTCGCCATGCAAAGGTTCGTGGAAGAGATGGAGAGGATGTTGAAAGGTTTCGATCAAAATTTCATCAAATATAATATTAGATTAGCTCTCTAACCATTTTCGTACCATTTCTATATTTAATATTTGCATCTTTGTAATATGATCTCGTGTAGTAAAATCAATTTTGTATGCCACTCTTACTTGTATCTCAGATAAGCCCGTCAAATGGGTTAATTGGATAAACCCGTTATCCAAACCCAATAGATCATTATCCAATGGATCATTATTCAATTAACCCGTTTATTAAATGGGTCATAATGGGTTGGATCACAAATGGGTAGGGTCATTAAATGGATCTGGTTGGAGGAGAAAAGAATGCAGGGGATCAAGATAAAGTAGATTTTTCGTTTTTTAACTCAATTCATATATGGTACCACGAGCATACAATACTTACTGTATCATAAATCGTTTCTCTCCAACAGTTCATGGTAGCTATTTAACGCACATATATCTATACTTATATGAATGAAAGAAAGAGATACAGCCAACTTCCACAATTTCCTCTCATTAGCAACTATATATTCCCGAATAGGATATCCCATAAAACGAATGAAGAGAGAAATGACATCACAAAAGAGACCTTCATTTAAAATTGAAATTCATAATAAATCAGACTGATTTGATTGTAATTAGTATATTTAGAATTATTTTCTTATTTTACTTCTATTGTATTCTCTATATTCAGTCATCAATAATACAATTTCTTACGACAAATCATTATTTCATGGTATCAGAGCCTCTTCTGATCCAAAACCTAAAACCCTAGCCTCCCATCTCTTTTTCTCTCTTTTTCTCTCGGCCGCATGTCTCTTCCTTCTCGGAGTCATCCAGCGGCTTCCAGCGGTCGCGTGTGATTCCAGCGTTCCTCTTCCAGCGGCCACGCTCGACTCCTCTTCCAAATCCGGCGTCCTCCTCCTCCCTCATGGCTCAGAAAAAACTCTCCTACAACATTCTACTCCACATGATGCAGATCAAACTCACTCCATCAAATTATCTTCCCTGGAAGCATCAAGCAGGTTATGTCCTTCGTCCTTAAGGTCCATACGGTTTCATTGATGACACTAGATCTCGTCCCACTCTCCCAACACCACCGTAGATTATGTCCTTTGCAGCCACAGTCTCAACTCCTCCATGTGGTAGCAAGATTGACCCCGAGGAGGCTTATTTGAAAGCAAAAGAAGAGTATGATCAATGGGTTGATGAAGATCAACGTCTCTGCAGTCTCCTGTTTTCCTCTCTCACCGCCGAAGTTCTCACGGAACTTCCAGATTGTGCCCTTCCAAAGAAATCTGGGATAATCTTGCTCTCATCTATCAAAATAACAGTGCCTCTACTATTTCTCGTCTTCGCGCAGATGTGCATGGTATTCGTAAGTCTGGCACTGTTCATGAACTTCATCTCAAATTTAAGGAGATTTTTGAACAACTGTCTATCATGGGTAATCCGGTTTCGAATGTTGATCAAATTGTATGGTTTTTGACTGCTTTTGATCCTGATTATAAAGATTTTTCTGCTCCTTTGATTAATATTGTTCCCACTCTGTTATATGCAGATGTTCTTGCTCGTGCGAATGCCTTTTTGATGAATTTATAGGGACACTCGAAACCAAACCAGCGACGTACCTCAAGCCGGCCGCACGTGGGATCATGCACCGAATCGAGGTGGTCGCGCATGGCTTTCACTTGCCAGCCGATTCTGTGGCAGACACGGTGGGCGACAGTCCTTCTCCGGTTCTCAGGCGGCTGGTCCAGTCCCTAGTCGCGGTCGTCCTCAATGTTCCTGGTGCGGACAGCTCGATCATTATGCTTTGACATATTACTTGATGCAGGCACAGATTAGTCGTCCAGCAAGTACACATTTTGCAGAAAATCATCGCTCTTCTCACTAGTCCGACACATCTTCTCGACTGTCAGATTGTTACCTTGATTCCAACGCTACCAGCCATATGGCGTCTTCCGCCTCAGGTCTATACAATAACACTACTTATACTGGTAAATCTTGTGTTGTTGTTGGCAATGGTGCTCATGTTATGATATCTCATATTGGTGATTCTAAAATTTTTTAGAACTTGCATTTTTGTCTAGTGTTCTAGTTGAGCTTAATATTACTAAGAATTTTCTTTCTATTAGTCGGTTAACTAGAGATATGGGCATACTGATTACATTTGATGATCAGAACTTTGTTATTCAGAACAAAGTAACCAGGGCCATCGTGGGTCGGGGGCACAATGAGGATGGATTATACATTTTGGATCGGAAAGATGCAGCATTTGTTTCAGTTTTATAGCAGAATAAATGTCGAGCTTCATATGAGTTGTGGCATGCACGCCTAGGTCATGTTCCTATTGCAGTGATTACTACTTTACTTTCAGTTTCTTCGTTGTTGCCTACACCCCATACATGCGCCCCCTGTGTTATGGCAAAAGGTCACCGGTTGGCTTTTGTTGAGAACCCTAAACGTGTTGAGCATGTTCTTGATTCAATACATTGTGATTTGTGGGGTCCCTTCCCGGTTTAATCTAGCAGTGACTTTGTGTGTTATACATTATTTATGGATGATTTTTCAATATTTACTTAGTTGTACCCTCTTCATCGCAAATCAGATTTTGTTGACACTTATTTGCAGTTTTAGGCACTTGTTGAAAATTATTTTTTAGCAAAAATTATAGTTTTTAAAGTGATGGTGGCACTGAATTTTGAACACTAGACTCAAATCCCATTTTGCAGCAAAAGGTATCCATCATCAGGTTTCCTGTCCATCTACTCCGGAATAGAATGGGCGCGCAGAACGTAAGCATCGCCATGTTGTTGAGATGGGTCTCACAATGCTCTTTCACTAACATCTTCCGATTTCACGTTGAGATGATGCTTTCACCACTGCTGTCAACATCACCAACCGGTTTTCTACTCCAGTGTTGTAGGGATCAACACCTTATGGTGTTCTCTATCATCGGGATCCCATCTATGGAAACTTTCATCCTTTTGGTTGCCAGGTTTTTCCTTTTGTTCATCCATTTGCCGATCATAAGTTGTCTCCCAGAAGTATTCCATGTATATTCATTGGTTACAACTCACAGTATAAGGGGTTTCGTTGCCTCGACCCTTATACTGGCAAGGTTCATGTTACTTGCCATGCACGGTTTGACAAGACATATTTTCCTCTTGCTCCGACATCAGGAACTGGTTCTCCCTCTTCAGGTTTGGATGTCTCAGACTTTATTGATCCTGATCATGTGACGGCGCTGTCGCCTACCTCGGCTCCATCACAGCCTCGATTTTGGTTTCCTGACAATGAGCCATCTTTGCAAGTTACTTGGCGAGCTGACCCGCATCCGCCGCCCAGTCACGCGACCGCGCCAGCCTCACCTCATTTTCGTGTCTCGCCCACATCCAGCCGTGCTGGTGCCTCAGTCCTGTCTCGCACCAGGCGCCACAGGCACGCCTTGCTTCAGCCCGCGACTCCCACTCTAGCCCATACTGTGACTTAGCCTTAGGTTAGTGCCACGACCCCGATTTCCCCCTGTGATGGCACCACGACCACAGGCTCTTCCCGTGACAGTGTCACGACCACGGGCTCTTCCCATGATGGTGCCACAGCCATGCCCCCATCTCATGATGGCACATCGGCCACGACCTCGGTCTCATCCGATGATGGCGCCACGGCTACAGACGTAGACTGCCACAGTCACACCCCAGGTCTCGAGTCTTCCGCGTCTAGGGGTTTCTCGCATGGTTATTTGTTCTTCCACTGGAATCCTTCAGCGCCGAGATTACTCATATATTCATGCTCATGGTCTTCTTGTGGCTCTTCTTACTCAGAAAGAGCCGACTGATTATCGCTTTGCACTTCAGGATCCTTCTTGGGTGTCTGCTATGGTTGAGGAGATGACAGCTCTTCGTAGTCGGCATACTTGGGATCTTATTCCACACCCTTCGAACGTCAACATTGTTGGGTCCAAATGGGTTTATCGGCTTAAGTATAAACCAGATGGTTCAGTTGATCGCCATAAGGTGCGCTTGGTAGCTCAGAGTTTTCTCAGATTCCCAGTTTTGATTTCGACCACACTTTCAGTTCTGTAGTTAAGGCTTCTACAGTTCAAACAATTCTTAATATTGCCACCATGTATGCTTGGTCTCTTTATCAGTTGGATGTCAAGAATGCCTTCCTCCACGATGTTCTTGATTCTCCAGTCTTTATGGCGCAACCTGTTAGCTATAAGGAACCTACTCGTCCGGACTATGTTTGCTGTCTCTACAAGGCTATTTATGGTCCGAAGCAGGCATCATGAGTATGGTTTCAGCGTTTCAATGCCTACCTCCTAAAGCTTGGTTTTCATTGCAGTTCTTCCGATACTTTTTTATTTGTGCTACTTCATGGTTCATCATTGTTGTATATGTCGGTCTATGTTGATGATATCATTTTGACTGTGAATGATCCCACTCTCATTTGGAAGTTCATTGATCGCACCCATCAGGAGTTTGATATCAAGGATTTGGGTGCCTTACACTACTTTCTTGGTCTGGAGGTCATGCCCACTACCTCGGGACTTCTTTTGGGTTAAGCAAAGTATGCTTAAGATATTGTTTCTAGGGCTGGTATGTCTGATTCGATTCCAGTCTCTACGATATTCCTACTGAATTCTTAGCTTCACTGTAGTACGAGTCCATAGTTCAATAATCCGACGATGTACCGCTCTTTGATTGGTGCTCTCCAGTATCTGACCATCACTCGTCTGGACTTAGCCTTTGTAGTTAATTTTGTCAACCACAATCTTCAGGACCCTCAAGAGGATCATTTTTCGGCTGTCACTCGGATTCTCCGCTATGTTCGAGGGACTTTACATTTTAGCCTTAGTTTTTGTGCAGTCTCTTCTCCGGAGGTGCTCGGTTATTCTGATGCAGATTGGGCCAAGTGTTTGGAGACTCACCATTCTACTTATGGCTATGTTATTATCTTAGGTGGCAGCTTGGTTTCTTGGAGTGCGAAGAAACAGCCCATTGTGTCTAGGTCCAGCACTCAGTCGGAGTATCATGCTTTGGCCAACACTGCTTCTGAGGTCATCTGGATGGCTCATTTGCTTCATGATCTTCATGTTCCTCTTTCTAGTGTGCCTCTCTTGCTTTACGAAAATATCAGTGCGATCTTCTTGGCTCAGAATCTGGTGGCGCACAAGCGGGTTAAGCACATCGACATTGATTATCATTTTGTTCGCGAGTTGGTTTCTTCGGGCAAGCTTTGTGTTGCTCATGTTCCTACATCTCTACAGATTGCGAACATCTTTAACAAGGGTCTATCTCATCCCTTGTTTGAGTTCTTCATGTCCAAGCTTTACGTCTGTGAGAGTCCGACGCTTCGCTTGAGAGGGGGTGTTAGAATAAATCAGATTACTGATTAGATTGTTATTAATATGATTAGATTCCTTTCCTTATTTTACCTCTATTGTACTTTCTATATATTCAGCCATCAATAATACAATTCCTTACGGCAAATCATTCTATCACAGAGCATCTGATAACAACAATTATTCGTAGACAATATAATTAGGGAAACTTTAAATTTAATTTACCCATGAGTAGTTGGAGTCCCACCGTCCGTTGCACGTTGTTTTTTGATAAAAAAATATTTAGTTTATTAAAATAAAGTATTTACATTTCGTATTTAAAATGAAAATTTAGATATAATTATATATATTTTTATGTAATAGTAACTATAAGAAGTATAAAGTAAAAGTAACCGAATTAGATAGAATTTATTATTTTAATCTTTCCAGAATTAACATATAGTAAGAATATGAAGTAAAATATGAAAGAAATATTCAAGTTGTGCTGAAATAAAACTTGCCCTTGATAATATAAGTAAATAATGTAAATATTGAAAGGCAACGTCTTGGGAAAGATCATCTTTCCACGGGCTTATAGAAAGACGGGGTTTAATTAGAATAATAAAAGGTAAAATGTCTCAGTTGCAATATTAAAAATTTATTGTGCAACATGTAGTATTTATAAAGTTTATAACCTGATTCATGTAACCCGAAAATTTTATGTTAATTTATTCTAATTTGCACTTTAAACCTTGATCTTTTCATTACTTGTGGAAATACAGTCTTTCAAGAGACAGGCTCATATTGAAATAACATATTCAATATCACGGAAAGTATACTTCCACAATTACCTAACAAATCAAAATAAATGAAAATAAATAATTGAATCATAAGTTTGCTCCTCTAAATTGTTTGGGATAATTAATAGAGAAATATAATGGAATATAGATCAATCCCTCAACAATGAATAAATTTCGAAGCTTGTGTTATCCTCTCTGTCTTTGATTTTGATTGCTCATCATCTTGACTTTCAAGCCTTGATATCAAATTATGTTGCACCTCTTTATTTCTTCCCCTTGAGTTTTTAACTTTGTAATAAAGACATGGACAATTAATTTACGAAAAAGCTATTAGTATTGGTTTAAGATTTTACCATATGGATCTTTCGATGTATTATAAATTTTATAAATCAAGACATGCTTGACTGATTGGCGGTGGACGACGGTGACTAACTGGCGGTGGCCGGCGGTGACTGACCGGTAGCGGACGGTGGTGACTGGCCGGCGGTGAACGGCGGAATGAAAATTCTGTACGACTTTGGCAGTGAGCTAGAGGAGACCGGCGGTAATGTGGAAACGCCGCCAGGTTCGTCTGAAGGGGCCAAAGACGGAGTAGTAGAATACGGGAACTGATCTTCAAAAAAGTCAGCATCCCAATTGGTAAAAATCACACGGGATTCTAAGTCAAAAAACGATAGCCTTTCTTTCCGGCAGGATAACCAAGAAATAGACACCGCCGACTTCTTGGAGTAAACTTGTCACCATATCTGGGAACATGAGCAGCAAAACAAAAGCATCCAAAAACTCTTAATGATGAGTAATTTGGAGCTTGCCCATAGAGCAACTCAAAGGGAGTACGACCATTGAGATGTTGTGTTGGTGTTCGGTTAATCAAGTAAGCAGCAGTAAGAACACATTCTCCCCAAAATTCAATAGGAAGACTGGCTTGGAATCGTAAAGCACGCGGCACATTGAGTAAATGTCGATGCATGAAGAGGTTTTTATGCGACCCCACCCGGCTATGTTGTGCCCTATGGGCAGGTATGTCATCTTCAGAAATCTCTTTATGGTCTTCTTCAGGCTCCCAGAAATTGGTTTGCTAAGTTGGCTCAGGCTTTACGAGCATTTGGATTTGTTCAGAGTAAGGCAGATTACTCTTTGTTTGTTTTTTCATGGGGATCGGTTTCTTTACATGTTCTGGTGTATGTGGATGATTAGGTCATTGCTGGTAGTTCTTCTGTGCTCATTTTTTAGTTCAAGAAATACTTAAGTTCTTGTTTCCACATGAAAGACTTGGGTCTGCTTAAGTATTTTTTGGGCATAAAGATTGCTAGAAGACCGGAGGGGATGTTTCTTTTGGTAAGGAAATATGCTTTGGACATTTTATCAGACACCGGTTTATCTACCTCTAAACCGATTGATTTTCCAATAGAGCAACAACATGATTTGACACGTGTTGAAGGTCCAGCCTACCATGACACGGAGCAGTATAGGCATCTGGTTGGGCACCTGATTTAACTGATTATCACTCATCCCGAACTTAGTCTTTCAGTTCATACTCTTGCACAATTCATGAAGTCTCCTTGTGTTCCTCACTAGCGAGCTGTTGTTCGTGTGTTGCACTACCTGAAGTGTCGTCCTGGTCAAGGTTTATTTCTCTCTTCCCATAATACGTTACAATTGACTGCTTCATGTGATTCGGATTGGGCTGTTTGCCCGATTACTCAAAGTTTGCTTTCTAGTTATTTTGTAATGTTTGGTGATTCTCCGGTTTCTTGGAAGACTAAGAGCGAACCTCCTGTTTCTCAATCTTCTGCTGAAGCTGAGTATCGTGCTATGGTTGTTACCTATCGTGAGTTGTTATGACTTAAGTCTTTACTGAAGGACTTAGGGGTTTTGCACTCTTCTCCTATGCGAGTTGTTTTGTGACAGTCAATCTGCTATTGATATTGCGGCCAATCCAGTTTTCCATGAACGCACAAAGCACATTGAAGTTTATTGTCATTTTGTCCGGGATCTTGTTCAATCTGGCACTATTGTTACTCAGCATATCCGCACGTCAGACCAACCTGCGGACTTGCTTACTAAGGCTCTCAAACGTACTCAGTTTCATTTCTTACTTGGCAAGTTAGGCATTTCGGATCCTCGTACTCTAACTTGAGGAGGAGTGTTAAGGAATTAGAATATTACCTGTAATTGTAATTATATTCTATTGCCTTTTCCTAGCTTGTATAGGTGTCCTTACCTTTTCCTAGCTTGTGTAGGTATCTTGTACCACTATATAATGTATCCTGGGTTCATGAATAAAGACATACAATCATTACCCATATTTTCTACAGCAGAAATAGACTATCTCCAATGCAAGAAACGGTAGTGAACTTGCACGAGCTGTAATAACCAGTGTTTCACGACACCAAAATCAATGTAAAATCTACATCGTTTGAAAAACAAAACAAAATCTTCGGATGCATAATAAAATTGTCGAATCCAAATAGTAACAAGCAGTTACCGTTAAGATTAAAAAACAAAATTTGTTATTAAACAACATCGATTAGTGAAAAAACAGCAAAAGAGCAGCTTAAGTTTCCTCCGCTTCAATCATATTTGAGAAAACAAACATCAGGATTGAGAGTAGTGGAACAGAGCCAAAATTGGGGGGAAAAGAAAATAAGGTTTCAGAGTATTATCGCGGTAGAAAATTTTCCATTTTGGTGCTTCACCTCTGACGCAATTGAAAGCCCTCGGATGCCATTGGATCGAAGTAAACCATCGTTGGATTTTCGGAAACTGCCTCCGGTTGAACGACAAGGACGAGCTTGTGCAGGTTGAACGGTGATTAAGAAGAGGAATAGAGAAAAAGAGGAAACCGGGATGGTGCTGATGAAGAGGAACAGAGAATCGCAGGAAGTTCTGGGGAAAACGGTGTTGTTTTCTCAAACAAGGGAAGTCAGTATCCCCGGTTGATAACGATAGCAAATAATTCTTACTTTGCGATTACCTTTAGACTGTTTATTTTTTATTGTTGTATTTATTTTTGTTAATATGCTACTCCCTCCATCCCAGCCGAATCTGTACACTTTTTGGTCAATTTTCTCAAAACATGTTTGACCATAAATTTCAACTAGGATATAGACACCAATATCATCATGTGAGATGTTGTTGGATTCCCTGCATGATGTATTTTTAAATGTCAAATTTTAACACACCATTAATATGCGTAACTAAAGTTATCGTTGGTCATACATGACCTGAGAAAGTTGACAAAAAAGTGTGCACATTCGGCTGGGACGGGGGAATATTTGTTTTTAATTAATACATGATTTATTTTTAATAACTTTAAATTTAATTTGAAGTGTTTAAATTATTCGTCAATTAGCTAGAATGTTGTGTGTATGTATATTTCTGTTGAACACCGACCTTAAAAGTTGAAGTGATATATAATTAGGATGATGTTCTAAGCTACTATGAAAAATCTGATTCACTCACTTGCATTGCATGATGAGCAACTTATTGGCATAAACAATTTGTTCACTATATCTGAACATTGTAGACAAATTAATTTAGTTAAACCAAATGCATTTTCCTATATAGCAACTTCTCGTTCTAGCAAATTCAACTGCAAAGTTTTTGTTTGTAGGTATGATGAAAACGATTCCATGAGAAAAGTTGTGTTTGTATGTAGTTTGACTGTTTGATCGATGGTCTCAAAGCGGATGCTGAACTCTTTTTATGTAGTATGGGTGTTTTTTTTTAATGTTTATACTATAATGCAAAATCGTAATTACATGGATCATAAGGAAATTTAAAGGACATGGTTCAAATTCATATTACATGTAAGCAAAATCAAAAACTCAAAAATTGAGTGAATAAATATAAAATGTATATCAATGAAGAAAATTTCATTAAACTCTAAATAACTTAACTTAAAATTTAAACTTTTTAAAAATACAAAATATTAAAGATAAAAATCAACTAGAACCAAACTCAAACATATCGTAAATATTTTCGCACTCATGTCTATGGACTAACAACTTCAACCTTTTGATTTGAAAATGAATTGATAATTTCAACTCCATCTTCCAAAGTTTCTTAAATATCAGAGGTATCACCTACGAATTAAAAAAAAATTAGATCACACACAACAACTATTAAAAAATATAAAAAATTAAAATTATAGAATAACAACGTATACTTATAATAATAGGATTTCTCAATGACCACCATGATCCTAAAAAACTAATGGATATGAGATGTTAGAAGGATGTTGTGTGCCATCAGATAGACAGAACATAGTCTCTAATTTTTCATAAAAAATAATCGACACATGACGTAATATGTAATCATATGATTCTTTATTTTTATCATAGGGTACAACAAGAAATACAATTCATTCTTTATCCTATTTTACTTTTAATATTTATCCAAGTAGTAATTGAAAAATAAATTAACAACTTTATTTAATAAAAACAAATTGGCTCAGATTATGATTTATTTATTTATTTTAAAACCAATATAGTATAAATATATGTTTTGATATCTTTCAAGAAGAAATTTTTTGAAATAAAATACTTCAAATTAGATAGTTAAAACAAAGAAAAAAAATTAACCAAAAAAGTTCAATTTTCGTATTTTTTCACCAATCATCTCCGTAGTTTATCAATTCTCTATTTAAAAATTTTATTTCATAATTTTTATTTGTTTATGTTTATTTTTGAAACATGTCAACATGAAAATAAATCACTTCATAGTTCTTTCTAAATAAATTTATTAAAGATGATACCCAACTTACTATGCTTCATTATTGATGACTGACTCAAACTTAATTTTGTTTGCATTGTGTGATAGGTAAGGATGAACTAAGTGCAGCATAAAAGCTATCAATTATTGCTGATTGTCTGGATACTACATTAAAATCACTGGATTGTATCCAACATGCTTAAAGAGAGCCTCTTTTACCTTTTGATTTTACTGAAGTAAAGAACAACTTATGGAACCATTCACCATTCAGCATTCATCATGTTGGAACACGAATTAACCCTATCGAGTTTCTGTTTGGATAATCTTTACCTTCTAAATTTCTAATTGTAAAAGTGACTTTTTTTTTTTTAAATGAAAACACCCTTAGGTGAGGAAGTTATGTATTAAGGTTCCCCAGGCCTTATAGCAAGATAAACAGTTGGTACATGAAGTGTATCTAGATCCCTAGATATTGAGGCATAATTGTTGCCTCCAAAAGTCCTAAACGGCCAATATGAACAGCTATACAAGGGAAACATAATTTGTAATGAAGTTATGATCCAAAAGAGAGAATCTCCACCCCTTGTGTTAATTCTCTCCCTTGACCAGACAACTTCAATGACCGTAGGTAATACATAAGCTTAAAGTTCCAAATCCAAATGTAAGATAAGAGAAATTGGGCTGCACCAATTTAGCAGCATCATAGAAGTCCCTCAATGTGATTTAAATGAACTGCAAAAAACCAGAAGGTATCCATGGTAGCAGCTCCCTTCCAACATTATGCAGAGCAAATTAATCAGAAATCCTGCATAAAAGAAACCATAACATAGCAGTATCTATTAAGTCATTAGTACTTCTGGAAACTCGAATATAAGGTGTGGATTCTTTGTCTAAAGCAATGAGACCTCTTATATACCTAGGGATATTAGATATATGAATGCCTTGATCAAAATTAGAATGGTGCTTAGCTAGAGCATCAGCTACAGTATTACATTCTCTGAAACCATGATGAAGTTCAGCTCTACCAAGCAAAGACTTCACTTTATAAACTCTATCAAAAATTTGCCAATGTACAGCATAGGGATCATTTATCATATTGACCACAAGTTTAGAATCAGATTCAATTATAAAAGTGTGATCAAGCTGCGGGAAAATATGACAAGCATGAAAAATGGCATCAATTTCTGCAAGTAGTGGTGAAACAGTAGAAGAGGTAGCAGTACTAATCTGTATAGGGCAGCCAAAGGAGTCTCTAGCTATAAGACCAACAGAAGCTTTGTTATAACACCAAGAAGCATCCACATTAATTTTTATGAAACCAGGCTTAGGCCTTTCCCACATAATCTTCGATATGTTTGGCTTAGGAGGAGGTCTAAGCAGAGGTGATAGATGCCTAAAGGGGGCTGGGATAGGTCCAGAGGAAAACAATTTAGGAGGGCACACATGTAATGTCAATTTGATCAGATCCTGCACCTCTTTACAGATAGAATTAACTGAAAGGGGCTTATTATCAAATAGGAAGCAATTCCTAGCTTTCCAGAGACCCCAACATACCAGAGAAGGCAGTATTCTACAGTAAATGCGCTCAAATTTTGGTAGATCACTACAGTTCCAGAATAAATAAAACCTTTGGGGAATGGAGTGAAGAGCATTTAGATTAAAGTGAAGCAAAGATGCCAAATTGGACCAGAAAGTATGAGCCACATGACAAGATATAAAAAAGTGCTGGATCGAGTCTAAATGAGAGCAAGCAGGACATTTTGATGCTAAACTAAATCCACAAGTAATGAGCACATCGTCGAATGGGAGAAATGAATGCAGCATTTTCCATGTAAAAATAATAATCTTTTTCTGCAAAGGAGTGTTCCAAAGAGAAGTACTTGCAGGGTAGTTACCTGATGATGAGGTTAAGGCCTTATAGGCTGACTTAAAAGTAAAAGTACCTGAGAGTTCCGGTTTCCAAATCAGTCTATCATCCCTATCCATTGTTATTTCCGCCCCCTGCAAGAAAAAAAGCGTATCATGCTCCAAAAAGGACGAAATCTGATCTAAGATAAAGTTTCTATTACTGATAAAATCAGCCACAGAGATATCAGGCATATGAGAAAAAATGCTCTCTGGAACATGGTTTAAAAGGGGGCCATTTGGACACCAGTTGGCAGACCAAAAATTACAACTGCCTTTGCCATGAATTATAGTGGAATTATTTTCAGCAAAGGAGTTAATAAAGCAAATTCTTTTCCATGTCACAGATTTTCTGTGGGATGGAGGAAGTGCCCATATCAATTTAGACCACAAAGAGGTACCTAGTTGACACTTCCACCACAGTTTAACAGAACATGACTCTATTATGGCTTTGAAAGATCTAAAACCTAGTCCATTCAGTTTTGTAGGCTTAGCTAGTTCTGTCCATCTTTTCCAAACTCTATTGTTCTTATCCTTAGATTTACCCCAGAAGAAGTGAGACATTTTTTCTCAATTAATTTAATGATACCTTTAGGGGGATTTGTTACAGTCCAAATATGTTGAGGAATAGAATATAGGCAAGATTTTATTAAGATCATTTTCCCTCCTCCACTAAGCCATTTATTTTTCCAATTTTGAAGCTTATGGTCAATGTTAGCCAGCAAAGGATGATAGTATCGTATTAAAGTTCTTCCTCTAAAAACTGGACAACCTAAATACTTTAAAGGAAAAGATCCTTTTTTCATTTTTAAAATAGCTCTGACCTGGTTAAGCTTAGCTGGTGTTGCTCTTTTACTTAGATAAAAATCAGATTTATCAAAGTTAAACTTTTGGCTTGAGGTGAAATCAAATATTTCAAGGAAAGCTTTGATCTTAATTAGGTTCGACCTTGATGCTTGCATGAAAATAATCGTGTCATCCGCATACATAAGATGAGAAACCGACGGAATAGTAGCAGGAATCTGAAAACTAGCCAAGCTACAATTATAGAATATGAAAGATAAACTCCTGGAGAAAGCTTCCGAGAATATGTTAAATAGGAAGGGTGAAAGAGGATCATCTTGTTTAATACCCCTTAAGGCCCTAAAAAAGCCTACAGGATTGCCATTTACAAGTATAGAGAAATAGGCTTGTGACAAATTATTCATAACAGCATTTAAAAAATTCCCATTAAAACTAAACTTTAACAAGATCTGTCTAAGAAACTTCCAATTGATTCTATCAAAAGCCTTTCTTAAATCCAATTTCAGAATGCAGTTTGGAGTTCTATATTTTTTATCAAGAAATGTGATCATTTCCTGTAAGTATAGGATATTATCAGATATGCCTCTGTTTTTCATAAAGGCTGATTGGTTAGGTGAAATCAAGCTTTCCATATAAGGTTTCAACCTTTCCATTAACACATTAGAACAGATTTTATTCAACACATTAGAAAGGCTAATTGGCCTGAAATAATCAAATGAGCATGGGGTGGGCTTTTTTGGTATCAAGGTAATCTAGGTGCTAGAAATTCCCCTGGGCATTACTGATCCAGCAATGAATTCATTAACAGCAGAAATCAAATCCATTTTAATGATAGGCCAGCATTTAGCATAAAATTTGGGAGAAAATCCATCAGGACCTGGACTACTCATCTTATTCAACCCTTTAATCACTTTATCTAGCTCAGATTTAGTAACTGGAGAGGCTAGAATTTGGTTATCCCTATCCTTAATAATACTGGCAATTTGGCTTAGAAAATGAGGATAGTAAGTCTCATCAGATACCAGAGAGGGCTCAGTAAGCAATTCAGAAAAATAATCAATTGCGGCATTTTGAATTCCCAACTGAGAGTTGATCCATTGGCCTGCACCATTTTTTATTTTAGTAATCTGCAATTTACAATTTCTTTCCTGCACTACTTTATGAAAGAAAGTTGTGTTATTATCTCCTAACTTATGCCAATTAAGTCTTGCTTTCTGCTTCCAAAATGTTTCCTTTTCTTTTAAAGTTTTAAGCAGTAAATCATTTTTCTCATTCAGTTTTACACGTTTCAAGGTAGACGGGGTCAAATCAAAGATAATTTTCTGCGTTCTTAAAGCCTCATCTGCCTGTTTGACATTAAGATCTATATTGCCAAAACTATCTCTATTCCAAATCTTAAGAACTTTCTTAAGTCTAATCAATTTTAGGTAGAATCTAAGCATACCTGTTTTAGCTAAAGGTAAATTCCAGCAATCATTAATTAAACCATTAAACTCATTCCTCTGAAACCAGGCATCAATAAATCTAAATGGCTTAGGATTGGAAGAGGTCAGAGAGGAGCCTTGGAGAAGAAGAGGTGCATGATCAGAAGTCTGCCTATTCAGGATTTGAATGGAAGAGGATGAGAATTTGGAGTTCCATGAGATAGTACTAAGTCCTCTATCTAATCTTTTAGAAGTTGGGTTCCTTAGCCTAGAATTACACCAAGTGAAAAGGTTACCAGCCGTATTAATTTCTTGTATCCCATTCGAATTTATCCAAGAGCTAAAGTCCCTTATACTTCCTAAAGCAGGAGAACTAGGACCTCTGTACTCAGACAGAGAGGTAATCGAGTTAAAGTCGCCAATAAAAATTGTATCTCCTTTGGAGATAGGCTGCAGCTCTTTCCATAGATTCTTCCTACCATCTCTATTTCTAAGAGCATAAATGAAAACTGCATCCATATGCCAGTTAAGATAATGATGTAAAATAGTAACATGCATGAATTGTTCATGAGAGGATAGCAGAGAGACAGAAAGTGAGTTAGTCCACATTAACCAAATTTTCCCATTATATAAAGTCATGTTATGGGCAAAGGGAAGTTTCTCCATATATGCTTGACAAGTACTATTGTCATGCATAGGTTCGATGATACATAGTAGCTGTATTTTCTTCAGTTTGCATAAATTAGACAGCCTAAGCATTGAGGTGTCCATGCCCCTAAGATTCCACACTAAGCAATTTACATGAGAGTTGACTATCATTGTTCACAGGATTTATTACTTTTTGTGGCTGATCTAAGCATCATTCTATTCAATTGACTTAGATAGTTGTTTTTCTTTGATTTTGACTTACCTTGCTGCTTACCTGTAGAATTTGCCTCCATAGATAACACAGCCTCAGCCATTTCCTCTTGTTCCTTAGAGCCATCCTCTTGAGCCTGCAAAACAGAAAATCTGTTTGCCATCTTTCCAGGCTGGGAAAGTGCAGTTTTGTGATTTGGTTAGTGTTGGGTTAATTGTAAAAGTGACTAGGTTAGTGTTGGGTTAATGGGCCATGGAGCAAAGTTAGAAAGTTCTTATGTTTCTTTTTCTTTCATGTCAAGGTGATAAGTTTTTTGTGGCCGATGCGATGATGGAAAAAATGTTAATGTTTTGAGTTTGTGCATTTGAAATGATCTTCTTTTAAAATCTTGATGGTTCTCAGCAGAATAAAGAAAAATCAAATCAGCTCATTGGTTACATTAATTATAAAACAATCTAGTCTAACGGTTAGTTTGTCCAAAACAAAAATTTGTGATTATTTTAATTTCATTCATTATTTAATAAATTCTACCTAAATTGACTACTTTTACTTTATAATTCTTACAATTATTATTAGCTGAAATAAATTTATACTTTTATTTTTATTCTAAATAAGAAATGTAAATATTACATTTCAATTTAACAAATATTTTTAACTAAAAACACCGCAATGCGCGGTGGGAATCCTGCTAGTATATTTATAATAAAAATATATTGTGAGGTGTTGTTAGATACACCTTAACATATATTTTCTAAATATCAATTTTTTATGTAGAATTGTTATATATAACTAGAGATATTGATGGTCAAACATGATCATTGAAAATCGTGAAAAACTAAATATGCCATTACTCATAGGATGGAGGGAGTAATATATATGTATTATATATAAAAATTATGTTGGCTCGATAATCTCGACGAAATTAACGAGTAGTATTAGTTGAGCTCAATTTCGAATACTATTCGATCTCACCTCGAGTTTGGTCAAATCGAATTCAAGTTTTGCTCACTGTAATTTTCTTAAACTCGAGCCAAATTCGAACAACTCTTAATTTGAGTTCGGCTGGTGTAAAATATTTTAATTTTGAACTTGGCTCGATTTCTGTAGGAGATTATGTGAATATCTTTTGCAATATTATTATACCTTAGATAGAATTCATTATATAGAATTCTACCTTAGATAGAATAATTTTCCTTATTTGACTTTGTAAATGCTGTCTATATATTGTACCCTTGTACCATCAATAAAAACACACATTCATATTTTACATGGTATCAGAGCCTAAATCCCGAGACCCTAAATTTTCCTTACTCATAAAATACCACCGCCGCCCTCCCTTCTCCGTCCACCGTTGTCGTGCTAGTCACCACCGTTGCCGCCGAGAAGCCAGCGCCACCACTGCGTTCTGTCTCCATCCCGCAGCTCACCGCTCCAAACTGCCTCTCAGCTCTGGACCACCGCTCTCTGCTCTCCACCGCTCCGGACCACCTCTCTCCCACTTTGGACCAGTCCAAGCCTTTCTACTCTCCTGCTCTGCACTTCATCCGCTTCAGACCACTCCGAGATTTTGTGATTCTGGACAGCTCCGGACCTCCTCGGACCGCCACTCCATTCCACCGCACGTTGCCGCTCCATTCCACTGCACGTCGTCGCTCTGCGACTCCACACGATGTCGCTGCCTGTGTCTAAATGGATCCGATTAATCTAGTCACAGCCACTCCTCCTCCTGTGGGCGCTGCCGCTGCCGTAGTCTCGGACTCTGATCGATCCGCCTTTGGCCCGGCACTGTCCAAGGAGAAATGGAGTACAGTTTTAAACATGTTTTCTAAGTTAAATTCTTCTGACAATCTGTCAGGTAAGACTACTTTACCTTGGATTCTTGATACCGATGCATCATATCATATGACCGACAACAGGGATCTTCTTCATGATATTGAGCATGCTGCAAATGTTGATGTTATCCTTCCTGATGGTTCTATTTCAACTTCTGTTGAATATGGAAATATTTGTTTCAAAAATATTGTTGTGAATTGAGTTCCTTTTGTTCCGGCATTACGATGCAATTTGCTATTGTTTGCCAAGTTAATTACTGCTTTAAAATGTCTAGTTTTGCTTACCAGAAAATTATGTGTACTACATGATATCAGCACGAAGACAGTGACTAGTGCGGGTGAGCAACGAGGAGGGGTTTATTGGTTGTGCAGATTGGGAGTTTCTGGGTCTACACAGCCGTCCTTGTCCGTTGCTGCTTCAGTGTCTTCGTCTGCTTTATGGCATCACCATTTTGGGCATCCTTCCTCATCGGTGTTGTCTTCTGTCCTAGTCATTTCTTTACATGATAATGTTTTATAAATCTCTTCCCTGCTCAGTATGTAATCGTGAAAAACAATCTAGAAATAGTTTCCCTGTTAGTTCTGCTAAGGCTAGTCATTTATTTGAGCTTATTCAATGTGATATTTGGGGGCATTATGGTTCACCCTCTTCTAGTGGAGCATTTTTATTTTTGACCATAGTTGATGACTATTCCCTGAGCTATTTGGGTTTATTTATTAGTTTCTTAGTCTCAAGTACCATTGAAGATGAAGGAGTTCTTTGCGTTTGTTCAAACACAGTTCCGCAGACCCATTCAACGAGTTCGGGCAGACAACGGAACTAAATTCTTGCCTCTCAGATAATTTTTTCTGGAGAAAGGTGTTCGTTTTGAGACCCCCAAAGTCTACACACCTCAGCAAAATGGCCGTGTGGAATGGAAGCACAGACATATCCTTAATGTTGCTCGTGCTCTTCATTTTCAAGCTCATTTGCCTATCGACTTTTGGGGAGAATGCATTCTTATAGTGTCTTACCTCATTAATCGCACGCCAACACCTGTGTTAGATGGCCCAACACCTCATCACTTCCTGTATGGTCATGCACCAGATTACAGCCATCTCTGTGTGTTCGGTTCATTGTGCTTTGCCTCTCAGCTTCCATGGCCGTGTGATAAGTTTGCATCTAGAAGTTGGAAGTGCATTTTTCTTGGCTACCCCGTTGACAAGAAAGCTTGGCATGTTTATAGCTTGGAGTCTAAAACTGTGCTTGACAGCCGAGATGTAATTTTTTATGAAGAGTGTTTCCCATTTGCGCCCGCTTTTGTGAATTCATCATCAGCTGGTCTCTTGTTGTCTCTGTCACCGGCCAACTTTTACGACTCTGTGCCTGAGCCGTTCAACCTGGAGGAGCTGCCCAGTCTCGATGCGATGCAACCACCAAAGCTGATCCCGACCGTGGCTGATCGAGGCTGTTCACCATGGACCGGGGCCGACCGAGGACGCTCGCCGGGGCAGACCGAGGCCACTCACCATGAACTGGGGTTGACCGAGGCCACTCGTTCGGGTCTGATCGAGACCGCTCACCATGAACTGGGGTCGACCAAAACCGCTTGTATAGAACTATGGCCAGCTTTCCAGCCACGACAGTCCGTGGCCACTTGCCTAGAAATGCAGCCAGTGTCACGACCGTCTGTGGCCGCTGCACCAGAACTGTGGCCAGCTCTTCTTGAGCTCTAGTCACGGCCATTCGTGGTCGGTCCTGCCGTGCCTGCTTCATCTCTAGCTGCTCCATCTGCTGCACGTCCTTCCAGCACTCATCTTCGTCAGCCTTTAACTAAATTAAAAGACTACATCTGCACTGTTACTCTCTCCATAAAACCCCCCTCTAGTGATCCCGCATCCTCAGATTCACTATCCTCATGTACGCGTTACCCTAATGCTGATTATGTTTCTTGTAGTAATTTTTTGGTTTCACATTCTAGATTTTTGGCTACAGTGACAGATGCTGCTGATCCAGTTACTTTTTTGGATGCTTATCGCCATGCTCATTGGCGTGTGGCTATGTTCGATGAAATTAATACCCTAGAGCATAATAATACATGGGTTCTTGCTTCTCTCCCTCCTGGCAAGAACACTATTGGTTGTAAATTTATCAGACTAAGTTTATGTCTGATGGTTCTATTGAGTGTTACAAGGCTCGTTTGGTTGTTCTTTGTAATCGTCAGATTGAGAGGACAGACTTTACTGAGACATTTTCTCCTGTTGCCAAGATGAGTTATGTTCGTCTTTTCTTGGAAATTGTTGCTATTTGTGGTTTGGGATCTTCATCAGATGGACGTTCACAATGAATTTTTGCATGGTGATCTTGACGAGGAGGTATACATGCGTCCACCTCCTAGTTATACACTTTCTGCACATGGGTTGGTTGCGGAATTGGTTTGCTAAACTTGCAGCGGCTCCCCGCCTCTTTGGGTTTGTTCAGAGTAAGGTAGATTACTTTTTGTTTTCTTACTTGAAGGATGGTGTTTCTTTTCATGTATTGGTTTATGTTGGTGATCTTATCATTGCCAGTTCCTCTCCTGAGATGATGACCAAGTTCAAAACGTATTTGTGCTCTTGTTTTCATATGGAGGATCTTGGTGCTCTGAAGCATTTCTTAGGCATTAAGATAGCTCATCGGTCTGATGAGATGTTTCTGCCTCAGCGAAAATATGCTTTAGATATTTTATCTGATACTGGCTTGTTGGCAGCTAAGCCCAAAGATTTTTCCATGGAACAACAACATAAATCGGCGCAAGATGATGGTCCTTTGTTTGATGATTTTGTGCAGTAGCGCAGACTTTTTGGGAAGCTTATTTACCTTACCATCACTCGTCCTGAGCTTAGCTATTCAGTCTATACCTTGGCACAACTCATGGAGAAACCGCGTTTGGCACATTGGCATGAAGCTTTGCGTGTTCTGCATTACTTGAAGAGTCATTCTGGTCAAGGTTTGTTTCTATCTACTGAGAGTTCTCTTCAGCTTACAGCATTTTGTGATTCCGATTGGGCCGCTTGTCAAATCACTAGGAGATCTTTGACTGGATATTTTGTGATGATTGGTGAATCTCTGGTTTCTTGGAAGACGAAGAAACAACCCATTGTTTCTCGGTCTTCAGCTGAAGCAGAATACTGGGCTATGGCAGTCGCATGTTGTGAATTGTTATGGCTCAAGGCCTTTCTTCGTTCGTTGGGAGTGGCACATCCTACTCCGATGCACTTGTACTACGATAGTCAGGTTGCTCTTCATTTTGCCGCTAATCCAGTTTTTCATGAAAGGACGAAGCATATTGAGAATGATTGTCATTTTGTTCATGATTTGATACAGTCTGGTGTTGTGGTTACTTATCATATTCGGATTGTTAGCCAGCCATCAGATTTGTTTACGAAGGCACTTGGTCGACAGACATTTCAGACTTTGCTTGGCAAGTTGGGCATTCGAGATCCACATGCTCCAACTTGATGAGGAGTGTAGGAGATATTTTGTGTATATCTTCTGCAATATTATTATACCTTAGATAGAATTCCTTAGATAGAAATCTAACTTAGATAGAATCATTTTCCTTATTTGACTCTGTAAATGTTGTCTATATACTGTACCCTTGTACCATCAATGAAAACACACGTTCATATTTTATAATTTCGATCAAACTTGTAAAATTTTGGATCCAGCTCAAGTTTGAATGAAATTAATTTGGTTCAAACTCAAATATATTAGGAATGTAAATGAGTCGGGTCAGTCTCAAAGAACCTTTAATTTGAACTTGATTTGTTTCAAGCTGGAGCTTGACTTAACAAATGACATGGAATTCCAGTAAAAATGCTCAATAGAAATTGTTGACTGAAAATTAGTGTTTTTTCTTTGAACGGCAGTTTGAAGCTTTAAGAAGTGTAGCATTGTTGATTAGATGATTTGGTTTTCAAAAGAAGTGCAAAAGAAGTGCGGGAGCAGCATTTACGTGAGTTTGCAATTGTGGAAATCCAGCTTGTATAAAAAGGTCTTCACCCATGTTGACATAAAGTCAAATGTGCACTGAGCTTGGTTTCTACGGCTGCGCTACGTTTCCTTACTGATTCTTCTTTAGCTCCATGCATGCTTCTTCTCTTTGTTCTTCTTTCTTTCACTATTCCGTTCCTCTTGTTTTTAATGCATATGATGGACAACCATAAGAGATACATGATTCATTCGTTATCTTAATGTTTATGATGCATTCCTCTATTTTCTCTGTTTTTTTTATTTGTGATACTTGCGCCAAACTCAAACAAGAGTTGAGCCAAACTCAAAAAATTCTCAATGTGAGCTCGGTTTGTTTCAAGCTCAAGTTCGAATATATTTTATTTTTTAAGTGCATTATAAAATTATATTAAATATATATTATAAGAACAATATTAGTGAGCTCAAATACTATAAGAGCTTGGCTCGAGCTTAGTTAAATAAAATTCAAGTCGAACTTTGACTGAGTTTTTTGCGAGTTTTTCTCGAACAGTTTGATTCGTTTACACTGTTACCCATGATTTACAGCTCAGTTTGTTTACAACCCAACTAAATGACTTCTATCCAATGTCGCAAACCAAACTTCAAAGGAGGGATAAACCTGTAAATGTTTATTGATTTTGGGGATTATCAGTACAGAAAAGGGAAAGAATAGGCAAAAACGAGCTAGAAGGAGAGGGAAACTAAGCATTCTAAGGGAAGATCAACAAGAATTACAGAGAAATAGGGGATTGGGAAATCATCTAACAACCAAAAGAATCTATAAATGTCAAAAGCGTGCCAAATCTCTCCATCCCCAGCTTATATCCTAGCTTCCAGCTCCTACTTGGCTAACTGCATGTAGCAGAATGGCTCTCCTGCTCAGCTTTTGGGTGAGTGCCAATCTGTTATTTAGTCGTTGCAACAATCTGAACAGTTGAAAAAATAGAAGAATTCCCTATTTACCCTTCTCCAATTGGGCTGATCATGACAATCCATCAGTGTTAAGCTGACACTTGACCTCAAGTGTTGATCACCAGAAATTTAGTAACCTTTTGAAGTCATCTGCTTAGTACTGAAATTCTTGGAATTGGTTCTGAATGAAAGCACTGTCCTCCCATGATGCTTCCTCAACTGGTAATCCCAACCAAATAATTAACCACTATATAATCTCCTGGCCATCTCTGTTCAACGCTCTTCTCCCCTTGATGTAATCAGGTTTTAGCATGGGTATTTCCACTGTATCTTTAGGAGGAATAGGAGTAATACTGGATGGCAAAGTTACATTATACTGCTTCAGCAGTGAAATATGAAACACATGATGTATCTTTGAACCAATAGGCAACTGTAGTTTATAAGCTACCGTTCCAATTCTTGCTTCAATCAGAAAGAGACCATAGAATCTGGGAGCAACTTTATTTTGAGACTGACTTGTCACAGAAACTTGTGTGAGACCCAAGCCAAACAACTAACTCATGACAAATTACACCTTTATTTTTTTTCTTAATCTGCACAAAACATTCAAGTAAACACTTGCTTCTATTGTTACTGAATTATAGGCAGTATAAGATAAGACACTTATAATTGCCTAATTTAGGATTTAACATAAACTAAGTACGAGGGGAAGGTGCGAGAAAATGGAGAGGGTGTTCATTTTAAACAAGGAATTTGTTTGGGTGAATTAGAAAGATAAAATTTAGAGGATGAAACTGTAATAGGTGAAATCATAAATAAAGAATTTTGATGAGTAAAAAAGAAGAAGAGTAAATTCCATAAGGACTAAATTGTATGTTGAAAATAGTAAAATAAAAGTCAAAGTTATCCATCTTAGAGCAAGTATGCTGCAAGGTATTGGTAATTCAAAACAAATTCAGTTTCATTACACGAGACCTATTAGTACTATAACTCTCACCGTAGGCCATACTTTGTACATCTTACAAACCCTAGCACTCCCTCCCTTCTGTTGGTCATATTTTCTTCGATTAAGAGAAAAGGAGGCAACCTATATTCAATCTAGGAGAACAACTAGTCGTGCAAAGTGGATGTAGGAAGAGGTGTGAAGAGCGTTTCTCGAACACACAGAGACTTTTGCCGAAAGCCTTTGGTCGGCAACTATAGGTTCAGCGCTATACCCCTAAGTTTATGCGTTTCTTTGTATAATATAACCTGAATAATGCAACCTTCAAACGGAATATATCAGTTCTTGATGTTATGCTAATAAATGTCTGAAGATCATATAATAGTGTATACCATGATATGATCTCAAACCTAGCTAAATTTTGGTTAATGGAACACCATTTAAACACATTAAGTAGTACGTACTGAACTCCATGGTTGAATTTTATCTTTATAGAGCTGCGAGTGGATTGGTATGGGTATATTGTGGACCGAGAGTGAATGCTTGAATTGTGTGGAATGAGAGTTATGCATAATTACATGCATGTCAGTTATGGTGTTGAGAAATAATTCATGGTGAGCTTGTGCAGGCTGTTCATATGAGAGTACCGGGGTTAGTTAATTATGCATGCTGTAAAGAACATAAACTCAAGGAAACCAAAAAACACAAAAAGGAAAGGAAAGCAGAAAAGAATGTGCTCTAGTGGATTCAGGGAACATATATATATAATACTAATATTGTGTATTTAAGTTCACTCTAGGTTAATTAATGTCAAGGTTAGACCATGCGTTTCAGGTTGGTCAGATTTAGTTTCTGCAGTCACGTTGTACTAGGTATTTCAATGGGAAATAAGCTATCAAAATTTATGTATGATATACCGAATGAAAGATCATGAAATATAGTTTCTAATGGTAAATGATTTGGATTTTTAAGATGTTCGTGTAGAAAGTTGTGGTTGATTTAGTACTGAGTGGTCAACCAGTAACCTGCTTATTGCAGTGTGTGTTTAGTTTCTGCAATCATGTTGTATTAGAGAATTGAACAAGAAATGGGTAGTTAAAATTTGTGTATGATATACCGTATGAAAGGTAATAAAATCTAGTTTCTAATGATATATGATTTTGATTTTTAAGATGTCAAAGTAAGTTATGGTTGATTTAGTATGGAAAGGTCAACCAGTAATCAGTCTGATTCCAGTGCGTGATAAAGTGAACTGTTTGATGATCAATCATGTATGGATATAGATGTGTGAACTGTTTAATGAAAGCTAATTGAGTCTAGTACTTAAGGGTTTAATTTCATAATTATCTAAATAAATTGTGATTAAATATGATAGTTTTCGTTAGTACTGGTCATCAGTAATCTTTCCAGTTCCCGTCCGTGATAAATGAATTGTTTGAGGATCAACCGTGTATGGAATTTGATGTGTGAGCTGTCTACTAAAAGCTAATTGACTCTTGTTCTTAAGGATTTTGGTTTCATAATTTTAGGAATAATTGAGATGAGTTATGACTGTTATTATGAGTTTTGGTCAGTCAAATTAATCTGTTCCAGTCCTTGTCATAGCGATTTGTTTAAGAGGTAATGGTGTATGGAATTTAAATTTTAAATTGTCAAATGAAAGGTATCAAAGTCTAGTTTTTAAGGATTTAAAATTCATAATTTTTGGGATGATGTCACTACAACAAACAACACCTATTACCTCTATTTTCAGGCCTTTTTACCTCGATTTTTCCCCTAAAAACCGAAGTAAATGTGGCTGTAGTAAAAATGTTGGTTTTTACCTCAATTCAAAAGTCATTTTTACCTTAGTTTTTCATCAAACCGAGGTCAATGATACATAGCTGACGACATCGACGAGGTCAGTGCAAAATCGCTACGCGTTTGAGGGTTGTTAACATCACATTCAACTGCGAAGTCGCATAGCCCGACGTCATTCATTTTTTTGCGATGTTGTTATTAATCACATTCGAGATCGCATCATGAGGTTTCGAGTTTGCAGAACAAGTTTTATTTGCATCGGTATTCAACCGCTGTAAATAATATTTTCTGACGTCGATTTTTCTCCAAAATAACTGTAGTTAATTCATGAGTTGGGAATGTTGATGATCAACATGATTGCGAAGTTGCAAAAATCGATGTCGTGTGATTCTAATTCATGATGTCATTGACCATCGCCAAAATTGTATATTTTGGTAACCGACTTCGGAGACTTCGATTTTTAACTGCGGTCATGAACCATTATTAATGAAATGATTTTGCTTCAGGTTTTTGGGAATAATATATGCAGTTACAAAACATGGGAGGAACGACGTGTCTGTGATATCGCAATGAACAATTACAAAGTCAATATGCCTGTGATATCATAAAAGGCTTCTTGCTTCAAGGTGCGATGTTGCCAGTTGACTTGTTCTGTCGGTAAACGAACGATAACTACATGCAACGTCGTAGTATTTAGTTCTGCTTTACCGAATTGTCTATTTACGCGTTCGAAATTGGACCTAATATAAATAACCGAAATAAAATATTTCACAAATAGAATACCCGGCGTCGAATGCCCCATCAAATTGAATCTAACTACACCATTCAACAAGGCTTAACGACAAGAATGAGAAGCACTGCATCATTTATACACTTATAGTATGTTAAGAAAATTCTCACAAAATGAACTATACCATTGATATTCCTAGCTAGAGATCTATATTAAGGTGTCCAAAAATACCTTGGAAAGTATCAGTGGGCATTTTAGAGAATGATGCTCTCACAAAAAAAACAACCTATTCCAACTTTCTCATGTCGTAGTTGGGTTAAGTAAATGTTTCAAATTCCTTACCATCATAAATTTTTCCCAACTGTCTCGTACTTCCTCTAATTTCTTGACGGTGTACGGTTCTCTGTCCTCGTTAAAATACTACAACAGGGGAATGATGTCATAAATGGTACATAGGTTGTGCAAACTCATATGATGTTATTGATTAGATTCAAGGGGTGAGAATAATAGATACCCTTTCAAGATCTAATTGATTCTCCCTTACTTGCATGACCACTTCCTTCATCAACCACATGTAATAGTAATCATTTTCTCACGGGGCCATTTGTTTCTTGTGCTAATCGATCAGACAAATTGTACACGAACACACTGATTATTACTTATGGCAATAGTTATTCCATAATTCAGTGTCGAATTGTATTCTAACCTTTAGGGACTTCCACGTGAATTCTCTGTGTTTGTTAATCATGTGATTTGTCATCACCTTGGTAATTGTGAATGAAATTATTTTCGGAGGCGTTTGATGTAATGGATTGTACCAAAACACCGTTTTGGTAGGAAGAACGATGATGGAAACCATCCAATGTTTGTTACAAAAATAAAATCCACATTACAATTATACACATATATTGATCAATAGAAACCAAACAATTGTAATAAAGTAAGTATAGTTGATTCACCACTCATAGTAAGGTGCGATATATATGAGATTGTTCTTTTGCATCATATGGTAGCTGAAGTAGGCCAAATGCTCTTCCATCGCAACATGGTCATGTTGGATCTTTGTTGGGCAAAGAAGCCCTATCCACCCTTTAAATTTGGAAATGGATTGTACATGCAGGAGCCTGTAAACATGGTTAGTCTTGCTTGCTCGAAACCGAACACAATAAGTATTATGTTGGCTTAGGTTAGGGTGATGCATTGATACTTACACGTAATTTAGTTGCATCATTAAAGGTGGAAGATTATGAAAATTGAACAATGATACCAAATCCTCCTTCCCGATGATTGCATCTACCTTGTACCCTATAATACTCACTTCTTCCATGGAGATTTTGTACGAACATGTGATGGGGTGTGGTGTCACAATCGCGTGGATGTTCTTTAGGGAACGATCCGTTGTGGGATTGAACGGTGGTGACTTGATTCTAGGGACACGGGACTTTGTTAGCTTTGGATCCCCACATGTATTTGGCAATTTTGCAGAGGTACTTATAACCCCTTTCTCGATCTATATGAAATAAACCATAAATGTTAGTTTCTAAACAACTCAACTCAAAAGATATAGTGTATAGATTCTAGATGTTTTACCTTCTTAGTTGGCATGTTCTCCAAAATATCAACCAAACAAAGGGGCCATTCAACAAACAATCCTAACACTACATCTACTACCATGGACTCGGGTTCTGGGATTGGAAGAGCAATACCATTTACAAGGATCTTTGTGAAACGTATGACGATGTTATCATTCACGACCGGCTTATGATGGTGCTCTTGTAATGATGTGTACATTTACCTTCCGCCACGATGTGGCTCTCTCCATTAACACGTTTGGCAAGGAGTATATACAATGAATTATCCTATAAATGAATAGTCGGTAACTAATTTAAAATAATTTGGAATATGATTAGTGTAATATATTTATCCATTCTACTAACTTCATTCTTTGTCGATCAAATTATTGAGGTGTTGTAGAGGTCGGAGATGGGGGGACGAGTCTACTAAAAGGCTCCAAGATTTCATGTGTTGATGTTGTTGGAGAAGAAGGGCAAGGTGGAGTTGAGCTTGTTGGTTTAGAACATGCAATTATTCGCTCTAAGTCAAGTTGCATTTTCCTCCCTTTTGATTCTTGAGAGACATAAGCCACTAGTTGGGTCAATGTGGATTTCAATGCATCAATCTCTCTTTGTTGACTAATTGACGCAATATCAACCTTAGGCATTCGTGGTTTGACAAAGATGTCTCTATGTGTAGCGAGCGTTCCAACACCCCGGACCCGGCCCGTATGTTCTTTCTTGTTAAGCGCAACCCCCAGTATGTCCTTTTTTCCAACACCGATGAACTCACCAATTTCTTGCTTTCTCTTTAAGTCCTACAAATTACCAATAGTAAATCTCCTATAAATTTCTACTTGAAAATTTTCATTCCTATCATATGATCTAAAACATTAGCAAAACTTACAATTTGTTTGGCAACCACCTTCGCATCTTTGGTGTGAAACTTACCATCCATATTTTTTCCACACACTTTGTAACCCTTTAGCCATTTTTCAAATCGGGGAACCTCTTCGGGCGTGGGATAATCAGTTGAAGTCATTTCTTCCTCATCCGTCATTCCTAGCTCCTTCTTCTTGAACACTCTAGACTCAAACATTTCTTTCACGATTATTCCTGTAGCTAGTGTGAATCCTCCGCGACTCATAGTGTGGCGTATCGTGTTCCTCCCAGCTAGTTCACTTTTTTTTATCCTTAACATCCTGTAAGATCATTAGAGCAGATGGTTCATATTAACATCCATCTGATGTTAACGTGCTTGGTAACACAGTTCCCCTGCTCTGACCGACTTTGGGCACCCATCGGCCAGTACATCGCATTATGCGGCAGGTAACAGTACAACATTGCACAACTTGTCGGCCATAAGCAGTGACCAAACTAAACTAATTCACGATCTCGCAAAAGTGTTGACTATATTGACCAAAAGAATGATTTGTAGCGTGCGACGTTGCATGTTAACCATATGCTACATTTTTCTGGACAAAAGGTACACCACTACCATTCTAGAATGACGCAATCATTCACATCATACACATATTGACGCTAACAACAAATCTCTACCCAGGCATAATCAAGTTTATCCAATAATATAATTCATGTGTAAATTTGTAAATATGTGCACATTATGTATATACCTGTGACCATGTCAATGTAAATTCCTTACCAATTTTTCGTCTGTCAGTTTCCTTGCAACAAAACCCTTCCAACTCGATTCCCTTATGAATGGATGCTTAATTATAGGGTTGCAATTCTTCTTCTTACCAAACACGTAATCCCGAGCCAATTTGGCTTTGAAATCTCTCCATCTCTCACCAAAGCGCCGTATAGTCCTCTTCTTCAATTTTCCATATTATCGCATTCTATGTCAAAGGCATATCGCATGGACCTCTATAGTTTATCCTTGTAAGCATCATTGACATGAGGCCACGACTCGTACAAGAAGATGTCTACCTTTTTCCTAGCAATCAAACCGATGTAACTAGACCACCAATTACTTTGCTCCCCTATGGCATTCCCAATGTCATTGAACTTCATAGGACATTTTGTACCCTTCTCTACCATGTCTATCAATTTCTTGCAAATTTCCCTACCCCGACCTTGCCTATGTCTCTTTGATTGATTCAAATCTTCCCCTTCTTGGGGAAGTTTCCATTTATCGCGGTTTACGACTAAAAGACCTAAATGTAGAGTTCAATAGAATCTAAATTAATCGATGAAGGCAATATAATATTTCATACACAACCTTTACAGTGTATGGTTGAAATAGAAAAAATAGCTATCTTAACCATACATGTCAATCTCTCTCATGGTACACACAATACACATTCCATATGTATGGTTTCCCTTCAACAACAAAATGATGTAAATGAAACATTTGATGTTAACTCCATATCCAAATAACATTTATTAGCATGCTCCCACATGTATGTAAACCATATTCACATGAAAACAAAATCTTTAATGAAAACATGAAAACCCTACAAGGTTATTGTTGTTAAAGTCAAAGTTAATGAAATGAAGAAGAATGAATCAAACCAATCTTAAACACCCTTTCAATAAACAATGAAAAATGATGTGGGCATACACAATTTCATCAAGTAATGATAAAGTTTAAAAATTACCACTTTTTTCATTCATAGAATCCCTCTCCAAGGTGACCTCACCCTTCTCAATTTGTTTCTCCATTTGGGAATGATAGGGTTGTAATGGATTTGGGTGTGTTTGGAGGCTGATTATTTGGTAGTGGAAGGAAATGAAGAAGATGAATGTTGGGGCATTTGGGTGGTGGAGGGCACCAATTTTAGCAATAAATGCCTATTCAAAGTGTTTTGGGGGGTTTTTAACAAGTAAGGCACATAAATGTACTCTCCCACCACAGTTGCGACGTCGCACACTTTTCGTGACATGTTCATCAATATCACTTTAATTCTATATTTGGGCCATAATCGGCCCAATAGGCTGGTCCTTGTTGACTTTGCAATGTCGCTGATATATCGGCTGAGTATCGGTCTATAAGAGGAATTCGTGATTTCGACAATATCCACTGTTTAATGCAAAGTATGGGGATGCTTCATGGACCAACTGGCCCATTTCCCATGATTCCTCGACCTCGCTCTCCATTCGTACTTTAGTCGCTAGGGAAGAATACCTTAGCGACTTCGCAAGTTAGGGTTGGAACCCTAAATTTTTTTTATCTGTTTTATGTGGAGGGCGAAAAAATTCCTTACCCAGTATTCCCATTGTAATACAAGTTTTTTTGGAAACCAACATGACATTAATTGTTTTGGATTTAGGTTTGTGACATCGTACCTATTTATAATAACCAGTACATTCATCCTCCATTTTTCAAGGCCACTACTTACGATGTATAACAACCACATATTTGATATTTAGCCATTGTGTTTTAAAAAGCTATTGTGTTTAAATACACATTGTAAGTAGTGGCCTTAAATACACATTGTAAGTAGTGGCCTTAACAACCACTTAAATAATGTAAGTAGTGGCCTTAAATAACATCTACCAGTACGTTAAAAAGCTATTGTGTTTAAATACACATTGTTAAACTAGTACTGTTTATAATAACCAGTACGTTCATCCTCCATTTTTCAAGGCCACTACTTACGATGTATAACAACCACTACTTCAATTGCAATTTTCAATTAGAAAAAGCTATTGTGTTTAAGTTTACGATATTTAGCCATATATCACAACTAATGCTTCCACAATATTCCTTTCTTCGTACATGATGTTTTATAGACTGGTAAATTACTAACCCGTGTCAAACAATGCTGTAGGTTAATGATGTACAAATTGTGGTGGGGATTTTAGTACAAGCCCACGAACATCAAACTAATTACGTGAGTCGTGAAGCTGAGTGTGGGTTTGAAATGAAGAATTTGTTTAACCCTGATGATTGTAAAAATCTACTATATGCACGTTAATTAGCCAACCACATATTGAATCTTCTTGCAGCCAGATTGTTAATGCCTCTTTCAGTTAAAAATTGGTATTTCGTCAAAGCATGTGATATTGAACCACATTACAAGAGTAATGCTTTCACAATATAGCTATTTCTTGATACATGATGGTTTAAGACAACACATAGCCATTCACATATACCATGGCATACATGTACGTACCACCTTTTTTTATTGCATACTGTCTTAATTTGGACCACACAGATAACAAACTGCATTAAACGTATGACACTAGTAGAATTCAGGGTTTGACTGTTCTAGAATATGTCAATGGATCATACAACTGGATTAATATTTTCATTCCAGGCTATAACGTATGATTTTATATCACGAGATAGATAAGTCAACGCTATCACACGAATCAGTGTCCAAATAGGAGTTCTATCAATGATTGAACAAATAATTGTACTTGTATATGTAATCAGTTAGTACGGTTTTCGCTGGTGAAGAATATTGAGGCCTGGAAATCTAAGGTTTTTAATTTTTCATTATAATAGTACTATTTTACATCAGTTCCATACCATTCGTGTTGGCCCTACCAAACAGCCTTGCATATCATGAAGATGGGTTAAAAATCCATCCTTTGAGTGCGATCTCAATGGTTAGTCAGTAGGTAATCGGTCATGATGAGGCAAGGAAGCAGAAAGTTAAGCAGATTTTAGAGGACAATGATGATGGAACAACATCCAGCGATAGCGAGGACAATAGCTCAAGCGATGAGTCCAGTCGTCTAAAACTATAGTCAGACTATGGGAATAACTCGTCCGAATAAGATTTTCATGTTCCTCTTTCTCTATAAAATTATTATAATGAACTATTTTGTTGGGTTTGTACTGTTTATGGATTATGTAGGATGTGAACTGTTTTGTTGCATTTCATGAAAGTTTCTACCTTTGAAGAAAATGTTTGTTTTATGTAGCAATTTTTCTTCCATGTATAAGCTGTTCTTTTGCATCACTTTTAATGGTTTTTATTACTTTCATGTTATTTGTTTTGGATTAGATTTGTGTATATGTGGTTGGCTGTTGTGAACTTGGAATGGTTCATGTAGTTGAATCATTCCTTTTTCTGGTTTAGTTGGATTAGAAGTGATGTTTTCAAAGCTCAAATGCACCCTTGCGACATCGCACTATAATCACACATGTCTGTATCGATCGGGACAATGGGATACCAACTAGTAGGCAACTTCACATATAACATTTAAATTAAGCTATTTTAAGCACTGATTCAGACCGATGAGTGGATACGAGGTTGACATGAAAAATTGTATCTAAATTTAGTAATCACCGATAAGTAGTGCAAAGTCACATGTAACAATTAAATTAAGATATTTTAAGCACTGATTCCGACCAATGAATAGGTTCGAGATTGACATGAAAAATTGTCTCTATAATTAGTAATCACCAATAAGCACATCGAAGTCGCATTCCCATGGTCACAGTCATTATATGACAATTGCGACTTCGCACCTATGTGTCATGTTCATTGAATTGATATTGACTAGAATGCGATGTCAAAAAATGGATAGGCAATTGATTTTATTAGTTGCATACAAACATGAACAAGCACATAAATGACCATCTAGGTTATCTAAAATGATGTGGGAGCACAAACTATGTCTTCTTCTTTCGTTTCTTTGATTTGAGGTGTCTTTCAATCCACGCGCCTTGTTCATGATCTCTTCTTAAAGATAGCTCCACCCCAAATGTTTCGATCATCCCAACGTTGGTGGTGCTTGAGGAACTGTGTGGACTCTTTTCAGACAGCGCAGATGGAAAAGAATCTCCCACATATTAACTTTTCCCATGAATGACCACTGATTTGCTAGAATCAATGGGATCTGCAACATAAAATACATGTGTAGCCTCTGAAGCAAGAATGTAAGGCTCACCATCACAATGTGTCTTGCTCAAATTGACGACTGTAAAGCCTAGGTTGTCCACCAATACACCAGCATGGCTATCAACCCACTTATATTTGAAAAGTGGCACCCTGAAACCTGTGTAGACCAGTTCCCATATTTCTTCAATCACACCATAATAAGACATGTTCCCATACACAGGATTCTTATCCTTCAAGCTTCTTACTTGTAAAGCTTCTTTAACTACACTGACACCACTATTTTGTGTAGCGGTGTGTGTGTGTCCCACTCTAAGGTTGAGAAGGTAAACCCATTCATGTCATAGCCCGTGAATGAAATCACAGTTACAGATGGCATGAAAGCTAACCGATTCAAGGTATCACCACAACTGTCTTCGACCACTCTAAAGCGTAGCCAATCAATGAAAGTTTGATGTGTTCACCAAGTTTTTGCTTCTCTGACCAACCAGGGTGCCACTCCTTGATAGTGGTCATGTGCATATCCACCAACAGGCGAACCACATCTGAGTTTTGCAAGACATATAAATGTGTTTTCATCAACTCGTCGAGGGTTAATGACCTAGTAGTTCCTTTTTTGCAAACCTTTACCACCCATCTATCTATATGCCACAATTTTGGTACACCAATTGACTCCTCAACCTCCATGAATTCAGTACAGTATTCTACAGCCTCCTCGGTCACATACCGTTGCATAATACTAGCATCTGGGTGAAATTGATTTTTAAAATAACCCTTCAATATCTTTATATACCTCTCGAAGGGATACATCCATTGAAGATAAACTGGACCACATATGAATATCTACTGTACAACATGAACCAAAAAGTGCACCATGATGTCAAAGATAGGAGGGAAATACATCTAACTCACTCAACACGATTACTATTTCCTCTTGATGTTCTACCAATTTCTGACGCCTAATCTTCTTACAACAAATTGCCTTGAAGAAACGACACAACCTGGCAATGCACTTTCTTACGTGAGTTGGCAAGATGGATCTAATCGCAACATGTAGAAATTATTGAATCAAACAATGTGAATCATGTGCTTTCATATATATCAAACTTAAACCCTCATCGAATACTAGATTGCTAACCCTCAACGAGTAGTCCGTTGGGATGACCATGCCCCTCAGGCTGGAACATCACAACTCTTTCTCAAGCTTTGAAAGTGTGTAACAAGAAACAAGCAAGTAAGTCTTAGATCCCCAGGCCTCGGGGGACAATTCGTGTCTAATTCCCATTTCAACCATGCCTTTCATAGACTTCAAACCTTCCTTTGTCTTACCGGGGATATAAAACAAAGTACCAACCAAACTATTACATACATTCTTTTCAATATGCATCACGTCCAAATAGTGTTGAACATCTAGACTCTCCCAATACGGTAATTTAAAAAATGGAGCGATTCTTCCAACTTCTAGCAACCTTAGGTTTACTCTTCCTCTTTCCAAAGTCATTTTCAAATTTACGCAACATATTCGAGATAGACGCACTTGTTATAATGAGAGGAATGGGCACCAACTCTACCTTCCCATCGAACTCAACCCTAAGTTTCCTCCATGGATGATTTGTTGGAATCCATCTCCGGTGGCCAAGATATACTGTCTTACTTCCATGCCTCAACTGATAATAATATGTTCCTTCCAAAGAAATAGGGCATGTTTTGTGACCTTCACCTGAATATCCAAACAAGTTTCCATATGCGGGGAAGTCATTCACTAGTGCAAAACAACATGGCTCAAAAGTCAAAATCCTCCTTCCAAAACCCATCATACATTTTCATTCCAGGATTCCAAAACTTTTTCAGATCATCCACCAAGGGGGATAAATACACATCGATATCGTTCCCCAGTTTCTTAGGACCAGAGATCATTATGGACAACATGATGTACTTCCTTTTCATGCACAACTATGGGGGAAAGTTGTAAATCATCACCATCACCAGCCACAAACTATGATTGTCGGTCATATTATCGAATGGGTTTATTCCGTCTGTGCACAAACAAAGCCTCAAGTTATGTGGCTCATTCCCAAATTTGGGAAATGATGCATCTATCTTCTTCCATGGATCACCATCGGCCAGATGACTAATGACATCAGGATCAACTACAGTCTGATATGCATGACAGGTCATATTCTTTGCATCCTCGACATTATCAAACAATTTTCTCAATCGAGGAATAATAGGTAGATACTAAACATCCCTGAAAGGAACCTTCTTTGTCCGCTGATTACCATTATCTCCATCAACGACCATCTCCTTCTATTTGAACCTTGGAGCAATGCATTTCGGGCATTCCACCATATATAAATGACCGCCCATATACAAGCTACAATTGTTCTGACAAGCATGTATCTTTTCATAATCCTTTCCCATCGGATATAGTACCTTCTTTGCCTCATACACCATTTCTGATATTCTATTCCCAACCGGAAGCATTTCTTTCAGCAGTTTCAACAAACCAGAGAACCCAACATCACTATAGGAATACTTGGTCTTCACATTCATCAACTGCAACGTAACATTCAATACAGTCATTCCTTCAGGGCATCTATCATATAGAAGTGCTTAATTATGTCTTTGCAATTCCGAAAGTATTTTAGGATTGCCACTATAGTTCTTCACAATCTCCTCAACCAACTCATCCATCCTATCATCCATCTCGGCCCCTGCTTCATCTACGGTATGATCATCGGCATTCTCCCCATGGAAAAACCAAATTTTATACGTGGGATCAAAACCATGTATAAATAAATGATCCTTCAAACCAAATGCATCTTGATGAATAGCAATGTTCTGACACTTTTTGCAAGGACAATACACATACGACAAATTCTCCCTCGAAGCATTTGCAAATGCATATTTAATGAAGTTAGCCGCAAAAGATTAATACTTCACACTAGTTTGATCTTCATCAAAACAATGGGTTTTATCCATAGACATTCCTACATGTTAGAACAATAAGTACACAACATTGTTCAACATCCTAGATATTAGCAACAAATTAATACAAAGACTAGCACTCATTCAATACCTACATTCCTTAAACACACACACACACATATACATATATATATATATAGTGTGTGTCGATATGTAATCCTTCGTATGTCATTCTCCTAAACACATATAAATATAACATCAGCCAAATATATATACAATGCATACATTCAATCAACCCATAGTTAAACACATTATACCAATTGAAATATTTACCCTAGAACCAAATTTGAAGATGAGAATACAAATTGCGGAATGGAATACTTACTTCTTCAGTGTGGACTTAATTAAATGACAACCACAACCATATAGCCCACCTTTAACAATGAGGAATTGGAATTTGTAGAAATAGGAAAGAAAATTTAGGGATTTTTGATTGGAAATGGTCAAAGGACCAAAGTTATACTGACCAAATCTCGACAACTGCGACGTCGCATTTTCTAATCATTATAGAATCAGTGAAATCGATTTACAATGTGATGTCGGTATTCACATATAATGACTGCAACTGAGTGACAGACACATGCTGTCGACTTTGCACCGATGATTTACTCCATTTTTGCATGACATTTACCTCGGCTACCTTACAACCGAGGTAAAAAAAGCTATTATTTACCTCAGTTTGTTTTTATAACCGAGGTAATTACTATTTTTTACTTCGAGATAAAAAACCAAGGTAAAAGAACTTTTTACCTCAGTTTTTTGGGCTAGGAAAAAAACCGAGGGAAATATGCCAAAGTAAGAGGTGTGTTTCTTATAGTGTGTGTGGAGAGATATGGACATTTTTGTGAGTACTAGTCAGCAGTGAATCCTTTAATTTCATATCATTTTTGCAACTCCTTGTGTTATGTATAATTTGAAATAGATTTTAATGAGTCTGTTATACATCACATTCGCAGGTTTCACCGAGAATCATAGTCCTTAAGTTGTAAGAAAGGTGAGGGTTTTTACCTTTCCAAAAAATTATCAAAACCGTTTTTAAACCAAACATTTTCTAAACCTTTTCAAGAAAACACTTTGAAAACCAAAAGCTATTTTACAATCGTTTTAAATCTTATTCCCGATGTTTCAAAAATAAAATGTTTTAAAGTGTTTTTTAATTATCTTACCGAAATCCATTATTTCAAATAAATTACTCAAGCCGGTTTTCTGTATTGCATATGCATATCTTGATCTTAATAGTGTACTTGTTAACTATGGGTGTACCTTATCGCCCATAGCCGGAATTGTGCTAAAATGTTTACCTGTTACTATTGGTGTACTTTATCGCCTATAGCCTGACTTGCTCTTGACTATTTACCTGTAACTATGAGTGTAATTTATTGCCCATAGCCTGAACTGTATTACTATATTGCATGTACCTAAAATGCATACCCTGGGATCCCCAAACCCTACTAAATAACCAAAACTCTGCGAGGTTGGCACAGTGCATAATCGCTTGGTTAGGCTTCTTTAGGTTCCATTGGTTATCTCGAGATATACCCTCCTGTGACCAGTGACATTGGTATACCTGTTGGCCTGATGGCCATTGGTGTGTTCGGCATAGCATGGAGTGATTATTAGGGGATCCCGTTCTAAGGCTATGAGTAGAACACCTGAATAACCTCCCACCTGACTTGTATCCTTTTCTATGTGATGTTACTATCGTGCTAAGTGATTTATTGCCTGATATTATTTTGTGATAAATGATTTGTATGTGATATTACTTGTGGCTGATCATGCATGGCATGTTTTTTCGCTTACTATTTCAAGTGGATAAAACTATTTTCTTAATATAGCATCCTGATTGTATCATGAAAAATGGTTGTGAACTTGGAACCCTCACGGGCGAAAGCTCACCCCTACTTTAAAAAAAATCTTTTAGGGTTAAAGCACTAGGTAAGGTACTAGCGTGACGAATCACAGTGGAGGACGCCGGCTGCCCTTCATTTATTTTGTTTGAAGACACATTTTTGGATTATGCAATTAACATTTATCGTTTAAACTTTCCCGCTTCCGCTGTAGAGAAGAATAATTGTTAAGAATTTATCATTGTAATAAATGCCCCCCGGCAATTTTGGGCTGGGGCATTACAACTTATATATATATTTGCAGTTTAAGAACACCCAATCCCCAACTTTAAACTCTTTATCAGTCTTATGTTGATTAGCATAGTATCTCATCCTTTCCTGAGCCGTAACCAAATGTTGTAGTTTCTCCTGAATTCTCTCTCTGTGTTGAACCAAGTCTGCAGTGGCTGGTATAATCACATTTGAAAATGTTCCCAAAGGTATTATCACTGGAGAAAATCCATACACAGCTTCATAAGGAGACATCTGTATACTGGAATGAAAAGAGGTGTTGTACCACCATTCAGCCATACAAATCCAATCTCCCCATGAACTAGGTTGATCACCATAGAAACATCTTCAGTATGTTTCTAAAACCTGATTCACCTTCTTTGTCTGACCATCATTTTGAGGGTGATAAGTTGTATTAAACTAGAGCTTAACCCCCAATTTCCCAAATAACTCCATCCAGAAGTAGCTCAGAAAAACTTTATCCCTATATCACTAGTGATAGTTTCAGGTAGGCCATGAAGCTTGTAATACTCTACTAGATGTAACTGAGCAATAGATTGTGCAGTGAAGGGATGTGAAACTGGATAAAAATGAGCATATTTTGACAGTCTATCTACAATCACAAAAGTAGTATCATAACCTTGGGATGATGGCAATTTCTCCACAAAGACCATGGTGATCTGTCTCTAGTTCTGAGTAGGGATAGGTAAAGGTTGAAATAAGCCCAGTGGATGGCAGTGATCTCCTTTATTCTATTGACAGAAAAAACACTTCTTCAAAAAAGTTTCCAATTCTTTCCAGAATCCAGACCAAAAGAAAACTGTTTCAATTCTTTTCTATGTAGCCATTTGACTAGAATGGCCTCCCAAAGAAGATGCATGCATAGTACTGATAATCTGATGTCTGTTTTCTCCTGATCTTCCAACATAAAATTCCTTACCTTTCTTTAACACCCCATTCACAAACTAATATTGTTCATTCTGATCAGGAGTTAATGTAACCTGAGCAATCAAGTCCCGTGCTTGTTGATCATCCCCATAACTAAGGCCAATCTATTGTAACCACTCAGGTCGTGCAGAAGAAATCACTCTCAGAAGGCTGTGGCTCTCCGGTGCAATATCTGATTTATATCTGCCTCAGGAACCTGAGAATCAGTCAGTTGTAGTTAGAATTGGTTGTTACTTCCTTGGAGAATCTTGATAATGCATCTACTGCCATATTTTCTTAACCTTTCTTGTACTGGATTTCAAAGCTAAAACCAAATAACTTTGTAAACGATTTATGCTTCAAAGTGCTAGTTATTTTTTTTATCCAAAAGATACTTCAAAGACTGGTGATTAGCTGATAATGAAATGATTTCCCAGTAAGTAATGTTTCCATTTTTCCACAGTCATTACCAATGCCAATAGCTGTTTCTCATAGGTAGGAAGACCTTTATTTTTCTCACAAAATATTAACTCAAATAATCTATAGGCTTTTGAGATTCCATCAATGAAGCTCTCATACCCTGAGCACTTGCATCTATTTCTACAATAAAAGGCTTACTAAAATCTGGTAAGCTCAAAACTGGAGCAGTGGTAATTGCTCTTTTCAGTTGCTCAAAAGATTGCTCAGCCTTATCACTCCATTTAAAAAAAGTCTTTCTTTAACAAATCATGCAAGGGCCTGCATATGATTCCATATGATGAGATGAACCTCCTATAGTAGCTTGTTAATCTAAGAAAACCCCTCAAATGCTTCACTGAAACTAGTGTAGGCCACTGCACAATACATTATACCTTTGTTTATCCATTGAAACTCCAGCCCCTGAAATGGTGTGGCCTAAGTAATCAACCTGTGATTGTGCAAATACACATTTGGACCTCTTGGCATAGAGTTGGTGTTTTCTCATCTGTAGCAAAACTGTCTATATGTGATTGGAATGTTCATCCAAACTACTGTTGTATATCAATGTATCATCAAACAAGACTAAAAAAACTTCCTTAAATAATCTTTGAAAACTGAGTTCATTAAGGATTCGAATGTAGCAGGGGCATTAGTAAGCCCAACTGGCATAACACGAAATTCATAATGGCCATTGTGAATTTGGAATGCAGTCTTATGAACATCTTAATTCCTAACTCTAATCTGGTGGTACCCTGCTCTAAGATCCAGCTTTGTGAAAGACTTTGCTCCATTTAACTCATCCATCAACTCATAAATAATAGGAATTGGATACTTATCCTTTATTGTGATGTCATTGAGTCTTCTATAGTCAATGCACATCCTCCAAGTGCCATTTTTCTTTTTGACTAAAATGATTGGGGAAGAAAAAGGGCTGGTACTGTCTTGAATGATCTTACTTCTATTCATCTCTTCAATTTTCTTTTTCAATCTCATCTTTATGGGCATGTGCATACCTGTATGGCCTGCATTTAAAAGGCTCAGAACTAGTATTTAATGGTATAATGTGATATGTGATTCTAACATGAGGTAAAGCTGTTGGCAAATAGAAAACATCAACAAAAATCTCAAGGATATTCTTAACCCTTACTGGCATTTCATCATGAATTTCTGCATTGGTCTACTGCTCTTTCTGATATATTGTCATGGCCTGTTGCTCAAGACCATTTTTGCTCTTTTTGCATATCACCAGCTCTTCACCTGAGTCCCCAACCTCCTCTGAATTCTTCATTTTCATATGATATAACTTCTCTTCTTATATTCATTCCACTGCCTAGCCTGATGCCCCCTAATCAGTTTGATAACAACTTCGTTATCACCCCCTTGAAATGTCCAAATTCTGCCCTCATTAGAAAATGAAATACTCTTCCCAGCAAAGTCAAATGTTAAAAGACTAAAAAGTCTCATCGAATCTACTAATCATATCAAGCTCTTCCAAAGGCATGACTCTCAAATCATAATAAAATTTATGTCCCTGCATTTGCCAAAAAACTTTTGAACAGAATGTAGACCCTCTAACCTGTGATCAATCAGCCACAGTGACAACAAATGGCTTAGAAGATACTTGCCTTAATCCAACCTTATACACAATATCAGGATTAATGAACGAATCATTACTTCCAGTATCAAGTACCACAATAATTCGTCTGCCTTCCAACTAGTCATAAACAGTAATAGTGTTGATCTTATTCACACTTCCAGTAGAATTCCGTTTCAACTATTCAGTCTCATTCTCTATCCCATCATCCCCATCCCATATTTCCACAACCAGAACATCCTCATCCACAACATCTTGTTCTTTGGCATTTATAAAACTCACTTGTTTAAATCTACATCTATGTCCAGGGCTAAAATGATCACCACACTTAAGACATAGTTGATTGTATTTTTTAAAACTGAATCTCCTGTGGATTTAGTATCCTCACACCTTCTATTGCAGGTCTTTTTTTTCAGTTTTCTCATCTTTCTTAAGCATAGGATTAGCATTAGACATCACACCAGCAAACATTTTAGGCCTCCTATTCAGTATCTCTATGTTTTGTTCCTGCAGAATTTCCAATTCCATAATCTCTTGCACTGTAGAAGGTTTTAACATCCAAATCATTGGCTTAATCTCCTCTTTTATACCTCTAACAAAACTAAAGATAAAATAAGATTCAGTGAGCTAGGGTTCCTTACTCGGTATAATGAATCTCAAATCCTCCAACTGTTCCTGATATGTTCTGATAGTGCCTATTTGATAGACCTTGTTAAACTCTTCCACTGGATCCTTGCCTCCAAGATCAGAGAATCTTCTCATCACAAACTCCTCAAAATCATTCCAGTCCCAGACTATCTTTGTACGTTTCACGCTTTGAAGTCACACCCCAGCTCTCCCTTCTAGGTAGATCTCCACTGTTTCAACTCTCTGAGCTTTTCCAATCTGGAAGTAATGGAAAAATCGTTCAAACTTTCTGATCCATTCCTTCGGTTTATCCCTTGAGAAAAAAGTCAATTATATTTTAGGTTGACCGATTTCAGTGCGAAGTCCAACATTCTGTCTCCAATCACTAGTTGCATCCTGATCGTTGACATTTCTTTTGTTGAAGAAGAGCTCCCAACATCCAAGATTGTTGCCTTCGCCTTAGCTTCTTTCTGCATCACGAGCGTGGACATCAATTCCTCCATCACTCATGTCTCCTTCATTTGAACATCCTGAGCTCTCCAATTGTGGTCCAGTTGTGGCTCCATCTTCACATCAATAAGTCTGCCTACTTTGTCTTCAATGTCGGAGTAAAAATTTTTGTATTTCTTATCAATTACTTGATACATTTGCACCTTGTTTAGCTCAAACTGATGCTTCACCTCTTGAGCAATGTCGTTAATCCGTGATTCCAAGACCTTCATCCGGGTATTATCTGCCATTTTGCCGAGGATTCAAAGGCTCCGATACCAATTGTCACAAACCAAACTTCAAAGGAGGGATAAAACTGAAAATGTTTATTAATTTTGGGGAATCAATACAGAAAAGGGAAAGAATGGGTAGAAACGAGCTAGAAGAAGAGGGAAACTGAGCAATCTAAGGGAAGAACAACAAGATATACAGAGAAAAAAGGGATTGGGAAATCATCTAACAACCAAAAGAATCTGTAAATGTCAAAAGCGTGCCAAAATCTATGATCCATCCCTAACTTATATCCCAGCTTCCAACTCCTACTTGGCTAACTGCCTGTAACAGAATGGCTCTCCTGCTCAGCTTTTGGGTGAATGCCAATCTGTTATTTAGCCGTTGCAACCATCTGAACAATTGGAAAAATAGAATAATTCCCTATTTACCCTGCTCCAATTGGGCTGATCATGACATCCAACTGGTCATTTAGTTTTAACTCAATGGATCATTTATCAGTTTACCCAATATACTGAAATTTTAACCGAACTTGTAAAAAAATTGTTATCTTATGATAAGAAATTATCCGCATATCACCCGTTACCCAACCCAACCCAACCCAACCTAATATTATCCAACGAGTAACCTGTTATCCAACCCAACTCAACCCAATAATTACAACCCAATTTTATTCATTAACCGAATGTGTCATTATCCAATAAGTGAAAATAGTAAATGAATAACAGTTATCCATCGGGTGACCCGATCCATTTGACGTGGACAAAAATCAAAATCAAAGTGACCCCTTCAAATTGAGTTTCTGTTTTCAGAGGGTGGAAGTGAGGCCGTCACTTTGTCTAGTCAGCAAACTTACGGAAAATGATCAATTTATATATTTATTCACATTTAATTATTTCAAATTTATATCGGCAAAGTCTTGGGAAAGACTGTCTTTTCATAGAATTAAGGAAAGACTGAGATTAATTAGAATAATAGAAAGATAAAAAAATTGTTTACAATATTTAAAATTTATTATGGAACGTGCAGTAGTTATAAGTTTATGACCCGATTAATTCAATTCAAAAATTTTATCTTCATTTCTTCTAATTTTCAGTTTAAACCTTGATCTTCCCATAATTTATGGAAAGACCGTCTTCCAAGAGACAGACTCATTTATATAACTTTAATTTTGTCACGCAAATAGTCATATACTAAATTCATTCAACTATACAGTATGTTATTTTACATTGGTTCTGTATATTATATTACATTTTATATTATTTAAGGAAATAAATCTATGAAATTTGGAACACTCGTATAATTCTAAAATATAAATAATTGGAAAAATTCATAAAAATTGTGATTACGTGTATTATTTTAAAATATTTATTTGTATAATTACACAATTTTAAAATAAAATAAATATAATACACGTACTCTACTATTCAAATTTGAGTTTCATATAAAGTGGATGAAAAATACTACTCCCTCCGTTTCATTCATAGTGACACCATATGTTTATGTGTTTGTATTTAGATGAAGAAAGTAAGTGGATGAAATTGAATGTAGAAAGTAAAAAGTAGAATGAGTGGATGAAATTGAAGGAATCTTGCCAAAAATGGAAAGTGTGCCAATAAAAAATGAACATCTCATTAAGGTAAATGTGCCACTAATAGAGGAACGGAGGGAGTACAATATATTAATAAGAGGAAATTATTGTGACAAGTCGAATTAAAGGTTGGTTTACGATGTCTGCATTGGAGACAAAAACTTTAATCATCCATGTCGTCAATACTATTATATCTAAGCCATAGTGAACCCCTATCATAACCCGCCAAATGCTTCCCACTTTCGCAGTCCCTTTAATTTTTATTTTTTAAAAAAATGTACTCCCATTTCACAAATGTACTCATCATTATACTCTTTACATTTTTTTAAAAAAAAAATTGGGTAATAACTCAAATGAGCCCCCAATAAAATCCCTTCCCTCCCATTGCCCCGGTGGGAATTGAACCCATGACCTCATGGTAATAGCACTAGACGTCAATCGCTAGGCTAACATTCAATTTCAATCATTATGCTCTTTACATTATCATGCTCTTTATTTCTAGCCCAATTCTTTCAATTTCATTCACTTTATCAACTTTTAATTTTTAAAATTCAATTTCATTTATTTATTTCACTTATCTACATCCAGTTTCATTTATTTATTTTACTTATCTAAATTCAACCATCTAAAGTTATGGTATCATACACAGAGAAACAAGGATTGAGTATGTCCCTTTTAAGTTTCTCAAAGTTTCCGTGTCAAAAACACATTTTTTTTGTACGTAAAAAAAACATCTTTTTATAACTTATTAATATCTTAAATATTATAATTAATTATTTTTTAATATTTAATATTTCAAATATGAGAATGTCTCTTGTTAGACCAAATAACGGTTGGACTGATAATAATAATAAATTTCTTATTTTCATAATTTTTAAAATTCAGTTATAATTTAGTATATGTTGATATTTTGTAACGTTTATATTTAAAGAAAACTTCATTAAGTGTTGTGCTTAAATACTTCGTAGTGGGTTATTGTGGCTTTTGCCATTAACTTCGTAGTAGGTAAACATAATTTTGTGATTTTTGTATCTAAATATTGAACTATGGCAGGAGGGGGTTGTAGTAGTAATGGTGAACTTACTTCGGCTGATGTGGCTGCATTGAATGAGTATTATTCCTTTTTGTATAGTTGTGAGATTAGGATTCCCCACCTTCGATGTGGTGTAGAGACCTTGATCCGCCTGATTTTTTCAGTGTGTATGAATATTATTTGCAGTATAATCTGACCCTGCCTGTTCTGGATTACATTATCACTACTGAAAAAGGTACATATGCACCGGTAAAAAATTACGATGATAGAAAACCAGTGTACATGTACAAATTGCACTGGTAGAACTCATGTATATCATAATAGCGGTGTCTATGAATACATACACACCTCTATATTGTCTACTAGTGTAGATTTAACTGTAATAATTATGAAAAAGTTGTGAAAATATTAAATTTCACACCGGTTAAATATATATCGGTGTAAACTATCGGTGTTATTGCTTATTATTGCATCGGTATTAAATATACCAGTGTATGAATTTGGTTAAGATGTCTGATTTTGGCGCCAAACAAATTGTTTCTAAACCGGTTATTTATTTTACTGGTGTATATAAAAAATACAAAAAAATGGAATAATCTTTACACCAGTAATGTTTAATACTGTGTGAATGTTGTGTTTTGTTAAAAATACATATGCAATGGTATATGGCTAAAATACCGGTGTATAAAGTGCATTTTATGTTCACCTACCACTTTTTTTTATGGGTTAAAATGTTGAATTCAGGAAGATGAGTTCATTAATGGCTATTTTTAGTTTATAAAAGCATTGAACAATCTACTATGAAGATCCTTAAAGGTACCATTTTTTTAAAATATGATGGATATCGGTTTTGGTTTGTAGACATATATATCTTGTGTGTTTGATCATTTTATGGTGATTGAGGTAGAATTGTTGATATTAGTTTGTCATTTATTTTCAAGGTTAATGTAGTTAATGCTATGGCTATTGATTGTTATATTGTAGGACATATTATGATTGTGGTAATTGTAATGTGGAATATTGGTGTATATGGTGCATTAATGATCTTGCATGATTTGGATGTGGTCATGAAATTGTATTGTAATAAATGTGTGAAAGTTTGATTGTTGGACATTTATTGATATGTAGAGTTGTATCATGCCATCGACAGACGTAAGCATGTGTATGTCAATGTTAGTAGGGTAAGCGATGAATATATTGTCTTCGTGGATGAGTTTTTGGACAAGGCTTTTAGTTATGAGAAGCTAATATTATGTCCTTGCTATGATTGTAGAAATTGAAATCGTACTGATAATAAGGACATGTTGAAACTCCATTTGTATAGCAGAGGGTTTTTGAAAGATTATGTGGTGTGGACGTTTCATGGGAAAAAATCACCACCGGAGGTGGTAGTTAGTAGTAAGGAAGAGTGTTTTGGTGATGCAAGATTGGATGACATGTGTGAGGAGGTAGTCGATGAATTTAGAGGGAGGCCCGAGGTTTTGGCTAACTTTCTAGGTGAGAAGGATAGACCATTGTATCCTGGTTGCAAGAAGAAAGACACAGTCATGTCATGTTTGATAGATTTGTTTAATTTGAAAGGTATTGGTTCATGGAGTGATACCATGAATAAATTGCTTCAATTTTTGAATAAGAAGCTTCCATCAGGAAACGGGGTGCCGGATAACCTTTACAAAGCTAAGAGAATTTTATCTCCGATGGGAATGGAGTATGAAAAGATACATGCTTGTACGAACGATTGTGTCTTATGTATGGGTGACTTAAAGGATAAGATTGCATGTCTCGTATGTATTGTGTTGCATTATAGGAGAAAAAGGAATGTGGCTGTTGGTGGAGATCATGTTGTGTCGATGAGGAGGCAGGTGCTCGCCAAATGTATGTGGTACCTTTCGATTATTACGAGGATGAAAACGTTATTTAAGAATACTAAGGATGCAAATAACTTGACATTGCACATGGATAGGGGAGAATCTTAAGATGATGAAATGATTTGACACCCGGTTGATGCAGACCAGTGGAAGAAAATTGATAACGTGTATCCGAAGTTTGCTTCTGAACCTAGTAATTTGAGAATGACTTTGTTTACTGGTGGTATGAACTCATTTGGTAATATGTCCTCGAAACACAGTTCATGGACGGTTATGCTTTCCATTTACAATCTCCCCTCGTACTTGTGCATGAAGAGGAAATATGTGTTGATATCCATAATGATTTCAGGGCCCAAACAGCCTGGAAATGACATAGACACTTATCTTGCTCTTTTGATAGAAGATTTGAAAGTGCTATGGTCGGAGGGCACTTTAATGTTTGATGGTTTTCGTGGTGAAGAATTTACCTTGAAGGCGATGCTTTTTTATACCATAAATGATTTCCCAGCATATGGTAACCTTTCCGGTTATGTAGTCAAGGGTCACAAGGCTTGTCCTATTTGTGAGGATGAGACTGGTTACCATCAGTTGAAAAATGGGCAGAAGACTATTTATTTGGGTCACCAAAAATTCCTCCCATTGAAGAAAAAGTTGCGAGATAACACGGTTGCATTCGTTGGCGGGAACGAGAGGAGAAACGCACCTAAACTATTGGTTGGTGTAGTTATTCACAACAACGTGAATAAATTTAACGTTGTTCTTGGTAAGAAGTTATCAAAGGGTGGTGGGGCTGTAGAGGGACTGTGGAAGAAAAGGTTAATTTTTTTATTTGTTGCACTGGTAGAATTTGAAGGTTCACCATTTTTTGGATGTCATGCACATAAAAAAGAATGTTTGTGAGAGTTTGATTGACACGCTACTAAACATTCCCAGGAAGACTAAGGATAGCTTAAATATGAGGAAAGATTTAGTGGACCTTGGTATTCAGTTGGATCAGGCACCAGAGGTTAGAGGGAAGCGAACGTACCTGCCTCCTGCTCCTTACAATCTATCAGTTGTTGAGAGGAGATTGGTGTGTGAGAGCATTCAAGGCATGAACGTACTTTCCGGTTACTTCTCTAATGTTAGTCGGTTTGTGAATGATGAATTGTGTATTAATTCTTTGAAATCGCACGATTGTCATGTCCTTATTCAACAACTTTTGCCTGTTCCAATCTGAGGTTATTTGGAAAAGGAAGTTGGATTTTTGATTATGCGCCTGCCTTTCTTCTTCAACTCGATATACAGGAAAAATCTAAGCAGGCAATAGCTAGATGAATTGGAGCAGGAGGCTGTTGTTCTTTTATGTCATATGGAGAAGTACTTTCCTCCATCATTATTTGACATCATGGTGCACCTCGTGGTACACTTGGTTAGGGAGATACGTATATGCGGGCCTGTTGGAATGCATTGGATGTACCCATTTGAGCGTCACATGGCTGTTTTGAAGGGTTATGTTCATAATCGTAGTCGACTCGATGATTTGATTGTTCAGAGGTATGTCACTGAGGAGATCCTTAAGTGCTATACTTCAAACTTGGTTGGAAAAAGAGCAGTTGGTGTTCCCGGTGGACCACACTGCGGAAGGTAGAATAATACTCCACGGTCTAAGGGTACGCTTCATACACCCTTGAATGTTAAGTTAATGACAGTTCACCTGTCTATTTACTTAATAGTAGTGAGACCGCAATATATGCTCAGTAACATGTTTCCATGTTGGAAGAGATTCATCCAGACTGGCCCTCAAATAAAATACAGGTAGAACATTCTTCAAGGTTTGTTAACTGGTTTTACAATGGTTAGAATATGGAAGGGATGCCCAGTAAGCTACAAGTATTTGCAAGAACACTGAACTACACTGTCAGACGGTACCGGTTATGACATCAATGGCTTCACTTTCTCAACAATGGAGAAGGATGAGAAGAGCACGATGCAAAACAGTGGTGTTTATATTGAATCTGAATCCATGTGGTAGGCAAGATAGAGAGACAAACATCCAGTTGTTGATGTGATGCATTTCTGTGAGGTGATTGAGGAAATTTGGGAGTTGGATTATGCAGAGTTTAAAGTTGTTGTGTTCAAGTACCGTTGGGTGGAACATGGTTCCGATGTTGTGGTCGAAAATCCCATGGGCTTTACGTTGGTCAACCTGAATCGTGTAGGATACGAAGATGAAAAATTCATCTTAGCTGCCCAGGCACGACAGGTTTTATATATCAAGGACCCTTCAAATTAGAAGTTCCATACGGTGCTTCATGGGAAGAAGCTTTACTTTGAAGAGAAAATTGATCACCCAGTCATAATTGATAGTCCATAGTTTCCATCAGTATTTCCTGGTTGAAGGATGTAGGGGGAGCTGTGGTGGGACAACGTTCTCATGGTGATGGGTTGTGGGTTGATAAGAGCGGTGAAATAGTGGGTGGTGACAATGTGTTGAAGTGGAAGAGATAGATAGTTATCCCCATGTAGTTGGATTTCCTACCAATGTTTTGTTTAATACACACCCCTTTATGATGTGAATTACTATGACATGTTGTGGACCGCTCTTTGTTTTCTAAAGCATTTTTATGATTCGTACCTCCATTGGAATGTATTCGTATTCAAGGGATTATAAGCTAATAGCAAGGGTTGTATTTTTCCTTTTTGAACTTATGCACTGGTAGAATAGAAAAATACCGGTGTAGAAAATCAGGGAAGATGCTCTGTTTTATACACAGGCACCGGTAAGTTTTACATACGCACTAATATAAATATAGGCTGATTTTCAGAAATTTGTCATCGGGTCACAAAATTTATTTTTATTGCCATTTAAAGCAGCCTAAAGCAGCTGCTTTGAAATGCTTCATACACCGCTATTGTATATATACCCACCGGTATTTATACTGGTGCTGGGTACTCAGGGGAAAAAATGCATTTAGATCTTGGGTCCAAAATTTTATTGTTAAGGCCATTTAAAGCAGCCTAAAACAGCTGCTTCAGTACCAAACCGATATGTCACAATAATGCATCAGTATTTAGGTCTTGGGTCCAAATTTTTTTTGTTAAGGCCATTTAAAGTAGCCTAAAGAGGATGCTTCAGTACAAAACCTACACCAGTCTGTCACAATAATGCACCGGTAATAGTACCGGTGCTGGTACTTAGAAAAACAATTTGCATTGCTCTCGGGTTAATTATTAATGTTTATTAAAAGCAGGCATGAGCAGCTATTTTTATTAATGTCCTACACCGGTAATTCACAAAAATACAGGTGTAATAATTCTGGGTAAAAAAACAAGCTATAAATAGTACTAAGCAACCCACTTTCACCAACAAAAATTGGCATATCTCTCCCTCAATCATTATCCTCAAAGGCCTATCAAATGAATATTGAAAATGGAGACGATAGAATCAAGTAAATAACCTTGAAATCCTTAATTATATGATAAACTTTTCTTTGGAATCTCAATTACATACATATAGGATTTGATATCATGACTAACTTGGGTCGCATGCAAGGTATTTGATAAAATGCTTGATTGTGTTTTTTTATGAAGTGACACCTAAATCCAATTTAAAAAAGGATACGCCAATCATTCTCTCCTTCTCTGCCAATTCCGTGATCGCACATATACCTGGATGGTACCTTTGTGTCTAAGGAGGCTAGGTTCGTACATGAATCATACAAAGGACATCGCCATCACCCATAAAGAGGAATAGAGCATCTCTTCCATTCGAGCAAACAATTTGCAGGCTTGGGTGGGAAACGTTTTGCAAAACTCCACAGCTATTCAACCTAAGCATAGTAAGTGAGTTCTATGCCAACTTGAGGTGTGGCCCGAACCTCAGTGAGTTGTATCATAGAGGAAAAATTGTCCCTGTCACACCAGGATCTATAAATGGTTTGTTTGAGTTGTCCAATGTTCCAAACGACGAGTTCCTCGCAATCCATAGTGCCGGTGGCGACTGCTACTACCTACAAGATCCAATTGGGAAGAAGATCGTTGGGACAATAACTAGGAAAGGTACCGATATAAATGAGTTGGTAAAACTAGGGTGGAGCAAAATACCAAAGAAGACTCTGACTCCATAAACAAATGGGTAGTATCATTTTGCAGCATCTTGAATCGACCCAGTAACTGTGAACACAGAAATCCAAAAAAGTCTCCTGGCCTTCTTGTATGCAATAATGAAGGAACTTTGATGGAATATTGGTCATTGAATCTGTATAATGCCAAAGATAAATGGGATAAGATGGGGTCATACGGCAACTGCAGTATCACCTCGGCCCTTTGTTCGAGAACGGGAGTTAATTCCCGTCCACATGAAGTTTATGGGAAACCAATGGGTAAGATTTGTGTGGATTCTTCCTACAAAAAACTGTCTGACATAGTTGTCCCTACCATTGAATCCAGAGTCACTACCTTGGGGGTTGGTGTACAGAACTTGCTTGAAGAATCGAAGTTTCAGAGATCCTGGTGCGACCACATAGCCAAAGTTATGAACTATCAATTTCCTGATGTGGAGACAGCCGTTGGAGATTTCCCTACCTTCCGCAAATGCGATGTGAATGACATGGATGTAGGTACAAGTACCTGTGATGGGGATGGAAGAGGAGAAGATGATGACGTGGAACCATTTTCTTATTACTATGTGTAGAAAACTTGTATTAGTTGGGCAAACTTTGAATTCTGTACCACCCCCATATTTTTTTAACCTTAGGGTGTCTAAAACTTTCTTATTCATTATAAATAACTAGGGAAATGATGGGTCGAATTATAGATTTTATAATCTTTGTGGTTTATTATTTTTGGTAAAATTACCCACAAACACAGAAATTATGTCTAAAACATATAGTTGCGCTTAAACATAGATCAACATCGTGTATGAAATCTTCATTATATTACTCATTTGGTTAGGATATAAAAAAATGTACAATTCGAAGCTATGGAGGTTCCCCTATTAAATTTTAGGGTCATAGTGCAATATTTGGGTAATATAGTGCAAACAATCAATGTTGGTTTTATAGGTCCTTCTGTGCACCCCTTAGGGGCAGAAATGCATGGTCATGATCATATTGTATTGAATTACATTTCAGTACCACCAATTTTTTATTATGACGATTTCAAGATTCTAGGAGGGACTAAAGTGGAAAAAGTAAAAGTTTACTCGTACATGGAAATTGAAATCCGCTTGAACTGGATGGTACACCAAACATCCCTAGTGTATTTCCAAATTACACAATTGAGGAAATAGATGGGTTCGGGCCCTAAAGTGAAGTCGGAAGATAATCGGACAACACTTTGTAGCTTTGAAGAAAACCTTTACTTTATTCTAAAACATGTACTAGCACTTTCGGTCAATTCACCTCCAGGACACAATTATTTTACAATTATTATTTAAGCCTAGAATATTAAATTTTGTATTTATATAGTTTTCAAAAGTATCATATATGCATCACACATTCGGGGGACCTAATTGTAAGAAGCGAATATCAACAAGTTGAAGAGTTGTATTAACCTTGGAGGTCCACATACACAACTTATTAAGTATGGTTTATTATAAAATCATATTCGAATCCATGGAATAGTGTTCTGCAGGGTGAATGTAAATGTTTGGGGTCAAAGCGGAAATTTTACTAAATATATTAATGCATATTAATGTCATCGTGTGGGGCCTATGCTTTGTCAAAATAAGGTTGAAACACCTAATTGGATGTCTAATTAAATAAATTAAGCATCAATTCCATAATTAGAGTGGCCAAAAAAATATGTGAGGTAAATGAAAGAATAAAAAATTTGTATTATAGGAATACTGTACAACATACACCGGTCATTTATTTGACAAATACCGGTGTATAATTCAAATTTTTTGGTGCGAAATGAACAAAATTTAAATTTTCATTTTTTTAACTGGTGGAATTTTTGTACACCAGTATTTGTCACAATAGCACCGGTAATGGTATATGTGCTAGGTACTTAGTAAAAAAATTGAAGATTTGTGGTCCATTATTTGCAAATAAATTATTAAGAAGCAGCCGCAGGCAGCTTTGAATATTTACTTACACCGGTGAAACCCACAGTTGCACCAGTATAAGTACCAGTGCAGGGTACTTGGGCAAAATTTCGTGCCTTCGCTCCAGGGTTCCAAAAATAAGAATTAAAGTAGCGGCTGGCAGCTGCTTCCAAAACTCATTTCTACACTGGTTCTTATCTTTTTGCACCGGTATTTTTTATATATATAAACATGATTTTCATTCCAATCGATTAAAAAAACATTTACATGGTATGATCCCTCACTCTAGGATGCTAACAGTCAAAAAGGAAAGCAAAGGGCTTATAAGAGTTGAGTTAAGGTAAATTTTCCTTTGGACTATCCTTTTTATCATATGCCACTATTTTTGGGCCATACATTCCAAAGAAACGCGGCCCTAAGCAACTGATAGAAAGGATTTATAAGAGCAAATTCCAATTCCCATAACCTAAAACTTAACTTCCCTGCTCAGAAAAATTCCTCCCTTATTCTCTTTATCTACACCTCTTCTACCTCTTTCCATCCCTGAAACAGTCTACCATTACGCTCCTCCTAGATAGAATGCATCACAGATACATACAGTCTGATCACCCTCATTTTCCCTCGTACAAGGTTCATCATCAGTAGTTTTTTCAAACCCCTGATGTTTGCAACCTGCATCAGTTTAAGTCCCATGATCATATTTCTACTAAGTGAATAAATGTAAGGCAGTTTCCTCCTCCTCTTCACATAGAACACACTTTTGATTTGTAGCTATGATATTGAAACTGCTCAACTGATCTACTGTGGCTAACCTGCTCTTCAAAGCATCCATAAGAAGAAACAGTGTTTTGGTAAGAGTTGTGATTTCCATATGAGTTTTCCATGGGATCAAGTCTTCCCCCTCCTTTCAAGATGTTATATTCAGCAGTGATACTGGATTTGCCCCTTGCACTCACACACTAGTGCAACTGATTCTTCATCCTTACTTTTAGCATGTTAATGCACTTCCATATCTAGCTTTGTGCTACATGTACATGATACACATCAAAATCCTTTCCCTTCAAGTAATAAGCTTAAATCCATCTTATCCATAGTAGATCCTTCTTATCCTGGATACTCCAAATATGATTGCACAGTGAAACCTGATTCCATAAGGATGGATCCTTGAATCCCAATCCCCTAAGTTCACTACTCTAGCAGATAGACTCCCATGAAGCAGGTGTGAAGTACTTGTTCTCTGTACTCTTATTCCAAAGGAAAGCCCTACATTTTTTCACTATCTCCTCATGAACACACTCTCGGAGAGTTTAAATACCCCTGACCAAAAACATGTTATACTGAGCAGCATTGTGTTGATCAATTAAGACCTTCCTGCATAAGAAATATTTTTTGTCTCCCATGAATGCAACCTTTTACAGATTCTCTCAATCAGTATTTCGCAAGACTTTCTGTCCCATCTACATATTGAAAGTAGCATTCCCAGATACTTCATAGGGAACTCCTCCTTTTTAGTGCCCAGGATTTCTACTAAACTGACAATCTCCTCTTCCCACATAGCTGAGAAATACATAGATGATTTTCGCTCATTCAAAGCCAGGCATGAGATATCTTTGAATTCTTTCAAGGATTCCATAATACCTGCCACTAACCTGTCATTTGTTTCACAAAAAAGTGAGCAAATCATCTGCAAATAGTAGGTTTTGAATCCCTACTCTCCCACACCTTTGGTGATAGCCAATCTTACCCTTCCTGAACTTTGTCCCCCTCCATCTTCCATTGAAGTTTTGCTACATGTTTCAAGTATTTATACTCTTATTCCTTCATTAACCGAACATGTCTTCTCATCTCCTGCTCCCTCTCTTGCTTACTCACATCTCCTGGACATTGATGACGTTCTTCACTGACCATATACCAATCTTGTCTTGCAGCCACTGCCCTCTTTTCTATATAAAAAAACTTCTTTTTATTTAATGCTACTAGGGGGTGCACTAGTTTACTCAGATTATGTTGCAGTTCCTTCATGGTTCCCTCCTCTTTATGTTGCCAAACTGCCTGCACAATACTCTTGAACCGTTCATCCTTTGTCCACATATTAAAGAATTTGAAAGGCTTGACCAACTTCTTTCCCTCCTTTCTGACTTTGATAACCAATGGAAAGTGATCAGAGATTCCATTGATCACCTCCTAACAAACTTAATTTTTTAAACATTCCACTCGGTGCAGATTAAGTATAGCTCTATTTATCTTGCTCATAACTCTTTCCCCAGGCTTCCTTCTGTTATCCTAAGTGTATTTCGGCCCAAACGTTTTCAACTCCAGCAGTTCCATCTTTACTGTAAAATCCTGAAACATTTTCAATCTCTTCCAACTCTAGTGGAGAATTATAATTACCCACTATGATCTGTGGTTTGTTTCTCTTTATACCCAAAATCTCCAATTGTTTCCATAACCCTTTTCTTCCATCCAAATCATTTAGTCCATAAACCACTGTTAAACCAATCTTGCTGCGTACCTGCCATCTTAATGTTCACATCTATTAGCTAATCAAATTCACTTATACTTCTTACCTGGAAAATATCATCCCTCCACCCTAGCCATATTCTACCCCCTTTGGTTTGTTCTCCATTTGTTTCCAGCCTCCATCCCAAACCCATATTCTTCCAGACCTCTTCCTCCTTGTCTTTTGGTACTTTTGTTTCTAGTAAAGCCATAAACCCTACCCTACTTTGAGCAACAAAATCCCTGGTTTTTTCCTTGCTATTTACACCCCTGATGTTTCAAATTAGAAAACTGTCATTTATTATCATCTGGTGGCTCCCCTAACAGTCCATAACCTCAGGTACTGCACTCTCCTCTTACCTTCTATTTTTCTTGTCTCCCCATAAGATCCTTAACAATGAATCTTTCTTCATCCCATACCTCTTCTCTTTTCTTCACCATCTATCTTTTCTGTTGTTTTCCAACTTTCCCAGTACTCTCAACTCTCACTTCTTCTTTCCTGATGATATTGGTCTCCTTGGTATCCATTTTTTTAACTCCAGGTTTAGGCACATAAACTTGCCTGATCTCCTGCCTTGCAGTTTGGGGTTTTTCTTCTTGTTTCATGCATTGTTCTGTTAAGTGGCCAAGCAGCTCACACTTGCCACAACAGACAAGCAACCATTCAAAATGGATTTTTTGATGTTGAACATTTTCCATTTCATCTATATATGCAATATAATCAAGAACTGTGATACTCACTTTAACTTCCACCTGTATTCTCGCATATCCCAATCTATCCATCTCCCTTGTGGCTCTATCTAGTTTAAGGGGTTTTCCCACCACGCTCACAATTCTACGGAGAATATTTGATTTCCAGTTAACCATTAGTATGGCTAGCAATTGGATCCAAACCGCAACAGTTTCAGGATTTGCTACTTCACAACTTTTAGACCATTCAATAATCACCACAGGTTTATTATCAAATAAGATCATGCCAGTCTCAACTGCCTCATCCCTCTATTCCTTAGTGTTAAATCTCACCATAACACTCCATTTCTAACTCTCCAAATCTGGTGAACTAGCTTTCTCCATACCCTATTGAAAAAACCTTCAACAACTATGTACTGGGGGAAGCTACATAAGAATCTACAAATAATAGTAGTGTCCCAGTGTTTAAGACAATTTTCCACCTCTTCAACTGGGATTTTACCCATTCTAACCCCATCAATCTAAACAGGAAGATAGTATCTTACCTCATCGTTGGTGCGATCCACAAAAAGCTCAGTCCAGTTCTGTGTGTTCCCTTCTTCAGCTGTATCTGCCCACCTCAATTTTCTGGCCGTACTATTATCCTTCTCCTCACCAGCTTTGTTCACTGACCCCGGTATCAAACTTTCCCTCTTACTGATCTCATGAACATCTTTCTTCCTCAGAGACACATCTCTGATCCACTTTCCAATATCCTGTCCTGTCCCTGTTTTGATTACTTCCTCCAGTTGCTTCTGAGTACCCACCAATCCATATTCTTCAATATCCACCTCCATCAATCCAAGCTCCAGATCTTCATCAATTGCGCCCCCAAGTTTCTTCTCCTTCCCCTTCTTCTCTTTCATAGCAACTCTCTATAATTTTCGCTTCTTTCCCCCCGATTTCCCCATGGCAGCAGCACCGGAGAAAATGAAAAGATGAGATCTGATCAATTTTCACACAGTGAGTGTGAAATCACCCGTAGAAGAGAGAGAGAGCCATTCGTGCTGAATTCAACATAATGTATTTATTACAGGTGCTGGGAACTTAGAAAATTTTTAAAGTTCAACTTTGATATGATATTTACTTACGCACCAATATTTTCCATTTTACCAGTGTATCACAGTCGGGTATATAAAAAAAGCTTTTCAAACGCACATAATCGCTCTCTTCTCATTAATCACCATAACTTTCTCACAACCCTCCATCATCAATCACCAAAACCGCCATATCCTCATCCTCCCTTCAACTTCCATTACAATTAACAACCATAACTCCTCATCGGTCATCATAACTTCCTGTAACTTCCCATTACCTTTGCCATAAGAGGTTGAAGAGCACACAACCCTTGCCCAACTACAAGAGAAAGAAATTTTTTGCCACAATCACCAATTTTGCCATTTTGGGGATTCAAGTAAAGGAAGTTTGCCCATTTTCGTTGCATCGCTGAAGGTTAGTAATCTTTGTTTACCTTTCTATGGGTTTCCATATCAACTTTCGTGTAGGAATCATTACTACTGATATGCCTAAAACATGTTTGACAAAATGCCTCAATGACATAAAACATGTTATTGAAGAAAACCCTCAATGAGAGCCTTGTGTGGTATGATTATACAAAAATGGGAATCTTGTGATATATGATTTTCATGGAAATATATTGGGTTATTCAACCTGATGGTTTGTGATCATGTTGGTAGTACATGAGTGGTGTTGTACATCAGGTTATATGACACAGGCTCATTATTTTTTATTTTGATGGTGTACTCTCAAAGATATGGAATGCACTCTTTTTTTTGTTGTTCAAGTTCAATCAATGGCGAACTTATAGTAGTGTGAATGACATTGTTTGTCCATGTTCTATCAATGACGAACTTATAGTAGTATGAAGGGTGAACGACTTGCCAGACCCTCCAACTCTACCCATCTTACCTATTGGGCCCTCATTTTTTTCGATCACTTTCGTCCAAGAACTGAAAACAACTGCTAAACTGTAGTCCTTCCATCCAGTCAAAGCATTAACCTCCTTAAAAAATGTTAATTTTAAGGGCAAAATAGTCTTTCCCTTATTCTTTTCTATTTCACTATTTCTTTTTTGTTTTCCATTTTTTCCTTTATCTTTTATTTTTCCCCTTTCCCTTCCCTTCCCCGATGCCACCACCCTCCCTTACCTCATTTTGTCACCGCCATCTATTTGCCGAAAAACACCAGTGAAGACCAATAATGAGTTTAAATTGGTCAATGACCAATCCACTCAAAAAGTAACACTGACCCTCTTGTATTTCTAGGAAGGAATTGGTTAAAAGATGAGCTCCATGGACTTTTTATCTGCTGGTGATCGGTAGAAATCCACGCTGCTGACACATCGGAAACAAAGTACTCGATGTTGACCACGGAGCCAGTGTAGCTCTTGGACTCAAGAAGCGACACAGAGGAGGATTTTATGATGGCTTTCGTGGTGTATAAGAATGGCATCACAGACGCGCTCGTGACGGTGGACGAGTGGATTAGCGGAGTGGATGTTAGAATCACAGGAGAAACAGAGCGTGACAGCGTCTATCTTGCACGTGACCATGGTGGGTGCCCAAAACCCTACTTGGAACGTTGATCTTCTTCTTTGATGTTGATGGGGTGGATTGGTGTGACGACGGTGGTGGTGGGATACAGTTCATATTGGCATCAAAAACCCTACTAGTGCCACCAGTGAAAGCCCTATTGTCGATCTTCTTCTTTGACGTCGATGGAGTGGAATGGTAAGACGAGGCAGTAGTGGAGGGATTGAGTAGGGGAGGGATGGAGTCGACTCAGGTATATAATCGGCGTAGGGATAGAATGGTGGTGATGGAGTTGGCAAAGGGTGATGGAGTGCTGGCGATGAGTCGGCGGAGGGATAGAGTGGTGGCGATGGAGTTCAAATTGAATAAAGGAAAAAATAAATAAGGAAAAAGAAAAAAATGAAAAAGATAAAGAAAAATGTAAATGTAGAAAAGAAAATTTAAAAATGAGAAAAGAAAAAGGGAAATGTGAAATTACTAGTTTACACTCAAAATTTATGATTTTGACTGAAATTAATGCTTTGACCATACAGAACGGTTAAGATTCAATACTTCTATTATTTCAGGGGGTAAAAGTATAAAAAATGTGGGGCCAAAAGAGTAAGATGACAAGAGTTTGAGGGCCCCCAAAGTCGTTCGCCCTAGTATGAATGATGTTGTTTGTCCATGTTCTATCAATGTTGTTGTTAATGATGTATTATTGGGTACATTTTGTTCACTTAATGGCAAGAAGTTGACTTATGAAGTTAAAATTTCTCTACTCTATTATCGTAGATGCCGCCAAGAAGGGGGAAGCTAACCACGAAGAGGAAGTGACCTGTAGCAAACAATGAGGAGGTTAACGCTACTGAGGTCGATGTGGCTGAGCAAGAACCACCACAAAAAAAATCACATTGCAAATGCAGATTGAGGAAGAAGCACTGCCAAAACATCAACTAATTAGTGCAAATAATGAAGAACCGGTCCCACATGGAGATGGGAATGAAGGGGATGTTGAGGGAGACGATGCGGGGGGGGGGGTTGCCAAAGGAAAGGGAAAGAGCACCCACAAATCAGGAGGGAATGTTAATAAAGAGGATGGTGACTTTTCTAAGGCTGGGGGGAAAATTTGGTGAGGGTTTTGACAAGTTCAAGATCAAAAGTTGGTGCAGGAGTCGTGGAATGGCTACGTGTAACGATCTCGTCCCTGTGGCATTTGATTTTCGTGGGAAAGAGGTGGTTTGCACGAAGAATTGGACGGTATGGACGGCTTACAATAATTTTGCATTCCAGTGCCGAATCAAATTTGGCACCATTGGTGCGATGTCCAGGACGATGTAAATGATGAGTTATGGAAGGATGTTTTGGTAAGCTAATTGAGACTTTAAGGATTGTGTTGCTTTAATTATTTTACAATGAACAAATTATTTTACAATTTTACAGGTGAGCTTCACAATTGAAAATAGTTTAACCAAAGTTCAAACTGAAATGTTGAAGAAGGATTGCACGAAGAAGGCAAGAGACCAACATCAAAACTGGAAGACAAATGTGGCAAACAAGTACATCCATGACGTGGATAGTGGAATCAAAAAATCTTCAGTGAAACCATGGGAGAAGTACTAGTGGATAAATGAAGAAGAATGGCATTTGTTTGAGCGTAGGCGTCGGACCCCTAAATTTCAGGTATGATTTAATACAATTACAAGCAGTAAACTATCTTGCCCATAACTTGCTTTAATATGTATATAAAAGAATTTGATGGTAAGCCAGTCCCTCCCCTTAGGTGAATTGAGAAATAACAATTGAGCACAATATGGGCAAGGATTACACCCACCACACTAGGAGAAAAGGTAATCGATATGTCATGGAGAAACTTACTGAGGAGTTAAAGGAAAAGGAGAGAAATAAGTTGTCCGATGAGGGCTTCACTGAAGAGGAGATTGAAAAAAAACTCAGCCAGAAGGAGTCCAAACCAGATAGATCACTTGTCTACAGGTTGCAAACAAGGACAAGGAAGGGAAATACACATTGAAAGAGGTTCAAAAAATTGCACCGGATGTTGTAAGTTATACAAATATCTCACATGTAAATTAATATGTACATAATTTCTACATTCTTCTTATCGAAATTTGTATTCCAATATCAATACAGTTGAAAATGAATGAGTTAAGGAACAAGGAACATTGATATTGAAACTGGGTAAAGACATTCTCATAAAGGATACAAAGAAGAAGGATCACCCATATAGGTACAAGGGAGCTCAGATGGGTCTACCCACATCAGTGGTTATTTCTCATCTTACCCGCAACAAGTGCGGTAGTAGTTCCTCAAGCAAGCATACCCTACAGAAGAGACCATCTAATGATCAACCCTTTCTCAAGGCCATGGTTTTGTACCTTGAGCAGCTAGTAAAGGGTATCGCAGCTGCAGGCACTGTTGAGATCCCAGCAGGTCTTAATAATCCCAAGAAGTTTATTGAGAAGGCAATGGATGACCTTGTTGTGGGTGCTACAAAGTCAGGTGAAGAGCCCAGCGACAGAAAAGGTGATGAGGAGGTACGCCTACATAATTATATACATTTCGTTTACAATAAATTATACATCTTCTAATCTACAATATGAAGGTTAACAATTTCCTTAACTCTCTAACAACCAAGATGGAGAACAAGTTACTTTGTACGTCAAAGACATTTTCGGTAGGAAGTTAATGGTCGTGCATGGGTTGCGACCAATACCTAATCGTCAAAATGCCCAACATGGTAGTGTGGGTCGCATAAGAGTATACGAGCTAGTCTACCATCCTAGGGTGGGATTGCCCTCAGCCGACCACCAGTTCGATAACGTTGGAGAGGCCTTGAATACCATGGTGGATTGGTTATGTCTTTGATGGTCAAGGGAGATGAGAAACCAAGTGACATCGATAGGGAGAATGCCTACAAGGAAATGGACGACGGGGACGAGGAGGTTATAATTCTCACTGATGATGAGGTACATTCTTTTAACACCTTAACTTTCATTTCACACAAAATACGATGTCATGTGCATATTTATGAATCCTTGTAATAGGGTAATACCGGCAAGAGATCCCACTCAAGCACTAATTACCGGCCGTCAACGAGAGAAGAAAGCAAGAAGCTACCAAAACAGGTCCTTCACTGAATCACAAACCTTTGTTATTTGTTGCCTACGACCATCAATTTCAAGATATTTAAGTTAGCATTTCATGTAATTTTTCCTCCACAGATTATTAACAGATGAAACTTGAAAGATTGGCTGATTATGAAGAGATTCACCGTGGATTGCAATGCAGCTATCCTAGAAATGATAGAGAATAATGACTGCATGTTCTTCCCTGTCTTTCGACCATCGACCTTTACATTCAAGCACACAAATGGTCTAGGAATAGATGTACTGGTCAAGTTCGGTAAGAAGCTCGAGAACATGAACTCAATGACCTAGATCAGTAATGCACATATTGATGTGTAGATGGGGTGAGTTTCAAACTTACGTCCTTATTTGTATTTTTAACCAATTAAGATTAAATTCTTTAACTTCCCTTACCAGTACAGGTACCTCTGAGAGAAAGTCTATGAAAATAATGAAGGTTGCATCCAATTCTGCCCTACAAATCGTGGAAACTTGACCAGCATCGATTAGGAGGTCAAAAAGCGTTTCAGCCTTATCTGGAAAACAATGAAGGAAACGGAGGTTGAGTTCTACATTTTCCCCTACATTAGGATGTAAGCCTTTTTCCGGATTTAACAATTACATTTCAAATCTCTTTCATTTCAGTAATTAATACCGATAATTTTCCTGCAGCGATCATTGGTACCTCATCATTATTTGTTCTAGCACAAAATAGGTTTTAACGCTGGACACATTGTCGGGGTATTCAACCAACCAACTTGATCGAACTCAGGGTGCCTTCCAGGTATTACAATCAATCAAATAATAAGAAATTATTTCAATATACTAGAAGAAGTTACCATTTTCATTTACTTTCATGACAGTCTTGCATGCACATACCAAAGGTAGAAGAGAAAGACGGAGCCAGAACCTTACGCATGGAATATAAAGAACATAAAAGTAAGTGATTATGTCATTTCATCCACATCATCTATTAAGTTAAGAATTGTTAACAAAATGTATCATTCATGTGCAGTACCGAACCTAGCTTGGTTCATGGCAATGCGGGTACTGTGTCATGCTTTTCATGGAAGAATTTGTTAATAATTTTAAAAAAACAATATCCTAGAGGTAAAAATTACATCTCAAAATTAGTTATTCAAAATTTTTACTACACCAAACATTCTTCACATTGTAAGTTTCAAAATCACAGGTCTTCCCAAAGGGCCAAGGACCATACTATGTGTACGAAATTCAGGGTGTGGCAGAGAGATGGTGCAGGGCTTGGATCGATGAGTACCAACATCAAGTAAACACTTTGTTGCAACTTCTCGATGAAAAAAATGACATAATAGGTTGATAATTGAATTTCTGTGATTGATGATATTAAAATTGTATTGTTATTTTTTAGTTATACTGAACTTGTGTGGTATTTTAATTTATTTGCATTAATGGTCAAGATACATTTTCTATTAATCGTTTCAATAAATTCGTGAGTTCGCCGATCAATATTATCATATGTGTTTGAACTTTCTTACATTTTCTGAGGTTAAATTTATAATAATTCGGAGTCAAATTTTCCTAGTTGAAATTGCCTCAGAAATGATTCGGGAGGGGCCATCGGAAAACAAATAGGCCATTTTATGTACCTCATACACCGGTAATTTTTTTATTTTTTTTAAATAAATCCACCTGTGATGGTGGGGGGTTTGGCAGACCCCTACCCGTTTATTAATTAAAATAGAAGATACAGAAAAAGAGGGGGACTTAATACCTTACCTCAGAGAATTCAGCTGGTGATCTGTGAAACACTATACAATAGTCCTATTGTAACCTAAAGATCAACCAGCGTCAACCGTGGAAATTAAATACATAGGTAACTAATTATTCTAATCTAACATGGGGAGTTCCATTCGCATCAAGCTTTACGTGTCCAGCCACTAAGGTAGGCAAACCTGCAGAATCATAAGTATTATTTACCTGATCGCGGCTCGCCATCTTTGCAAGTAAATCGGCAGCTCCGTTGGCTTCTCTGAAAATACGATGCAACGAGTAATCTATGTCTTGTAACAGTTTCCATATCTCCCTCATCAGTGGAAGCAATTTCCATGGAATCTTGAGTTGTTTATGTATCATTCCATATAGGACTTTGGAATCCAGTTCGATGTTGATACTCCTAATGCCTTGTTCATTAACAAGATGAATACCATGCAAAAGAGCACAGGCTTCGGCCTGCAAGACAGAGTCAGCCAAGATGGATTTTGAAAGAGCTCTAGTTACCTGACCAACATGATCTCTGATTATGCATCCGATACCAGCACCACCAGTGCTAAGAAAGGAGCCGTCAGTATTCAATTTGAATATGGAAGGAAGTAACCACTTTATGATTCTAATTGGTCTATGTTTTATAGAGTTCTGCCTCAGTAATATTGGAATATGGGATAGAACCCATTTGAAATCCAGTTTGAAACCCAAATAGGTATCATTGAAGTGATATAGAATCCGTTTAAAAATGAGCATGATATCTGGGATAGTTCCTTCAAAGATGTAGGTACATCTGGCACACCACAGGTACCAGAGTACAACACAAGGAACAATTCTAATGATTTTTAAACAGGATCCAGCAGAGGAAGAAACATTCCAGTAAAAGTAGCTTCTATCCCACAAAAGTTGGAAATGGTTATTGATCAAGCCGAATGTGGAGTTCACAAATTTCCAAAGTTTGTTGACTTTCACACAGGAGTTAAAACAGTGATGAATAGATTCAGACTCCTGAAAACAGAAACAACATCTGGAAGGTAGATGGAATTGGAAATCCTCTAGCACATCTGGGAAGGGAATAAGTCTATTTAAAAGTTTCCAATTAAATAAACTAATTTTCTTAGGTAAGAATTTAGACCACAGATGAGTGTAAGATGGTATCTTCATTTTCTTCTCTCTTATCAGTTCATAAGCTGATTTAACAGAAAACGTTCCTGTCTGAGAAGGTTTCCAAATGAGGGTATCATCATAATCAGGAAAGATTTTATAATCCTGTTCCAGCAAGTGGTATTTGTGATCGGGTAGGGAATTCATAATCAGGCCAGAAAAAGATGTTTTATTGTGAATGAATTCAGCCACAGTTAAATTTGGATAAGGAATTTCAGTTGGATGAATTAGGTAGTCAGTTAAAGGTCCCATAGAGGTCCAGTTTGAGTTCCAGAAAGAAACTGAACCCGATCCAAGAAGGACTGTTGTGTTGTTTAAAGCTATGTCCTGAACCTCCTTAATCATTTTCCAACTTCTGGAAGTTTTATGAGTATCATTCATAGACCACATGATTTTAGCCCATAGAGATTTTCCAGTTTGAAGCTTCCACCACATTTTCAGGGAGAAAGATTTTGTTAGAGTGCTTAAATTTTTAAAATTTAGACCATTTTCCCCTGTTGGAAAACAAAGTTTGGGATAAGATCTCCAAACTCTGTTTTTCTGCTGATTTTCTGAAGTATTCTTCCAGAAGAATCGAGCAAGAGTTTTATGGATTTGACTTATAATGTGTTGAGTAGGCCTCAATACAGTTATAAGATGTATTGGCATTGAGGTCAAGACATGTCTAATTAGTATTGCCCTACCAGCTGGAGAAAGAAGCTTATTATGCCAATGATTGATTTTATTTTGAATGGAAAGCAACATGCTCTGGAAGAGTGAATTTTTAACCCTTCCAGTGAAAATCAGACATCCCAGATATTTAAATGGGATGGTTCCTAACAGCATGTTTGTTTCTCTTTTAATCAAAGTGATGATTCTGTTGGGTGTGTATTTTGAAATATGGAAAGTGGATTTCTCAAAGTTCACTTTTTGACCAGAAGCCAATTCATAAGATTTCAGAAAGCACATGATCGTTTGTAAGCCCTGTTTGGTGTATTTTAAAAAAATTGTTGTGTCATCAGCATAGGAAAGATGTGATGAAGATTTCATCCCACCTGGTAGTTTATAAGGCTGAATATTTCCAAATTGGTGAAGAAAGTTAAGGTTTTGTGAAAAGGCTTCAGCCATTAGTATGAACAATAGGGGGGATAAAGGATCACCCTGTTTTAAGCCCCTTGAAGCAGGAAAAAATCCAACTGTTTTTCCATTTATCAACAATAAGAAATAAGCAGATTTGATGTTCTTCATAATAAGCTCAACTAGGGTGTTGGAAAAACCTTGCTTGAGAAGTAGTTTTTCCAAAAAAAACCCAAGAAACTCTATCAAATGTCTTCATCATGTCCATATTTATAATCATATTATAACCTTTTGTTTTTTAGTGTATATGGTTAGTGAATTCTTGCATGAGAAGAACATTATCAGCAATTTCTCTACCAGAAACAAATGCTGACTGTTCTGAGCTTATTATAATATCCAGATAGTTTTTAAGTCTTGTGGAGAGTATTTTTGAGAAAATTTTGTTTGAGAAATTACATAAACTTATAGGTCTGTAATCTTTGAAAGAGGAACAAACATTTTTTTTGGGTATTAGAATTATTTGAGTTGCTGAAATGGCTTTGGGAATATCTTTACCATCAAAGAAATCTTCCACAGCCAACAGTACATCAAATTTAATAATATCCCAACATGTATGGTAAAAGAAACTAGAGAAACCATCAGGTCCCAGTGCTGAATGTTTATCCATGGAATGAACATTGTTAGTTAGTTCCTCCATACTGATTTGTTTGAGTAGATTTGAATTCATTTCATTGTTTACTACATGTGTTATATTATCCAAAATCCAAGCTGTGTTAATACCTGATGGGTCCAATGGTTCATCAGTAAGAAGATTTGAGAAGAATCTAACAGCTTCTTCTTCAATAGCTTCTATATTATTTAGCCAACTTCCATCATTAGATCTAATTAGAGATATTGTTTGCCTTTTGTGTTTACTTGAGATTGATTGATGAAAGAATTTTGAATTGACATCTCCTTCTTTCAACCATTTTAGTCTTGATTTTTGTTTGAGAAAGATTTCCTGATTATTTAGAGCTAACTTCAGCTTTGCTCTGGCTAGGTTTAAGGCTTGTATGGTATCACTTGATTCCAACTGTTGTAAATCTTTTTTAGCATTAGTAACAAGGTCCTCACTGATTTGAACAGCATAAAAAACATTGCCAAAAACCTCTTTGTTCCAGATTTTTAGGATTTGTTTGAGGTTTTTAAGTTTGAAAATTAGTCTTTTCATCCCTCGAAGATTGGTGTGAACATTCCAAGCATCTTCCACTAGCTTCATGAATTTTGAGTGTGTCACCCAGCATTCTTGAAACTTGAATGGTTTTGGGGTAGTCATTAGGGAAGTATTAGATACAAAAAGGATTATAGGGGTATGGTCCGAGCCCTCTCTAGAGATTGTTTTAATTTTTTAGCTATGGAAATTGGACCACCATAAACTGTTTGATATCCCTCGATCAAGCCTTTTCTAAACCCTGCCCTTGGTTCTCATTCCAGTCCAAGTGAACAAGGTGCCAGACGTAGGGATTTCAGAAAAAATTTGATCATTGAGAAATTTGTTAAAATTCTGTATACTGTTCTGATTTGGGGTTGAGTTCCCTAGATATTCCTCGTTATTTTTAATGACATTAAAGTCTCCAATTAAACACAAAGGTTCTTTTTTGAGAGATGCCAAGTCTTGCCACAATTTATTACGTTCATAAATTGTGTGCTTAGCATATATAAAACCAAGCCGACACTCAGTGGCCAGAATTGGAGATTTAACTTTCACAATAACCATTTGTTCTTCAACCTTATAAATGTCTACTGAAATATCCTCATCCCACATTAACCAGATTTTGTTTATTGAATTAGCATACGAGTTACTTAAACCTAACATTGAAGATATGTTTTGGATTTGATCAGGGTTCAGTAAAGGCTCTATTAGGACACAAAGTTTGATTGAATTACGTCTTTTAATATCTTTTAATCGGATTTGAGTTGGTTTGTTTCCTATGCCACGAACATTCCAAACACATAGATTGACACTAATCATGGATATGTTTTGGAAAGATTCAAAGATGAACAGGTGAAAACCGTTTTAGGGGTTGAGGAATAGTCTTTCTTCGTGTACTTCCTCTGTTTAGTTTTGGCCTCAGGTTGATTAGGTTTAAGAATTTTGTTTAATCTTAACTGATCTTTAATAAGAGATGACTTTATTTCATCGAGGCTAAACCTCCGTTGTTTCAGTATACCTTCCTGTTACTTGAAGGAGGTTTCTGTATTAATCCATTCGAGAGGTTTGGGAAATTTCTTACTAGATGATAAAAGAGGGGAGTGACCACCATTTATTTCAATATATTCAAGTGAATGATCAGAGTTTTTAACGGTTTGGACATCATCATGGGTAGTAGCCTTAGTATCTGAGTTAACATCACCTTTCTCTATTTCCTGTGATTAATAGCAAAAATGGCCAACAAATTTGGAGCAAGAGTAGGGATATTGTGGCAAATGGTTGGGTAGGTGATAACTGAGTTAGGAGGTATAGTTGAGGTACTAGTTGCTTCAATCTGTTTTAATCTATTTGCCTCATTATTATCCTTTTTCCCTAAGGCCATATCAGAAATAAACATACTCTGTTCAGGAGATACTAGATTAGTAGTAGTCTCAGGAGTTTTAGAGGGAACCTGTGATCCTTGTCAAGGACCAAATCTTCGGAACTTGCACCAATGCCCTGCTGTGAGTCTCCATGTGAGGGGAATTTATCCTGAGATATCTGCTTAAGATTGTTATCAGTTTTACTCTTATAAACAAATTGTGATTTAGGACCTAAAGTGCCAGTTGAAGATAGACCATTTCCTTTACCTTTCTGTCTGCCCTGTTCATCAATGGAAATGGTCTTATTACCTTCTTTAAATGAAGTACTTTGAGGTTTCCATGGAGTGAATTTAGATAAGTTCTTGTCAAACCTGCACGCTGTATCTAGATGTCCTAATTTGAGGCAATGAGAGAAATAATAATGCACATTTTCATATTCAATGTATTGCCAGAAGCTTATATCCCTAAAGCTCAGCCAGATTCTTTCCAACATAGGTTTAGTAACATCTAATTCAACACAGATCCTTGCCACATGAGGTCTAGTCCTATTAATAGAGGCTCTGTCAACCCTAATTGGTGTTCCAATGATATTACCAATTGACACAAGCACATTATAATCGAAAAATTGCTGTGGCAGGCCATAGAGGGAAATCCATATTGGGACAATGGGGGAGTCAGCGTTGGGATTAAAATTAGGCACCCATTTTGTGATTCTGAGAGAGTAAGATCCGAAGTTCCAGATTTTATGAAGCCAGCAACGGTAATAATCATCAGAAAGAGAAAAGGATATCAAACCTTTCTGTTATCCAGCAAAGTGATGTTGTTTTGGCCCTTGAACCCAGCAGTATGGAAATCTTTTCGGAGCTTCTCTAGCTGTGGCCGGCTGCGCGAGAATTTCCCGATCAACATCCATTTGAGGGGGCTTCCAATCGTAAACACTCCTCCTCTGTGAAATGGAGGCCAGGTTCTCCCAGGTGATCAATTCGTTGTTTTGTAATGAAGGGAGCGCTGTGGGCATCTTGTGGGTTTGAGGGCGAGAGATTAAGAGCTTCTCGGAGTTCCTGATTCACTGCTTGGGCATAAGATAGCGGAGGGTTGGTAGGCGGTGGCTCCGCCATGTTGGTGGTGCCGGATGGATGAAAGAGACGAGGGCACAGAGGGTTGACTCCGATCGCACTTTTTGTGTGTGAAAATCGTACACACTAAAGTACCAGTGATACCGGTAAAACATATACATACCGGTGTAAAAATCATAAATTGGTAAAATATATTGAGTCTGTCTCTTGTGAGACCGTCTTATGGTGAGACCAAGGACTAGAGGCAAAATAGGAAAAGAGCAAACTAAATTCGAGGACAAAAAACTAATAGAACTGGACTAAATTGCAAATTATCACAATTACACATTAAATCCCTAAACTTTCAAAACATCAATATGAGACCCCATCTTAAAATATTTGCAATTTAATCCCTGGTCTCACCATGAGACGGTCTTATACAAGACTTTGTCAAATATATTTTGGCTTTGAAAAATCAAGTACACCGGTAATGCAAACTGTTATAAAAAATACCAGTGTACTTTATCATATCGGTGTAAAATGTAATACTGGTGCATGTACACATCCGTGTATATAATTGCAATATATTATACATCGGTACGCATCACCATACCGGTGCAGTTGTATTTGTCCCCCCCCCCTAATATTTGGAACATTCTACACCAGTACTTATTGTCTACACCGGTAAGAAAAATTGCGGTGTCTTTAATCTAAAAGGTTTCTTTATGTTCCAGCATCGATTTTTAATGCCGATGCGTAAGGAATTATACACCGGTATTTTTTACCAGTGCATATGGCCAACCTTCATAAACCGTTATACATACGCACCGGTATATGATGGGCCAAAATTCCAGTGCAATTAGGCCTGCCCTGCAGTAGTGTATGGGCTTAATTCCATACTTGAGAGGTGGCCATACTGGTTGGGTTTAAGCAGGTATGTCGGAAGGCCAACAATTTGTTTTAGTGTGGAGTTATTTCCACATTTTATCATCTTCAGAGGATAGATGTGATGGATTCCTATGTGTATTTCTATCCTGTAATATTTTAAGCGGATCTATATAGAATTATGAATCTCCTTTTCAAGGTGTTATAATTGTATTAGGTCCCTTTTAGCTTAGTGATATATGGATAATATAGTGTTACAATTACTGTGGATCACTCTTGAAACATGGCGATATCGATACATGAGATGCTCCACTTTGTCAAGTGATCATAATGGTCACAAGAGACAACTTAATATCCTCAAGAGTAATATTATATATATTTATTTATTTATTTACTGAATCTCTATTTTATGGTAACACAAATAATCAATTTGAATAATCTGTAATTTATATTTTTTTCACATGGTACACTAGTTAGGTTGGGTGTTAATTAAAATCCTAGTTGCAAATTTTTCTCACAATGATTGTTTGATCGTAAAAAATAAAACTAAACAGTAAACAAGCAGCAACTCTAATTATCTTTATTGAATTTGTAAGGCAAAATCTTGGGAAAAACCATCTTTCCATATGCTTATGGAAAGACAGGGTTTGATTAGTAATAGAGATGTAAATCAATTAGAATAAGGATAGATAAGAAATACCGACTCTGATTGGTTTTGTGTATATCATGTTCCATATTTGTTTAGGCCTTGTATACCCTTTGTACTCACTATATATATATATATATATATATATATATATATCAATACACACAGCCACAATAATTTATGGGTTTTACATTCTATCATGGTATCAGTCAGGTTTCACTAAAATTTCTTGCTTTTATCCCTTTCTTTTCCCAAAACTCTACTTTCTTTCCCTACCAAAATTCTAAAAAAAAATAGATTGGCTTTCTTTTGTATTATGGCTCTTTTTAATCAACCACGGTGTCAATGGTGTTATGTTCCTGGTCGTGTTGCTTCTTCTTGCTCAAAGTTACATGGTGAATGGTACCAATTGGAGTGTCAGTGGTGTAAGAAATTTGGTCACTTTGCCTCGATGTGTCCCCACTTGGTCTCTCGAGCTACTTCTCCCGGCACTTTACTGCATGCTCGCTGGATAGCTGATTCCGGCGCAACAAACCACATAGCTTATTCTCAGTCCGCTCTTGATCGCGTGACTCCTTATTCTGGTAACAAACGTGTTATTGTTGGTAATGGTTCTGCTCTGAACATTACCCATGTTGGTCATTCTTGAGTCTCTGATTCATTATCCTCATCTGATGTTTTGGTGGTTCCACTCATTAGTACAAGTTAGTTGTCTATTAGCAAGTTGCCTCGGGATATGAATGTTGTTATTTGTTTTGATAATTCTTCTTTCACTATTTCGAAGAAGTTTACAAGAGATGTTATTGGAAAAGGCCATTGTGATGGTGGCTTCTATGTTTTGGATCAAGGTGGTGTTGTTTTATCTGTTTTTGTTGCATCGAGTGCTTCTAAAGCATTTTTTGAACTTTGGCACAGTAGATTGGGTCATGTGCCTCACAACATCATTTCATCTTTGAGCAAGTCTGGAAGTTTGTCAGTTACCAGTTTGGTGCCTAAGCCTCATTTATGTCCCGCTTGTGAGATGGCTAAAGGCAAGCATCTTTCTTTTAGTGATAATTTAAAACGCGCACCACGTGTACTTGATTTAGTTCATTGTGATCTTTGGGAACCCTCACATGTGATCTCTAGAGCTGGCTACTTCTATTATGTCATTTTTGTTGATGATTTTTCTCGGTTTACTTGGTTATTTCCTCTGTGGCAAAAGTCCAATTTCATGGAGGCATACATGCAATTTGAAGCTCTTGTTGAGAATCAATTTTCTACTATCATTAAGGTATTTCAAAGTGATAGTGGAGCCGAGTTTATTAATCATAGCATGCGTACTCATTTTGCGTCTAAGGACATTCATCATCAGCTTTCATGTCCTTACACTTCTGAGTAAAATGGTCGTGCAAAGAGGAAGCGTCGTCATATTACGGAGACAGGTTTATCGATGATCTTTCATTCTGGTCTTCATCACTCCTTTTAGTATGATGCTTTTTCGACAGCAGTCTACTTCATCAACAAACTGCCTACTCCAATTTTATCTGGCCAGTCTCCACTCTCTGCTATTTTTGGTACTACGCCTGACTACTCCAATTTTCACCCATATGGTTGTTGAGTTTTTTCATATTTGAGGCCCTATATTGTGCATAAATTAGCGCCCTGGAGTAAATCTTGTATATTTTTGGGTTACAGTTCATAGTACAAGGGTTATCGATGTCTTGATCCTCTCACGAAGAAGGAGTACATCACTTTCCATGGTCGGTTTGATGAGTTATTTTTTCCAACTACCCGTACTGTCACTGTTACAAAATCTTCATCACTAGATGTATCTGCTTTTTTGGAGCCTTCGTTGGTTCCATTAGAAGTGTTTCAGCTATCTTCTACACCACAACCACCCATTATTTTAGAAATTTCAAATTTTCCAACTATACCGGAAGCTCAGGGTTCTTCAAAAAATTACATTTGTTTACCATATGGTGACCAGCAGCTGTTTGACACCAGCTAGCGCCGCCAGTACATCCAACAATGCCGCTGCAGCCAACTCACGCGTCGGCCACCCCGTGTACGCGTGTACACCACACACCACCTCTACAGCCATTGACATCTTCACCAAATTCATCGGTCGTCCCTGCTTCTCCAGTGCCGTCATCAGCATTGCCTGCTGGGCCACTGTCACCTGCCTCGAGTTATGTGCCCTCCGTCTTGGCCTCCACGCCATCCTTGGGATTTGTGACTTCACATGTTGTGGGTCCCTCCTCTTGGCATCCGATGAATACTCGCCTGAGCACTGGTTCTCTACGGTACAAGGATTTTTCTGATATGATTACTGAGTGCTTTATTTTCTAAGACCAAGCCTCTGAATCATTGCTCGGTTATCAAGGATCCTGAATGGGTTGTTGCTATGGACTCAAAGATGGATGTTTTGCGCACTCAACATACATGGGAGTTGGTTCCTCGTCATTCCCATGCAAATGTTGTTGGTTCAAAATGGGTTTACCGGTTGAAGTATAAATCTGATAGCTCCCTTGACGGGCACAAAGCAAGGTTAGTTGCTCAGGTTTTTTTGCAATTCCCTGGTTTTGATTATGATTGTACTTTTAGTCTAGTTATGAAGGCCTCTATTGTTCGTATTGTTTTATCCATTGTTGTTCATTGCAATTGGCCATTGTGACAACTTGATGTGAAGAATGCTTTTTAAATGGAATTATGGAGTATCCGTTTACATGGAGCAGCCTGCTGTATATAAAGACCCTAAGCGTCTTGATTATGTTTGTCGTCTACGCAAGGCCATTTATGGTTTGAAACAAGCTCCACACGCTTGGTTTCAGTGTTTCAGTTCCTTTTTTATTGGCCTGGGTTTTGTATGTATTTCTTCAGATACCTCCTTATTTGTTTTCTCACAGGGTATCTCTTTACTCTATTTATTGGTTTATGTTGATGGCATTATTCTTACTGGGAATAATGGTCATCTTATTTAGAAGTTTATTGATCGGGCTAATCAAAATTTTAAGACTACCGATCTTGGCACTCTGCAGTTTTTTTGGGATTGGAGGTTGTTCGTACTTCCGAAAGCTTATTCCTTGGTCAAGCCAGATATGTCAGGGACATTTTACTGCGAGCTGGCATGCAAGACTCTGCGCCTATTTCTATTCCATTTGTGGCTTTTTTGCAACTGTCCATCTCTTCCGGTAAGCCGTTCGGAAACCCTACACTTTATTGTTCATTGGTTGGTGCGCTACAGTATCTGTCGATCACACGTCCTGACTTGTCCTATGCTGTGAATACGACCAGTTAGTATATGCAGGCTCCTATTGATGACCATTACCAAGTTGTCACTTGGATTTTGCGAAATGTTCGTGGTACACTCCATTATGGTCTTCAGTTTTGCGCAAACTCCTCTGGATTACCAGTTTTAGGTTACTCTGATTCTGATTGAGTTCGTTGTGTAGAGACTCGTAGGTCTATATGTGGTCATGCAATTTTCCTTGGTGGTAACCTAGTTTCCTGGAGTGCTAAGAAGCAGCCTACAGTTTCTCGTTCTAGTTCAGAATCAGAGTATCGGGCTATGCAAATACTGCTGGCGAGTTAGCCTGGTTGATGAATCTTCTTCGGGACTTACGTGTAACGTCGCATGCCCCGCCCATCTTGTTGTGTGATAATAATAGTGCTCTCTTCCTGGCTCATAATCCAGTTTCTCATAAGAGAGCTAAGCACATTGATATTGACTATCATTTTGTGCGTGAGATGGTGTCTTCTGGCAAGCTCAAGGTTGCACATGTTTCTACGGACTTGCAGCTTGCTGACATCTTTACGAAGTATCTACCATGTCCTCAGTTTGAGTTTCTACGTTTCAAGCTTTGCGTTACGACCATTCTTACGCTTCGCTTGAGGGGGGTAATAGATATGTAAATCAGTTAGAATCAGAATAAAAAGAGAATACCCTTTCTGATTGGTTTTGTGTATATCATGTTTCATATTTGTTTAGGTCTTTTATACCCTTTGTACTCACTATATATATACATATATATATATCAATACACACAGCCACAATAATTTGTGGGTTTTACATTCTATCAATTAGAATAATAAAAGGTAAAAGTTTTTTATTGCGATACTAAAATTTTATTATGCAACATGTAGTAGTTATAGAGTTTATAATCCGATTCATGCAATGCAAAAATTTTATCATCATTTCAGTTACACTTTAAACCTTGGTGTTTCCATGACTTATGGAAATACCGTCTTTGAGACGAACTCAATTTTTGAAGGGTAAGTCTCAGGAAAAGCGGTCTTTCTATAAGCTTATGGACAGTCCACAGGGGCTGTTGCCTTAAATGTTGTGATTTTTTTATAAAATTTAAATATTTAATTTAATAAGTTAAAACAAATAATAATATGTAGACAAAGTCTTGGGAAAGACGGTCTTTCCATAGGCTTATGGAAAAACGTGGTTTAATTCGAATAATAAAAGGTAAAAGGTCTTAGTTGCAACATTAAAAATTTAGTATGTAACATGTAGTGGTTATAAAATTTATAACCCGGTTCATGCAACCCAAAAATTTTATCTTCATTTCTTCTAATTTACACTTTAAACCTTGGTCTTTCCATGACTTATGGAAAGACCGTCTTTCAAGAGATGTACTCTAATATGTATTTGAAGGTGAAAATATAAAAATATATGATATAAAAAAATATTTTTAAAATTTTAAATTTTGTATGTAATTTAACAAATATAGTATATAAGGTAAGAAATAAATGGTCTGTCCATAAGCTTATGAACAGGACGCCTGTCATAAGACCCACTCATTTTTAAAAGAGCAACAACCAATTAAATTTTCTAAATTTAGGCAGCGATCCTTGAGTTTAGGCAGATTTTGTCCATGGATGAAGGCAATAATGAACATCCAGAAAACAATTGCGGAGAGAGAAAAGGATCTCTGCAAATAACAAAATTCCTTCATTCTTTTCCAGCGTTTTTGATTTATTAGATTAACCAATTGGTTTATAAATACTCTGTAAATATTGCATCAATTAATCATGGTTGATGGAGCGTACGTACAATTGACCAAGGAGCAGGCTACTCTCCAGAATATCACTCCCGGAGAACTCAATCAACCTATTGATGTTGTTCAGGTTCTCCTTCCTTATTATTATTATTCAATTCAAATTATTCAATAGTAATGCTCGCTCTTTTAATTTATTTTTAATTTAAGGGTAAAAATTGATCAATAACCTAAATTCCACTGAACATGAATTACAAGTTATACCGTGAGTTTCATACAACGATTAATCTAAATTGGAAGAGGATTTGATTCTGAGGAGGTTTGGCTAATAGATTTTCAGCAAGTTTTTGTCTTTTCTTTCTCATTTTGGTGAAACAAGACGTCTGTCAATCAAATTCTTTTTGCATGCTTATAAGTTAACTTTTCCGTCAAAATGAAAAGGTTAAGAAACTCTCTTAGGTTGAGTGTTGGTGTTTTAGTTTTGATAGCTACATTCTGCATTATATAGTTAACAATCAATAGTTATTTACTTAACCGCTAATCCAAGCTGTTAGTCAAATCAAATAAATAGAACAGCCAACAACTGTTTGTCAAACAAGGTCATGTGAATGTGAACAGCCAAATCCACCATGTTACAATATGAATTTGAGACAATTAGTAAAGTTACAATTTTAGTCCAATTTGATGCATGGCATTATATGACAGATAACAGCTCCCAAATGCCCTCAATGTGGCCAAGCTCTGCCTGAAACTTACCAGCCTCCGGCCACAGAGGACTGGAGTACCGGCATCTGTGGTTGCGCCGAAGATTCAGACAGTTGTAATCATCAATCTCAATCACTTTCCACTTGTAATCTGTTTTTGTTCAGCTCATCGCATGATCATTAGTTAATGCTGCCTGCATGTGTACTATGATGCATAGGTTTAACTGGCTTGTTCTGCCCGTGTGTGCTGTTTGGGCGCAATGTCGAGAAACTGAGTGATGAGATCTCTTACAACTGTGCCTGCATTGGCCACGTGATCTGTGTTGAAGGCGGCGTTACCCTCGCTGCTCTCATGGCAGCTTTCAATGGCGTTATTGATCCCCAGTCTGTCGGTCTCATAGCCGAGGGCCTCCTATGCACGTGGTGGATTTGCGGTGTTTACACCGGCATGGCTCGTCAAGCGTTGCAGAGAAAGTACCATTTAAAGGTAAAGAGTACTTATGCATCCTTTTCACGGGTTCTATCTAGTTTTAGGCATTTTGCATACCTAGCAATAATGATAAATGGAATTGAGTTTTTAGAGCTCTGTTTACGTTTTCCCTTTGAAGCCTTACCGCATCAAGCAGCAGTGTGTTCTTGCAAGCACATGAAAGGAAAGAGAAAAGTGTTGCAAAGCAAATGTTGAAGTACAAAAGTAGAATATGTTCACATATGGCTAATTCTAAACCTCATTTCAAATCACATTTTGGTTTTTCAGTGATTTTAAAACATTTTCAGTCCACATTCTGCATCCATGTTTGCAAAGTTAGATCAAGGGTGGAACCAGTGGGGTTCGGGGTAAGTTGAACCCCTCCCGGTTCCTCCAAAACTGGTATCTTCGCACGCATCTTTTGGCAGTCCAGTCCTTCCGTATCAGTTGTCATAGCGTAAACCTGGACTTGATCTTTGATGCGCGTACAATTTTCCGTTTGCTGCAGGATTCACCATGTGAACCTTCCCTGGTGCACCTATGTGTGCACTGGTGTGCAATATGTCAGGAACACAGAGAAATGAAGTGCCATCTCTTTGATAACTCTAGAGTGGAAACCACCATTGTGGATCCTCCACCAGTTCAAGAAATGAGCCATCAGGGGACTACACCTCTCCCTGTTGAAAGAATTGGGCATACTAAATTAGATTTGGTACCTGTTTAAAAGTTAAAAACCAAGTGCTTTTGCCCCTTCTTTTGGTGAAACATTGATTGTGTTTGGTGATCACTGTTTTCTGGTCACATTTTTTACCTTAGTTTTTATTTTGGGGGACTTGGAAATGAGAAACTAACTAATTCATGGCTGTTCTTCTACATGAATGTAATTTCGCTGGCATGCATGTGAAGGAAAAGTTCCTTACTAAGGTGGAAGCCGGAGGAGAAATTTTTATGTTTGTGGCTGCAGTAGCCACAAACAGCACAGAATATGGAGAATAATGTGTCCTCTTCGTTTGCATTTATTATTTTTTTACTTTTGTTTCTTAATTTCAACTGTCGACGAGGGGGAGATTTACACGTGACGAGGACGCATTTAATGCGTCCTCTGTTTTTATTTTATTTTTTTATAATCCCGGTCAAAGAACTCAGGCGGGCGAAGGGGGAGTTGCCACGTGGCGAGGACGCATTTACATAATGCGTCCTCTGTTTTTTCATTTTTTATGTATATATTTATATTTATATATATATATGTATGTATATATATATTTTTATATATATATATATATGTATATATTTATATTTATATATATGTATATATTTATATTTATATATATGTATATATTTATTTATTTATTTATATTTATATATGTGTATATATTTATATATATGTATGTATTTATATTTATATATGTATTTATTTATATATATATATATGTGTGTGTATTTATTTATATATATATATATGTGTGTATGTATTTATTTATATTTATTTATATGTATTTATTTATATATATGTGTGTATTTATTTATATTTATATATATATATATATATCTTTATTTAGATTTATATTTATATTTATATATATGTATATATTCATATTTATAATTATATTTATATATATGTATATATTTATATTTATATTTATATTTATATTTATATTTATGTATATATTTATGTATATATTTATAATTATATTTATATTTACATATATGTATATATTTATATTTATATTTATAATTATATTTATAATTATATTTATATTTAGATTTAGATTTATATTTAGATTTATATTTATATTTATATTTATATTTATATTTATATTTATATTTATATTTATATTTATATTTATATTTATATTTATATTTATATTTATATTTATATTTATATTTATATTTATATTTATATTTATATTTATATTTATATTTATATTTATATTTATATTTATATTTATATTTATATTTATATTTATATTTATATTTATATTTATATTTATATTTATATTTATATTTATATTTATATTTATATTTATATTTATATTTATATTTATATTTATATTTATATTTATATTTATATTTATATTTATATTTATATTTATATTTATATTTATATTTATATTTATATTTATATTTATATTTATATTTATATTTATATTTATATTTATATTTATATTTATATTTATATTTATATTTATATTTATATTTATATTTATATTTATATTTATATTTATATTTATATTTATATTTATATTTATATTTATATTTATATTTATATTTATATTTATATTTATATTTATATTTATATTTATATTTATATTTATATTTATATTTATATTTATATTTATATTTATATTTATATTTATATTTAAATAAATATAAATATATAAATAAATATAAATATATAAATAAATATATAAATATAAATATATACATATATATATATAAATATATACATATATATAAATATAAATATATACATATATATATATATTTGATTGTATTTAAACAATCAAGTATATTTGTATTTATATATATATATATGTATATATTTATATTTATATTTATATATGTATATATTTATATTTATATATATGTATATATTTATATATATATATATATATATATGTATATATTTATATTTATATGTGTATATATTTATATATATATATATATATATTTATATATATGTATATATTTATATATATATTTATATTTATATATATATATTTATTTATATTTATATATTTATATTTTTATATATTTATATTTATACACTCCCAAAAATGGTAAGCTTGTTATAAGCCTTTTTAATCTTATCTGTTCTGTGCACTAATCTTTTTTTGTGGTTATTTGCAGAGGTGTACTGTATTGTTAGGCAGAAGGAAGGGATTTCATCCCATCAAGAAACAATTGATGGCCAGACATTACACAGAGATCCATTCCCCAACCGTGCAGCGGAGTGCTCAGTGTGCGGCAATAAATTTTTCCAACATCATTTTTTGGACCTACACCACTGCAACCCACGCCATGAATATAAGAAGAAGAGCTGAAGACCATGTATATATTTATTTTTATTTATTTATTTATATTAATATTTATATATACATATTTATATATATATTTATTTATTTATTTATATTTATATATTTATATATATTAATTTTTTAGTTGAATATTTATTATATAAATTTTATTAATTTTTTTAGTTGAATATTTATTATATAAATATTATTTATTTTTTTAGTTGAATATTTATTATATAAATATTATTAATTTTTTTAGTTGAATATTTATTATATAAATATTATTTATTATTTTAGTTGAATATTTATTATATAAATATTATTAATTGTTTTAATTGAATATTTATTATATAAATATTATTAATTTTTTTAGTTGCATATTTATTATATAAATATTATTTATTTTTTTAGTGGAATATTTATTATATAAATATTATTAATTGTTTTAGTTGAATATTTATTATATAAATATTATTAATTTTTTTAGTTGAATATTTATTATATAAATATTATTAATTTTTTTAGTTGAATATTTATTATATAAATATTATTTATTATTTTAGTTGAATATTTATTATATAAATATTATTAATTTTTTTAGTTTCATATTTATTATATAAATATTATTTATTATTTTAGTTGAATATTTATTATATAAATATTATTAATTTTTTTAGTTGAATATTTATTATATAACCTTAGCGAGTTGTAATCAACTCGTACATATATATATATATATATTTATTTATATTTATAAATATATATATAAATATATATATATAAATAAATATATAAATATATATAAATATAAATATATATAAATATATAAAAATATAAATATATATATACATATATATAAATATAAATATATACATATATATAAATATAAATATAAATATATAAATATAAACATATATATATGTACATATTTATATTTATATATATGTGTATATGTATATGTTTATATAAATATATATATATATATATATATATATATATATCTATATATATATATATCTATATATATAAATATAAATATATGTATATATATATGTATATATATACGAGTTGTAATCAACTCGTACATATATATATATATATTTATATATACATATATATATTTATACATATATATATTTATATATATTTATATATACATATTTATATATATATATATACATATTTATACATATATATATATTTATATATATTTATATATACATATAAATATATATATTTATATATACATATATATATATATTTATATATACATATTTATATATACATATTTATATATATTTATATTTTTATATATAAATTTATATATACATATATAAATAAATATATGAATATATGTATATATATAAATATAAAAATCACTTAATGTTGGACATTTTAAATTAGTTAAACTTATTCTTGAACTTTCTGTAGTATCCTCTGGGTCTCCTAAGAAATACATTGATATAACATAAACCAAATAAGTTGAACCGTCTTTAACTGTTGTTAATACTAAATTCTCATTTTCTCCTATTATTTCTTCTGTTTCATGCTCCATAATTTGTTGTTTATCATCTAAGGCTAAGTGGTTATCCCACCATCCTTTTAACTGACCAGTAAAGCCTGTTACAAGTAACATAACTATTTCTGGTTCAGCTAATCCTAATGAAGCTTTATAGGCCATTCTGGCCATGCCCATTTCTTGTAATAAATTTAATATTTGGTACTCAGATAAACCATCTATATTCCATTGATATATAGATGATCCATTGTAACTACTGAATGCTGGATTTTTTTCTTCAAATTGAAGGTCAGGAGGAGTAGGTCTTGGATAATAGGCCTTAGCCCTATGTTGTTTCCAATTATTTCCATAATTATTTAATTTATTAATACTATATGACATATCTCCTTGATCCTGGAATTGATCTTCTATTAATGAAATTTGTTGTAAAAATCTTTTGTTTTCTTTTGTATCATCTGAATAGTCTTCTGACTCTTCTGATTCTTCTTCTAAACTGGAATAAGTTTCTAAAAATTTTTCTTCTTCTGAATCTCCTGGATTGACTTGGGATATGACTCCTAATTGGGTTGAACTACTAGGTTTATCTGTAATCTGGATTTTAGTTTCTTTTTTATTTAATGATAATGAATCTTCCATTTTCTTAGTAAAAGGGGAAACCTGAAAATGAGGTTTATGACCTTTAATCACCTCTTGTTTGTTATCTATCTTAGTTGAAATAAAATCTACTTGGTTTGCTATAGTATGTAATAATTGATTAGAATAATTATTTTGTTCATAAATCTTTTTAATATCTGCTAAATTTGTTGTATCTAAATCAGTTCCTGGTCTACCAGTTTTGAATGGTGATGCAACTATTGTTGTTTCTTCAGTTGGAATATGTACTGACTGTAATGGTGGATGAATGGAACTTACTATTGTATTATTTGATAATTTCCATTTTTTATATAAATTTGACTGTACATTGATGACTGGAATTTCAGTAAAATTACTTTTCCTTATTATTTGCTCTGTTTTTAAATGATGTTCTAACCATAAAAAGAATTTCATTTTGCTTAATTGTTTTAGCTCTAAAAATTTATAAAATTCCTTTTTTAGTTTTTCTTTCATGTCATCATCAAATTTTTCAAACCAAATTCTTTTTGTGTTATTTTCTATGTTATAATAATCTTTATGGAATAGGATATCTAATCCATTGTAAAACTTTGTTTAATGGTTTGTAATTGATAACTAATCTAGGAACTCCTCTTTCCTTTTCTGCATTTTTATTTACATAAAATGTTGAACAACTCCATGGGGATTTGCTTTTTCTGATTAATTTTCTTGTTAAAAGATCTTGAATTTCTTGTTTGCATAATTCTAATAAATCTTTATTCATCTAAATAGGTCTGGATTTTGTTGGAATATTTTGTTCACTGAATTCTTTTTCATAAGGTAAAGAAACTATATGCTTTTTCCTATCCCAAAAAGCATTGGGATGATTTGAACACACTTGGGTTTTAAATTCTTTTTCTACCATAGTAATTTGTTTGTTAGCTTTATTTAATTGTTCTTCTATATGTTTATAACTAAGTTCTTCCTTTAAATATGAAAGTTCTTTACTTTTATTGTTTAAAAGAAACAAATTTTTATAAATTGAATTAGTTTGTAATAAATGTAATTCTACCTGACTGGGTGGATTTAAAAAAGAAAATAATAATTTTTTCCCTAATATTTTTGTACTGATCCCTTGTTGGGTTTTCTTAAATGGGGTTATTTGATATAAAAATGGATTTCCTAATACTGCATCATAGGTTACATTTTCTAATATTAAAAATGAATGTTTAATAACATAATCATTATTACTAATAAATCCATTTGATAGTTTTTTCTTAATAGTCATTGGTGTTCCATTTGCAGCTGCTAATTTTTCATTAGTCTTTTCTAAATATTTCTTCATGGATTTTAATCGAATAAGCTTTATTGAATTCTAATAACCCTTGTTGGTAGATAGATTTTAATGTTTTACTTGGTAAAATCTGTTGAATTTCATGACTTTGTAAAATATTTGATGAAAACGAAGATGAAGAAGATGATGCTGTTCCTGTAACAGCAGTACTAGAACTTCCAAATAAGAATTTCTTTATCCTTTCTCCCATGTCTTTGTTATTTAAACTGATTCGTTAATTACTGTCACGACTCACGAATTGTCTTATTACTCACGATCTATACCACACGTGGACCACCTCTTACGACCACCTGCTGGGCTGACCAACCGATTTACGGGTATAGTTCAAGGCTTTAAGACTCAACAAGGTCAAGCAGTAATTAAGTTCCTCAATTTTAATAACTCTAACACTCGATAGGGATTTAAAATTCATACTCAGATGGCTCTGATACCAGTGGCAGCAGGTAAGCAGATCTTATTTAAGAGCAACAGTTCCAAAAGCAGTATGAATAATAAACAGTAATAATACAGCAGTAATAAAGCAGTAATATAATAGACACAAAGTGAATAAAATTCTTGTTTGGAATTAATTTAAAGGCTTACAAGGGTAAGGAATTGTTGATTGTACGAACAATTCAGAATGAGGAGATTGCAAAGATGTATGCAAGAGGGGGCGATAATTCAAGCGTGCCTAATACATTGAAATGAAAGCTATTTATAGAATTCTGAATGAAGCTAGTCTATTACAAATTTGAAATCCGAGATTGGAATCCATTGATCTTGGCCTTTGAAAATCTGATCTTCAATCTTGTCCATTAATTGAATCCGTAGTGGGAGCTAGGACCCACTTAGTGGCTGCTTTGCTGAATTTTGAATCTTGAGTGGGAGCTGGGACCCACTTAGTGGCTGCTTTGTTGAAATTTGGAATTCTTAGTGGGAGCTGGGACCCACTTCATGCTGCTTTGTTGAAATTTGGAATTCTTAGTGGGAGCTGGGACCCACTATGTCGGCCTCTTTGTTGAATTAGTGGGAGCTTGGACCCACTATGAACTCTGCCATGCTGAATTTTGACATTTGAATGGGAGCTTGGACCCATATGAATTATTGTTCAGAAATCGAATGGATCCTGGCTATCTTGGAAAGGATCATCAATTGGTCCTGGTTGAATAGATTGTTGTTCTCTGGCATAAGCTCTATAGAATGCTAGAGCTCGTTGCATTTCTTCATTGTTATCTGGAAGTGGATTTGGAAATTGTGGAATTGGCCTTTGAATTGGACTGGGCCTTGCAATTGGGGTTGGTGCATTTGGAGTAGGAGGTGGTGAATAAATTCTTAATCTTTTTCCTGTCTCAAAATAATGGGTGACTCCTTTGCTGGAACAAGAGTCTGTTTTGAAATTGTTCCACCATTTTACTTTGAATTGCCGAATAAGAGATAAAGGATAAGAAGGATATACTGGTTTTACTTGGAAACTCCAAGCAAAAATCCAAGGTATCCTGAAGAATGAATGGAATAACATTTTCAAATCTTGGTCTTTGGAATTCTTCAAGAATTGTTTGCTAAGGGAATTAAAAGTCTGGAATCCTTCTGAAACTGTATTAGGATAAATTTCTTTGGTTGGTCCAAATTTGAACCACCAGTCTTGAAACCAATCTGGAAATATATTGTTGAATGTGGCATGGAAATTAATAAACCACGAGTGATCAAACGATCTAAGGTAGAACGTTCGATACCATGCATTCATGTAATCACCATAATTGTAGCCACTTGGAAAATAGTCAATTGAAAATGGGACTATAGAATGAATATTGGAAAATTGCTGGGGAGTCAGAATCTTTTTAATACACACTTTTGAATAATCAACCCTATTTGGGTCTTGTTTATTTTGAATATGGTTTAACTCAATAGATTGGGTGTCGACTAGAATAAGTTCATAATATTGTTGAGTTTTATGGATGTCATCAGTCATCCATAAACATGAGGGCTTGAATATATTTGACACAAATACTTTTAATTGTGGAACATCAGGTTCAGTAATGAAATGGGTGGTCACAATGTTTTCTGGGAATGGTATATCAAAATAAATTGTAGTAGGTGTGGAATGGCTGGATGATGCCTGAGAACCAGGCATAGGAGTTTGAGCTCTTCTTAATGGTACAAAATTTGAAGTTAAGGGTGGAATTTGGCTGGTAACCAACCTTGAATGTGGTGTCTGTGCTATGGTGGAATAAGGGATAGGAGGGAAGTCTTCTATTGGAATTGGTGAAGAAATTGATGGAGTAAGTGGTCTAGGATTTTGGTAATCCTTGCTGGATCTTGAATGACTCATGATTTCCTGTAAGAAATTCACGAGTTAAAAAATCAGGAATAAAATTATCTTTTCCTTTAATAAACTGAATATCGAAATCAAAAACTGATAAAATCCCTTGCCATCTGGCAAAGATTTGTTTAGAAACCAAATTTTTAACATCCTTTTGCAAAATATCTTTTGCTGATTTGCAATCAATATTTAATAAAAATCTTTTATTGTATAAATCATCTTGAAATTTTGAAATGCATAAAACTATGGATAAAACTTCTTTTTTAACTGTGGAATAATTCTTTTGAGTATCTGACCAAAATCCTAAATAATACCTTACTATGTTTATCTTATTTTCATGTTTTTGTTTTAATATACCTCCATAACCTAAATCAGATGCATCAGTCTCAACAATCATAAAAGCATCTGGATTTGGAATTCCTAAACATGGAAGTGACTTAGCTTTTAATTTTATCTCTTTTATTATTTGAGTGTGTTGATTAGTCCATTCTGGAGGATTATTCTTTAATCTTGCATATAGGGGTTTGCATAAAATTTTAATGTTGGGGAAAAAATCAGATATGTAATTGACACAACCTAAAAATCTTTGTAATTGAGTTTTATCTTTAATCTCATCTGGAAATTTGTTTGCAAACTCAATAGACCTTTGAATTGGTCTAATGGTTCCTAAATGGATATGAAAACCAAGAAATCTGACATTTGTTTGAAATAACTTCATTTTAGATTCTGAAATGACTAATCCATTAGTTTTTATGACTTTTAATAAAATGTATAAATGTTTAATATGCTGTTCTAATGTCTGAGAATAAACAAGTACATCATCAATATAAACTATAACAAATGTTGAATATGGATTGAAAATATCATTCATAATATTTTGAAATTCTGATGGTGCATTTTTAAGTCCAAATGGCATAACGTTCCATTCGTATTGGCCAAATGGTACTACAAATGCTGTTTTGTATTTATCTTTTTCATTTATTTGAATTTGCCAATAACCTGATTTTAAATCAAATTTTGAGAATATTTTTGCATTAGCTAACCTATTAATTAAATCTCTTTTGTTTGGAATAGGATATCTAATCCATTGTAAAACTTTGTTTAATGGTTTGTAATTGATAACTAATCTAGGAACTCCTCTTTCCTTTTCTGCATTTTTATTTACATAAAATGCTGAACAACTCCATGGGGATTTGCTTTTTCTGATTAATTTTCTTGTTAAAAGATCTTGAATTTCTTGTTTGCATAATTCTAATAAATCTTTATTCATCTGAATAGGTCTGGATTTTGTTGGAATATTTTGTTCACTGAATTCTTTTTCATAAGGTAAAGAAACTATATGCTTTTTCCTATCCCAAAAAGCATTGGGATGATTTGAACACACTTGGGTTTTAAATTCTTTTTCTACCATAGTAATTTGTTTGTTAGCTTTATTTAATTGTTCTTCTATATGTTTATAACTAAGTTCTTCCTTTAAATATGAAAGTTCTTTACTTTTATTGTTTAAAAGAAACAAATTTTTATAAATTGAATTAGTTTGTAATAAATGTAATTCTACCTGACTGGGTGGATTTAAAAAAGAAAATAATAATTTTTTCCCTAATATTTTTGTACTGATCCCTTGTTGGGTTTTCTTAAATGGGGTTATTTGATATAAAAATGGATTTCCTAATACTGCATCATAGGTTACATTTTCTAATATTAAAAATGAATGTTTAATAACATAATCATTATTACTAATAAATCCATTTGATAGTTTTTTCTTAATAGTCATTGGTGTTCCATTTGCAACTGCTAATTTTTCATTAGTCTTTTCTAAATATTTATTTGGAATGATGCCTGACCTAATACATGATTGATCAGCACCACTATCAATTAATGCTACAACTGTTGTACTAAAATCTTTAACTCCAATTGTAACTAATGAATACCATTTTCCATGTTGATTTTATTAATAGTATTAAAAAATTGCTGTTGTGTTGGAATGTCATGTGATATCATAATATCATTATCAGAAGTGGATGGCATATTGGGTTCTTGTAATGATAGTAATTTAACTTCTAGTTCTATGTCTTTATCTTTTAAATTATTGATTTCTGACTTAATTTGTGCCATGTCATTTTTTAATTGACTAATTTCTTTTCTAATATCTAAATATTCATTTGTGTGAATTTTCTTAGATGTTGTTGCTTTTTCCATTTCTGAATATTTTTTAAATGTTTTACTTAGACTAAATGCTTCTGTAATCACAGGCTTTTGTCCTTCTATTACAAAACCTTTTAACTTGTCTATATATTCATTTTTATCCTCAGAATTTTTCATTTTCTCTAACATTTTTAATACATAAAATGCTGAACAACTCCATGGGGATTTGCTTTTTCTGATTAATTTTCTTGTTAAAAGATCTTGAATTTCTTGTTTGCATAATTCTAATAAATCTTTATTCATCTGAATAGGTCTGGATTTTGTTGGAATATTTTGTTCACTGAATTCTTTTTCATAAGGTAAAGAAACTATATGCTTTTTCCTATCCCAAAAAGCATTGGGATGATTTGAACACACTTGGGTTTTAAATTCTTTTTCTACCATAGTAATTTGTTTGTTAGCTTTATTTAATTGTTCTTCTATATGTTTATAACTAAGTTCTTCCTTTAAATATGAAAGTTCTTTACTTTTATTGTTTAAAAGAAACAAATTTTTATAAATTGAATTAGTTTGTAATAAATGTAATTCTACCTGACTGGGTGGATTTAAAAAAGAAAATAATAATTTTTTCCCTAATATTTTTGTACTGATCCCTTGTTGGGTTTTCTTAAATGGGGTTATTTGATATAAAAATGGATTTCCTAATACTGCATCATAGGTTACATTTTCTAATATTAAAAATGAATGTTTAATAACATAATCATTATTACTAATAAATCCATTTGATAGTTTTTTCTTAATAGTCATTGGTGTTCCATTTGCAGCTGCTAATTTTTCATTAGTCTTTTCTAAATATTTATTTGGAATGATGCCTGACCTAATACATGATTGATCAGCACCACTATCAATTAATGCTACAACTGTTGTACTAAAATCTTTAACTCCAATTGTAACTAATGAATACCATTTTTCCATGTTGATTTTATTAATAGCATTAAAAAATTGCTGTTGTGTTGGAATGTCATGTGATATCATAATATCATTATCAGAAGTGGATGGCATATTGGGTTCTTGTAATGATAGTAATTTAACTTCTAGTTCTATGTCTTTATCTTTTAAATTATTGATTTCTGACTTAATTTGTGCCATGTCATTTTTTAATTGACTAATTTCTTTTCTAATATCTAAATATTCATTTGTGTGAATTTTCTTAGATGTTGTTGCTTTTTCCATTTCTGAATATTTTTTAAGTGTTTTACTTAGACTAAATGCTTCTGTAATCACAGGCTTTTGTCCTTCTATTACAAAACCTTTTAACTTGTCTATATATTCATTTTTATCCTCAGAATTTTTCATTTTCTCTAATATTTCTAATATTTCTTTTTTCTTATTTGAAAATTGATTTAACATATTTATAGTTGGAATTCTACAATTACAATCTGAATCACTAGAGTAATTTGATGTGGATTCATAATCTGAGTCTGAGTTATCTATGAATATATTCATTAATTTGGTTTTTAATTCTGAATCTTCTAGGGCATTAATTTTCTTTTCAGTTTTGCAATAATTTGCAGTATGACCAAACTTTTTACATTTATAACATTGAACATTCTTAAAATTACTTTGTTTTTTTCTTTTTGATTTTCCTTTTTTATCATCTTTTTTATAATAATCTTGATCTTTTTTGAAATAGTCTTTTTTATGAGATTTTCTTTGTTTAGACTTTTCTTTCTTTTTTAATTTTTTAAACCTTTTATATTGAGAAGATGGAGGTTTAATACCTGGAATACCAAATTGTTGACAAAATGATCCCATTTCTTTTCGTTCATTACCATACTTATGTTGAATTTTTAAATCTTGACATAAATTTAATGCTTCCTTCTTTATAAAATTACATATATGTCCAAATGTCATTAAATTGTAATTTATATTTTCTGTTCCTACTCTTTTCTTTAAACTAGTAAGTACTCTTTGTGAAAATAGTGTTGGTAATCCTGAAATAAATTTTTCTTTCCAGAATGGGGAATTTGAATCAGTTCTTCTATAAACCTGGGTTAAATATATATCTTTATACCATTTAAAATCACTTAATGTTGGACATCTTAAATTAGTTAAACTTATTCTTGAACTTTCTGTAGTATCCTCTGGGTCTCCTAAGAAATACATTGATATAACATAAACCAAATAAGTTGAACCGTCTTTAACTGTTGTTAATACTAAATTCTCATTTTCTCCTATTATTTCTTCTGTTTCATGCTCCATAATTTGTTGTTTATCATCTAAGGCTAAGTGGTTATCCCACCATCCTTTTAACTGACCAGTAAAGCCTGTTACAAGTAACATAACTATTTCTGGTTCAGCTAATCCTAATGAAGCTTTATAGGCCATTCTGGCCATGCCCATTTCTTGTAATAAATTTAATATTTGGTACTCAGATAAACCATCTATATTCCATTGATATATAGATGATCCATTGTAACTACTGAATGCTGGATTTTTTTCTTCAAATTGAAGGTCAGGAGGAGTAGGTCTTGGATAATAGGCCTTAGTCCTATGTTGTTTCCAATTATTTCCATAATTATTTAATTTATTAATACTATATGACATATCTCCTTGATCCTGGAATTGATCTTCTATTAATGAAATTTGTTGTAAAAATCTTTTGTTTTCTTTTGTATCATCTGAATAGTCTTCTGACTCTTCTGATTCTTCTTCTAAACTGGAATAAGTTTCTAAAAATTTTTCTTCTTCTGAATCTCCTGGATTGACTTGGGATATGACTCCTAATTGGGTTGAACTACTAGGTTTATCTGTAATCTGGATTTTAGTTTCTTTTTTATTTAATGATAATGAATCTTCCATTTTCTTAGTAAAAGGGGAAACCTGAAAATGAGGTTTATGACCTTTAATCACCTCTTGTTTGTTATCTATCTTAGTTGAAATAAAATCTACTTGGTTTGCTATAGTATGTAATAATTGATTAGAATAATTATTTTGTTCATAAATCTTTTTAATATCTGCTAAATTTGTTGTATCTAAATCAGTTCCTGGTCTACCAGTTTTGAATGGTGATGCAACTATTGTTGTTTCTTCAGTTGGAATATGTACTGACTGTAATGGTGGATGAATGGAACTTACTATTGTATTATTTGATAATTTCCATTTTTTATATAAATTTGACTGTACATTGATGACTGGAATTTCAGTAAAATTACTTTTCCTTATTATTTGCTCTGTTTTTAAATGATGTTCTAACCATAAAAAGAATTTCATTTTGCTTAATTGTTTTAGCTCTAAAAATTTATAAAATTCCTTTTTTAGTTTTTCTTTCATGTCATCATCAAATTTTTCAAACCAAATTCTTTTTGTGTTATTTTCTATGTTATAATAATCTTTATGGAATAGGATATCTAATCCATTGTAAAACTTTGTTTAATGGTTTGTAATTGATAACTAATCTAGGAACTCCTCTTTCCTTTTCTGCATTTTTATTTACATAAAATGTTGAACAACTCCATGGGGATTTGCTTTTTCTGATTAATTTTCTTGTTAAAAGATCTTGAATTTCTTGTTTGCATAATTCTAATAAATCTTTATTCATCTGAATAGGTCTGGATTTTGTTGGAATATTTTGTTCACTGAATTCTTTTTCATAAGGTAAAGAAACTATATGCTTTTTCCTATCCCAAAAAGCATTGGGATGATTTGAACACACTTGGGTTTTAAATTCTTTTTCTACCATAGTAATTTGTTTGTTAGCTTTATTTAATTGTTCTTCTATATGTTTATAACTAAGTTCTTCCTTTAAATATGAAAGTTCTTTACTTTTATTGTTTAAAAGAAACAAATTTTTATAAATTGAATTAGTTTGTAATAAATGTAATTCTACCTGACTGGGTGGATTTAAAAAAGAAAATAATAATTTTTTCCCTAATATTTTTGTACTGATCCCTTGTTGGGTTTTCTTAAATGGGGTTATTTGATATAAAAATGGATTTCCTAATACTGCATCATAGGTTACATTTTCTAATATTAAAAATGAATGTTTAATAACATAATCATTATTACTAATAAATCCATTTGATAGTTTTTTCTTAATAGTCATTGGTGTTCCATTTGCAGCTGCTAATTTTTCATTAGTCTTTTCTAAATATTTCTTCATGGATTTTAATCGAATAAGCTTTATTGAATTCTAATAACCCTTGTTGGTAGATAGATTTTAATGTTTTACTTGGTAAAATCTGTTGAATTTCATGACTTTGTAAAATATTTGATGAAAACGAAGATGAAGAAGATGATGCTGTTCCTGTAACAGCAGTACTAGAACTTCCAAATAAGAATTTCTTTATCCTTTCTCCCATGTCTTTGTTATTTAAACTGATTCGTTAATTACTGTCACGACTCACGAATTGTCTTATTACTCACGATCTATACCACACGTGGACCACCTCTTACGACCACCTGCTGGGCTGACCAACCGATTTACGGGTATAGTTCAAGGCTTTAAGACTCAACAAGGTCAAGCAGTAATTAAGTTCCTCAATTTTAATAACTCTAACACTCGATAGGGATTTAAAATTCATACTCAGATGGCTCTGATACCAGTGGCAGCAGGTAAGCAGATCTTATTTAAGAGCAACAGTTCCAAAAGCAGTATGAATAATAAACAGTAATAATACAGCAGTAATAAAGCAGTAATATAATAGACACAAAGTGAATAAAATTCTTGTTTGGAATTAATTTAAAGGCTTACAAGGGTAAGGAATTGTTGATTGTACGAACAATTCAGAATGAGGAGATTGCAAAGATGTATGCAAGAGGGGGCGATAATTCAAGCGTGCCTAATACATTGAAATGAAAGCTATTTATAGAATTCTGAATGAAGCTAGTCTATTACAAATTTGAAATCCGAGATTGGAATCCATTGATCTTGGCCTTTGAAAATCTGATCTTCAATCTTGTCCATTAATTGAATCCGTAGTGGGAGCTAGGACCCACTTAGTGGCTGCTTTGCTGAATTTTGAATCTTGAGTGGGAGCTGGGACCCACTTAGTGGCTGCTTTGTTGAAATTTGGAATTCTTAGTGGGAGCTGGGACCCACTTCATGCTGCTTTGTTGAAATTTGGAATTCTTAGTGGGAGCTGGGACCCACTATGTCGGCCTCTTTGTTGAATTAGTGGGAGCTTGGACCCACTATGAACTCTGCCATGCTGAATTTTGACATTTGAATGGGAGCTTGGACCCATATGAATTATTGTTCAGAAATCGAATGGATCCTGGCTATCTTGGAAAGGATCATCAATTGGTCCTGGTTGAATAGATTGTTGTTCTCTGGCATAAGCTCTATAGAATGCTAGAGCTCGTTGCATTTCTTCATTGTTATCTGGAAGTGGATTTGGAAATTGTGGAATTGGCCTTTGAATTGGACTGGGCCTTGCAATTGGGGTTGGTGCATTTGGAGTAGGAGGTGGTGAATAAATTCTTAATCTTTTTCCTGTCTCAAAATAATGGGTGACTCCTTTGCTGGAACAAGAGTCTGTTTTGAAATTGTTCCACCATTTTACTTTGAATTGCCGAATAAGAGATAAAGGATAAGAAGGATATACTGGTTTTACTTGGAAACTCCAAGCAAAAATCCAAGGTATCCTGAAGAATGAATGGAATAACATTTTCAAATCTTGGTCTTTGGAATTCTTCAAGAATTGTTTGCTAAGGGAATTAAAAGTCTGGAATCCTTCTGAAACTGTATTAGGATAAATTTCTTTGGTTGGTCCAAATTTGAACCACCAGTCTTGAAACCAATCTGGAAATATATTGTTGAATGTGGCATGGAAATTAATAAACCACGAGTGATCAAACGATCTAAGGTAGAACGTTCGATACCATGCATTCATGTAATCACCATAATTGTAGCCACTTGGAAAATAGTCAATTGAAAATGGGACTATAGAATGAATATTGGAAAATTGCTGGGGAGTCAGAATCTTTTTAATACACACTTTTGAATAATCAACCCTATTTGGGTCTTGTTTATTTTGAATATGGTTTAACTCAATAGATTGGGTGTCGACTAGAATAAGTTCATAATATTGTTGAGTTTTATGGATGTCATCAGTCATCCATAAACATGAGGGCTTGAATATATTTGACACAAATACTTTTAATTGTGGAACATCAGGTTCAGTAATGAAATGGGTGGTCACAATGTTTTCTGGGAATGGTTTATCAAAATAAATTGTAGTAGGTGTGGAATGGCTGGATGATGCCTGAGAACCAGGCATAGGAGTTTGAGCTCTTCTTAATGGTACAAAATTTGAAGTTAAGGGTGGAATTTGGCTGGTAACCAACCTTGAATGTGGTGTCTGTGCTATGGTGGAATAAGGGATAGGAGGGAAGTCTTCTATTGGAATTGGTGAAGAAATTGATGGAGTAAGTGGTCTAGGATTTTGGTAATCCTTGCTGGATCTTGAATGACTCATGATTTCCTGTAAGAAATTCACGAGTTAAAAAATCAGGAATAAAATTATCTTTTCCTTTAATAAACTGAATATCGAAATCAAAAACTGATAAAATCCCTTGCCATCTGGCAAAGATTTGTTTAGAAACCAAATTTTTAACATCCTTTTGCAAAATATCTTTTGCTGATTTGCAATCAATATTTAATAAAAATCTTTTATTGTATAAATCATCTTGAAATTTTGAAATGCATAAAACTATGGATAAAACTTCTTTTTTAACTGTGGAATAATTCTTTTGAGTATCTGACCAAAATCCTAAATAATACCTTACTATGTTTATCTTATTTTCATGTTTTTGTTTTAATATACCTCCATAACCTAAATCAGATGCATCAGTCTCAACAATCATAAAAGCATCTGGATTTGGAATTCCTAAACATGGAAGTGACTTAGCTTTTAATTTTATCTCTTTTATTATTTGAGTGTGTTGATTAGTCCATTCTGGAGGATTATTCTTTAATCTTGCATATAGGGGTTTGCATAAAATTTTAATGTTGGGGAAAAAATCAGATATGTAATTGACACAACCTAAAAATCTTTGTAATTGAGTTTTATCTTTAATCTCATCTGGAAATTTGTTTGCAAACTCAATAGACCTTTGAATTGGTCTAATGGTTCCTAAATGGATATGAAAACCAAGAAATCTGACATTTGTTTGAAATAACTTCATTTTAGATTCTGAAATGACTAATCCATTAGTTTTTATGACTTTTAATAAAATGTATAAATGTTTAATATGCTGTTCTAATGTCTGAGAATAAACAGGTATATCATCAATATAAACTATAACAAATGTTGAATATGGATTGAAAATATCATTCATAATATTTTGAAATTCTGATGGTGCATTTTTAAGTCCAAATGGCATAACGTTCCATTCGTATTGGCCAAATGGTACTACAAATGCTGTTTTGTATTTATCTTTTTCATTTATTTGAATTTGCCAATAACCTGATTTTAAATCAAATTTTGAGAATATTTTTGCATTAGCTAACCTATTAATTAAATCTCTTTTGTTTGGAATAGGATATCTAATCCATTGTAAAACTTTGTTTAATGGTTTGTAATTGATAACTAATCTAGGAACTCCTCTTTCCTTTTCTGCATTTTTATTTACATAAAATGCTGAACAACTCCATGGGGATTTGCTTTTTCTGATTAATTTTCTTGTTAAAAGATCTTGAATTTCTTATTTGCATAATTCTAATAAATCTTTATTCATCTGAATAGGTCTGGATTTTGTTGGAATATTTTGTTCACTGAATTCTTTTTCATAAGGTAAAGAAACTATATGCTTTTTCCTATCCCAAAAAGCATTGGGATGATTTGAACACACTTGGGTTTTAAATTCTTTTTCTACCATAGTAATTTGTTTGTTAGCTTTATTTAATTGTTCTTCTATATGTTTATAACTAAGTTCTTCCTTTAAATATGAAATTTCTTTACTTTTATTGTTTAAAAGAAACAAATTTTTATAAATTGAATTAGTCTGTAATAAATGTAGTTCTACCTGACTAGGTGGATTTAGAAAAGAGAATAATAATTTCTTTCCGAATATTCTTGTACTGATTCCTTGTTGAGTTTTCTTGAAAGGAGTTATTTGATACAAAAATGGATTTCCTAATACTGCATCATAAGTTACATTTTCTAAAATTAAGAATGAATGTTTAATAAAGTAATCATTATTACTAATAAATCCATTTGACAATTTTTTCTTAATAGTCATTGGGGTTCCATTTGCAGCTGCTAATTTTTCATTAGTTTTTTCTAAATATTTGCTTGGAATGATGCCTGACCTAATACATGATTGATCAGCACCACTATCAATTAATGCTACAACTGTTGTACTAAAATCTTTGGCACCAATTGTAACTAATGAATATCATTTTTCCATATTAATTTTATTAATTGTATTAAAAAATTGTTGTTGTGTTGGAATGTCATGTGATATCATAATATCATTGTCAGAAGTAGATGGCATATTAGGTTCTTGTAATGATAATAATTTAACTTCTAATTCTATGTCTTTATCTTTTAAATTATTTATTTCTGACTTAGTCTGTGCCATTTCATTTTTTAATTGACTAATTTCTTTTCTAATTTCTAAATAATCATCTGTATGTGTTTTTCTGGATGTTGAAGCTTTTTCTATTTCTGAATATTTTTTAAGTGTTTTGCTTAGACTAAAGGCTTCTGTAATTACAGGCTTTTGCCCTTCTACTACAAAACCTTTTAATTTGTCTATGTATTCATTTTTATCTTCAGAATTTTTCATTTTTTCGAGTATTTCTAATATTTCTTTTTTCTTATTTGAAAATTGATTTAACATATTTATAGTTGGAATTCTACAATTACAATCTGAATTACTAGAGTAATCTGATGTGGATTCATAATCTGATTCTGAGTTATCTATCAAAATATTCAGTAATTTACTTTTTAATTCGAAATCTTCTAAAGCATTAATTTTCTTTTCAGTTTTGCAATAATTTGCAGTATGTCCAAACTTTTTACATTTATAACATTGAATACTTTTAAATTTGCTTTGTTTTTTTCTTTTTGATTTTCCTTTTATATCATCTTTCTTATAATAGTCTTGATCTTTTTTGAAATATTCTTTTTTATGAGATTTTCTTTGTTTAGACTTTTCTTTCTTTTTTAATTTTTTAAATCTTTTATATTGAGATGATGGAGGTTTAATGCCTGGAATACCAAATTGTTGACAAAATGATCCCATTTCTTTTCGTTCATTACCATACTTATGTTGAATTTTTAAATCTTGACATAAATTTAATGCTTCTTTCTTTATAAAATTACAGATATGTCCAAATGTCATTAAATTATAATTTATATTTTCTGATCCTACTCTTTTCTTTAAACTGGTAAGTATTCTTTGTGAAAATAATGTTGGTAGTCCTGAAATAAATTTTTCTTTCCAAAATGGGGAATTTGAATCAGTTCTTCTATAGACCTGGGTTAAATATATGTCTTTATACCATTTAAAATCACTTAATGTTGGGCATCGTAAATTAGTTAGACTTATTCTTGAACTTTCTGTTGAATCCTCTGGGTCTCCTAAGAAATACATTGATATAACATAAACTAAATAAGTAGAACCATCCTTAATTGTTGTCAACACTAAATTCTCATTTTCTCCTATTATTTCTTCTGTTTCATGTTCCATAATTTGTTGTTTGTCTTCTAAGGCTAAGTGGTTATCCCACCATCCTTTTAACTGACCAGTAAAGCCTGTTACAAGCAACATAACTATTTCTGGTTCAGCTAATCCTAATGAAGCTTTATAGGCCATTCGGGCCATGCCCATTTCTTGTAATAAATTTAATATTTGATATTCAGATAATCCATCTATATTCCATTGATAGATAGATGATCCATTGTAACTACTAAATGCTGGATGCTTTTCTTCAAATTGAATATCAGGAGGAGTTGGTCTGGGATAATATGCTTTAGTACTATGCTGTTTCCAATTATTTCTATAATTATTTAATTTATTAATATTGTATGTAATGTCTCCTGGGTCCTGGAATTGGTCTTCTATTAAAGAAATATGTTGCAAGAATCTTTTGTTTTTTGTATCAGTTGAATATCCTTCTGATTCTTCTGTTTCTTCTTCTAAACTTGAATAAGTTTCTAAAAATTTTTCTTCTTCTGAATCTCCTGGATTGACTTGGGATATAACTCCTAATCGGGTTGAACTACTTGGTTTGTCTGTAATTTGTATCTTATTATCTTTTTTATTTAATGATAATGAATCTTCCATTTTCTTAGTAAAAGGGGAAACCTGAAAATGAGGTTTATGACCTTTAATTATCTCTTGTTTGTTATCTAACTTGGTTGAAATAAAATCTACTTGGTTTGCTATCGTATGTAACAATTGATTAGAATAATTATTTTGTTCATAAATCTTTTTAATATCTGACAAATTTGTTGTATCTAAATCAGTTCCTGGTCTACCAGTTTTGAATGGTGATGCAACTATTGCTGTTTCTTCAGTAGTGATATGTACTGATTGTAAGGGTGGATGAATAGAACTTACTACTGTATTATTTGATAACTTCCATTTTTTATATAAATTTGACTGTACATTAATGACTGGAATTTCAGTAAAATTACTCTTTCTTATTATTTGTTCTGTTTTTAAATGATGTTCTAACCATATAAAGAATTTCATTTTACTTAATTGTTTTTGTTCCAGAAATTGATAAAATTCCTTTTTTAGTTTTTCTTTTATTTCATTGTCTAATTTTTCAAACCATATTCTATTTGATTTATTTTCTATGTCATAATAGTCTTTATTTAAATATTCTTTATCTATTTTAAATTCTTTATTAATACTTGACATCATATTAATTTCTGAATGCCTCATTTGACTTAATGTAGGTGAACCTATGGATGAACTCGTATCAGGAATTATTTCTGGCAATGGAGTGGAATATCTAACTCTGGTTTCATTAATACCAGATGGAATATCAGAAGTGGAGTGCCTATGTGAATAATCTTGATGATATAAATCTTGTTGGGGGAATTGTCTTGATGAATATCTGCTAGACATAGATTTATTGAATGATATTAATACTTTTCCATTTTCTTGTTCTTCCATTCTAGATGGTTCTGTAATTCTTATGTTCCTCTGAATACTTAATGGTCTTTCAGCTAATATTTCTACTGGAATAGTGATCTCAGTCCATTTTAATAGTTTAGGTGTTTCTATTGTAATATTATCAGAATTTGTATTTACAAATACCGATTCATCTTTCTCTGTTGGATTTAACCTAAGTGCTGTTGGAATCATAGACTGCATTAGTTTGAAATAAACTCTATAAATTAATACAAAATTTTCTGTATTACTTACAATTCTATCTTGTTTTAATTGAATATCTAATTTTAATGATTCCATTATGTTTGGATCTGACAAGCTTACTGAATAATTAGGAATGCAATCAAATCTTATTGTACCATTACAAATATTAGTTTGTACCATAGCCAATATTGAATCTTGGTATTTAACTAATCTATCATCTCTTAATGCCATAAATATTGGAGTATCAATTCCTAATCTAACTAATGGATGTAGTGCTATTTGGATTAGTCCAAAATGTAAAAACCTATATCCTTGTTCTCTATACTTTGAAATAGCTTGTTTAGATAATAATCTTATAGATTGTACTTCTTGATTCATGGGTAATATTTCTTCATGGATTTTAATCGAATAAGCTTTATTAAATTCTAATAACCCTTGTTGGTATATAGATTTTAATGTTTTACTTGGTAAAATTTGTTGAATTTCATGACTTTGTAAAACATTTGATGAAAATGAAGATGATGAAGATGAAGTTGTTCCTGTAACAGCAGTACTAGAACTTCCAAATAAGAATTTCTTTATCCTTTCTCCCATGTCTTTGTTATTTCAACTGATTCATTAATTACTGTCACGACTCACGTATTGTCTTCTTACTCACGATCTATACCACACGTGGACCACCTCTTACGACCACCTGCTGGGCTGACCAACCGATTTACGGGTATAGTTCAAGGCTTTAAGACTCAACAAGGCCAAGCAGTAATTAAGTTCCTCAATTAAAATAACTCTAACACTCGATAGGGATTTAAAATTCATACTCAGATGGCTCTGATACCATTGACAGCAGGTAAGCGGATCTTATAATAGCAGGTAAATCATAAAAAGTAAATACAGAGTATATATTTTTATATTTATATGTTTATATATGTATATATTTATATATATATATATATATATATATATATATATATATATATATTTATATTTATATTTATATATATTTATGTGTATAAATATTTATATATATATATATATGTGGATATATATATATTTATATTTATATGTATATATTTATATTTATATATATTTATTTATTTATATTTATATATATTTTTATATTTATATGTATATATATGTATATATATTTATATTTATATTTATATTTATATTTATTTATTTATATATATTTTTATATTTTTATATTTTTATATATTTTTATTTATATATATATTTATATATTTATATTTATATATTTATATTTATATTTTTATGTATATATTTATATTTATATATATATGTATATATTTATTTATATATTTATTTATTTATATTTATGTATATATTTATATTTATATTTATATATATGTATAGAGTCCGTCTCTTGAAAGACGGTCTTTCCATAAGTTATGGAAAGACCAAGGTTTAAAGTGTAAATTAGAAGAAATTAAGATACAATTTTTGGGTTGCATGAACCGGGTTATAAATTTTATAACTACTACATGTTTCATACTAAAACTTTAATATTGCAACTAAGACCTTTTACCTTTTATTATTCTAATCAAACCCCGTCTTTCCATAAGCTTATGGAAAGACCGTCTTTCCCAAGACTTTGCCATATGTATATATTTATGTATATACTGTTGTTAAAGTAGCCGAGTGGAGTACGCGCCATGAGGACGCAATGCGTCCTCTCTTAATTTTGTGGGAAAATTTTTTTTCAGGAGTATGAGGATGCATTACCCTAATACGTCCTCCACCATGCTCTCCATTTTCCAGTGCCACCATACCCACGTCCAACATTCAAATATTTAGCATACTAAAATCAAGAACTCTAAGTGTTTGGTAAATAAGGTATTTGGTAAATAGTTTTTCAGCTTGTTTTTAGTTTTTGAACTTTCATTCTGCCAGTATTTGGTACTGAAAAAGTTCAGGGCATTTCCATAAGTTTATATATGGTTACTTTTATTGTAATTTTTTATTATAACTTAAATTAAGTAATAAAATGAATTTGAATGTGAAAATATAAAAATATATAATATAAAAAATATTTTAAAATTTTAAATTTAGCATGTTATTTAACAAATGCAGTATATAACCTTATGGATAGGTCGCCTGTCAGGAGACCCACTCAACAATTAATTTCTCATTAGATGCAAAAAAAATGTTGAAATAAAAAAATTGCTTTTATCATTGAAATAAATAAATAAAAAAGTGTTGACGACAGGTAACTTTTTAGCTTTATTTTTGAAATTTTAATTTAATTATTATATTTTGTATTAAATAATTGGGATATATACAAACATGACCATACTTAAGTGTCAATATAGCTCTCAGATAATTTTTAGTGTAAAAATAACCCTAACTAGTTGATGAAGTGTCAATATAACCCTATAATACAATTCACGGCGTTGAACGACATTGATTGCACATAAAATGACTAAAATGCCCTTTAATATAAAACCTATAGGTGTTAAGACAATTTTACCCTTAGACCACCACCTACACCGCCAGGCCACCACCACTGCCCCGCCTCCACCCGGCCACCACCACCACCCCCTCCAGCTAGCCCCGCCACCACTCCCACCCCCTTCGACATGACCTTTTTCCTGAGACCGGGCTTTCCCCTTTTCACGATCGCCACTGCACCACCGCCGCGCTTGTCCATTCCCAATCTCACTGATTCCGGTGTCCCGATGGCATCCTGCGACGTCCCGATGGCGACTGTAGCACGCCACCACACTACAGCCCAGCCTCGCCTCGCCTTGCCACCGCGCTCCAACCCAGCCCCACCCAGTCAAAACCCAAATCTGGGTATGAAATCCCCCGCTACCACCTATCCCACATGCCACTACCCGTAGCTCGACACCACCTAACCTAGCCCACTCGCCGATCGCCACCACCCAACCCAGTCCACCCACTGCCTGTCACCACCATACCCAGCCTACCGGACACTCCCCACCACCCAAGCAAATAAGAAGAGAAAAGAAGAAATGAGAGGAAGTTGTGAGGAGGAAGAAGAGGCTACTGCGTGGATGAAGAAAAGAAAATATGAAAGAGGAAGAAAATTATGGCTTTAGGCCATTAGGGGGTATGAAGTTAATTTCAATCATTTTTGTATTTTTATTTTTTTTACAGAGGGGTAAAATGGTGTTTCACCGAATTCCAACCTAAATATGCCGAAATTGGTACATTTGCACTTAAGTTAACTATCTAGGGTTATATTGGCACTTTCAATTATCAAAATGTTATACTGGCACTTATGTGAATTATGTAGGGTTATACAAGCACTTTTCTATAATGGAACTAAAATGCAAGACATTGCATTGTGGTTAACGGAGGGCTTTTGAGCAATTAGTTAAAAATTATTTTTCATTCGCAGGTTGTGTAAAAAAATTATTATAGGCCAAGCATATTTTCTCCTGACTCTTTAGTTTGTTTTCACCAGCCATTTTTTTTTCTAAATATCTAGAATCTGTCAGAAATTCTGACACTTCCTTGATGATGAGATGCTTCAATAATGGATGATGTGCTTATTTTAACTCTACCTCTCGTGCCCCTAGAATTGCGATTTCTGTCTTTTGTTTCTGGTTGTCTTTCACTTGGAGGGAATTTATCTTGTTACGACTTTCAAATGGGGATTGTATTCAGCTTTTGTATTCTGCCGATCGAATCTCTGTCGATGCTGCAATGAATTATTATTCATTAGTTTCTGATTGTCCCCGATGCGCATTGAATCTCTTGTTATGTTCTTCTCATCAGACTACGCCTCGGTCGATTGGACGAGCTTGTTGTTTAGGTCGTCATAACCGACCGAATGGATCACACCACTAAATGGAGAAAGACATGTGCTGAAATTCCCAAGAAGAGAAGTTTAGGATGCTCGCCGCGCAGAAGAAGACTGATGCCAATAGAAGAAAACACTACTACAAAAATGACTTTTAATTTTTTCCTCATTGACTTCGATAGTGCTAATAGTTGAAAATAAAAGTTCTTTTACTTTGATTATTAGAAAAATAGAATTAAAAAAGTTGTTTTAACTTTGGTTTTCAAAAAACTGAAGTCAAAAGATGTCTTTTGACTTTGGTTGTAAAAAAAACCGAAGTGAAAAGATGTTCGCTGACTTCGATTGTAAAAAAACTGAAGTGAAAATATGTCCTTTGTTCGGGTATAAAAATCGAAGTAAGAATCCACAACGGAGACCCTACCAGCGTCATTTAAAATCGTATTTAATCCTACTTGACTTGGTTTTCACTTCTTTTTATTTCTCACCTGTGTAAATTTGATGAGGGTTACGTCAATCTTTCCCTCTGCTCTATTTCCTTCTCTATTGTTGAGGGCTACGTGACCATTGGGGGTATGAAGATTGGAGACACTCTCAAATTTTAGCGAAGTAAGAAATTAATGATTTCATGCTATTAAATTTATGGGTAGAATGTAGAAACTTCCATATTGTTGTCAATTTTATATGAATAACATGTAGTTTACGTAACTCATATGAAAAAACTCATCCTCAATTTGTTGGAATGTAGGTTTTGTCATGGATAGAAGCCCTTGTTATAGTGAAGATCGTAGAAGTACGAAGTACAAAGAATTTGTATCTATGTTCATCAAGCACGCATTCGAGAATGCGGAAAAAAAACATTTTTATTGTCCATGTAAGAAGTGTCGTAACACAAAAAAAATACAAGGACTCCAATGGGTTGAGAGATTATTTGAATTTACATGGTTTTGATGTGACCTATACAACATGGTTTTGGCATGGGGAGGGTGGTGATGACCCAAATGAAATAATTGAGGAGACCCAAGATGATAGGTTGGATGATATAGTTGAGGAAGTGGTGAGAAATTTTGGTGGTAAACCAGAAAAAAATTCTTCGTTGCAACACAAAATGAGACACTTTTGTACCCTGGCTACCCGGAAGGACTGACCGTGTTGAAGGTGTCGTTGAAATTGATGAATGTGAAAGCAAAGTATTCTTAGAGGTTGTTTGGTATATGGTGAGTTATATGGTAAATACAAATTCCAAGGATTTTGAAATAGGTTGAGTTGTTTGGTTGGCAAAAAATATGAAAATTGTAGGAATTTACAATTGCGGAGTAAGTTAAAGTTCCTACACAAGCTGGGAAGTTTCTTGCCGAGGACCCCCTCGGTCAGTCACAATTCCTTCATTATTTTACTGTGTTTTCCCTTTTTTTCCCAATTCGGATCCTCTACACCACTTTTTCTATGCTATTTGGTGCGCCACAACTTTGCCGACATCGTTTTATGTCCTTGGAAGTCATATTTTACTTTTTATTTTTCACGTAGTTTTGTAAGATAATTTGATTATTTTATTTTAATATTTATCCATTCCCTTGTTTTATTCCAATATTTATTCATTCATAATCTAATAACAAAAATTCATAAAACTAATTAAATATAATAAAATATATTTTTTTTTATTGTGTTATATTTTGGGTGAGTTAAGATCTAACTTACTTTCCTTTTCCATGTCGAATGTTTGAAGATTTTGATATGTGAATGTTGAAAAACATATATATATATATATATATATATATATATATATATAGTTGGATTTTGTAGGAAATGGATGAAGTAAACCAAACAACGTGCATGTAGATAAATCCTAGGAAATTCTTTCACGTGCAACCAAACAAACAATATGTATTTCCTAGGAATTTGATTAGGGATTTAACTTCCCGTGAAATGCAAATTCCTCCATGAATTGAATTCCCAGACAAACCAAACGACATCTTACTCTGATGTAGGATTTTTTGCTTTGTTTAAACTTGTGAAAGGTGTGTTACCACCCGGTAACGAACTCCCGAATAAATTATGAGGCAAATTTTTCTATGTCCTATGGGTATGGAATAATAGAAGATACACGCATATCATAACGATTGCATCATGTACAGGAAGGATTATGCCGAAGACACGTGTTGTTTGAAATGCAAGAGTCCAAGGTACTAAATGAAGGAGGTAGATGATTTTGGTGGTGATGCGAATTTGGGGGAGCGTACAAAATGTGTCCCGACTAAGGTTATTTGGTATCTCCCCATCATTCCACATTTGGTGGAGGAAGATGACGTGATACGACATCCCACAGATAGAGATCAGTGGAAGAAAATAGACATTTCCAAAGTTTGGTGCGGATGCACGTAATCTGAGGTTGGGATTGTACATGGATGGGATGAATATTTTACAGCCTGTGATGCTAATGATTTGCAGCCTGCCTCTTTAGTTGTGTGTGATAAGGAAGTATGTTATGTTGTCTTTAATAATTTTTTTGTCCAAAACAATCTAGCAATGACATAGATGTTTTCTTAGCGTTATTGATAGATGACCTTCAACTACTTTGTAAACCCGATGGTGTAACGGTTTTTTATGCGTAACAAATGCCAAGTTTGATCTTTGAGCCATGTTGTTTTGCACGGTAAATGACTTCCCCTCATGTGGGAATCTTTTGGGATATTTCATAAAAGGTCATATGGTGCCCCATTTGTATGTCGAACACAGATTACTGCCAATTGAAACATGGTTGTAAGGCAGTATACCTTGGTCATCAAAGATGGCTCCCAGATGGTCATCGATGGAGAAATTAGAGACACGCATTTAATGGGAATGTGGAGACACGAGCACCACCTGAAATTTTGAGTGGGGAGACGATCTTGGATTCTTTAGAGCATTCAACAATGATTTTGGGAAAAGATAAAAGAGATAAAAAATTGATGGTAGTTGGAAGAAGAAATCATGTTTTTAGCTTCCATATTGGTCTACATTAGAAGTTAGACATTGTCTTGATGTCATTCATATTGGGAAAAAAATGTATGTGACTATGTGGTTGGAACTCTTCTTAATATTCCGGGGGAAATGAAAGATGGAGTGAAAGTCAGGAAAGACCTAGTAGAAAATGGTATTAGAAAAAATCAAAAACTGGTGAAAGGGGGTAAGAAGACATACCTGTCGGCAGCATGTTATTCCATCTCAAAGGCTGAGAAAGGAATAATTTGTTCTTGTTTGCTGTTACTGTTCTGATGAGATACTCTTAAAAAATTAGCAATATTGTGACAAAGAATGAATTACGATTAGAAAGTATGAAATTGTATGATTTTCACTGTTTGCTTCAAGAATTTTTTTTCCCCTATTTCTATTATACCAGCCATGCCTACACATGTGGGGAAATGTATTACAAGGTTATGTAGCTTCTTTAGATCTATATGTTGTAAAGTGATTTGTGTTGGAAAAACTGCAGGATGAAATTTCAATTATTCTTTGTGAGATGGAGTTGTACTTCCCTCCCACTTTTTCTGATATAATGGTTCATTTTTAGTTCATGTTGTTCGGGAGATAAAGCTATGTGGCCAAGCATTTCTCAGGTGGATGTATTCTTTTGAGCGGTATATGAAGATATTTAAAGGATATATGAAAAATCCATATCGACCTGATGCTAGTATAGTACAGAGGTATGTGACGGAAAAGGCCATATAATATTGCATGGATTTCTTGTCTAATGAACAATCTGTGGGAATTCCAAACTCACGACATGCTGATAGAGTGGCTAGGAAGGAAATATGTCAAGCAACAACTATGAATTTGTCAGCAAATGAAATATTGAAAGCTCATTTATATGTGTTTCATAATTCCGATGTGGTGCAATCTTATGTTCCATCAAAGAATCATATTGTATGAAAAACATATTTTGACCAAACATAATGGCACATTTGTGTACTGGTTACGCAAAAAAATTATGGGGGAAGGTCATGCTGATGCTCTCTATTGGTTGGCGTTTATGCCTAGTTCAAGATTTTTGTCATATAGTGGTTATGATATGAACGAGTACACTTTCTCAACCTCTTCATGGGATAAGAAAACTTCTACCCAAAAATTGTGGCGTGAGTCTTGTGTCAGAAGCTTTACATATGAGCAGTGCAAAGGACAAGAAACCAGTTTATGGCCAAATGTCATACTATGGAGTTATCAAAGAGATATTGGAGTTAGAATATTAGTTTCAAGGTCCCACTATTCAAATGGAAGTGGGTTGATAACAATGGAGGTGTACTTGTAGATGAACTTGGCTTCATAATTGTAGATCTTTGAAGGACTGGTTTCAAGTCTGATCGTTATATTCTTGCTTCACCGGGAGAGCAGGTGTTTTACATTGAGGATCCAAGTGACACTAGCAAGTCAATAGTAATACAATAGTAATAATGATACGGTTTACCAACGTTCGCTTCATGATATTGGTGAAGTCACATTCGATACCAACGGAGACATTGCTAGTGACGAAATATAAATTGTCAACTTGATTTTAAGAAATGACCGTAATGCAGGAGCATGGATTGAGAAGAAGCAGAATGCACAAAAGAAAAGGAGAAAAGGGGAACAGAGTCATCATGCATGAATTACTTTTAAAAACACCAAATTTATTAAATATCTTGTAACAATATTTTGAAGAAAGTTAACAAGGTGTTTATTTATGATTTGTGTTGATATATATATATATATATATATATATATATATATATTAGTTATTGTTACTTTCTATAATTTTTCCATGTTTAATATTCGAAAAGGACCGTGTCAACTAGTAAACACTCGATATGAATAGAAAATTTTAGGTGATTTTGGTTCCTATGAAACCAAAACACCGATATTGGTGACCAGGTTTTGGTTCACTCAAAATTGGAAAAGATAGCCTACCGATATCGGCCCATTTATTCTACAATGTGGCAGTTTCTGAGCAAGGCTATTAGATGACATCAGTGAGGTTTCAGGTCACCCAAAACCACAGAAGAAAGCCCACCGATGTCGGTCGTTCCAAATTAAAATTAATTTTTTTAGGTCTTCAAATGAACCTGACATCAGAGTGTTTTATAGTGTCGATGAACAGCCAATTGGTAAGCACAAAATGCATCACGACATCAATCTAACATTAATTTAGAAATAACATATCTAAAGCACCAACTATACAAGTTAATCCTTATCACCATCATTCATAAAGATATACATATATCTATAGCCAAAAAATTTAACTACTTTCATCATCAAAACGCATAATTCTAACAATACAAATACAAAACCAAACATATGCCAACAATTCCTCATGTTTCTCATCATCAAAATACATTTAGAGAGAAATATTCAAGAAAATGCTACATTATGAACTACTCAATCTCACCCTCACCCTCACCCTCACCCTCACCCTCACTCTCATCACCATAATCATTCTCTTCACTCCCCCTCCTTCACTATCATCGCTACCATCACTCTCACTTTCATATATATCATTTTTAGTGATTTCATCATCGTCCTCAACCTCCTCATCATCTATCCCAGCTTGTCCCTTCAACCTGTCAAACATCCTTCTACAACTTGTCCATGCTACTTTGCAACCTCTTCATCTGACCACACAAACCGGATAATGTTTTCGTAATTCTGCTCCAATATGACCTAGGGTGGCCTACATGTTATAAAAATAAGACTAAATTATTTTTTTAGTCTCTTGCACATTTGCCAATACCTTCTTTTGGTCCCCGAGGTCAAAACCGCATTTAATCGGCCAGTAGCATTCTAAAATTGAATATTTTTGTCTCCGGAGGCGGTTTTCAGGTAGGAAAATGGTTTTTTGGTATAGACAGGGGTATTTTAGTAATTTCACTAATTAAAAAACCTTTAAAAATAAATAATCAAAATTGAAAAAAAAATGAGCGCGTGAAGCCACACACTAAAAAAATTTTGGGCTGGTGACATAACACGTGAAACCCACACACCGTCTTTCTCCTGCCTTAGCTATGGTTTCTCCAGTGATGTCATCAATTCGTCTTCTCCATTGCAAATCACCGTCTCTCTCCATCTTCTCCGTCGCGAAACGCCATAGATTCGTTTTCTCCATCGAGTCATCTCTATCGAGGGTTTAGCACTGATGAGGATGAAGAGGTTTTTTTGACACAGCGGGGCTCCACCTTGTTCCAGTCGAACGACGTGAGCGACACGCAATCTAGTCTTGTTGTTGCTGAGCTTTGCGATTGGCTCGATGGAGGCACCGTCGTCACAAATCTCCTTCGTCATCGGGTTTTGGTGGTTAACAACATGTGGCAAGGGTTTTTTGGCATCAGTGGTGGTGGGAGATGGAGGAGATGACGAGGGTTTTGGTATTGGCGTCACCGATAGTGGGGGACGGAGGAGACGGTGAGGGTTCTGATTTTCTTTTTTCTTTTTTGATTTTTTTAACTCAGGGGTATAATGGTTATTTTACATATTTTAACCAATTTTACCATTGAGTTTACCTAAAAACCAATTCTGGGGACCAAAAGATTCAATTTTAGAATTTTACTGGCTGATTAAACACAGTTTTGGTCTCAGGGACCTAAAGAAAGTATTGGTGAATATTTAAGTAACTAAAAAAAACTTCTAATAACAAAATAATGAGGCTAACAATTAGGATAACATACTGAAATTGAGTAGAACTACTATAAATGTTCCTAACTTGAAATTAAAAGGGGCAAAAAAAAGATCAACATACCATGTACTTCGTGTCGTTGTTAGCTTGTAGACGCGGATGTTGTATGTGTTGTAGGTGGACGCAAGTATGTGATCCATTCCCCATTTCTCCAACCCAATGCTTTTTGTGGAAGAATTTTTGGTCATAGTACTTGGGAGGGATCAGGTAGGACTCCAAAGGTATTCCCTCATCCATGAGGAGTTTGGTGATAAGGTTTTCATAAGGAAGGCTCTTAGTTCTCCTACTCAAAGCGACTTGGTCCATTTCCCAAATAATTGTAAAACCCGGATTGATTAGTATCCCCTCAATAATATGGCCAAATAACATCATCCCGTTAATTTTGCATTCAGTAGGATGTCCCGCAGGTATGAAATTTTGGACGATCAACTCATAAACCATGCGATGTCTCGGTCCAAAAGAATGTAAGTTGTATGAGCTAGGTTTTTTGGTGAATGGTTTAGTTCCCTCAAAATACTTATTAACAATCCTTACATAGTCATGAACACCACATTCCTCAACCCTAGGCCATGCTTCCCTAAAATAGAGCATTTTTGTTCTAGGGTGGTGGTATCAAAGGAGCAACCAATAGCCCTATTTATTGTGTCCATCGACAAGGAAAGGGGCCATACATTTAACTTGGTCATGTACACATTCTCTCTCTTCTTAGATAGATTTACATAAAATTCTTTAACCTCATTAGGACTTGGCCAAATCTAGACAGATAAGATCAGCGAGGGAAAAGCTTTGGAAAGGTTCTAAAAATTTATCTAAATGCTCTTCTATCGCACTTCTTTTCTTTAACACTCTAATTTCCTTGAAATTTCTATTTAAGAGTGAATTGTACCTTGATTGGAACTCCAGATAAAGGAATTTCAAGCGATCAAATTTTGGCCCTTTCTTCGATGCAATTGACTTCTTCATCCTTTTGGGAGATCTGACAACGGAAAGGTTACTTGCCTTTTCTTTGACCGCCTTTTCTTTCTTGTTAGTCATTGTTGGTGATTTGTAAGAAGTGTAATACCTACTCACAAATGTGCACAAAAGGGTGAGAATTCACATAGATTTATTATCAAACTACGTAAACACAAACAAAATCTCTTACTCAAGACCACCCACTTTATAAGTTACTCCATTCGTCCCTAAATAAACTTCACACTTTCTATTTTGGCATGTCCCTGATTAAATTGCAAACAATCGGAACTTTCCATTTTTAGCAAAGTTGACTGCTTGTGAAATGACTGAAATACCCCTAGATTGTGTAACATTTAGAGCCATTAAGGCTGATTAATTAGAGAATGGGTAGAGTCTATAGATACACGTCCAGAGACTGGTGGTTGGCATGGGGTTTAATGTTTAAACTCCCAACCACCATCCCATTTCCACATGCGTCTTATTTACGCTCCATATGCTCCATTATTGCTCTTCCAATGCTCTCATTTGTCTTCTCAAATTATCTCTCAAACGCTCTTTTATCTTCTTCATTTCTCACAAAATCTTCACAGCCCATCCTCTCCTCTCTCTCAAATCTGAAAACTCTAGCCGCTCAACCTTGTTTTGCCATCGTTCTTAGTTGAAAACCTGTGTGTTTTGTGTTGGTTACTTGGTTAAATATGGTTTTATCACAGCTTGTTGTTTCGGATCTAGGTTTTTCTTGATTTGGTTTGGGGTTTTGAAAACGAAATCTATTTCTTCACTTTTTTGAACTGAAATCACAACTTTTTAAGGCTCAGATTATGTTTGGCTGGTTGATTAAGGGTTTATTGAACATTAACATATGTTGTTTATATTTTGGGTTTAGATCTAAGGTATTTCTCGTGTTGGATCTATGATATTTCCCACTGTTCTTGGGTTTTTGTTGTTGAAAACTGAATGCATGTGTCTGATTCTTAGCTTTCATGTTATTTTTCTAGGTAAATGAACTTGGGTTCGCCATTTTTTAACTGAAATTCATGCTCTTTGTGGTCTGGGTTCTGATCTAAGTTATTTATGGTGTTGTATCTGTGATATTTTCCACCGTTCTTGGGTTTTTGTTGAAAACCAAAGGCATGTTTCTGATTTTTTTTATGTTATCTTCCGAGGTCAATTATCTTTGGTTCGACTTTTTTGAACTAAAATTCATGATATTTGTGGTTTGGGGCCCGGTCTGAGTTTTTTCTTAGGTTGGATTTGTGATATTAGTTTATGATCTTCATTTTTGCTGTTTAAAACTGAATGCATGTGTATGATTCTTCATTTATAAGCTCGTTTTCGGAGTAACTGATGTTCAGTTTGTGATATTGAAACTGATATTGATGTTCTCTGTTTGCTGGGTTCAGATATAGGGTTTTTGTTGTGTTGGATATGCCATATTAGCCATTGTATGTTGACCTTGTGTTTGACCAGTTAGGGGCTGATTAGGGTTTGACCATTTCTTTTTTAACTGCTTCTAATATGTACTGTGAACTGATTGTGATTATAATGTGGACTTATTCTAATTATACTGAGAGATTTTTCTGATTATACTGTGAACCTAATCCGATTATACTATGACCTGATTCTTATTATAGTGTACTGATATCTACTGATTATTTGCATCTGAAACTAATGGATCATGCTGATAGGGTCATGGCTGGTCAGGGTAAGTCTGCCCCTTGCCAACCCTTGACTGAATCCAAGTTTGCCTCTCAGTTTCAGTCAAGTTTTTATCCCACATTATTTAATAGGCTTGGTGACATTGAGTCACAACCCAAGCCCAGTACAGTTATCCCACCCCAGTACCATGTCCTTGATACTAATTCAGTTGAGTCTTGGGATACCTATGTGGCCACACATTTTAGCCCTATACCTAAATCTTTCTTATACCACTCAGAATTAGATACTGATTCAGATGAAACACAGCCCCCCAATACTGAGTCTGATAAGACACAGCCCCCTAATACTGAGTCTAATAAGACACAACCCCCTGATATTGATCCTGATAAAACACATCCCCCTGATCATAATACTGATTCTGATAAAACCCAAACTCCTAATTCAGATGAAACACAGCCCCCTGATACTGATCTTGATAAAACACAGTCCCCTAATTCTGATACTGATTCTGATTCAACACAACCCCTGATTCCGATGAAACCCAACCCCCTGATTCTTATGAATCTGATTCATCTAAATATTGGTGTGATCCACATTCTTCAGTGTACTTCAAGGGTAATGAATTCCCTAAGTATGGTGAGCCAGGTTTCTGGGAAACTGGGGCTTGTCTATATCCTGGTAACTGGCCAAAATATGTGCCTAAAAGTGATTCTGATGCTGAAAAATAGTTTCATTACTCACATATTTGTATTTTTGGTTAGTTTTCAGTTCAACTTTTACCTTAAAATTTCAAATTGTTGAACAAATACTAATTGTCTACTTCTTAATGCAAGCTTATTTATACAGTGTGGTTGTTGTTGCTTTTTACAGCAACTACTTCATTCTGTGTTTGTCTGTGATAACATGTGTGCTACTTGTCTGTGATAGTATGTGTGCTACTTGTTATATGTTGGGTATTTGAATTTGTGTGATGTTTATGTTCAAACGTGCAACCACTTAAATTTAGACTCGGATTCATGTTCCCCATTTTTCAACTGAATCTGAAGCTGAACCTGAGTCAGGCAAGGCATGTTTCAGATCAGGGGCAATAATGGGAGCAGTAAATTGGGATGCATGTTTACGTGGTTTATATATGCAGTCATGCAGTGTTAGTCACTAGACTTACCTGATCTTGGCAGCGCATTTGTTTATTGATATCATAGCTAATATGTGTGCTAGTTGGGTATGTGCTAGTTGAACCCATAATTTATGATGTAGTTGTGATGAATGAATAAACATGCAGCCATGCTTATTAGTTGCTAAACTGATATGATCTTGGCAGGGCATGATGTGATTAACTAAAATTATTTGCTAGTTAACCCTGTTATAGTTGTTAGCCACCTGTGATGATACCTTGCATGTACACTTCGGCAACAACCATGTTTTTAGAAACATTTGGATGATAGCTTTATAGTGTTTATCCCTTTGTTATCATATGTGTGTTTGCCATTCCACCCGGTTGTACTGTTGATCACTCTGGACTAATCGGTTTTGCCTCATACTAAGAAACATATTTTAAACAAAAACTATTTTTAAAAAGCTTCATACAAAAGGGAGTATAGCCATCCCAGCTTTTACAATGTTGCCCTATAAACATACCTTAGCAAAATAACTTGTATGTTTACCCTAGACCTGAATCTAGAAGCACAACCCTACAAAATTACATCAGTTGCATGTCTACACTAACTCCATCATGATTAGCAAATCCTGGTTCTGCCAATAGACACAATGTGTTCCAAATAGCCCCTTACCAACTCAGAATCCACAATAAGATTGTGGGGTAGCAAACCAAGTCTTTCTTAGCCTTTCATCTCCCATATGTGGTAGTTTGAACTCATTACCACCCCTGCATTTCATGATTTCTACCACAAAACATTGCAAGTTTAGGAATATCTTGTCTATAACCCTAGGATCATTCCTATCAAATGCACCATACACAGCTTGTAGTTATTCATCTAGATTTTGGCTAGGGTTTTGTTGTTGTAAACTTTGAATTGAGGGGGAAAAACCAAGTCCAGAATGTTTAAATTGGGTGATTTTGATGGTTGGCACACTAACTGAATGTTAAATCCATCTGAGATGGCTACAGCTAAAAATTCAGGGTCATTTGTAAATATGTGGGTAGGGGCACTATCTTGTTGTATGAAAATGTGTTTTCTTGCCCAAACTAGCCATTTTTCTTTGATAGCTGGTATGAGTTCATGGATAAGCTTGTGTCTAATGAAATTTTGGGTTATGGGTGATATTGATGGTGGCATCATGGTTCCCCTAGATCTATTTATTGTTGTGTACTTAGCTGCTACATGCTTAACATAAGGAAACACACCTATTTTTCCCATCAAACATTACATTACCCCCTATGTCAAATATAGGTCTATACATAGCACATAGAAACATGAGCTTTGGTATGTAATGCTTGCTTTGGGTTTTCTATATGGTTATGGTTCATTGGGACCAAGAATATACCTTGTTGTAACCTCTGTGATGTAGAACCACTTTTCGTCGATGTGTATGATATTGTGCATGGTCTTGAACTGCATGTTGCACTCCAGTTTGCTTAAAAATCATTCCAGCCTTGATTATTTCTGGGCTATTATTAGGTATGGATGAACTGCATTTGTGTGGCTTCTTATCTCCTTACTTGCTATTGCTTTGTGTATGCTACATTTTCGAACAAGCAGCTTGACTGTTGTGCTTCGGCATGTACGCCTGCACTTTAGTGGCAATGCCATTAAAGCCTCCAGGTCGATTGGCTTCTTGCTTCTTCCACAACGCTCGTGTCTTCTCGAACGGGCGCACACAGCCTCTCCATTTTGAAGCTGCTGCCTAACCCGCGCCTAGATTGTGCTGATGGTCCTAACTAAGCATGACCATCTTTCTGCTGCCTCGACTCTACTGCTACTCTCAAGCTGCCCATTTTGTATGTGTTGAAGGAGAAAATGGGCAATCTCCTGCATTTGTTCACCGGTGAGGTTTCTCCCCTCCATCACAACCCTACTTTTACTCTATGATGAAGATCAGAAAGAAGATAGGTTAGGGATTTCTGAATTTGGCCAGTTCTGGAAGAACTGGCCAGAAAGGATTCTGAGGGCTCTGGTTTTTTGCTCATGTGAATGAGTGTTGTAATAACTGCCTTTTTTTATAGATGAGAATTCTGATTTTTGGAGGTAATGGACAGTGAACGAAAAAAGTGTAAAATTGGCTCCAAACCTAAAAATTTTGGAGCCAAAGATTAACTTTTGGAGGGAATAATCACATGTTTGACATTATTTAGCACTGTTTTTTAGTCAAATTGGGGGTATGTAATTTTCTGATTTTGACTTGTACCTTTTCAGCTTTTTGGACTGAAAAAAGTTCTTTTGATATTGTTCAATTTTACCTCCACTTTTCTCTTTCTTACAAATTATTCGTAGAAAAATCTGACCATTTGTTTTGGATGACCAATCTGACTCATGGTGACTAGACATTCAAAAGGCTCGTCCATCAACCTTTTACTTTGTTTATCAATTACCTGATATTTATTGTAGGCCTATCAATGAAGTCCCAAGCCATAAAACTAAGAAGTAAGACATATTTCATAATCTCTCACAAAACTCTCTCAATCACAACAGTAACATTGCTACACTAGCTTTCCGAGAATCTTGAAGAATCAGATTTCTGAAGATATAAGAAATGCTGCTGATCAGTTGTCATTAATTAGAATGTTTCTTTTGCTTGGCACATTGTCGCTTTACTCATTTGAGGGTGGTGCATTAAGGATGGGAAAATAGGTCTTTGTGGTTCTTGAGATAGATTAAACTAAGGTTAATTGTATCAAAGTGCTCATGCAATTGTTTCAAAGGGAGAATTAGTTTGGCTAATGTGGAGGACAAAAAATAACTTGGAGAATTGCAATCATGCTAAGGGAAATGGTACCTGCTAATGAAGAGTTGCAATCTTTGTAAACACCAAATCATAATATTTCTAACTTGTTAGGTTATAAACTACCCTAGTATATCGTCTCATTATTTTTGTGAAATTAGAACGTGAGACCCAATACTAAAACCATACACTTTTGCAAGCTGAACTAATGTGTTCCCTACTTCAACAATATCAACATAACCATCGCTCTAATTGCAAAAGAAAATTAAACAGAGCAGGCCTACACAAAGCACCAAGAAACACATCACTTGAATTATTGAGTGGCAGGGTTGTTTCATTTAACCGTCAACTGGTGGAGGATGTGCACTAGTGGTGCTAGAAACGTAGTGCCACAAGGAATCTGACCCACAAACAGGGCCGGCCTTTATATGGCCCAATCGGTACTGTTGAACAGGGCCTCAAAATTTCTGGGGCCCCAAAATTATATTATTAGGTATTATATATATATATATATATAAATTGCAACATTAAAATTTTAGTATGCAACATGTAGTAGTTATAAAATTTATAATCCGGTTCATGCAACCCGAAAATTTTATCTTAATTTCTTCTAATTTACACTTTAAACCTTGGTCTTTCCATGACTTATGGAAAGACCGTCTTTCAAGAGACACACTCTTGATATAATTCTTATATGAAAATTTTACATTAATATATTTAGGGGCCTCATTTTTCATTTGCACAGGGCCTCCGAAATGTCGGAGACGGCCCTGCCCACAAACTATATATGTGCGTAAAGTCAAGTAGTGTTCGTTGAATATTTTAATTGGTAATTTGTGATATTATTTGGAAACGAAAAACTTTCTATGTTGGAATATGCGGATGAGCTGTAAATACGCCAAGCAAATCTTACGAGAAAAATGACAGAATATTATGGTATTTATGATTTATGGAATTTGAATATTCTGCTATATGATAGGCATTGGATGAAGCATAGTTGGTTTATGAAAAATCCCTACAAATATGGTATTGAGATTATCGAATATATGGGAGATATTGTGATAAGGAAAATTCCTTTATTTATGTGATTTGGATATGCTTCAAAAGCAGATAAGGAATAGGAATATTATGGAGATAATCATGTAGAGTTCCGGTCTGCTCATGGCTTTCAAAGGGGACACCACGGCTGCATTCAGTACACGAATTTATCAGAGAAAATCTTCACACGGATTTTCATTCTTCCGAGAGAATTGCAAAGAGACAGAATTCTATGTTCCAACATACGTGACTTGCTTTATAAAGTTCAGAATCGTATACCTTAATTCCTCGGGAGGAAGAGATCCAGCGTCGACTAGTTTTGAGGTTAGGGGGAGTCTGATCAAGGCGGATCGGTAGCTAGGGGAGCTAGAAGAATTCACAAGTTTAATTAGTAAAGATAAGTATTTTGTATGGTGTACTTTGTACTGTATCTTTCTGATTAGTGGATTCATTCTGAACTGGGTCAGGCCCCGCAGATGTAGGTGGATTTCACCGAACTGCATAACCAAGTGTCGTGTCTTTAATGTTTTACTTTATTGCATATTTGGTTAGATAGGTTATGTTGGAACATACTAGTAATAATTAAGAGAATTCGGTAAAACCAAATTTTATTTGGTATCAGAGCTTGGTCACTTATTTTTTCCCTTGGTTGTGGCAAGGAAAGTATGATCCGGTTTTACCATGGCAACCAAAGAAGGAGCTTCGGTATCTCGATCACCTCTGCTTAAAGGCAACAACTATAATTATTATAAGGCACGCATGAGAGTTTTCATCAACTCACTGGATGAACTTGCGTGGTACTATGTCAAAAATGAGTGGAATCACCCTACTGAAGATGCTGATACAAGCTCTAAGGCGAAAGAAGGAGAGTCGAGTCAAAAGGAGCAAAAACTCAAAGACAAATCCACTTGGACTCCTGATGACCTCAAGGCATCTTTGGCGAATTCAAAAGCACTAAATGCTATCTTCACTGCTGTTGATGAAAACCAGTTCAAACTCATCTTTACACGTCATCAAGCCAAGAAAGCATGGGATATTCTGCAAACTATTCATGAAGGAACTAGTCGAGTTTGAGAATCTAAACTGCAGATGTTGGCTATTAAGTTTGAAGAACTCAAGATGGAAAAAGATGACATTATTTCTATATTCAATGGAAAACTCATGGACATCTCCAATATGGCGTATCAACTTGGAAAAGTCTACAAAAAGGCTAAATTGGTGAAAAATACCTTGAGATCACTCCCTAAAAGGTTTGCAATAAAGGTCGCAGTAATAGAAGAAGCAAGAGATGTAGCCACCATGAACCTAAATGAATTAATGGGATCATTTCAGACATATGAAATGACATTCCAGCAGGCTACAAAAAGGGTTCAAAAGGAGTTGGCATTCAAAACATCCTCATCAAAGGGTAATCACGAATCCGACAGTGATGATGAGCTTGACAAACTTGCACTTATCACGAAAAACTTCTCAAGAATGCTGAAGAAAGTAGTAAACGAAAAATCTCAGGAAATGTATGGTGGAAATAAATCAAGGCCACAAGAATTTGGAGGCAATCATGGTACGAGATTTGAACAAGGAAATCAGCAGTTCTCTAGATATCAAAGTGGTGAACCAAAGCAGCCTGGACAAATTCAATGCAGAGAATGTGAAGGATATGGTCATATTCAGGCTGAATGTGCAAATACCCAGAAAAAGCAAGGAAAATCATATGTCACCTCATGGAGTGAAGATGAAGAGGACAACAAAGACGAAGAGGAACTCACAAGTGACTATGTGGCGTTTGGAGCAAAAATTCATGATGCATCAGATGATGGATGTTCCAACACATCAGACGAAAATGAAGCCTTATATTCCAACATAAACTCGTATGAAGTATCCAGTGATGAAGATGATGGACTTACGGTAAGTGATGAAGACATCTACAACACTTATGAAAAGATGTATACTATGTGACTCCAAGTAGTTGATACAAATAAAGTGTTGAAGGGAGAAAAAGTGCATTTGACGGAGATAGAAAAAGAATTGTGTGTGGAAGTTGCCGAACTTAAAAAGGAGAATTAATATTTGAATGAAAAGCTAATGTTAGAAACTAAGAGAGTTGGGACTTCTGAAGCATTAATTTCTAAGTTGAACTATGGAAAAGCAAAACTCGACGATATTCTAGACATGGGAAAGAACTTTGGAGATCAACACGAAATTGGGTATTACAACACAAGAGATATTTAAGAGTCTAGTAACTCTCAAGACAAAGATTCAAGAGGTGAAGAGAAAGTTCGGTAAGCCTCATCAAAGGAAACCTCTCATCTGCAGCTACTGTTCATATCAAGGTCACTCAAAGGAACAATGCCAGAAACTGCTCAAAGACCTAATGGCAGGACGTCAACTCTTTGTATGTTACAACATAGGTGAAGTCCAGAAAACAAAATGGGTCAGAAAGATATGGGTTGTCAAACGTTCTGATACATGCTTTGGTGCACATACTTCGCTTATATCATATTCCAGAGATTCGTGGTACTTTGATAGCGGCTGCTCTCACCACATGACTGGCACTCAAGAATTCCTCACAAATATCACACCATACAATGGTGGTTATGTTACTTTTGGTGATGGAAATAAAAGTAGAGTGGTTGTAAAAGGTGAACTACAGATTAAAGAATTTCCAGTATTCACTAGTGTGCTGTTTGTTGAAGATTTGAAGGTCAGTCTGCTAAGCATAAGTCAATTGTGTGATGACAATATGAATGTGGAATTTTAGAAAGACAAATGCATAGTGAAACACGGAGAAGCCAAGGTTCTTTCAGGCATACGATCATCAGATAATTGTTATTTGCTGGAACAGAAAGTACGGTGTATGATCTCAAAACAAGATGAAGGATTTCTGTGTCATAGGAAGCTCGGTCACATCAATTACAAAATCTTGGTGAAAATTGAAAATGAAAAGGTTGTACAAGGTATGCCTACCTTAACAAGCAAGGGAGGAGTTGTGTGCGGACCATATCAACAAGGTAAACAAATTCGATCTCCCCACTCTTCAGTTCAATATATAATCACCTCAAGAAATCTGGAATTATTGCATATGGATTTGATGGATCCGGTCAATACACCTAGTATAGGTGGAAAGAAGTATATCTTTGTATGTGTTGATGATTTTTCCAGATTTACATGGTTAGCTTTTCTAAAAGAAAAATCGGATACTATGGAAGTGTTTAGAAGCCTAGTGATAAAGTTACAGACTGAAAAAGGAAGTCCAGTTAGGAAGATTGTTTGAATTCGTAGTGATCATGGTAGAGACTTCAAAAATTCTCAATTCAGTGACTTCTGTGATGAGCTCGGGATTCAACACGAGTTTTCTGCACCAATCACTCCTCAGCAGAATGGTGTTGTAGAATGGAAAAATAAAACCTTGCAGGAGATGGCTTGAGTTATGTTGGCCGAGAAAGAAATTCACAAAAAATAGTGGGCAGAAGCTATTGACACAGCTTGCTACACAATTAATCGAGTATATTTGCGTTCATTCACCAGCAAAACATCCTATGAGATTTGGAAGGGTAGGAAACCAAATGTCTCATACTTTCATGTGTTTGGAAACAAGTGCTACATCCTCGGAGACAGAGAGCAATTGGCAAAATTTGATTATCGGAGTGATACTCGAATCTTTCTTGGTTATTCTGTGAACAGTCGAGCTTATCGTGTTTATAACCATCGGACAAACACACTCATGGAATCTATAAATTTTATTGTGGATGATTCTAAATAAGGACAAAAGTCAGATGTTGTAGAAGATGAACCTAGTAATACTCATATTCCAACACAGCCTCGTCAACCGGACAAGGCAGATCCATTGCATGTTGGAACATCTGAACAGATTGATGCTCAACCAGTTGAAACTGAGCATGTTGGAACATCATCCCCCACTGCCGTATTCTATGTTCCAACACATGATCAACCTGAATCAATGGCATGGAGTACTCGATCAGTTCCTCGGGTGGATTACAGGAAGTTGGCAGGATTACAATGCTTCATCTCTCTCATTGAACCAAGGAATTACAAGGAGGTATTACTGGACAAATACTGGATTGTTGTAATGCAAGAAGAACTAGGTCAGTTTGCAAGAAATGATGTATGGTATCTCACTCCTCGTCCTAAAGGTGTAAATGTCATTGGCACAAAGTGGATTTTCAAGAATAAATCTAGTGCTGACGGACATATTACTCGAAATAAAGCCAGACTGTTAGCTCAAGGATATACGCAAATTGAGGAAGTTGACTTTGATGAGACATTCACACCAGTTTCCAAGTTAGAGTCAATTCAAATTTTACTTGTTATTGTCTGCTCTATGAACTTTACTCTGTATCAAATGGATGCCAAGAGTGCGTTTCTAAATGGTGTGGTAAATAAATAAGTATATGTGGAAAAACCTAAAGGATTTGAGGATCCTCATTACCCTCATCATGTGTATCGCCTCAAGAAGGCTTTATATGGCTTAAAGCAAGCACACGTGGCATGATATGAACGACTTACTAACTTTCTTCTTAAGAAAGGTTATTGTCGAGGGGGAGTAGATCGCACTTTATTTGTGCTTGAACAATCATAAAAAATTATAATTGCTCAAATATATGTTGATGATATAGTATTCAGCTCTACTTCACCATCTATGGTACAGGATTTTGTCACGGTTATGCAGGCTGAATTTGAAATGAGCATGGTTGGAGAGCTCACATACTTTTTAGGACTGCAAGTTAAGCAATGAAAATATGGGTTGTTCATAAATCAGAGTAAGTATGCCCTGAATTTAGTAAAAAGATTTGGTTTAAGCAATGCCCAAGCAGTTTGAACACCTATGGGGGTTTCTGACAAACTAGCCAAGGATAAGAAAGGAGTCGATGTTGATCAAAAGTTATACAGGGAAATGATTGGGAGTCTATTGTATTTAACAGCAAGTAGACCAGATATATGTCTCAGCGTAGGAATATGTGCAAGATTTCAGGCTGATCCAAAGGAGTCTCATCTCACTGCAGCAAAAGAGTTATTTGATATGTAAGTGGAACTTCTGAGTATGGTGTCTGGTATTCTAAGAATCAAGATTATGATTTAATTGGGTACAGTGATTCTGATTGGGCTGATAATGCTGATGATCGAAAGAGTACTACGGGTGGATGTTTCTTTATTGGTACAAACCTAGTGTCTTGGTATAATAAGAAACAAAATTCGATCTCCTTGTCTACTGTGAAAGCTGCATGTCTTGCTGCTGGAAGTTTTTGTGTACAATTGTTATGGATGAAGCAAATGATGAACGACTATGGAATTCATCAAGGTCCTTTGAAGATTTTATGTGACAACACAAGTGCTATTGATATTTCAAAAAATCCAGTCCAACACTCTCAAACTAAGCATATTGACATAAGGCATCATTTTATTAGAGATCTTGTTGAAAGGAAGGAAGTTGTGGTAGTCTATGTTCCAACATTTGAGCAATTTGATGATACTTTTACAAAGCCATTGGACACCGCCACTTTTGAAGTCTTAGACAACACCTAGATGTTTTTAGTTGTAAATATTTTATTTTATTACTGTTTAGAAAAACAAAAAAAATAGAAAGAAGAAAATTTTCTACAAAAATAGAAGCTGCATAGTTATGGTATGTTAGAAGTTGGTATGTCTTGAGTTGACAAGACAGAAAAGAAGAATCATTGCACATCTTGGAAAAAGAAAAAATTTTCGTGGCAAACGAGGAAGTGAAGCGAAAGTTTGTGTTGGTTTCAAAGTTGTCTCAATCTCTCCAAATCCCTTTCTTTTCGGCCACTCTCTCACTCCTTTTGGTTTCTTTCGGATCTTGTTGCCAAATTTTTCCAAGATTTTCTCCTTCGCAACAAATCTCTACCGAAAATGTCTTCAAGCACGAATTCTCACACGGTCGAAAAAGAAACTCAAGAAACTTTTCAATCTCCGGAGGATGACAGTGTTGAGCAAAGGGAAGAGAATGTAGAGGCTGGTGATGACGGGCAGAATGAACATCCCAGGGGCAAAGGAAAGGGTCCCTAGCAGAAGGTAACGGGTCCTGATCCTCCTACTCTCAAAGTTCTTGGAATGGAATTTAATATTGTTGATGATATTTTTGAATGGCTTAAATCCAATAGAAGTACTGTGGACTTGCAAAAACTTAAGAGTATAGAGGGAGAATTTTTGAATGTGAATGTCAAGGAACTAGTATCTGGTGATATTGGGAACCTCTGGGATATTGAAAATTATGAAGTTAAATTTCTAAGGGGGAGATATGAAGTTTATAGAGGGAAGGATAGATTTCACGTATATTCATCTATTCCTTGCCCAAGCTATGTTAGAATTAAGGAGATAAGTGATGATGAGGCAGCAGAACTGGAAGTGGTTAAGTCTACAGACAGGATGCCGGTAGGATTCTATGATTCTAAGGCTGCTCAGAGGATAGAGGAACTGAGAAAATCAGTAATAATAGAAGTTTTCGACAGTGAAGAAGAAGACAATGTTGGCTATGTTCCAACACATAAAGTAGATAAGAAAATGTTGAGGAGATGGAGATTGATGATGAAGACATGGGAGGTGAAGACCAGTTTGATGTAACTGGTGATGCTGATATTGATGTGGAAAGTGATCAGACTGGAGGATCTAATTCGAGACAAGGTGAACCAGATAAGGACCAGTATGTTGGAACACAGAGCAGGACAGAGACCGCTGAAGAAGAAGGGGTTGGAGATACTGAGTATGTTCCAACACAGGAGCAACCTGAGTTGAACTACTCCGGTGATGAGGTATTAAATAAGTTCCTACAAAGTGCTAAGGGTAAGAGAAAAATGACAGCTATTGAGGATTCCCCACCAACCAAAAAGGCCAAGTAAGCTCAATTTGTTCCCAAGAAGAAAGTGATGCCACCTCTTTCTGTAAGTGAAGCACTGTCATTTTCTTACTTTGATATAAAACTGTGAAGAGATGGGAGAAGTTTTTGTAGAGAGGAAGGTGATCTCTGAGAGACCAGTAGACCTAGATGCATATAGGGCTAGTGGGTTTTCTGATTTTTTGGAATTAATTGGAATGAAAAGAGATGCCACAATACAACTTCAGTACAATAGACAGGTGGTCATTGAAGTGTACTCCAATTTGATAGCTGGAAATTTGGAGGTTGATTCCCCTTGGTTTGAGAGGGTTTATGTAAGGGGGAAGATTATTGACTTCTCAGTTGCCAGGATAAACAGGATTTTGGGGCTGCATACTCCAGAATTTGAGGGATTATTTCCAGATGATCTAGGAGTGTCGGATGATCAGATTCTGGAGGCAATCTTAGGAGGGTACAATACCAAATGGCATGAGGCTGGATATTCACAAGCTTTCTACCTATCTTCTAGATTCTTTGGTCTATATCAGGTAGCGGTGAACTGCCGCATACCATCCTCCAATACTACTGCCTTGACTAGAGAAATGACTAAGTTGTTGTACTGTGTTGGAACACAGAAATCGGTCAACCTGGGGTTGTTCATACAGCAGAGTCTAGTTAGGCAAGCTACTGCCCCAAAGGCGAAACATGATATTGTGTATCCCTGCTTAATTTCTGCATTGGCTAAGAGTGCCAAGGTGAAGGGAAGACGAAAGATGTTATCGTCGATACAGAGTTCCTACGGCCTAACAAGTAGACATTTGGTATGAGGTGCGTACATGATCTTCCTTGGAACCCTGAAGGCTCTACTTCTGCAGCTGCTAAAAAAAGGGTCAAATTAGTGGTACTGAATGCAAGGTTAGGGGCGATATCCATCCAAATGTCAAACTTGAGGGGGAGAAAGCTCAGCTGGAGGCCAAGACTGTTGCTCCTGAACGGGGTTGATTTTCTGATGTATCTATGTTCCAACACAGATCTAGTGTCATATTTAGGGGGAGCATGTTTTCTGTTTCTTTGAAATTTTTCGGTTTATTTGCCTTTGGCATATTCATGGCCCCAGGGGGAGAATATTTTGGTGATTTGAATGACTGTAATCTAATTATTATTTTGATGGTATTCTGGAATTCGGTTGGTATTCTTTTATATCAGGTTTAGTAGTTTGCATATGTTTCAACATAGGTGGAGTTTGGGAAGACTTATGTGTTTGATTAAAAGTTTTCAAATGTGATTCTACTGTCCAAAATGGTTGGGTCCGCAAAATGCCCAAGAGGGAGATTGTAAAGTCAAGTGGTGTTCGTTGAATATTTTAATTGGCAATTTGTGATATTATTTGGAAATGGAAAACTTTCTATGTTAGGACATGCGGATGAGCTGTAAATAAGCCAAGAAAATCTTACGAGAAAATGGATAGAATATTATGGTATCTTTTATTTATAAAAATCTGAATATTCTGCTATATGATAGGCACTGGAAGAAGCATAGTTGGTTTATGAAAAATACCTACAAATATGGTATTCAGATTATCGAATATATGAGAGATATTGTGATAAGTAAAATTCCTTTATTTATGGGATTTGTATATGCTTCAAAAGCAAGTAAGGAATATGAATATTATGGAGATAATCATGGAGAGTTCCGATCTGCTCGTGGCTTTAAAAGGGGACACCGAGCCTGCATTCAATACACGAATTTATCAGAGAAAATCTGCTCACAGATTTTCATTCTTCCGAGAGAATTGCAAAGAGCCGGAATTCTATGTTCCAACATACGTGAGCTGCTGTTCAAAGTTCAGAATCGTAACCTTAATTCCTCGAGAGGAGAAGATCCGACGTCGGCGAGTTTTGAGGTCAGAGGGAGTTTGATCAAGGCGGATCGGTAGCTAGGGGAGCTAGCATAATTCACACGTTTAATTAGTAAAGATAAGTATTTTGTATGGTGTACTTTGTACTGTATCTTTCTGATTCGTGGATTCATTCTGAACTAGGTCAAGCCCCGCAGATGTAGGTGGATTTCACCGAACTGCGTAACCAAGTGTCGTGTCTTTAATGCTTTACTTTATTGCATATTTAATTAGATAGGTTATGCTGGAACATACTAAAAATAATTAACAGAATTCGGTAAAATTAAATTTCTATGTGGAAGTGTTTGAATTTCATTCATAAGACCACAAGGTAATCAAATAAATCATTGATGTGTCTATTCCCCCCACAGATATGAGTTGAAAAACTTGTTTTTCATCCAAAAGTAAAAACATGATTACTAACCATGTGGATGTCTGTTTGAAGATTGATGTCATATACAAAGCTTAAAAAACCCATCAGAAACTCCTCTTCTAGCTGAAGAAGATAAGTTATAGTTTTTGTGGACACATTGCAATCCAGTTTTTTTTCTTCTTCAATGCATTGTGGAATTGTTCTGTTTGAATGATTTTGAATTCCATTTATAGGCATCGATATGAGGGTTAATGATTACTCATTGGAAACAATGCATTTACTTACATTAGCATAGATAAGTATAATTGTGATAAAAGATAAATTCTTATAATATACGGTCATCAACCTTATACTCTGTCTCGAACTAAATTGCTTATTTACTTTTTGAGAATTAAGTTTTATAAATTTTTACCATAAATATTAATTAATACATAAATAATAAAAATATCATGTGAGATATTAATTGTTAGATTTATTTTAACATTTATTTTCTAAATATCAATTAAATTATACGGCATTATTATAGGTAAATAGAGATATTTACGGTCAAACATGCGTGTTGAACACTATAAAAGAGTAAATAAGCAATTTAGAGCGGTACGAAGAGAGTATATAACTGATACGTTATCTTGTTCCAATTAGTTGGGAGATTTATTTTTGTCCACAACAGAAATGTAAAGCTCAGAAAATAAGTCTGTATAAGAAAGGTGATTGAGGTTTCATTGTCAGATTACATATTTAATTAAAGCCCACAAAAGTTAAAGGGCATTGATATATCACGTCCTATATTTTACTAATTATGCCCTAATATGTATGTATACATGTATTTATATTTGGAATTAATTATTTTTATTGAATGGAAATTGGTATATAAAAGTGGGTGGGTTAAAAATTCTCACAAAACATTTGTGAGAACTTGAAACATTTGCTTCTCCTCCATTTTAACCGCCGCCACCAGCAACCACCACCTCTTGCCGGATTCTGCCGCCGGCCGCCGCTGACAACCGCACATCGCCTGAATCTCGCCGGAAAATGTAAGTTTTCCAGAATCTTTTTTCGAATTCTGCCATTTGTTTGATTTTCTTAATCTCGAATGGGTTAGATGTTCTTGCCCATCTGTTAGAATTTGTTAGAACTTGTTAGAATTGTTAGAATTGGGGATTGTTAGAATTGTTAGAATTGGGGATTGTTATAAATGGTTAGAATTCTTACAATTGTTAGCGTCGGAATGGAGCGGAGGGAGGTGGTGGTGCGTTGGAATGGTGGTGTGTGGCTGGAGGAGGAAGGACCGGAGGTGGCGTGTCGGGCCATAGGCGTCGCGCGTCGGGCGTGACCGTGGTGGAGAAGCGGTGGCACGCCGGCGGAGGGAAGGTGGCGTCGGAGAGGAGGAGAAGGAGAAGGAGAAGGAGAGGAGAAGGAGAGGGGAGGAGGTGGCGTCGGGCGGAGGAGAAGGAGAGGAGAAGGAGAGGGGAGGAGGTGGCGTCGGGCGGAGGAGAAGGAGAGGATGAGGACGGCGTAGGAGGCTGGCGGCGGAGAAGGACGGCGGCGGCGGTTGGTGGTTTAGAGTAAATAGGTAAATAGTATAGACGGTGGAACCCACGGTAGAGCCCTGAAAGAGTCCTACCAAATACAAAAAGAATCCAACCTTAGGTTATGTAGTGAACCTAAGAAGCAAATCCGAGAGAGTATGGGGGGGATGAGGATGTGCAAGTACAGAGAATAGCACTACCCCCCCCCCCTTTGGGTTAGGGTTTAGGGTTTAGGCTGAAGTTGGAGGGATGAAGAAGATGAGGGGTTTGGGTGCAATTTAAATATTTAAAGATTTAAATGAAAAATAAATACTTTAGTCCAAAAATTGGAAATTAAATAGTAAATTAAATTCTGAAAAATTAAATATTCTAAATTCTAAAAACTTTGGAATTAAAATGGAAAAATAGTAAATTTTAAAAATTGTTTAGTTTAACTTTTAAAATGATAACTATTGTAATAATTTGAAAAGTAAATATAATATTATAGAATATAATATTATTTAAATTAATATTATGAAAATCAAATTTACGCATTTTAAAAAAATAATTGTGAAGTAAATGATGATGATATGATTAAATAATTATTTTAATAAATAGTAATAATAATTTCATTTAATAATTAAGTTAATTATTATATAATGATTTAGTAAATTATTTTATAATTTGTAAATAATAAAAATAAATAGTTCGTTGTATAGGATTTGAAAAGAATTAAATGTTTTGTTTAGAGTGTGTTTTTTTACGTTATATTTACATTTTTCTATGCATTATTAAATATGTACTTTATTAGTAAAAATTTGCATGAGAAGTAATTAATTGAAAATTTTACACGAGAAGTAAATATGTACTTATTGCGGAAGTTGATAATGTATTTTATGTGTAATTATTTTTTATCCATAAGTAGTTTGAAATTATGTAGTGTTTTTTTCATATAAGTTTACATTTTATTTATATGTATGTTATTTTATTTTCTCTTACAATTAATCAATTGTTATGATAAAAATTATATATCTTGTATTGTAGATGAGCACTGATGGCCAACCCAATGACGAAGGTCGTTGTATACGACAGAGAGGTATTAGTGCCTCTGCCAGACAGGCGAGAGCTCGTGTAATTGAGCAGGAACAGTTGCAGGTACCTCCGCAAGAGGGGTTGTTGACTAACTGGATCTGTCGACCCGTCGACCCGTGCATGAAGGAGTTGTTGACTACCTGGACCTGTCATCGCGAGGAGTATCGCAGACGCCACGGTTATGAACCCATTCCCTAGGTGATTGGTTCATTTATGTATGAACGCACTGTTTGCTTTTAATTTGTTCATTTCTGTAACCGGAACTCTTTGATAATATTTTTTCACTTTTTGTATGCCGAACTGTTTCATTGGATCAAATACCATAGCTCTCGTATGATGCAATTCCATTCACTACAGTACGAGAATATATATAAAAAAAAGTACCGTACAACTATTAATTATCAGGCGTGTATGCTTTGGTCCAAGCCACCATCCTCCTACGAAAGGGTAACTCTCAACCAACAACATCAGACTTCCTCCATGTGGTCCACAGATTAACCACAGGGGGCATGGGGCAGTTTTCCTTCACATGTATCCGGACGAAATGGCTTGCACTGCGAACGTATACAATGTGTAGCTCCCTCCGTGTTCCATCCTCGCTCCCGCCTGCCCTCAATGGAAGGACTGTACAGCAATAGTCTGTCGACCCATTCTCTAGAATGTAGTATAAAACTACAACCGTGTTGTAGTAGGTGGCGACAGGAAACATGTCCGCAATGACCGCAAACCAATGTTCTCGTCCACATGGACCTTTGGTGTGGTGTATATGGGTTCTAGCTAATTCAACGTTGTCCTTCGAACCGTATATGGGAACATAGTCAGGCCAATGAGTCGATAACTCGTTAAATACTGCTCGGCGCGCCCTAGACCATTCACCTTCACCATCTACATGGAACACATCAGCAACGCATCTGAAGCCACAGTTTCCATCACTCAGAACATCATTCCAGCTTTCGATGTAACGCCTGATAATGTGGGGGACACTTTCAAGGTACGGGAATGTCGCTGCAAGAGAAAACATTAAGATTATTTTCATTCTAATGAAGCGGTCACTTGGATGAATAACGTGTATACCTACCATGTCGGCTACCTCTCCCTAATGTACCGCACCCCGGGGACCTTGAACTACGCTCGCTTAGAGGTGGCATGTACCGCCTGTTCACGTGCTTGTGGTAGCTCGGTGGTCGCCTGGTTGATCTTGACCGGGGTCCTGCTCGCTTGGTCTCCCACGTGCACTAGTACAATTGTCCGGCTCTCCAATACCGCTGTCCTCTGGATGCAACTGCTCATCTATGTAACTTGAAACCCGACAAAGAACCGATGGGTCGCTGCTGGCCAGCTTCTCCAACTGACTGTTGAACACTACTTGATCATATTCAACCCTGGAAATATTTTCCCTGTTCTGCAAATGATCGCCTAATGCCAGTGTCTTAAACAGTGGATTAATGTCGTCCAAATACAAGGGGATTCCTTGTTCAACTGCCCTCGACATGACGCATGCACATGGTATTCCGTGTGTCGAACGCAGTACACAACCACAATATGCATAAACTTGTGCTCCAAGTGTATCAATCCTCATGTACTCAACCGTTAATTTATCCAAACAATATTTTGACACATTATTGAAAAGTTGTTGAAAAGAACTCTACGGTGCAATCTACCAATGCGCGTTCTTGATTTCTCGAGGTTATCCTTGATCATAGTAATTTGTCCGGCTATCTGCAGGTCGACACACCTCCATATCGTATCCAGTGAACCAATTGATGTTTGTAACCACCCTTTCAATGACGAGTGTGCACTTTCGACCCTACATGTAGTTGTGTTCCCAAAATGCAAAAATTTATTCGTCCATGCCCGAACAAATTTCTCCTTATGGGGGTTGAGCCATGTGGTCTCAACGTAACTAATAACAGCTTCGCTCTAAGACCAACCAGCCCTCAGATCTACCAATGCGGCTTCGTAGGCAGTAACGGTGGAGGTATTGCAAACCCGGGATCAAGCACCATTCTTGAAGGATGCCTCGTTCCTCTTATTCCCTGTTAACACCATAACACGTGCCTCCACGTCCTTGTTAGTATGCCAGGTGCAAAGCAAATGCTTTGAGTCTGGAAACACAACCCGAATTGGCCTAATCAATCCCATCTCACGATCGGTGACCACAACCTCAGGGAATGGTCCATCGACAAGCAAGCTTCTAAGTGCGTTCAGAACCCACTCATAGGTATCTGCCATTTCTTCGATGACAATTGCGTAGGCAATCAGGAAATTTGTGTTGCACGGAGACATACCAACCATCTCAATGAATAGCATGCCGTATCGATTAGTCTTGTACGTTGAATCGATGGCCACAACCCATGGATAAGTGTGAAATGCCACAACAGCTTTGGGATGAGCCATGAATAAATGAGTCAAAGTACCATCAAGTGTTGAGCGGTAACTAGTGACATACCCATTGGAGGTGGCAAGATGCAAACAATTCTCGGTTGTGTTGCGCCCGCCTCGCCTTTCTCTTCCATAGGCCGATCTCTCATTGTACACCTGCCTAATGGTCTGATGCAGGTCTGGAAATGAATGACTAAGGCTGGCATGGATATGCCTAGGGCCTGTTTCAGAATTCATCAAATCTCTAATCATTTGTTTCGCCTCTGCATGGAGCATGCTGCTCTGTCTATGCCCCTCAGCGTACAATGAAAACTGGTGGTTGTGCATCCCTCGTTGAGAATCCTTGCACAGTACTACATTCCAACCCTCCCCTGTGCTACTATTCTCTTTCATGACAATCATGAATGGGCAATCACAACTTCTAGTCGATATGTTACTTCAACGGACAATATTTGAATTGCTCATATCGACAACCTTATCTTTTCGGCCCCTATTGTAAATACAATATATCCTTAGGGGACCATTCTTATTTGTTTTGTACGACCCCATGACAAGTTCAAATCCTACATGACGAGCAGTCCGTTGCAGGTAGGAATAAGCTTCGGTGTGACTTGGAAACACACTTGTGATTGCAAATGCTGAGTAACCATTCCCCCCTGCAATTGCTCCATATGATTCATTGTCATCCTTAAACAACAATAAACATCAAGTAATTAGTTTCACTCAAATATTCTACCAAACACAATGATGTCATAAATCATTCTAATAACAAATAAAATATACAGGCCGTAATATTTTTTAATAAGTGCATAAAAGATACATACACATATTTAAAGTGTAATAATTATCACTACTAGTATGAAATCTATCACTACTAGTACAATCATTTTAAACTGAAAAAAATCTTCTATCAAACAAACTAACGTATTTTATGTTCCAAATGAACTAACGTCTTAGTACAACCAAATCATAATCAAGACAAATCATCTAACTAAGATAAATAATCTATCAAATTAAGTAACGTATTTTATGTTCCGAACGAACTAACATATTAGTACAATCAAATTACAGGTAAGATAAATCATCTAACTAAGATAAATTAGTAGTAGCAAATTATTTTTTAAAAAGAACCATTACACGTAAATAAGTAGTACACGTAAATAAAATAAATAAACTTTAACTAAATTAAATCATCTGAAAAACATTCAATGTATACCAAATACATTTACGTGTACTACTTAAAATTAAAACACTCAACCGTCTTAAAATTAGAATGAAGTAATTACATTTAAATAAAATTAATGTTTAAATAAAATAAAATAAAAATTACATTAAATAAAATAAAATTAACGCTTAAAAATTAATGTTAAAAAAATTAACGTTTAAAAATAAAATTATATTCCACCATTTTAAATTAACGTTTAAAACATACATTTAAATAAAATAAAATAAATTAATTACATTTAAATAAAATAAAATAACAAATTAACGTAATTCAATTAAATAAAATTTAACTCTAAAGATTCATAAACAGTAAATAAATTTAACTAAAATACAGTAAATAAATTTGGAGTAAAAAATACAAAAAATAAATTTATACACTAAAATATGGTAAATAAATACAGTAAATAAATACATACCGTAAATAAATATAGTAAATAAATTTATACAGTAAATAAATACAGTAAATTACCGTAAATAAATTTAACTAAAATTCATAAACAATAAATAAATTTAAATAAAATCCTCCTGTACTCAACTATACTAAGATGAATAACTTAATAAATTGCAATAATTATTAGATTACAATTAATAATAGCAATACTAAGATGAATATAAGTTTTTACTTAAAAAACTAATAAATCATAAATTTAACTATTAATTATTTAAATAAACAAAACAATAATTAAAAAAATTACCTCCAAAGACATGGAACTTCCAACACCCTAATTTGGAGCAAAAATTTTGAGATTTCTACCCAATGACATTTACAGAATAATTTATAGAAAATATTTGCACTTTTTCGAATATAATGGAGTAAATGACATTAAATGTGGGTAGATGGTAGTTAGGCAAAGGAGAACCGAAAAAATGGAAGGAGAAAGGTGGAAAAATGAAGGGAGAACTGAAAGGAATCTCAGAGGAGAACCGGAAGGGGATTTCAGAGGAGAACCGGAAGGGGATTTCAGAGGAGAACCGGAAGGGGTTTGGGAGAGGGATTTCAGAGGAGAACCAGGAAGGGGTTTGGGGAGAGAACCGGGAGGGGAGACCCGGTCCGGGTCAGTGCAAGGCGAACCGGTCAAGGAGACCCAGTTTGCCTCAAACCGGGGAGAACGGGAAGAGCACATTCGCGAGCCGGAGAAGAGAGAACGGAGGCCGGAGAGCGGGAGGAGAAATTCGCGCGCCGGAGAGGAGAGAACGGAGGCCGGAGAGCAGGAGGAGAAAACTCGTGCCCCGAAGAGGAGAGAACGGAGGCCAGAGAACGGAAGGAGAAAAGAGCGCGCCGGAGAAGAGAGAACGGAGGCCGGAGAGCGGAAGGAAAAATTCGCGCGCCGGAGAAGGAGAGAACGGGGGCCGGAGAGCGGGAGGAGAAAACTCGCATGCCGGAGAGGAGAGGACGGAGTCGGGAGAGCGTCGGAGAGCGTCGGAGAGGAGAGAACGGAGAGAGCGGACGCCGGAGAGGAAGGAGAACGGCCGGAGAGGAAAACTGGTGCGGCATCGCCGCCGCCGGAGAAGAAACGACAACATGTGCGCCGCCGCCGGAGAAGAAAGGAGAACGTCGACCGCCGCCGCCGTTCATCTTCTTGTTGACTTCCGCCGTCGGACCACCGTTGACTTCAGACCACCGTTGACTTCCGGCTTCACCGCCGTTGACCGGCACTGGCCCCTGCCAACCACCACCACATCCCAAAGCTGTTAATTAACATTGATTACACAATTAATTATCATTAATTGTTAATTAAATACTAATGATAATAGTCTTTATTATTATTGAATTACAATTTTATTTACATTAATGTTAAAATATATGAGTATTTAAATAGTATAAATACAGAGAATAATTAAGTAAAATACAGGACGTGATATAGCAATTCACAAGTTAAAGGGGGCAGTTTCTCTGGTCTTTCAACCGAGGGGGATAGAAAACTTGTGGTGAATTGAGGAAAAAACAAAGAGTGTTATGGCAAAGTGTATCCAGAATTTCTGGAATTCAAAAATATCTTCCTTAAAAATCTAAAAGTTAGATTTTCTATTGATTTCTTGACTTGGTTATGACTAGACCTGGTAAACAGGTATCTTCGGTCAGATATGGGTGAGATCCAATCGATTCGGATATAATTCGGTAGATTGTTTTATCTTCGGGTATCGGGTTTTGATCGGGTGTGTTCAGGTTCGGTGTCTTTCGATAGTTTTGAAAAATATCTGAACGGGTCGGGTTTGGTTATAGTTGTTTCAATTTCAATACAATTCGAGTATCATTTTTTTGAATCGAGTTCGGATCAAATTTGGTTCAGGTTGTTTCGGTTACAGGTACAATTCGATTTTACATTTTTTTTTATCAGATTTGGATCGGGTTTGGTTTGAGTCTGTTTGGTATTGGTACTTTTCGGGTACATTCTCTTTCGGGCCGGGTTTGGTTGGATTCCAATATATTCAATCCGAATCTTGTTCAAATAAATATAGCAAATTGTCATTATAATGAACATAAAATTTTAATATATTTATTTTGTAAAAATACTTTCGCTGAACTAATCTATTATATATATGTATATAAATAAAATTATATAGTCATTTTTTAATGTATACTTTCAATTTTTTGAAGTGAAAAATTATTTCTCTTGTAAAAAACATGACATTTATGCAAACATTGATCTGTATACGTTACCACATAAAGATTATAATAGTATGTAAGAACAAAATAGAATAGTTTGTATTTGATTTTTTTTCTCTATTTTATGTTGTCGATCATAAGTTCCTAACTCACAAAACTCCTTACTTGCAGGTTATAATATATATATAGTAGTTCTCCTGACAGGCGGTCTGTCCATAAGTTTATGGACATACTACTTATTTTTTACATTATACATTTACATTCAAATACATATTATTACTTGTTTTAACTTTAAAAATACAATATTTAAAATTTATAAAAAAAACTTACAACATTTCAAGTAAAAATCACCGTGAACTGTCCATAAGCTTATGGAAAGACTGTCTTTCTTGATATATATATATATATATACATATATATATATATATTCATGATTGCAATACATTTTAAAAATATAGCATATTAAATTAAGATAAGAAAACATTCATAGAAAGACATGCTCATTTTTTCTTAATCAGGTGAAATATTAGTATATTACCAATAAATCCCTTTAGAACTATTTAACTTTATATAAAAAGCCTTGACTCTTGACCAACTTTATATATAAATTAAATATCCCTATTTACTAATTATAAATTATGAGTCTCATGACTTAATACTAATTAGTTATTTATTTTCATAACTATGATGACTTATATAATCAACCCTCGAAGTGGATTTTTAATATATATTAATTATCATTTATTTTTATAAATTGTGTCCTACTATTTTACTTAGTTATATTCCACCGTAACTAATTTGATTAACATACATACTTGAGTTCTATAAGTACTTATTAATAGTTATATATTTTATGTACACTTTACACTTATGACTTAACTGAGTTAATTCTATATGATATATTGTACACCCAAAAATTGAAATTGTTTAACTACAGATAATTGAAATTAATTTCAATTAGTTTAACAAATTGAAATTAATTATCTATTTGTTGAGAATTAATATATATTAATATATATTAAATATATATTAATATATATTAATTCTCAACAAATAGATAATTAATTTTTAAATAATTTGAATGAAATATTATAAAAATAATCAAATTTTAATGTATTCAATATTTAACTATTTCTAACGATCTCATATAGTTTTCCTTAGATGACTAAACTTTAAAATTTTAAATAAAATTCTTTGTCTTCAATTTAAATGTAGGCAAAGTATAGGGAAAGATCGTCTTTCCACAGGCATATGGAAAGACGGGTTTAATTAAAATAATGAAAAGGTGAAGTGTTTTGATTGCAATATTAAAAATTTATTCTACAACGTACTGTAGTTATAAAGTTTATGACCCAATTAATGCAACCCAAAATTTTATCTTCATTTTTTCTAATTTGCAGTTTAAACTCTTCAATTTACTAGTATCTATTAATGAAAATAAAATTTAAAAGTAAAACTAAAATATATCTAAGAACTAAGATAGAAACCAATCAAGTGAATCATTAATCAACCATGATTCAAATTATCTTTGTAATTAAAGAGCTAATCAAGGCTAATATTTTACAACAAACTTACAAAGAATTGGATGATTGAAAATATTAATTTAAAAATATTGCTAATCAAAATATTACTAGTATCTATTGATTGAAAATATTAATTTAAAAATATTGCTAAAATCAAGAGTAGAAATAGAAGACAACACCGTAGAGGATGTATGCCTAAAACAGAAACTGAAGCAACTAAGTGACTGTGGATAATTAAAGACAACAAACTTACAAAGAATTGGATGATTGAAAATATTGATTTAAAATATTTTGCAAAATTTAATGAAAATAAATTTTCCGAAAGAAAATAATAATAACGAAAAGTTAATATTGTAGTATGAAAATTTTTCTAATAATAAATAAAAGAACTAATCAATATTAATTTTAGTTTATAAAATAATTTTAAATTAATAATTTACAATGTTCTTTTATTTAATACATAAATTTTAAATATACTCTTAAAATAATTTCATCTAACTGTGCTATTAATACACATTTTAAATTTAATTTATTATATAATATTTTAATATTAAATAATATAGCAACACTGTTTATAATCGTAATGTTATTTTCAACTAAATATGATCAAGTTAAAATTTTATACAATAACAATTGTAACACACTATTCAATCATATTCAGGTTTTGCTCGATTTGAGTTAACATTAATCCAGATGTCTTCAAATTCGGGTTAGCATCAATTCGGTTCATTTCGAATCGAGTAGTAGTCGGGTATGATCAGGTTTCTTTCAGGTACGGGTTCTTTTTAGGGTTCGGATTCAAGTTCGGTCCAAGTGCGGGTCCTTTTCGGGTTTCGGTTCAGGTTCGATTTAGGTTCAGGTGTTATTTGAGTTTGGGTCCCATCAGGTCTGGCAATTTAAGTTCGGGTACAGTTCAATTGGGGGATTTCGGTTTCCGATTATTGATTGGATCTCACTATTTGGGTGACGGTTCGATTCGGTTCAGTTATTTATTACCGAATTTTTGGGTTCCATTATATTTTGTCAGGTATAGTTATGACTATGAAAATATGGTACTCACATGCAATCTAAAGAATGAATTTCACTATCGTCCAGCTTAATCCAATCAGTTACTGATTAAGTACTGTAGCCATGTGGGTAGAAACTAGTTATCATCATCATTTCATATAACTACCCTGATTTGTTGGCAATCTCTGAAATCTACAGTTCTTTCTTTAACGTAATCTACCCTGCTATATTTCCTCTTCTTAGAGCATATAGCACATGCAATCCTAGAAACGGTTTCTTACCAATTAAATATTTTTTTTTCTCTTTCACCTTACTTTAAGAAATTACTTAAGAAACCACACATTTTCTTTTTCACAGTGATAAAAAACCATTTTTTACTATTTATGTACCCCACTTGATTTTCTCTATCCTACTCATTAATTTTATTATTAACATTTAATTTAAATAAATTTTTCTACCCAAAATAAGTTAAATATAAAATTTAATAATATAATTTTTAAAATTGAATTTCATTTTTTTCAATAATTATTCCAGATTTTTTTCAATAATTTTTCTTCAATAATTTTCTCAAAAATTATTCCAAATCATTCCAAATTTTAATAAAAAATAATTCAATATTTTCAATTTAAAAATGTTTTAAAATTAATTTTTAAAAATAAAAAATTTAGTTTTTTTTTTTAAAATAAAAACAAAGATAGGGACACGTGGCCCAGCCAGAGGGTGCCACATGTCCCTCTATTTACCAAAAAGTATATGCTGCATTTGAGTGGGACACGTGGCCCAATGTGTACAGTCCAATCTTTACAAAAAAATGGAAATTACCAAACGATACAGTAGTTAGTTCTATTCACCCACCATTACAATCAGTACATATTACTACTGAGGAGACCATAGTAGTAGCTTCTCCATTTAAAACAGGAAGACCAGGAAATGACACAGGCCCAATAAATTTAGAAGATATTAAAAAGATATACCAACAGAACAATTATTCCAATCAATTATTACACACTATGGCAAACCAAGTTGACTTTATTTCCACTAAATTAGACACTAAATTAAATAATAAGACAGAACTATTCCAAAATACATTTTCTAAACCCCATTTCCAAGTATCCCCATTTTCAAAGAAAATGGAGGAATCTTTATCACTCAAACCATCTGATAAACCAAGCAGTTCTAAGCAAATAGGAGTCATATCGCAAATTAATCCACATATATCAGAAAGTTCAGATGATTCTTATTCAGAAACAAATTCAGAGGTCTCAGAAAATGATTTTGAGAACCAGATATATTCAATAGAAAAACAATTCCAAGAACAAATGGAAGATAAACCTGATATGCATATTAACAGATTAAAAACTCATAATTGGAGAAAAAATGATACAAAGGCTTATTACCCTAAACCGACTCCCCCAGACCATCAATATGAAGAGAATCTTCATTCATTTAAAAGTTATGATAGTTCATCAATATACCAATGGAACATAGATGGATTATCAGAATATCAAATATTAAATCTATTACAAGAAATGGGAACGACTAGAATAGCTTATAAAGCAACCATAACTCCAACAGAACCAAATATAGTCATGTTATTAGTAACATGATTTACAGGACAGTTAAAAGGATGGTGGGATAATTATCTCACCTTGCAAGATAAACAAACTATAATGAATCATGAGTCAGAAGAAGCCCAAGGAGAAGATAATAACATTCAATTTGTCATGGTCCCGGATGGATCTGCATTCTTATTATATACTATATCAATGTATTTTGTAGGAAATCCTACAGAAGCTTTAGAAAGTTCAAAAATATGTTTAACCAATTTAAGATGTCCTACTTTAACTGATTTCAAATGGTATAAAGATATATTTCTAACTCAAGTATTTAGGAGAACAGATTCCAACTCCCCATTCTGGAAAGAAAAATTTAAAACAGGATTACCAAATTTATTTTCTCAAAGGATATTAACAAATTTAAGTAAAGCATTAGGAACAGAAAAGATAGATTATAATGACATAACTTTTGGTCAGATATTTGCTTTCGTCAAAAAAGAAGCCTTAACATTGTGCCAAGATTTAAAAATTCAACATAAATATTGATCAGAGAGAAAAGAAATGGGATCTTTTTGTCAACAATTTGGAATAACAGGGATAAAACTCCCTTCATCACAACATAAAATTCATAAAAGACAAGAATTTAGAAGTTATTGGAAACATAAATACCACAAGCATATTGATAAGGAAGAAAAACCTTTTCAGAAGAAAGATTATAGAAAAAGGAAATTTAATAAACAAAAGCAAAACAAATTTCAAAATATTCAATGTTACAAATGTAAAAAATTTGGTCACATAGCAAATTATTGTAAAACAAAAAAGAAGATTAATGCATTAGAAGATACAGAATTAAGGAATAAATTATTATCTATATTAATTGATAATTCAGATACTGAACATTCAAATTATGAGTCAGAATCAGAATCTTCTAGTGATTCTGATAGTATATGTCAATGTAAGATTCCAACTATTAACATGCTAAATAGTACAAATAATAAGAAAAAAGAATTATTAGACATAATAGATAAAATAGGAAATTCTGAAGACAAAACAAAATATATTCAAAGATTAAAAAATTTAGTATTAGAGGAAAATAAACCCAAAATAACAGAAGCTTTTAGTTTAAGTAAAACAATAAAAAAATATTCAGACCTAGAGAAAAAGAAGTCAATAATTAGTCCAACTGATGCTCAAGAGTTAAGAAAAGAAATTAATCAATTAAAATTAGAAATTAGTCTTATTAATATGGAATTAAAGACTTTAAAAGAAAAATATTTAGAATTGGAATTAAAGGTAATATCATTATCATTAGACAAACCCAGTAGTTCTGATATTCCTATTTCAAGTGAAACCCCAACTAAACAACAATTCTTTAATGTTATCAATAGAATTAATATGGAGAAATGGTATTCCTTAATTACAATAGGTGTTCAAGATTTTAGCACAACCATAGTAGCATTAATTGATAGTGGAGCAGACCAATCATGCATAAGATTAGGAATAATTCCAAGTAAATATTTAGAAAAAACTAATGAACAATTATCAGCAGCAAATGGCACTCCAATGATTATTAAAAAGAAATTATCTAATGGATTCATAAGTAATAATGATTATTGCATTAAACATTCATTTTTAATATTGGAAAATGTGTCCTATGATGCGGTATTAGGAAATCCATTTTTATACCAAATCACTCCTTTCAAAAAGACTCAGGAAGGAATTAGTACAAAAATATTAGGGAAAAAATTATTATTTTCTTTTATAAGCCCTCCTAGTCAAATTGAATTACATTTATTGCAAATCAATTCAATTTACAAAAAAATATGTATTTTAAACAGAAAACAAAATGATATTTTATTTTTAAAAGAAGAATTAAGTTATTCAAAGGTAGAAGAACAATTGCATAGAAAAATAATAAAAGATAGAATAGACAACATAGAAGCATAATTCAAGAAACAAGTATGCTCAGGACATCCCAATGCATTTTGGGATAGAAAGAAACATATAATCTCATTACCTTATGAAAAAGATTTTAGTGAACAAAATATTCCTACTAAAGCAAGACCTATTCAAATGAATGCTGAATTAATAGAACTATGTAAACAAGAAATTCAAGACCATTTAAACAAGAAATTAATAAGAAAAAGTAAATCTCCTTGGAGTTGTTCTGCTTTTTATGTTAATAAAAATGCAGAAAAAGAAAGAGGAATTCCAAGATTAGTTATAAATTATAAACCATTAAATAAGGTATTACAATGGATTAGATACCCTATTCCAAATAAAAGAGATTTAATCAATAGGCTAGTTAATGCAAAAATATTTTCAAAATTTGATTTAAAGTCAGGATATTGGCAGATTCAAATACATGAACAAGACAAATACAATACAACATTTGTAGTTCCGTTTGGTCAATACGAATGGAATGTTATGCCATTTGGTTTAAAAAATGCACTCTCTGAATTTCAAAAAATTATGAACGACATTTTTACTCCTTATTCATCATTTGTTATAGTATACATAGATGATATTCTAGTATATTCAAATACCATAGACAATCATTTCAAACATTTAAATATCTTATTAAAAATCATAAAGGCAAACGGATTAGTTATATCTGAACCTAAAATGAAATTATTCCAAACAAATATTAGATTTTTTGGATTCAATATACATCTAGGAAAAATCAAACCTATTCAAAGGTCAACTGAATGCAGAAAAATTTCCTGATGAAATAAAAGATAAAACCCAATTACAAAGATTTATAGGATGTGTTAATTATATTTCAGATTTCTTCCCTAAAATAAAAATCATATGTAAACCTTTATATGAAAGATTAAAAAACAAACCACCAGCATGGTCGGATACTCATACCAATTTAGTAAAGGATATTAAATTAAAAGCCAAGTCATTACCATGTTTAGGCATTCCACATCCAGAAGCATTCATGATAGTAGAAACAGATGCATCAGATGTAGGATATGGAGGTATTTTAAAACAAAGACATTTAGGAAAAACATCTATAATAAGATATTATTCAGGATTTTGGTCACATGCACAAAAGAATTATTCCACAGTTAAAAAAGAAGTTTTATCCATAGTTTTATGCATTTCAAAATTTCAAGATGATTTATACAATAAAATTTTTTTATTAAATATTGATTGCAAATCGGCAAAAGATATTTTACAAAAGGATGTTAAAATTTTAGTTTCAAAACAAATCTTTGCCAGATGGCAAGCCATTTTATCAGTTTTTTATTTTGACATTCAATTTATCAAAGGAAAAGATAATTTTATTCCAGATTTCCTGACTCGTGAATTCCTTACAGGAAACCATGAGTGATTCAACAGCAAGTTCATCCAATTCTAGAACTAGTAAATATTATGTTAACCCCAGGCCACTTACTCCATCCATTACTCCATTACTTCCAGCACAAGACTTTCCTCCACTCACCTATTCCACAGTAGCCCAAAATCCCCATTCCAGATTTGTTCAAAATAAAACTCCTCCTCTGACTTCCAATTTTACTCCATTAAAAAGAGCTCATACACCATTACCAAACCAACAAACATCTACTAGTCATTCCAAACCCACGTCCACATATTTTGATAAGCCTAATCCTGAGCACATTTTGGTTACTCATTTCAATACCGAACCCGATATTCCACAGCTAAAGATCTTTGTTTCCAACCTATATTTGCCATCATCCCTATGGATGGCAGATGAAGTACACAAAACTCAACAATTCTATGAATTAATTCTTGTTGATACACAATCAATTGACATTCAACATATTCCCAATAAACAGGATCCTAATAGGATTGAATATTCCAAGGTTTATATTAAACAGATTATTAGTCCTCAACAATTCTCCAATTTACATTCAAATACTCCATTTTCCGTTGACTATTTCCCTAGCGGATTCAATTATGCTGATTATGTTCAGGCTTGGTACAAAACTTTCTTTTATAGATCTTTTGACCACTCCTGGTTTATCAATTTCCATCAAACATTCAATAATCATATTCTAGACTGGTTTATCGATTAGTGGATCAAGTTTGGACCATCCATTGAAATATACCCACAACCTATTCTAGATGGGTTCCGATCATTCCAAAACATTAGCCAGCAAACACTCAGTCATTCAAAACCCCATGAGAGGAGGATGTTACTCCATTCCATATTTAGGGTACCCTGGATATTTGCTTGGAGTTTCCAAGTAAAACCATTCTACCCTTCCAACCCACTTTCTTTAATCAGGCAATTCAAGATCAAATGGTGGATCAATACAACCCAGAATTTTGTTCCACTAAAGCAGTAACCCATTATTTTCAGATTGGACAAAATTAAAAATAGCATTCAAACCAACTATTCCACATTCCATTCCTTCACCAATTTCTCGTCCAACAACAATAAGACCAACAATCAGTACCATTCCTCAGCCTCCACTATTACATCCGTCACCTACTACACCAAACCCAATTACACAGATTCCACCAGAACAAAGCCCAAAGCAGGAGCCAGATGAAGAATTCCAGAAGGCCCTTGAATTTTACCATGAATTGGTTAGACAAAAACAGGCTATTAAACAGGAAGTAGCTGATCCAATGTATCTTCAAGATAGTCAAGATCCCTATGAAATGTAAGGGATATAATCAGCACTGAAGTATTCCAGCAAAGCAAGCATTATTCAATCAAGTGGCATTATTCAATCAAATGGATTCAATCAATCGGGTGGATCCCAGCTTCCACCACATTCCATTAGCAGACAGAGAATAATGGTGGATCCCAGCTTCCACCGAATTCAACAATCAGCAAGCAATCAAGAAAGTGGATCCCAATTTCCACTCACATTCAAAGCAGCAGATAAAGTTAGTGGTGGATCCCAGCTTCCACCAAATTCAATCAGCAAGAACACAAGATAGTGGCGGGTCCCACATCCCACTCAAGAAGAAAAAGAAAGGCCCAGATTCAAAGAAGCAAATCAACGATCAAGATTCATGGGTTCCAAACGATGGATTTCAAATTGTAATAGACTAGCATTCCAATATCTTCTATAAGTAGTTCATTTCATTTCAATGGTAAGTACGCTTGAATTATCGCACTCTCTTGTATACTCTCATACAATCTCTCCAATCTGAGCTCAACGTACATACTTGAGTTCCTGTCCCACTGTAAGCCAAAATCTATTCAATAACAAGAATTATATTCCATTGAAAACTTTGTATTTCTCAGTTGTTCCTTCTGTTATTATTGCTTTTTAGTTTTACTATATAATTTACGTTTGTATTTACAGTGATTCTAGTCAATTCCCATTTATCAATAATGTATGTATATTTAGTTATTCTATTAGATCCTGACATATATACCCATATAATTTCTAAGTTAGGGGTCTGAGGCAAGCACTTGCCTCCACTGTGAGGTCGGGCCTAGGATGTGCAAGTAACGGTAAATGGTTGAGTGACTGAACAACCTTAATTCTCTAAATTTAGCCTGCATTATATGTTAACCAATGCATGATTTGCACCGCTTATATTGAATTTATTAGGGTTCATGATCTGCAGGTTATGTATCCTTGAATTATATATTATGAAATTTGTATATATTTTTGGATCACGTAGCACAAACTTTACATGCTTTCATTAAAGTTCCAAGTTTAATAAATTCACATAATGCGTGCTAGAGATTAATGATTATTTAGTGATGCAGTTTATTATTATTCATACAAGTGATGATACATGCTTTTACAATCACAAGTAGGTTATACTAAACAAAGATTGAGCTAAAATTTTATTTTATTTTAGTTTAGTTTAGTTTTTCTGAATAGTAGTTTGCAAGAACTCATTGTGAAAGCCTTATTTTTCAGTTTCTAAGATTCTCGGTTTGAGATGTTAATTTCCATAAAATAAAAGAGTAGCAATAGAAGTTTAAAAAAAAAACACCTCTAATGCTATGAAAGTCTCTAAACAATAACTTTTAATAATACTTGACATGAATAACCTTCAAGGATTCTCACTCTGCTTGCATGATTCTCTCTTGGCTGCTCTGAGTTTAACAAACTATTTTTTCCCCATATTTTACTGATTTAAAAGTCCATGAGCATTTTTTTAAAGTCTTTGATAGAGCTCATTATAAAGAAACCAATGATGTTGGAGTTCTAGATAAAACATATGATTAGGTGTAGTCATTTGGAAAAAATTTAAGTCTGCCATCAACAAGAAGTTCTTAAGTAATATGTTTTTGGAAAATACTGAAATACTCTTAAATTAAAGGTGTATAAGGATTAAAGATGGTGCCTCAATTGTTTACGATTGTGATATCTGTATTTTACAGATGGAGACAAGCAAAAAGATAACTGAGTTAAGAAATATAGACAAGTCTTGGGTGAAGGCCATCACAGTGGTGGAAAAATTGGTCACTTAGCAAAGCACCACCAGTCTTGAAACTCCAAAATTTTGTCTTCTAGGATGCTATAGTATAATTCATAACCCTTATTTATTGGCTTATTATCCTTATTTCGGAGCAACTACATCATACTACTACTGCATCAGGTTATCAAATATTACCTTCACACTAACACTTATTTTATGTTGTATGTAAGGGAGCACAAGTCGAGGATATAATGTTCAACAAAGTCTATCATACTATGGCTTCTAAGCTAGAGTTGTACAACAATTATCGAATTTCTAATGCTGAAATCAAGGAGATCGATAGGAGATACGTCAAAGGTCCAATAAATATGCAGAGGGTCATCGATACGACGATTGGCATAGAGCATATAAAAGATCAACCACAGATGGTGCCTCTGCAACAAAATTATGTTTCTTTTTTTCTAAAATTCCTAATTATTATGACAAAGTAAAAAGCCCTATTAGTGAGATTCACAACCATATATTTATATACTAATATAGTAATTTCGTACCAAAATTGAATTATTCCTTTTATCAATGCTACTATATTTTTTACATGTCCAGATGATATTGGTATCATTGTAGCATTCCAGCCCAGGAACACTGTAGTTACAGGAAAAGGTCCAAGGAATGTTCATAAATTTACCCTCATGAATGACAGGTGATACACGATCATTTAAGTGGCATGCTTAGTATAGTCCATATTTTATGTATGCGGTCTTCGTTGTTGGTTTGTAATTCAACTTTGAGGCTATAAACATTTCTTTATGGTTCGAGCTTGTAATTGTTGAAGGAGCTGCATTAGTGCGCATGATTAGACAATATCCAGTCTTCATAGGCAGACACGTTAACATAGCCTTTTCCAATGGTATGGCCGATTTGTTCCAATTATTACACACATCACAATCCCACCAAATAGCTTATTTACCATATAAAATATTTGTCATGCCTGCAAGTCTAGAGTTGTCTACAAATTTCCATTCAAGTTTACTGATTGATGCCTCAAATGACGATACTCTTGAACTGAAAAAATGGTACACTATATTTATTACACAATTATTCAGTGAAATATTTACTAACCTCATACTTTTTCTACAGGGCCAGCCAGAACCAATTTTTTATACTGATCTTATAAACTCTAATATGGATGCCTTACATGTTGCACTGCCTCTAAATTATGACACAATTCTAACTTCAGTGACCAATATATTACCGGAACAGAAAGTAACATGAATAATGAAAGCTAATTATCCTTTTATAGCTCAATCACCATCGTATAAACCGCATCATTCATAACATTAGTAGGGCTAAGCATTAGATTTATTAGGGTGCGTGTTGAGAAGTTTTTATAAAGGCTTTTTTGTGTGTGTTATGGATTGAAATTAGGTACAGTTTTATCTATCAGTGTTTACCCTATAAGTAATGTCGTCACAAGTCATATCCCCGTATATTACTGAAACAGAAGGTACCAACCATCATGATAGATACTTATTATCTCTTGATAGCTCACTCACCATAATATCAAACATCCACCTGACTTAGTTGATTTTCTTTTCCAAGTTGTTTGTTCAAAAGTATTTATAAGCTTCAGAAACATTTCTCATAACTACTTTAATATGGATTGCAAGAGGTGCTTGAATGCAGCAACTGGTGGATATCAGTTTGATTATACGTGTAATATGTGCTCAACAGAACAACTAGTTGAACCGAGGTGATTCACTGTCATTATTATAATTATCGCCCTTCAATCAAATAAAATGTTGTGTTTTGGGAATAGACACTCGTATGTCTTTGTATATCATATTAATTTTCAATTGCTGCTTAGAATCTAGGCTCAGCGATCACAACGGAGCTGTCACTGCTTCTTTCTTTGGTGAAATTGTTGAGGTTGTGCTAGCTTAACATCTATGCAGGCCATGCAAGGTCTCTCACATGTATAAGATAAGCCTAACTATCTCTCATCTTTCCATTCTTGTTGATCATTAAAAATAAATTACATTTCATGACCAGTTCTAATAACTATTCTATGCTATACCATGGCTACATTCAGTTAAGGGAATCTAGATTGAGTAAAAAAGAATATATAGTTCAGCTGAGAATACCTAAACTGAAACAACATGAGATCACTCTTAAATACATTGTTACAAAGTGTTTCAAGTATAAGGTGATGGGTGTGTTACAGCCATAAACCCAACCAAAGTCTCTGTTGTTGACTCTTCTACACCAACTATACAAGTTAGGTTTCATCCACCTTCCAACATGGTTCTGAATCCACCAGATCCAGGGGGGATAAAAAAGGCCCCGACATCAATTCATTCCAAGGAAAGCTCTTCACTAAATGGTATCACATTTGAACTTACTCCAGAATCACTCCTTAGTTTGAGAGGTTAGTTTGTACACACCATAAATTTTGTCCTCAAGACTTTGAAACTGTATTTCTCTTCATTACGATGGAGTTACTTATGGTGATTCCTCTTTATTATTTTTAAATTATGTAGAATCAACTAGAGGGAAGGCACAAGTTTCTTTTCTAGAACAATATGAAGACATCTTGGATACCACAATACCATCTCCCAATAAACGCAAGTAGTTATTGAGATTTCGTAAACACGTTATGTAATATTACTATGTTGGATGTGTAATATGACTTAATTTCTAAACATATAGGTTTATGTGGGAGACTTTTGGGGCTATATTTTCCTCCATAATTGTTGTGTTTAATCAGTGTACATTATATGCCTTTGATTTGGATCTAATTTATGCTATGAAATGTTTATACCGAATGTATGCTTTCATCATTTTTTTCTAGCGGTAGTAGATATTTAAATCGAGTGTATGCATATTATTTGGCTCAAATGTATGCCAAATATTTACACTTGGAATGTTGCATACTAACATATAGAATTTCCAATGTTGTATATTAACATATTTGGATTTGCCTTGATAATTTTTCCAATTTTAGTAGATAATAGTATTTTCACTATTGAAACATACAAATCATTGATTTTAAGAATGGAGCAGCGTAGAAATTTCATTCTTCATCCTTAAATGAAACATCTAATATAGATTAGCATTGCATGAACTACTTTAATGGTGTAATATAGACACTTGTTGAATGATTCGGTAACAAATAACTATCACTTGATATTCAAACTATAAATGGTTTGGCATGAAGTCCTTCAAAGGAGTTATAGTATCGTTTAAATCATAGAAAATATTAGGATATTCTTCATAAAATAGACTAACATTGTCAATTTATTGGATTTTACATTTATTCTTCATCTAAATGTGTTACAAAAACACCGCACACCACGAGGTGTCCATCCGCTAGTCTCTAAATAATTTTACAACCAACCTTAGTTTATTATTAAATACAAATTAAAATCATACATCTAACCTAAACAATTACTAAAACAAATAATCTTCTTTACGAAAAAAAAATCAAGGTTGATAATGTGTAAACCCGTATGGGCCCAAGTGCCTAATACGGTCGATCGCTGGTCCATAGCATTTCTCTTTGGGTAATGACTTTTGGGTCTGCCTGAGGTAGGAGTACTTGCTCCACAAGCAAAAATATAGTTGTCCTACTTGACTACCTATATAATGGATAAAGGTAATCCAACACACTTAACTATTCATTTCTAATTACACTCATGTAATTCTGTTTACTTACTTGGCTGTCGGAGCCCCTTCCCCCCGAAAACCTCCAGGGGCTTTGTCTTGTAGATTCTGGCGTACGGACGATGGTGCAACAACAACAGCAATTGGGGCGCATCAAGTTAGTACGCCTAGTGGGACCGAGTCAGATCTGCATTTTCCTTTGCTGTTTATGTCCACATCTACGGCAAGCGCCTTACATAGGAATGAGTAGCTAAAGGGCACCTTATAGGCTTTGTTGGCCCTTTGAATATATTTCGCTTTGATTTTAGAAGAATGGGGAACTTTCGTTCTCGTGTGTCAATGTGTGTTTGAATTCTCAGCGATAAGAATTGATTATAAGAAACACACTTCCATATAAATTAGCAAAAAATAGAGGAACCCTATCGACTCACAACTCTATTTTTGTCGAGGGTGTCCTTCGACCCAAGACTACTTTGAGGCGGGCCCTTTTTTTGCCTCACCAAGTCTATTGGAATTTAGGAGAGTAGTAACTTCTAAGGTTAGAAATATTCCATCTGCGCAAAATTGGTTTACTTTGGTGGGTTTCTAACACGTAACTACCTCTCGGGCCGGCTTTGACGACTTGGTAGGGTTTCCCCAGTTTGCTGACAGCTTCCCCTTCGGCTCTCTTTGGCTCTTCTCATTTCTCCTCATTATGAGGTATCCTGGGGAAAACTGGACTTTTTGGACCCCCTGGTCATAATACTGTTTAACCCTTTCCTTGACCCTGACTTCGTGGAGAGATGCTTTCTCTCTTTTTTCTTTAAGAAAGTCCAAATCTAGATGGCGTTGCTCGTCATTAACCTCTTGACGTTTATTGCTTATGGCAAACCTTCAAAAGGTAGGCAGTTTTATCTCCACTGGAATGACCGCCTCCGAACCATATTTCAGGTCATATGGGGTTTTACCTGTTGCAGATGACTTCGTTGTTCAGAATGACCAAAGTACGCTAGGCAACTCATTGACCCAGTTCCCTCCTGCCCCTTCGAGCCTCGACCGAATGTCATTGACAATGATTCGATTAGTGACCTCCACCTGCCCATTGGCTTGGGGTGGTAAACGTTGGTGACCCTTTGACGGATCTTGTATTCTTTCACCAGCCTTTGAATGTGTCATTGACAAATTGGGAACCATTATCGGTTATGATTGTTCGAGGGATCCCAAAACGACATATGATATTGTTCCTTCAAATCCAATCACCGCCTTCCCTTTTACACCGGTTAGGGCTTCAGCCTCAACCCACTTTGTAAAGTAGTCTACGACCACAATCAGATATCGAAAGTGGCTTGAGGCCTCCGGGAAAGGACCTACCAAATTGATCCCTCATTTGTCAAATGACCAGGAACTATTAATGTTCATCTTTTCTTCTTGGGAGACATGGGGTGATTGGCGCATGCCTTTGGCATTGGTGGCAGGCCTGGATGTGCTTTTTTACCTCATTGAACATCTTTGGCCAATAGTATCCAACCAGGTGATCTTCTTAGCTATTGATCGAGCCCACTGGTGGCTTCTGCAGGTCCCTTCATGGATTTCTTAGATCAGGTAGTCAGCTTCATGGGGGAGGGGGGGGGGGCGCTACGCATTGGAGAAGCGGTTAGAGGTGGCCTCGACGATAAAGAATGTCTTTGTTGATCACATATCTGGGCGCCTTTAGCCTAACTTTCATTGACTCGATGGCATCTTCTGGAAGGGTACCATCTCAAATGTAGCTAATAATAGGCATTATCCACAACTTTTGTTCTTCCACTACCATAACCACTGCCTCTTCCTTGAAGCTACACTCACTCAGCATTTCCACCGTTAAGTGCCCTTGGGATTGCAAGTCCAAGTCCGATGAGGCCAGTTTGCTCAGGGCATCAGCCTTGTGGTTCTTCTCTCGAGGGACTTGAGTAAGGGTATAATGGTGAAAATGTTCGACGAGGGGCTTCACCATTTCCATGTAACACTACAAGCTTCTTTCCATGCCCTCATATTCCCCCTTTACTTGAAGGACCGCGATTTGGGAATTGCTAAATATGGCTAGCCTTTGGACTCCCAAATCTTTGGCTATTGGAATGCTGGTGATCAGTGCTTTATATTCCACTTCATTATTTGTGGTCTTGAAGTCAAAGTGTAGGCCGTAGGGGTAATCATTCTGTTTGGGGCTCATGAGTAAAACTCTAGCCCTATTGCCTCCGGAGTGTAATGATTCTTCGACACACAACTGTCACGTCTCTTCGAATTCTTGGTCGTTGTCGACTACAATTGATTAAGTAGTCACCACAATGAAATCTACTAAGGCTTGGCCCTTGATGGATGTTCTTGGATGGAACTGAATGTCATGCTCACCTAGTTCGATTGCCCATTTTATCATTTGCTCTAAGGCCTCTGGCTTAAGTAGCACCTGCTTAATTTGATGGCTGGTGAGTAAGATGATCTTGTGACTTTGGAAGTATAGATAAAGGCATGTCCCTGCATGGACTAGGACCAATATTAGATTTTTGAATCAAGTCTCCGGACCATGCAATGCCTTGCTAACAAAGTAAACTAAGTATTGGGATTTTCCTTTTCCTTTACCAGAATGATGCTTATCACAAAGGGGGATGCGGAGATGTATAAGTATAAATCCTCCCCACTGTGTGGTTCATCGGGGTGGGAAGGCTTCGTAAGTGCTCTTTTAGCTCTTGGAAGGCATTGTCACATTCTTGTGTCTATTCAAACTTTTTGGCTTTTCGAAGCACATAAAAGAATGGCAAATGTTTTTTACCCCCCCCCTCAAAAGAAATCGACTGAGCACTGCTAAAATCCTGGTAGCCTTTGAACATCTTTGACCATTTGAGGGGGCTTTATGCTTATCGGTGCTTTGATCGTTTTGGGGTTCACAACGATCCCCCTCTCCGAAACCAGGAATTTGCCTGCTCCGACTCCAATCGCGCATTTAGCTGGGTTCAGCTTTAGATTGCCCTCTCGAAGCTTCTGGAAGGTTTTTTCGAGGTCCAGTAGGAACTGGTCGAAGCTTCTGTTTTTGACCACCATGTCATCTTCATATATTTCAATGTTCCTGCCAATCTATTTTTCAAAGAGCTTGTCAACCAACCTTTGGTATGTGGCCCCAACATTTTTCATACTGAATGGCATTTTTCTTTTAGCAAATTGTTTCCACATCTATAATGAAAGATATTTTCTAGTTATCCTTCCCCGCCCTGAGTATCTGGTGGTAGCCTTTATGAGCATCGAAGAAAACTAGTACCCCATATCTTGCTACAACTTCGACCAACACTCCAATGAAGGGTAGGGGCCCATGCACATTCTCCAAGCCCCATCATGCTTGGGAACCATCACTTGATTTGCTACCCATTCAGGATAAAATACCTCTTCGATAACCTCGACTTGGATAAGTGTTTTTGAGCTTCTTCTTTTATGGCTTTGGCCCTTTTGGGGGCAAATGATCTCCGATTCTGCTTGATTAGCTTTTGGGAGAGGTCTACATTCAGTCCGTGGACCATCAGCTGCTTAAGTACCCCTATGAGGTCAACATAATCATCCAAGAGGTTCTTCATATTCTTCCTCATTGCAGGTGGTATCATTTTTCCACGGGCACCGTTCCTTTGTCTCAGATGGCCATTGGCTCTGTGTCCGTGGGCTTGATTTATCCATTGCCTGAAGCTACCATGTTCTCCTTTTTAGCCTTTCAAAGTAATAGCCAAACAGCTCCGGGCCGCCAGCTGGTCTCCCCTTATAACTGCTATCCCCATCTTGGTAGGGAATTTCAGTGTCAAGTGATAGGGGGACCATATGGCTCATGCCTGGCACATCTAGGGTCTTCCGAGTATCACATTGTAGGGGGATACGAAATCAATCACTGCGAAGCTACAATCGACTAGGACCTCCTTGTCTTTGTTGGCTACTTTAACTAGGAGGGCCACGACCCCTAGGGGTAGTACCGTTTTCCCGGTGAAACCACATAAGAGAGAGGTTGTTCTCCTCAAAGTTTTGCGTCCAAGTCCTAGTTGGTCGAAACAGTTGGAAAACATTACTTCCACACTGTTGCCATCATCCACGAACACCCTTTTGATGTAGGAATCACCATTGGGTCCGTATTAGGGGTTCAGACTGGCACCGGGTTGGTTTCCGAGAAGGTGATTGCTTCTTTGGGTCAAAACCGCTTTTGGCAGGGTTCTCTGGGGGGCACATAGTAGGATTGGGCTTTAATAATGGTGTTCAAAGTTTGGTCACCTACAACTCCATAGATGAAGTTGATCACCCCCCGTCCCTCCAGTTTCTGTCCGTCCGAGCCTCGACATCGAGTTGGACGCCTACTTGGTTTCCAACTTGCTCTCCATCTTTTGCATGTTGTTCTCTACCGCCTCGATTGGCTCTTTTCTTGCCTTTCCAATGGCATTTTCCTCACCCCCTCGAGGAGGCTTCTCCTCTTGGTCTTTCGACGCAGGCTGGGAGCAAACCCTCTCTTGCGCATCTTTTGACTTTTTGCTTCAAGTGAGTACATTCATTTGTTTCATGGCCTCTCTCTTTGTGATGGTCACAAAATTTGGGCGAATCTCTCTTTCTGGGGTAGTCTCTCCCCAGAGGGAGGTTCCTAAACATGCCCTTGCGGATGGAGCATATTTCCATCAGGGCGAAACCTTTTTTTAGAGGGTCGGGCCTTCGCAACCTTGATTCAGAGAATTTAGGCCTTTTTTCACCCCATCTACCCCCTTCTCGCTTCCTCTTCGTAGCTTCTTCCATCTTCAAATACTATTCCACGATCTCTTATAGCTGTTGCAGAGTTTCTAGCTTCTTCAAGACCAGCTTTTGGTACAATTCGAGGTTGGACATTCTATTCATGTAACCAAAGATTACCCCATCCTTGGTTCGATTAATCACGCTGAGGCTCTCGTCCACATATCGATGATAGAACATCTCCGTCAATTTTCCCGGCCTTTTCTTATTCTGGTAGAGCTTTATCAGGGTTTTCGTAAACCTTTTCTTTTGGAAGAACTGTCCCAAAAGGGGCCCTTTCGAAGTCTCTATACAAATGTAACCATTCTTTCGCCTTTCCTCAAAGGTAGCTTCCAACCAGCTTGCATGTCAGCTGTTCGTTGAAGTCCTTCAACTTCATCAGACTAAGTAAAGTTTTTTTGAACTCCCGGGGGTCCGAATCTCCACTATACGTTAGGAGCCCTTTGGGTGGTTTCACACTGCTGGGCCATTGGGTGACTACTATCATGAGACTAAAGGGGGAGGTAGCGACTTGGCCCAAATGCCCAATCAGCATGTTGAGCTCTCTCATCAAGGCGTAGCTCGATCCCCCTCCCATCTGTGGATCTCTGTGTTGACCTGGCTATAATGGGGCATGGAAACTGGGGATCTGGTTTGAATCCATATACCCAGACTATGATCCTCATATCGTTGAATTGTAGTACAACTAAAGGTGGTAAGGATCGTAGGAGGGGATCTTTGGTCGAGGCCCTAAGTACATCTGGCTCTCAAAGCCTGGAAAGAACCCCATCGGCCCGGTCGTCGAATAAGGAATTGTTTAGCCCGAAATCAGAGGCATCGAGATGGGCACAGAGTATACCACTATTTGGCCCTTGCTCGAGAACATTGGTTGGGGCTCCAACGTCCACTTGTTAAGATACTCCTGGGGGGGTTTGCATCTGGAACCTCGGTTGCACCACCAGGGGCATTGAAGGTGGGGGTCCCACCTATTGTTGGACCATATTTTAGTAGAGAATTGAAGGCTTCACCTGATAGCCAGTAGATCTGAGGGCTTAAGCCTATAACATCAGGTACTGCTGCGATGGGGGAAATGAGATACTCGTGCCCCTCACAGCCCAAGCAGCCCTCTTGTAGCTTCTGTTTGTGAATCTATCATAGCCTCCGTGAATTGAGGTTCATTCTCCCGGTCGGTGCACCTGAATTTGTGATGTAGGAGCTTCGATGCCTCCTACCCAAGGCTCGATGCTGACCTCCATGGTTCTTGGGGGTACCTCAGCTTCTGTTCGAGAAGCTTCCGGACCCCTTATTTATGGGATCTAGACTTGGTCAACTTCAAGAGGCTTATTACCGGTGCTAGAGGGGGTATGGTCTGATTTTCTATTGGACCTACGTCGTCTCCTTGTCCAGTAATGGGATTGTACTTCTTCGCCAGTGCCTAAAGCCTTGCCCTTTAACCTCTTACTCCTACATTAGGCGATTGTCGTAGACGTGGCCATAAACAACAAAGGAAAACTCAGATCTGACTAACGGTCCCTCTGGGTGTGCCAACTTGATGCGCCCCAATTTTCGCTGTCGCTGTACCTTCAGTTTTATGCCGGAATCTGCAAGACAAAGTCCTCAGAGGTTTCTAGGGGGAAGAGGCTCTGACGCCCAAATATGCAAATAGAATTACAAGTGTGTAATTAGGCATGAATAGTTGAGTGTGTAGGGTTACCTTTAGCCTTTATATAGGTAGGCAAGTAGGGCAACTGTTTTGTTTGCTTCAGAAGCAAGTACTCTCACCTTGGGCCGACCCAAAAGTCATCACCAAAGGACAATGCTATGGACCAATGGTCTGCCGTATTAGACACTTGGGCCCATACATGTTTACACATTATCAAAGGTACCCATTATGAATAGTAGGTTGGAAATGGATTTTACTTTACATTCACTCCGTTTATGATCCACCTCATTAGATATGTTATATACTCATTAATTTTCTCACGAAGAATGATATTCTAGTACTTTATATGTTTTCATATAAGTACTTATTTGAAATTTAATATTAAAATTAGTGTAATAATATGGATTTTAGGTGGAGATGGAGATCTAGGTGAGATGAATGCAGTGGATTTAAAGTGGGAATGGAGACTCAAGCATATGACTGAACATAGTCAATTTATATAGAATCCGATAAAATGTAAGAAATGTTGACATTTGTACATACTCCCCATGTCCCAGCTTAAATTTTGCACTTTACTATTTTGCACTATTCTATATCAAACTTTAACCACATATTTGAATAAATATATAACTAAGCAATAGAATTATCATATCCGATATTGTTGGATTTATCGTAACTAATAGTTTTTAAATATCAACTTTTTATAACTGTTATTATACGTAGTTAAACATATTAACAATCAGCCATGCTTCAGGTGAATCTATGTTTTCTAAGTTTTAACCGAATACCAATTGCTTAGATGCGTGTGAAAACCTCGAGATTACTTGGAAAACAAATTAGGCTTTTCCTCAATAAATGATCCATTTGTTGATGGGCAAATGACGAGGATAACCGTATAAAAGATTCTATAAAATTTTAAATGTGATGGAGAGCCTATCATAGATGGTAGATGATCTGAGCGGTGGACGTCGATGGAGGAGGATCTAAGCTTGATGTAGATGCGGCGGGCTTCGAGGTGCTGGTAGAAGAGGGAGAGGAAGAAACAGAAGAGGTGAGTGAAGAATATGTGATCCATGAATCCGTCTTCCACGAGTCGAACATGAGGGTTATTTCTTTGCCCCAGTACAACTTCATGTGCATCATCTTTCTGTTTGCCGGAGTTAGGATAAGGGATGGATAACAATGGAACAGATTGCAGACCGGATTTTTGGCCTTCGAAGTCAGAGCGGTGGTGGAGCGGCGAAGCAGCAATGGTTGTGTCATAGAGAAGAAGAACAAGGGGGTATTTTTGTCTTTACATTTTTAGTTTTAAGACTAGGGTTATTTTAGTCTTTTTAGTTATGGTCAATGCCAAAAAATGTCAAGTCAGTGCCGGAATAGTGCCAAAAGGTCATATCGGCACTTTTGATGCAAAAGATAGAGTTATAATCGCAGTTTCAAATTTTACAAGATTATATTTACACTTTTAACTAAACACAGTCATATAGTGGAAATATAATCGGCACCCATCCCATCTTCCCACTAAACATTTCGAAACCAAGACCTTTTCTGCTCACAAAATAGTTTATAGGTAGTACAATGACTATTGAGTTAGTTTAGCTCAATTAATTAAACTAATCGATAATCTATAGATAGAAGGAAAAAAAAATTAGGAAATTTCGCATTTCAATAAGGCAAAATTTTGGGAAAGATTGTCTTTTCATAAACCTATGGAAAGATGAATTTTAATTCGAATTATAAAAGGTAAAAGGTCTGAGTTGCAATATTAAAAATTTATTATGCAACTAATAGTTATAAAGTTTGTAACCCGATTCATGCAACCCAAAAATTTATCTTAATTTCTTCTAATTTACACTTTACACCTTGATCGGTTATGAAAAGACCGTTTTCAAGAGACGGACTCTAATAATCTTATGGAAATACATGATTTAATTAAAATAATAAATGGTAAAAATTCTTAGTTGCAATATTAAAAATTTATTATGCAACGTATAGTAATTATAAAGTTCATGACCCGATTCATGAAACTCATAACTTTTATTTCAGTTTCTTCTAATTTAAACTTTAAACATTGGTCTTTCCATTACACCTTTGTCTTTCAAAAGTAAAAAAAAAAAACGCAATTTCTGCGGGAAAAAAACAAACTCCAATTTCATTCGCGTTCCGCTGAACCCCTCTTCAGTCAGTAACCATCGCCAGGGGTTTGCCGATAAACCCTAAACCCTGTCCGCCAATGGCTCGGAATGCGCGATCCTCAGCCACGCGCCTCCTCTACTCCCTATGTTCCGGCACAAAAACGACGTCGTTCACTCCACAATGCGCGCCAAAGTCCCCCGTCGCAGCCTTGCTGGCCGGAGACTTCCAAATCCGCTACTTCGCAGCCGCCGGCGCTGCCGCGAGATTGAAGGACGATAAGGAATCGGAATGGAGGGAGTCACTTGGGAAGGTGCGGAACATCGGGATATCCGCTCATATTGACTCCGGCAAGACCACGTTGACGGAGAGGATCCTGTACTATACGGGTCGGATCCACGAGATACATGAAGTGAGAGGGAAAGATGGAGTGGGGGCGAAAATGGATTCTATGGATTTAGAGAGAGAGAAAGGGATCACAATTCAATCCGCTGCCACTTACTGTACGTGGAAGGACTATCAGGTACCGTCACATTTCATGTAATTTACCATTCTTTTTTACTAGTGATATCGCACTTTAATTTTTCTCCTTATACTATGCGCTATTTTGATTCAATAATTTCAATTAATGCATAATTTCATATACGGGGTATATATATTTTTTAATATTTAGTTACATAAAACTGAAGATACCGGTACTTAATTTTAAATGCAACACGTAGCAAGCGTGGCATTATTAGTGGAACTGAACCTGAAAGCTGAGAAAATTAAATGTGACATAATTAGTGGGACGGATGAAGTAGTTTAATTGTTTTAATGTTTTTGTAGTTATCATAACTTTAATTTACTGTGTTCGTGTAATGTGATGTGTTCTCTTTTCATATGGTGTTGTAGGTGAATATAATTGATACACCTGGACACGTAGATTTCACGATAGAAGTGGAAAGGGCCTTGCGTGTTCTTGATGGTGCCATTCTCGTGCTTTGTAGTGTTGGCGGGGTGCAAAGTCAGTCTATTACTGTTGACAGGCAAATGAGAAGATATGAGGTCCCCCGCGTTGCTTTCATTAACAAACTAGATCGCATGGGGGCGGATCCTTGGAAAGTTCTAGATCAGGTTTGTTGTATTATATGTGATTTACGTTGAATATTTGAGGTTAGATGCATACGCATGGATAAAAGATGCTGTATGAAGCTGAATGTTTTGAATTGGTTGGTAGGCCAGAGCCAAGCTTCGACACCATAGTGCTGCTGTACAGGTTCCCATTGGGTTAGAAGATGACTTTCAGGGTCTGATTGACATTGTGAATTTAGAGGCACACCACTTCCAGGGATCCAGTGGGTCTGTTTTCTTCTGACGGATAGTTACTGTGATTATGTTTCTCTCTCCTTTTCAATTGCTTATTTGTGTACCATTCTTTTTAATGCTGCCAGTGAGAAAGTGGTTACTGGAGAAATTCCTGAAAATGTAAAAGAACTTGCCATGAAAAAGCGACGAGAACTTATTGAGACAGTCTCAGAGGTTGATGACCAGCTTGCTGAAGCATTCCTTAATGATGAACCCATATCACCTACTGATCTTGAGGTTTAATTTCAAACCCTTCTCGCAAATTAAGTTGTGGCTCTAGAAAATCTCTCTGCATTTTTTTGGGATTGTGTATGTGTGGGGGACTTCATTTTGACATGGAAAACTTATATGGGTCATATCTCCTAGACATGTAAATGTTTAACCTTGACCTTGGGTTTTCTGTGTCCAAGCTTGTGAAAATATTGGTGTTTTTATGTTGCGACTCCTATGCCTTGCATAATAAAAATGAAAACTTGTAGCAAGACACATCGTTGCTCAGAATTCTGTACATATTTATGCTTGACTCTGTGGAGATATAATATTATATTAAAACCTTAGTGAACAAGCTGAACCTAGGAAAGTACTTAATAGAATCATATTTTGTTACGACATGCTTCTCAGAGCTGAGTTGAACATAAGACACTTCTCTAATTTCCTTGTTAACTAATTGTATCTTCATTATACACCTTTCTGCTTGCAAAAAGGGTTCCTGAAATCTACACCTCTATCTTTGTATGGTAGAACCCTCACCCTGCTCTCTTTCGGACAATTGTAGAAAAACTTTTAGACCATCTTTATCGGCAGTCCCATGTTTTACGGGTTGTTGATGTGGCAGTATTTAATAATTTAAAAATAGCGGAGCAAGTCCAAGAGCCCACAACCATCTTCGGTCGTAGCTAACTTTTAACCCTACATATATTGAGGAATATGTTGGGCTAAGGGTTAAGATATTGCCACATGTAAAACTCTTTATTAGTTGACTTCTTTTTCTTTATTATTTGGTTTTATATGTTAAATGGTTTTTTGTAAATACTGTAATTTTGTTTTAATAAATTTTTTTCTGAATCATTTTTAATGTTAGTTTTTTTATTTTTCTTTTATAGATAGAGTAGAATTTTATCATAGTTCAACGCATAATCTCAAATTCTCTCGGTTCTCTCAATTTATCATATTGAGCATTTAGCTTTTGGAAGCAAGGATTAAGTTTTATAACATAGTAATTTTCTGAATATTATTTTTCATTTTGCATATTGATTTTTCGTTGTTTTAACTCGTTTATATTAAAATTACACTTTCCAAAAATTCCTTTTTTTCATTGTTTTTATGTGTTAATTTTGAGTTTCATTTTATTTTTATTAATAATATTAATTTAAGTATTATAATTGATTGATAATTATATAGGTTAAATAGATATTATACTAAAAAAATGTTTATAAATATAAGATAAATATAAATAAGTTAGGAAGTTAAGTCGTATTGGGTTGTTGATAAAGTGACAAAAGAAATGAATGTGGCTGTATAGTGGATTGTAAATGTGGACGTGAATTAAAAGTGAGTTGGGTTGATTTGTGAGTAAAGATGGTCTTAGGGTACTAGGAATTGTTTTGGCTGCAGGTTATAGTGCTAACCTCAATTGACAACACAGGTTATGTTTACCATGATGTGCTTTGTCATGCTCTGCGCACTACCTTTTAATGATGCAATCATTCCTTGACATCCTTGTTAAAATTTATTAATGTACATTATACTTTATATTAGGTGCCACGAAGTCCTGCATGATCACTTGCTTTTTGAGTAGATATTTTTTTTGGGGTTGGTATCATCTTTGCCCCAGTATCAAGAATTTGAGTTATGCTATTAGTACATTTTTGCGCGTTCTTCATCAATGTTGAAATGTTTGTTTTGTTTATCTAACAGCAAGCAATCAGGAGAGCTACTGTTGCTAGAACTTTTGTGCCTGTGTTCATGGGCAGCGCATTCAAGAACAAGGTCAGGTGCTGTTTTATTTGTTTACAGTACTACAGCTAGTTTTTGTCTTGTCTTTTGTTGGTACAGTTACGAATTTCAACTTTAGTCATTTTGGTGTTACGAGTCTCATGCCCATATCCATGTTAATGCGAGAGCACCTCTGAGATGGCAAAGCCAATAATTGTTTTTATGCCCATAACACTTATTAATCACCCTCCATATCTCAAATAAATAACTGAATTAATTACAAAGTCGGGTCTTTTCTTCGATGTCAACTATAAGAAATGTATTCCATCTTCTACTCCTGTGTCTGACTTTCTATTCGTCGGTGTTTATAATAAGATGGATTCCATCATCTACTCCTGTGACAGATTTTCTTATCTTTGGTGCTTATAATGGGGCGTGATTCCATCGTCTAATCCCAGGACAGCCTTCATAATCTTTGGCATTCATAATAACATCGCTATTCAAACATCATCGCTAAATCTCTTTTTCCTACCCCCTGTTTTTTTAGGAGTAACACCTTATTATTTGGATCTATTATTTATGCAAATGGAAGTGTGGAAGAGATTAAATGGGGATGATGAAAAGATTAATGCATGGATGAGAATGATCCATTTCTCGCCATAATAGAAGTGTGACACTCTTTAGAAAAACATGCTCCCTCTGGTTTTTTAATACTGTCACTCTTTCCTTTTTGGTTTTGTCTTTTAATATTGGCACCTTCCTTTTTTTTTGGCAAAATTAAGATTACTTTCATCCATTCAATTTACTTTTTACTCTCCCCATACAATCTCCTCCACTCATTTTACTTTAAAAAAAAAAAGTGCCAATTGGTTGAAAACCAATATCTCTAGACAAGTGGGAGTACTAAATTAGAAAGGGTAACACTCTTAAGAAAACAAAGGGGGTATATTATCTCTGAGGACTCTTGCCCTTTGACTGTAACTCCCTAACTTCTAATATCGAAAGTTCAGAGGATTTTGGTTTGTTACCATTTGTGTCAAAGATTACTTGTATCCTATTAAAGTATTTTCTTTTTAAGAACTTTCGTGACTGTTGTTTCTGGCCATTTTGGGGTGTCAGGGAGTGCAACCTCTTCTGGATGGAGTCCTTAGTTATTTGCCTTGCCCAACTGAAGTTACTAACATTGCACTTGATCAAACAAAGAATGAAGAGAAGGTAGCAACCAAACAGAACTTCATTACTGTACTTCTGCGCATTAGCTGTATATTGGATTGAAGTTCTTTGAATTTTAATGAATGGCAGGTCACCTTGACAGGGAACCCGACTGGACCTTTGGTTGCATTGGCTTTCAAGTTGGAAGAAGGGCGTTTTGGTCAGTTGACGTATTTAAGGTATATCACACTGTCTTGTTATCGCATTTGTGTGGCTTCTTGGTCACTTTATTTGATTGACCGATTATTATCTTATAATTATTTCGGTCGGTATCTTTTAATCCCTATGTTTGTTTAGGATATACGAGGGTGTCATTCGGAAGGGAGATTTTATGGTCAACGTAAACACTGGCAAGAGAATTAAGGCGAGTCCAATTATTTATAGTTATTTTTGTTTCCACGAGCAGTTAATATCCTGAACTGGAGGTTGGATGTTAACAATTTATTCCTTTATGCACTTACTGGGATGTGAATTATATGACCGCCTCTGATGGAAAAAAATAAAAAATTTATATGACAGCCAGAAGCAAGACTTTTGTCTGTGGTTTATCCATTTGAAACTGTCTTTCTTATTTTCTTATATTTGTAAAGAAACTGGATGATGTGCTCTTTTCCTGTCTGCTTGGATGAGAAACCTTGAGCATAGTAGCTTCATTTGACTTGATAGTAAGCACTTAGGAGCTCAAAGGGTGCCATTTGGGATATGTCTAATTTTTGGGTGAAATGTATGGGAATGCCCACTTATTTCTCAAGTAACTGACACACATTTGCTATTTTGCTGCAGATTCCTCGTTTGGTTCGGATGCATTCGAATGAAATGGAGGTTTGAGCTTTCTCCGATTATCTTTTTTACATTTTTGTGTTTTGTCACAGTTCTATACTCTATCTGCCAAACCTTTTCTTTCACGCTTCTCCTTTTTTGCTTGCGTGGGCGGTGGGTTGGGAAACTTATCTTTTATTACAATCAGTAGAGTATTCTGTCATTTTCAAATTATGAAAATTTAATTTTTTCATGAAATGAGAAGCCTGAGACTGTTCCTCAATTAGGGTTCGGTAATCAGCTATGGATCCAGGAATTGTAAAGTAGGGTTCAGAATAAAAACTTAAAATATATGCGGGGTTGCAAAAGTGATAAAAATAAAGTTAAAACAAAATAAGGCCTAATTATAGGGTTGCTGGGGCTCCCTTGCGTCCACCCCTGTCAGAAACTATATTTCACATATCCCTTTCTTTCCACCCTTGTCCTTTTGACTGGCTTATGTTGTGCTCTTGGGTTTCACCTACAGGATATACAAGAAGCTCATGCTGGACAAATAGTTGCAGTTTTTGGTATTGATTGTGCAACAGGTCAATCATGTTTCGTGTTGTTTGAGAACACAATTATTTTTGCTTTTGCCTGTGAATATTTTGCTAAAGGCTGCTCATTGATGTGTTATCAGGAGACACATTTACTGATGGGTCTGTTAAATACACTATGACTTCCATGAATGTCCCTGAACCAGTGATGTCTTTGGCTCTTTCTCAAGTTTCCAAAGATTCTGGAGGGCAGGTGAGATGTAGCATTCAAGAATACTGCATCTGAGTTTTGGTTCCGTTTTTCTCTTCTTTATTCGTAACTGTATGTGATCTCTGGCAGTTCTCCAAAGCACTGAATCGGTTTCAGAGGGAAGATCCTACCTTCCGTGTCAGTTTAGATCCTGAAAGTGGTCAGGTTTGGGACCCCCGCTATTTGAATTTTCTTATGGTCACGATGATTTGAACTTGAAGTAGAGGGAGAAGAGTAGTTGGGTGGGGAGTATAAGACCTAATGCTGAGTCGTTTTATTGGTTTATGATCAGACTATCATTTCTGGTATGGGAGAACTGCATCTGGACATTTATGTAGAGCGCATAAGAAGAGAATATAAGGTGAACTTCTTTCCCTTGGTATTACAAAGTAGGCCTATCTTTCTGCGGAACTTTAAACTGAAATGGATTCTGTTATCATTATGATTTTTTGTTTGTCATAAGAGTATTAGTCATATTCCTAGTTCTCATTTTTAAGGTTGATGCAACTGTTGGAAAGCCTCGTGTCAACTTCCGGGAGACTATTACTCAGCGAGCTGACTTTGATTATTTGCACAAGAAGCAAAGCGGTGGGCAGGGTCAATACGGAAGGGTGACTGGGTAAGCTGATTTATATGCTTTCTATGAAAATTTCATTCTTTGTTGTAGTTTGCTCCATATTAAAAGATTAGAGGAGTGGGGATGTGTCTGTACTTAAGTCTCTTTTGGCCTGAAATCGGCACTGGGTATGCCCTTTCTTTCTGCATCTTGTCTGCGTGTCACTCTTGAAATACATTATTCTTGTGCAATACGCTGTCTTAGGATTTAGTGGGATGATGTCATATTGCCACTCTACAGCTTAAAACAAAGTGATGCCAGTCTTAAATTTTGGACAACATGGGCACACAAATATTGGCATGATGACTGTCGCCTCAATTGTAGATCTCTCACTCTGTGATTGATCTTATTGTTCCAGTTCTGTGGTGATATACTTTGTTCTCTTTGGGGTTTCTTCTTCTTCCAGCATTCATTCCAAACGTGGTGGTGCAATTTTTTATTTTTGTAGTTTCTGGAATCATGTGTTATTGGGATTTTTATCTTGTGAGGTTTTCTGTGGGTCCTTTGTAGAAATGGTCATCACTTTTTGTGAATGTTCAGTTACATAAAATTTTCAGCTGTAAAATTATTTGAACTTTGTGATTAATAATTATCACTAATATCTTGGTGCTTTTTCTTACCCAACCTTCAACTGTAAATCAGTTGGAAAGGACAAAAATGTGGGCGTGGGAGCATAGCCTCTGTGATTTAAGTAGTTACAACTGTTGAGGATTGCTGTTTTATGTACCTTTTTAACTTGCTGAAGAGCTTTGTTTGTGCAAAATATATTTTATTTGGTTGAGCTTTGATAGATTTGTATTTAGTTTGACTTTGCTGCTTTAGATCTCATAACGTTTGGAGTGTTGTAGGAATCATCTGATCTCAGTTTCTTTATGTTGCAGTTATGTAGAACCTCTCCCCCCTGGCTCCACAACTAAGTTTGAGTTCGAAAATATGATAGTTGGTCAAGTCATACCATCAGGTTTCATTCCAGCTATTGAAAAAGGATTTAAAGAAGCTGCAAACTCGTAAGTTGTGTATTTTCTTTGAAGTAGCTGCATATATTATAGCTCTAAATGCTGTATATTATAGCTGCAGATTTTCTGTAATCCATGATTTTGTATTCTGGACATACTAGTTTCCCTGTGAGTGGGTCATATCAACAGCTTCTCTATGTTAACTTAGAAAAAAGCCTGCTATATTAGCAGTGATTATTACTGCACATCCTGCCAAATCATTTATTTACTTTCACCATTCATGCTTAAGAAGTTGAAAGTGTTTGGTTGATTTTATCTTACAATCTCTCATGGAGCTATGACCAAGTCTTTAAACTGTCAGTAAATTTCTGATACTGTTGAAATGCAATGTCCCATTTATGATCCCCTTCTCTGCCTTTATTATATTTGAATTATCATATTTCTTGTAGCTCACTGCCTAGCTCTTTTTTCTGTCTTGATTGATACTTAATCTGAGCCTTACAGTGCACATTTTTTGAAGTGATTTACCGGTTTCATAAAGCAGTTGGTTTGTGATTACTTCCTGCAGACTAACCATTTTCTCACGTTACAGTGGATCTCTAATTGGTCACCCTGTTGAAAATATTCGTATTGTTTTGACGGATGGTGCATCCCATGCTGTTGATTCAAGTGAACTTGCATTCAAAATGGCCGCCATTTATGCTTTTAGAAAGGTATTATTTCCATTATGATGTGCTAGTATTTATAAGTGAGGGTTCTTGGCTTTTAGCTGAGTTTAATAGGAACCAATGCAACTTAATATATTTTTGTTTCCCTGTTCGGGTCTGATTTTTTATCATTATTCTTTTAGTCGGTGTGTGTGCATGAATGGAAATGCCGTGTTTGTTTCTAATCTTTAATCTATGATTGTTGTTGATTTCCATGCATATTCTTCATTTTGAAGTGTTACACAGCTGCAAAGCCCGTTATATTGGAACCAATAATGCTTGTTGAACTAAAAGCACCATCAGAATTTCAGGGTCCCATCACTGGCGATCTTAACAAGTTAGTAGTCAGATTTTTAGACATGTCATGTTATCACTTCATGTAAACATTTGTTGTACTTTTGCCTTTTAACTTGTAATTATTTATGTTTTGGCAGGAGGAAGGGAATGATTGTTGGAAATGATCAGGAAAATGATGACTCTGTTATTACTGCACATGTATGTATAATCCCTCAAACTCTTGTAGTAGAGTATCTGACTTGCATTGAGATGGTGAACTCGGTCCTTGAATCTATTATGAGCATAATTCTTTTTTTCAGGTTCCTCTCAACAATATGTTTGGATACTCGACATCTCTTCGCTCAATGACCCAGGTGAGATCCAAGTGGCTACTTATGAAATGGTGAATATCCATCTAACCTGTGGTTGATCTTCCTTCTTCCCAGGGTAAAGGAGAATTTACTATGGAATACATTGAGCATTCTCCAGTTTCTATGGATGTCCAAACACAATTGGTCAACGCATACAATGCCACTAAAGCAGGATCATAGCTGGTGCATTTCTGTTGTACAACCGCGAATCAGGCTGTTAATCTACCCATGTAGGTCTTGATATTTATAGAAATCATCCAATATTGAGAAAAGTGAGAATAAGCGTCTGCATCCACAATCACTTTGTGTAACTGTCACCCATAGCCAAAAGGTTTGTATTATAGAAGCTATTCATTTGTAGCATAAGGTCTTATAGGAAGGAAATGATGTCTCTGAAACGCAGTATTCAAAGGTGCAGGCATTTTCTTTTTAGTCTGTTATTTAGCAGTTAGGACTAATACTAGAATTGAATTTGGTTAAACGCATGTAACCTCTCGTCCAATTGGCGGGTCGTTTGTTTCACGCTGTGTTTTTCCCGCAACCTTTCGTGTATGCAAGCCCGTCAAATGGATCGGGTCACCCGTTGGATAATTGTTATCACTTATTGGATAATGACTCATTGAGTTAATGGATATAATTGAGTTGTAGTTATTGGGTTTAGCTGGGTTGGATAATAGTTTACCCATTGGATAATTTTGAGTGGGTTGAGTTGGGTTGGGTAATGGGTGACCCATGGATAATTTTATATCACAAGATATCTAAATTTTTACAAGTTTGATTACGAATGATTTAATTTTTTCCTAATATATAATCATTTATTATATTATGTAATATGATATTATGTACATTATATTATATTTAATAAAAAAATGATATATTGGCTTTGTAAACTCGACGAAATTAACGAACAATATTAGTTGGGATTGAGCTCGAGCTCAAATACTGTACGAACTCGAATACTGTACGAGATTGAACTCGAATACTGTATGAGATTGAGCTTGAATATTGTATGAACTCGAATACTGTACAAGATTGAGCTCGAATATTGTACGAACTCGAATACTGTATGAGATTGAGCTCGAATATTGTACGAACTCAAATACTGTACGGAATTGAACTCGAATATTGTACGAACTCGAATACTGTACGAGATTGAGCTCGAATGCTGTACGGGATTGAGCTCGAATACTGTACGAGATTGATCTCGAATATTGTATGAACTCAAATACTGTACGAGATTGAGTGCGAATTTTGTACGAACTTGAATACTATACGAGATTGAATTCGAATATTGTACGAGCTCGAATACTGTACGGACTCGAATATTGTACGAGATTGAACTCGAATAATTTGTAAATTATAATTTGTATAATTTGTGAATTGTAGTGAATATTTATGTTAAATATTACACATGCATTTAATTGGGTAATTTTGGATATTTATTGGGTATTTGTTATGTTCCCATTGAGTTAACATAATATGGAACCCATTGAGATCAAAATTTTTCATTAACATAATTATTCTCATCCCAAATCCTAAAAAATAATGAGCATTTAATACATGATCCCATTGGATAATGACAACTTGTAACCCAAATCGATAGAAAATATTTAATGATAACTTATTGGGTTAATTATATAATGACTTATTGGTTAATATATTTTAACCCATTGGATCATATGAATATCTCATGGGTTATCCAATGGGTTATCAATTTAATGACCCAACCTATTTATAACCCAACCCATTATAACCATTAATAAATGAGTTAATTGAATAATGACACATTGAATAATGACCCATTGGATTTAGATAATGGATTTATCCAATTAACCCATTTGACGGGCCTACATGTATGCGTTAGATGCATGATGCAAATTCTTGTTTCTTCTCTATGAAGCAAAACCTGGACGTATGTTTAAGCTAGAAATGTGTCACAAGCATATTCTTCAAAGAGGGTAAAAAGGGAAATTACCTTGGATGAGCAGATGGTTGCAATGGCTTGAATAACAACGGTTGGTGGCGAGTGGTTGCAATGGATTTTAGTAGCAACAAGCCGTAGCTCAGCTGGAGGAGGAAAGTTGTATAAAAGGGAAGGAAGTCAGTAGAAAAAACATCTTTTTGGCAATATTGTAACAGAATTAGTTACCTCCCAAATCCCTTCTTCTTCCCCAATTCTCTTCTGCTGTAGCTCGTCCTTCTCTGCTCTCCCGTTCTTCCCTTCTCTTCCCTCTTTTCGTTTATGTGATTCCTCTATTGCTGCAATATTAGGAAAACTGTGTAAAGATTACCCTAATATCCTTACTGAGAAGTTGAGCGCGTGACAAAATGTGAATGGACTGTTGGAATACTGGGACGTTTTGATGCACCGCTAACGTAATTTGAACTGATATAGTATCCATTTGTATTTTTTTTGAAAAAATGCTTTTATAACCTTACCTAGTTGAAATAAGTGATAATATAACATTTCAGTATTTGAAAGTGCCAATATAACCCTATCTAGTTAGTGAAAGTGCCAATATAACCCTCTCTGGCAACCTTTAACCAAAATTTAATAAAATTACATGTTTGCCCTTCTAAAAAATAAAATACAAAAAATAGAAAATGACTTTATTGCCCTTAGACTCATTGCCGGACCGCCGCCGGAACAAGTAGGGTTATATCAGCACATTATGAAATCTTATTGGGTTATATCAGCACATTCCTAATGTTTGTAAGATTATATCAGCACATTTTTAATGTTTGTAGGGTTATATCAGCAAATTCTTAAAACTTATAGGGTTATATCAGCACATATTATAAATATTAAGTGTGTGGTACTCGGCTAGCCTTAACGGGCGACCACATCATCATATACACCATTATAACATCATAACAATATTATATACAACATGAAATTTGACATAATGACACCATCACTAATATTCAACACCATTATCACATATCATAACCCATTTCAAAACTTATTAACATTAAAAACCCTAGATCGAGGAACACAGCAAAATAACAATCACACACAACACCAAAGGTCATCGAATCATCAATCCGGACTAAACACAACAAAATAAATAAAATATCATTTAAAACCCTATATTCTACACTATGTGCTGATATGACCCTATATTTTTTATTAATGTGCTGATATAACCCTATAAATGTTGGGAATGTGCTGATTTAACCCTACCAGTTTTCATAATGTGCTGATATAACCCTACCTAATCCAGCAGCAGCCCGACGGTGGTCCGACGGCGGTCCAGGGGTGGTTCGGCTGCGGTTCGACGAACTATGAGGGTAAAATTGTCCACATAATTTCAGAGTTAGCCCAAAGGGTATTTTGGTCAATTTACATAGAATCAACGCCGAAGAACTGAGGTCAATGCCGGAAATGGGGTCTGAGGGCTATATTGACACTTTCATTAACTAGATACGGTTATATTTGCACTAAAAATTATCATATACTTATATTGACACTTAATCAAGTAGATAGGGTTATATTAACACTTATTCTTTTTTTTTACACCAAACATGTATGGAAATTATTACACCCTTGCGGGGAGGGAAATTCTTACACCCTTTTGAGTTTTTTAAGCCTGGAATTTAACTTTAAAGTTAAAGAGTCCGATGTATAAAAATTCCTGTTTTTAAAATAAATATATTGTTAAGAATATTCGTCAAAATTTGATACTAAACTCCACCCTATGTGTCCGCCACCACCAATCTGCAATCTCCAGCCCAGCTTCGCCCCCTCTCCATCCGCTGACACCACCAATCTGCAACCTATAATCCAGTTTTGCTTCTGCCTCCTCGCACCACCACCACAATCACACTTGCACAACATACAAAAAAGAGAGGATAGTAGAAAAGAAGAGGATATAACTCACCTCTTGAAGCAACTAAGAGCATCCATAGTGGTAGTAGATATCCATAGTGGTAGTGGATTTAATGAGTACTTTTAAGTGACACATTGTGAATTTTAATAAAAAAAGTTAGGTAAGAATAAACTACCAACCATGGTAATGGATTTAAGAACCACTTCTCAAACACTTCTTTTTAATTTTAAATTATAATTAATTAAAATTATAAAACAAGCCAGATTAAATAATGACATTTGCACAAAGAAAGAGATACTAACTCTTTAACTAAGAAGTTGATTCGTATTAAAGAGCGGTTCTTAAAACTCCACAATTGTACCCTTAACTTAAAAAGGAGTGCTCCTTAGTACCGTTAAAAACGAGTGTTCATTACTAAGAAAAGTAGGTTTAAGGAGTGGATACTCTAAATAGCTGAAGCAAGGAATTGATGTTTTACTTATCTCTAGATGTAGTACGGCTCACGGAAAATTCACCTATTATGAACGTTTTTGAAACTTCAAAATCGAATTGAATCGGTTTTTCCTGTCTGTCCGACTTGGACTTGCTAGAATCTCGAAATCAAAGGTGTTCGCACCGAAGGAATGCCAGAAAGCCATAGTGAACCATGCAGAGAGGCTCTCCTGAAAATTCCGATCGAGTTTGTATCTTCATGTCGATCAACATGCTGACGTCCCGGCCAGTGAAGGTGTCGATGCAGAGAGACCTTGACTCTGGCGAAAGGAACCCCTCGAAGATCAAATTCTAGAAGATAGAGGAGTAATAGTTATGGAGGTCGGCGGGGGAAGATGAAGAGGGAAAATTGGATTTGAAGATTATGGGGGATAGCAACGAGCTGGAGAGGAGATTTTTTTTCTTTTGAGCAAAGTGCATATATAACATTATATAATTGATAAAAGTGTAGATATAATTCCGCAGTAATTGAAAGAGCAAATATAATCTTAGATATTTAGATTATGTGCAAATATAACTTTCTCCGGTGGATTTAGATCGGAATTTGATGAAAAGTCAATTTTACCCCTCTGAAAAAATAAAAAACAAATAAATTTACTATTTTGACATTCTAACCTCAAACCCTAAACTAAACTAAAGTTGAAAACTAAAATTAAACTAAAAGGAAGCGGCGCAGTGACTATTTTGCTTCTTTTCTCTCGTTGGTGAATAAACCCACTAGATGGATTTTTGCTTCTTCTCTCTCGTTCTCGCAAGCTTTTCATTCTCGCAAGGAAATTGTGGCTTCACCGGTGGTGTTGTTGATTCATCAAATTCCCGGCACTTGGCGGTGGTGGAGGCGGGGCTAGGGTAAAGAAGGATGCGGCGGTGGCGAGGATTTGGGGTTGGTGGCGAGAAGTTTGGGGCTGTGTTGAGGAGGTGGCGCTAGGGTTCGGGGTAGGTGCTGGCACTAGGGTTTCCAGTGGGTGGCATCTTGCAGCGGGTGGCATCGAGCAGCGGCAGAGTTTGGTGACCGGTCGGAGGTGGTGGTCAGAGGTGCATGACCGAGGCAGGGGTGAAGCGGAGATCTGAGCGGAGGCAGCAGTGATGAGTATGGGTGGCGGGGTGAGGCTCAAGTGGTGGCGGGGTAAGATACTTTGACCCAATCATTTTCCTTCTCCGTTTTGCAATCTAATTTACACCACACATATAGCATCTTCTAAATTATTGTGTCATATATTGAAGTGCCAAAATTAGTTGAACAAATGGAGTATATGTACACAGCAAGCTACGACTCTTCTAGCTATTTTTAACGATAAAAAAAGGAAAAAAGCGAGAAACATATAAAACAGGTCTGTTATGAATCCCCCTGCGAAGAATCTGGATTGCAAAATTAGGATCTTTGACAAAACAAGGGAACTCGCAGACCCTTCAATGCCACACGAAATTCAAGGTCTAGCCCTCGGGTACACTCAATTTTTCTTTGCTCTCTAACAAGCCCTCGGGATTAGATTACAAGGTTTATTGATACTTAACTAACCATCGGGGTTAAGAAACAATGGAATAGCTCGCAAGCAAAGAGTATGAACTCAAAATGTTGTATTTTGATTGATAAAAGTGGTTGGGTAAAAATAATGTTGAAAACGACCCCTATTTATAGTACATAGGTATGGTCTTCAAAAATACAAACAAGAAACTGAAAAGGATTATGGCAGCTTTAAGAAGCTAAAACCATATTTAAGTAGACTACCTAAAATAAATGGCTATATTCTTCAAGATAAATCTTGAATGAATATTGCCTTATCTAATCTTACAAAATCTAATTCTAATCAAATCATAACTGAATATTCTAAACTCTAAAATAAATGCATGACCGAAACATTAATTCTTCCAAGGCCAACATGGCTAAATTAATGGGCCTTATTCTAAAACAATATAAATAATAACACTACCTCATCAAAAACCCAATGGAAAAAAGAGTATAGTGTTATATTCTAAAAATCCTAATAAAATAAAAATAAGTAAATAAAACCTAATTCGTATCATTCCCTCCGAGGCTGAAATGTTTCATCCTCGAAACATGAATGATCTTCAAAAATAAATTGAGATAAACGTCTCAAGCCATCCCTGTGAAATCTTGCTAATAAACGGTGCTTGGACGCTGACTTGGCAGAGACTGGACGCTGACTAGGTTGAAAACTGCTTCAACTCACAAGAAGATACAAGCTGACAAGAAAATCAGATTGAGTCGCGATAAATTGAAAATATCGCGATAAATTTACCAACTCACGAGACAGAGGAGCAGATCGTGAGATGAAAAAAATTCCTACTGTTTCGCGTGTATACGATGCATCTCAAATATCCTCCGCGTGAGATGCACACGCCTGGGTGGGCTCGCGGGTGACTTCACGCGCGAGTATGAGACACGCGCGGACCCTCTTCTTTGATGGAAACTCTTTGCGTTGACTTCTCTTCGTCGGAGTTGTGCGGATCGGTGAGCGGAGATTACTGGAATGGCGGAGTCTCGACTGCGGAGAACTCGAAACTGAAGACAAACGACGGCGAACGGCTGCAGCAGCCGGCGATGATTGGAGAAACGACAGAGCTGACTCGTTCGATGTTAGAGAAGATCAGCGACGTTCGGAATTGGTCGGAGAAAACTAACAGCGAGTAGATCGGAGGTCGTTTGGAGAGGGAACAAGAGGATAGTGCTGCGGCGGAATAGTCAGAGATGCTGAGCGGCGGTGGCAGCGAGATGTCCTGGTGGCAGTGGATTCTACTTCTGATTTTTTTTTGGATTTAAAAAAATAAATTCAAACAAATAAAAAAATTCAGAAGTAGAATCCGCCGCTCAACATCGCCGACGATTCCGCTGCTGCACCGCCGTCCTATTCCGTCTCCGAATGACCTCTCATCTGCTTGCCGCTAGTTTTTTCCGACCAAATCCAATCATTGCTGATCTTCTCCAACACCGAACGAGCCAGCTCCACCATTTTTCCGATCATCGCCGGCTGCTACAGCCGTTCGCCGTTCATCTTTAGTTTCGAGTTCTCCACAGCCGAGACTTCTCGCCATTCCAGTAATCTCCACTCGCCGATCCACACAACTCTTGCAAAGAGAAGTCGGCGCAGAGGGGTTCCATCGAAGAAGAAGGTCCGCGCATCTCTCACACTCGTACGTGAAGTCACCCGCAAGCCCACCCAGGTGTGTGCATCTCACGCGCATGATATTTGAGGCTCGTTGTATACACACGCGAAACAATAGTAATTTTTTTCATCTCACGATTTGTACCTTTGCCTCTTGAGTTGGTAAATTTATTGCGATATTTTCAATTTACCGCGAGTTAATATGATTTTCTCGTCAGCTTCTATCTTCTCGTGAATTGAAGCATTTTCCAGCCTAGTCAGCATCTAGTCTCTGCCTAGTTAGCGTCCAGGCACCGTTTATTAGCAAGATTTCGTAGGGATGGCTTGGGACATTCATCTCAATTTACTTTTGAAGATCTTTCATGTTTTGAGGATGAAACTTTTAGACCCCGGATATTTCAAATTAGGTTTCATTTATTATTTTTTTATTAGGGCTTTTAGAAGATAACACTATACTCTTTTTTCCACTGGGTTTTTAATGAGGTAGTGTTATCATTTATTTTACTTTAGAATAAGGGTCATTAATTCAGCCATGTTGGCCTTGGAAGAATTAATGTTTTGGTCATGCATTTATATTAGGGTTTAGAATATTCAGTTCTGATTTGATTAGAATTAGATTTTGTAAGATTAGATAAGGCAATATTCATTCAATATTTATCTTGAAGAATATAGTCATTTATTTTAGGTAGTCTAGTTAAATATGGTTTTAGCTTCTTAAAACTGCCATAATCCTTTTCAGTTTCTTGTTTGTATTTTTGAAGACCATACCTATGTACTATAAATAGGGGTTATTTTCAACATTATTTTTACCTAACCACTTTTATCAATCAAAATACAAACTTTTGAGTTCATACTCTTTGCTTGCGAGCTATTCCATTGTTGCTTAACCACGAGGGCTAGTTAAGTATCAATAAACCTTGTAATCTAATTATGAGGGCTAGTTAGAGAGCAAGTCAAAATTGAGTGTACCCCGAATGTTCGACCTTGAATTTCGTACGGCATTGGAGGGTTTGCGAGTACCCTTGTTTTGTCAAAAACCTTAATTCCGCAATCCAGATTCTTCGCAAGGGGATCATATCAGTTATACTAAACCCTAATGGACTGTATTTTTGAAATTCAGCTCTTCAAAGGCCACATAGCTGAACTATCAGTCCAATAAACCCAATAATGAAATATTTTTACAATATTTTATAGTGATCACATTACCTCATTAAAAACCCAATGGAAAAAAGTATAGTGTTCTTTATGATGTTTTCACTTCGTCGACAATCTTGAATAATGTCCAAGATGTCGGTGGTGACTCCTTCAATTCTTCATCATAAAGTTGATCCATCAAAGCACTTAAAGCACATCAAAACATTTGATATTTGTATCATTCCCTCCCAGAGCGAAAAGTTTTGTCCTCGAAACGGGAAACATATAACCTATAAAGACATCCTTGAATTCCTGCAACAACTTAACAAATCGTGAAAACATATCTAGAGGAATATTTTCTTTGGAATAGTAACTTTCTTTAAAGGACATTATAAGAACATAAGAATGATTAGTCGAAGATAGATTCACATCTCTTATTGAAGCATAAAACGATTTACCAAAGTCAGTAGATAGTTCATGACTCATCATATAAATAGAAAGTAAAGGACTAAGATGTGAAGACAAGACTTTATGTGACTTTTCATAATCATTCTGCAACTTACCTGTCTTGCCTACCTTAGGATCGACATGGAACTTGTCTATGGCAACATTTACTGTCATTTTGGTGGAATGACTCTATTTTGGTCGAAATTACTTGCTCCTTATGGGGGAGTAATTTTGGCAACATCTATGGAATACGCCTAAAAAACATCTTGTGTTTCAGGACCTTGCTCACCTCTGTGAACAATGATGATTTCATCATCTATTTGTTCTTCTTCGGTGTCATACTATGCAGGAATATCATCTTCTTCTTCCATTTCCATTGTTGTTATAATTCGTTTGTGGGGACAGTTATTGTGAGCATGTTCTCATTCATTACAATGAAAACATGTAGGAGTGTTAGGAAAAACTATATCTGACAAAGTAGAAAATGATTTACCTGTATCTTGCGAACATTCTTTGATTAGTAGGTTCTAATGGTGGATTTGAGTAGATTTTGGTCAAATTAGGGTTTCCTCGGCCACCCATGTTTGAATTGCTACAACCCTTGGTCGAATTTGGGCTTCTGAAATCAGAGAATTGCCTTTGACTGTCATAGCCGAAATTAGAGCTTCCACTGGGCCTTAATGTCGACTTAACCAATCTGGCCTTGAACAATAAATCTTGCATGGAAACATAATACTAGAGCTTAACCGGAACTTGCAAAGTTTCTCTTAAACCTTCAATAAGCTGATTCTTTATAAAGGTATCATTTTCTCTCATGCCAACTCTTCTCATAGCTAATTCAAGATCTTGCCAGTATTCATCTACATTACGGTTGTCTTGCTTCATAGTGCTGAGATACAAATGTTTCTCCATCAAATATGTTTGTGGAACATGATGTAATGGAAGCTTGGTCCTCAATATCTCCAGGTGGAGATAGGTTTCTTTCTGGCAAGATATCTTGATTCTTTCAAATTCTCCCACCACTCTGTGGCATAATGGGTGAAAGAATACTCTCCGACCTTGATATTCTCTTTCTCACGGTAGTTTTTAAGATCAAATAGGTTCTCAATTTGCCTTTCCCAATCCAAGTATTTCACAGGATTGTGCCGACCATCAAATCTAGGAATATCATACTTTAAACCTTTGATCTCACAAGCAAATTCAACTTGTCTTGTAGAACGAGGTGTCATTGGATTTGATAACTCATCTACCTTCCTAGAAAATATCTGAACCTTGCTCATTATGGCATTTATGACATTCATGGAATTCATTTTAGGTTTATTGTTGGGATTGGCAACAATGGCGAGACGAATGAATCATCTGCCATCCCTACTAAGAAGAAACAAACAGTCAGGAATAAATGTCCTCCCTTCCCCTTTGTTTAGTAAGATCACTCACCAAGTATATAACACTCTCAACTCACAAGGCGAAGGCTAATGCAAGGGCAATTGATCAATTCAGCACAATTCAAAGCAAACTATAGAGATGAGTACTGCAGAATTTATTTCGAAATTTTAAAATATATAAACTCAAAATTGGACTCTACAATCTAGGATTCCAAATTCTACAAAGAATAAAGAACAAAATGCAATTTGAATGGCATGAATCGGAGCTGTATTGAATGAATTATGATTAAAACAATATTGCTTTTATATAGGCGACAAAAAAGTTCCAAAAATTCAAGAAACTTTTCCGAAAACAAATTGGAATAGGAAATCAAATCCAAATCCTTTATGGTAAAGGATTTTAATGACTTACTTGTCCCCCAATTCAAAAATTTAGATCAAAACCCCTCTCTCAATTGGCTTTTATTTCATTTTCCTCTACGATTAGGATTTTGACTTTTCTTTTCCCTTTTTAAATCGAATTTCCTTTTTCTTTCCTTCCTTTTTCAGCCACAAATCATTTTTTTCTTTTTTTGCACTATAAAACTCACAACCAGAATCTTATTCCCCAAGAAAAATTTTCGGTCACAATTCCCATTTTTTTTGGAAATTTCAAATCTGCCCCCACACTTATGAAAATTGCAATTCTACCCCAAATTTCAGATTTCAAATCCTAAATTTCAATTTTGAAACCCAAAAATCTGCTACCTTTTGTTTTTGATTTTTGAAAAGTTGTGGAACAAGAATCACCAATACAAAACTTGGAATAAGAAACTGTGACAGCTTCCTCTTGATTCAATGAACTTCGAGATATTCAACACCATAAGGATCAAGAATATGACACTATATATATGGAAAATGACACAAGACTATTTTTTTAATAAGGTGTAATCAAGAATCAATGAACAATTCAAGATCACGGAATCAAAGAATGATAAAGAAAATAAATAGGATTATGAGCATTCAATAATTTTCAGAAGAGTTAACGAAAAAAATCACAAGCACATAAATTGTTTAAGCTACCTAAAACTACAAAACTGATCGGGAGATGAAGGCGGATAATACTTGTTAACGCTCAGACCCTTCGACGTCCTCCTGACACGATTGATGAAGGTGAAGGCGGATAGTAATACTGAAGTATTCTAACTCTCGGACCCTTCGACGTCCTTCGACTCTAGATTCAATCCTCCTAGTAAAAAAGATCAAACAAACACAGTAAAACACGACACAAAAGAGTTTATAAATTAAAAATAAATTTGAAAATAAATTCAACAAAAAATCGAAACCCTTTTTTTTGTTTTTTTGGCCTCAGTAGATCTTTCGCTTTGCTCTGATACCAACTGATATGAATCCCCTTGTGAAGAATCAGGACTGCAGAATTAAGATCTTTGACAAAACAAGGGAACTCGCAAACCCTTCAATGCCGCACGAAATTCAAGGTCTAGCCCTCGGGGTACACTCAATTTTGACTTGCTCTCTAACTAGCCCTCGGGCTCAGATTACAAGGTTTATTGATACTTAACTAGCCCTTGGGGTTAAGCAATAATGGAATAGCTCGCAAGCGAAGAGTATGAACTCAAAAGGTTGTATTTTGATTGATAAAAGTGGTTAGGCAAAAATAATGTTGAAAACCATCCCTATTTATAGTACATAGGTATGGTCTTCAAAAATAAAAACAAGAAACTGAAAAGGATTATGGCAGGTTTAAGAAGCTAAAATCATATTTAACTAGACTTCCCAAAATAAATGATTATATTCTTCAAGATAAATCTTGAATGAATATTGCCTTATCTAATCTTACCAAATCTAATTCTAATCAAATCAGAATTGAATATTCCAAACCCTTAAATAAATGCATGATCAAAATATTAATTCTTGGAATAAGTGCCAATATAACCCTATCTACTTGAGTAAGTGCCAATATAACCATATGATAATGTTTAGTGCAAATACAACCCTATCTAGTTAATGAAAGTGCCAATATAACTCTCAGACCCAATTTCTAGCATTGATCTCAATTTTCCGGCATTGACTATGTAAATTGACCAAAATACCCTTTAGGCTAACTCTGAAATTATGTGGACAATTTTACCCTCATAGTTCACCGGGCCACCTCCGGCCGCCCGCCGGACCGCCGTCGGATTAGGTAGGGTTATATCAGCACATTATGAAAACCGGTAGGGTTAAATCAGCACATTCCTAACATTTATAGGGTTATATCAGCACATTAGTAAAAATTATAGGGTCATATCAGCACATACTGTAGAATATAGGGTTTTTAATGATATTTTGTTTATTTTGTTGTGTTTAGTCCGAATTGATGATTCGATGACCTTTGGTGTTGTGTGTGATTGTTATTTTGCTGTGTTCTTCGACCTAGGGTTTTTAATGTTGATAAGTTTTGAAATAAGGCTATGATATGTGATAATGGTGTTTAATATTAATGATGGTGTCATGATGTCAAATTTTATGTTGTATATAATATTGTTATGATGTCATAATGGTGTATATGATGATGTGGTCGCCCGTTAAGGCCAGCCGAGTACCACACACTTAATATTTATAATATGTGCTGATATAACCCTATAAGTTTTAAGAATTTGCTGATATAACCCTACAAACATTAGAAATGTGCTGATACAACCCTACAAACATTAGGAATGTGCTGATATAACCCAATAAGATTTCATAATGTGCTGATATAACCCTACATGTTCTGGCGGTGGTCCGGTCCGACGGCGGTCAGGTCCGGCGGCGGTCCGGCAATGAGTCTAAGGGTAATAACGTCATTTCCTATTTTTTGTATTTTATTTTAGAAGGACAAACACGTAATTTTATTAAATTCGAACTAAAAGTTGTCAGAGTGGGTTATATTTGCACTCCACTAACTAGATAGGGTTATATTGGCACTTTCAAATATTGAAAGGTTATATTGGCACTTATGTCAACTAGGTAGGGTTATAACAACATTTTTTTCTTAATTCTTCCAAGGCCAACATAACTGAATTAATGGCCCTTATTCTAAAATAAAATAAATGATAACACTACCTCATTAAAAACTCAGTGGAAAAAAGAGTATAGTGTTATCTTCTAAAAACCCTAATAAAATAAAAATAAATAAAACCTAATTCGCATCAGGGTCAATTCAGACCCAGTAACCTAGAAACAAGATCGTACGGAGAGACTCCTCCGCCCGCTTTAACCTCTCAGAAACTGTCACCGCCGCCGAGATTCGGAATTAAGCGTCACCACCGCCGTCACCGCAGATGAAAAACTTGTATCCTGCTGTTGCTTCCGCAACGACAAACCGGCAGAATCCTTCAGACTCTTGGAAACTCCGTCTTTCATCAACGGGGCCGCCCTCGTCAAGTACCTCAGGCTCATTAACCAAACCAAATGTCGTTTGGTTCAAACAGGGAAATGGAAAGGAATCATAAAAAGGAAAGGAAACCCTAATTTTTTTTAATAATATGCTTGGTTCAATTATGGAAAGGGAATCAAATTCTCTCTCATTCCCTTTGTTACTGTTTGGTTCATGCTATGGAAACAAATATTTTATTCTATCATTATTTACAAAATAACATATATGAGTATAAATTATTGGCAAAGTCTTGGGATAGGCATATGGAAAGACGAGGTTGAATTATAGAAAGGTAAAATGTTTTAGTTGCAATATTAAAAATTTATTATGCAACATGCTGTAGTGATAAGTTTATGACCCAAAAATTTCATCTTGATTTCTTCTAATTTGCAGTTTAAACCTTGATATTTCCATAACTTATGGAAAAACCGTCTTTCAAGAGACGAACTCTTTATTATTTCCACGATCAAATCTGCTAAAAAAATATAAAAGTATTTCATGAATTATTGTCATATCTAGTTCATATAAAAAATTTATTTAACATAAAATATGTAGTTCATCATCTTTTATTTTTAATATGTTGTATGTGATTAAAAAAATGTAAATCTATATAGAATTTGTCATAATAATTCTATTTACATATTTTTATCTTATATATTTTTTGTTCATATATGTTTTTTAATACATGAAAATCACATACTCCGTATCACAGATTGATTTAAAGTCAGTAGTTCATCATATTTACTTCATTTAATAACAAAAGTGCTAATAATGATGTTAAAAAATCACATACATAAATATTTTTAAAACGAATGCTCAGAGGATATAAAAATTGAATACAATATTTTTTTTTTCAAAATACATAAAATTGATGCAAATCCAAACTATTACATGATGTATGATATCTACCGGCACGTTAATATTTTTCTAAAAATATAGTTAACACTTAAAAATCCAACATTAATTATTCAATAATAGGAGTGGCAAAATAAACCCGTAACCTGCGGCTCAGGTTGTTATCTATTTCTAAACCCAAATAAGTGTGGGTAAAATGAGTAATGAGTCAAATGAGTAATTGAAAAATATGGGTTAGACGGATTGGGTTTGTCGGCTGATCGCGAGTTTCAACCCACATGGTTCACCTATGTGGATTGAAACCCGTGAGTTGACTGGGTTGGCGGATAAACCCATATGGGTCAATATATATGTTGAACCCACTGATTTATCCATATAAGTTAGTATATAAATTCACATGAGTCAATATATGGGTTGAAATATGTGGATTTTACTTATATGGGTTGGTATATAAACCCATATAAGTTCATATATGGGTTGAAACCAGGAGATTTACCCATTTTCAACCTGTGAAATTATAATATTATTTTTATATATGTGAAATTAAAATATTTTCTTACATTTATTTAAGTTTAGGTATGCCCTCTGTCCCAACCATTTTTGGAGAGAGATAAATGGCGGGAAATATCTTTAAAGAGTGAAAAAGTCCCGAATGCCCTTTACATCTACCACTGGAACTCCACCACCTCTGCAACCAACAACGACGAAAACAACCACCCAAACAACAAACCCAGAAATCCAAACTCATAATTACAAACCCAGAAACCCAAACTCATAATTACAAACCCAGAAACCCAAACTCAGAATTACAAACCCAGAAACCCAAACTCATAATTACAAACCCAAACTCCATCAAAAGTTAGAAAATCAAAACAGGGGAAATCAGAGAGAAACCCAGTAAACAGAGGGAAACCCAGAAACTGAGAAAGCCACCTCCATCGATAATTAGAGGGAAACCCAAAAACCCATCTCCCCCGTTGCCATCTTTGACGCTCCTGCCATCTCCGACATGCCATAGCCGCATGGAAACGTCATTGCCGATGAACAAAAACCCATCTCCGCAGCTGCCATCTCCAATGCCACTGCCGTCTCCAATGCCACTGCCATCTTTGACCCAGAAGCCTGTTGTCTTAACAACCCACGATGGATACCTGCATCGCCATTTTCTCAACGGCGGAGACCTCACCTATGGAGGAGACTTCCACCCTCCGGTGGCTGAGGTATCAGGTGGAGAGGGGTGACGAGCAGGAGCCTGGTTGGGTGATGAGCGGATGTGGGTGAATCAAAGTAGAGGAAAAGTTGTATGTGTGTGAAATCAGAGGAGAGTCAGAGGAAAAGAGAGAAGTAGATCTGCGGTGAAGTTAGGAGGAGAAGAGAGGGGAGAGTTGTACTCCCTTTGATCCTCTATTTATGTTCCCATTTTTTTTACATTTTTTAAGGTATGTTTGACCATTGATAACTTTTGTTACGTATGATAACATATTATAAAATTTTACTATTTAAACACTACATGTTACGGAGAAATAAAAAACATCTAACATAATGTCATTACTTTATACAACAAAAGTTATCGATGATCAAACATGTATAAATAGAGGACTGGGAGGAGTATGTGAAGTTAGGTGGGGTGGGTGAGTGTAGGTTAGGGTTTTGTGAGTAATATTTAATAGTTTTAATGGTATTAATGTCCTTTTACACAGAAAATTTCGAAATATGAAAAGTGTGCAGAAATAGATGAGACATCTATTTAAGGAAATTGTGCAATGGTTGAGACATAGTAGTATAATATTACTACTTAGGGATGGTCTTCTGTGAGATAGACTAAACTTTAGGCAGAGGCATTTCTACTATTCTAACAATATTCTAGCTCTAAGGGCCTATATCTAATAATTTTACAGGTGCCTATCTCTAATTATTTTACAGTGACCTATCACTAATAACTTTTCAGGGGCTTTTTCATCCAATTTTCCACCATTTTTCTGCCACTTACAATCTGCAAAAAAAATCAAAAAAAATCAAAATGCAAAAAATCAATGAAAAAAACTGCAGAAATATCAACAAAAAATAGCACATCAACGAAAAATCATAAAACATCAACTAAAAAACTTCAGCAAAAAAAATATAAAAATCAAATAAAACAACAAAAAAAATTAAAAATCAAAATAAAATCAACAAAAAATTGAAAAAAAAACGTCGACTACGACTAACGAAAAATAAACTGAAAATCCTCAACAAAGCTAAGTTATCATTTTTTTTAAAAAAAATAAACTACAAACATCAACTCCTAACAAACAATGATTGAAGGACTTACAAGTTATAAAATAAAGCACCTACAACTTACATTTGAAGCACTAACAAAAAATGAAAAACATCAACGTAAGGAAAAACACACTAAAAAAATCAACCATATCATAAAAAAAGCTACAAAAATCAACTCTTAACAAACAACGATTGAAGCACTTACAAGTTATAAAATAAGCACCTACAACCTACATTTAAAGCACTAACAAAAAATGAAAAATGTCACCGTAAGGAAAAAACACTACAAAAAATCAACCATATCATCAAAAAAGCTACAAACATGAACTTCTAACAAGCAACGATTGAAACACTTACAAGTTGTACTATAAGCACCAATTTGTTTTCATAACATACACAAGTTATAAAATTAGCACTTACAACCTACATTTGAAGCACTAACAAAAAATAAAAAGCGTCAACATAAAGAAAAAAACACCACTAAAAATAAACCATATCATCAAAAAAAAGTTACAGACATCAACCCATATAACCTAAAACTCATCTAGAAAAATGAAAAACATTAACATGAGAGGAAAAAAAAACTAAAAACATCAACAAAAAAGCTACGACACCTCAAGAATATAAATTATTCACTCTGAAAATCATAAAAACATAAATAATTTTTTTATTCAAAAAAAATACAAACATCAACTCCTAACACCTGAACCTCATATGGAAACTGAAAAACATCAACATAAGAAAAAAAACACTACAAACATCAATTTCTATTACCAAAACCTCAACCGGAAAATGAAAAACGTTAACAAGAGAAAATTTTTAAAAACTACAATTATCAATCCATATCACCCAAAAAAACTATAAAAAATAAATCATATCAATTAAACCTCACCCGAATAATAAAAAACATCAATATAAGAGAAAAAAAAGGCTAAAAACATCAGCAAAAAGCTAAAGTACCTCAAGAATGAAATTTCTTTAAAAAAAAGGACCTGATGGGATTGGAACCCTGGTCTCTAGCCATAAGGCCTAAAACAATAACCACTACACCAAAGACTCTTATTCAACCTAGACTCAACCAAATAATATTAAATCTCAGCATGTAAATATAGAATATAAATTCTTCAAAAATAGAGGTCACAACAAGACTCAAACTCCAAACCTCACACCTCAACAACATGAGAACTAACCACCCAACCAAACAATATTTAATAACATTAACCTCAGTCAAATAAACATTAAACATTGGCAAGTCTTTGAAAAAAAAGTACAACATTAAACCTCACCTCTCATAAACCGAAGCTTAGCACTAGCGTTGTCGTTGCTGTCCGCCGTCGTTGTCGTCCATTGCCATCGTCAGCTCCGGTCGCACGTGAGATGCACGAGCGTCGTCTTCTTCTTCAAGGTGCGTACATCCCAGATGCCTCTCTCTTCATCGCAGAAAACGTTGCAGTGCCCGAGCTCGTCTTCTTCTTTCTTCAGAGCTCAGCTCCTTCGCCTGAGCTCTTCGCAGCTCTTGAAATCGCGAGCAGACGCCACCAATCCTCGAATCTGCACTGCGCTCCAAATTGTAGGATCTTCAGTCCATGCCATCATCGGTTCGAATCTGAAAACCCTAGCCTCGTCAACATTCAAATCAGCCTTGTTGCTGGATCGGCGCCGCCATCCTCGATCCAGCGTCATCGTCGTCGTCTCCATCGTAATGCCATCATCGTCGCAGATCGAGCATCATCATCGCAGCTCAAGCATTGCTGAAAAATGGAGGAGCAGCACTGGAAATAGAGTAGAGCCAGAAAATATCATCGGTGGGCAGAGAAAGCCGGTGGAGACGGCAGAAATCTGGTGGAAATCCACAGTTTCCGGTTGGAAAGGCAATTTTTTATCGAGATTGTGAAAAAATGAAATGAAAATTCTATATATTTATGTGATAGATATAGTATTTTGATAATTGCACAGTAGACCTTTAAATTTATCAGCATCTTTTAAAAAAAACCCCACCCAAAATTTCAAATTTATATTAATTGCATAATATGGCCTGCCTAAAGTTTATGCTGACTAATACAAAACTGTGTACAACTTATTTTATTACTATTTATATTATATAATTACAAAATACTATTTATATAAAAATAAATGAGTCCACCTCTTGGAAGACGGTGTTTCCATAAACCATAGAAAAACCAAGGTTTAAAGTATAAATTAGAAGAAATGATGATAACAATTTTGGGTTGCATGAATCGGGTTATAAACTTTATAACTACTACATGTTGCATAATAAATATTTAATATTGCAACTAAAACTTTGACCTTTTATTATTATAATTAAACACCGTCTTTCCATAAGTCTATGGAAAGACGATCTTTCCCAAAACTTTATCTGAATTAAATATTTATTATAAAATAACATAACTTTTATTCACTACATAAAGTTTTAAAACATATTTTTTTACTGAAAAAGACTTCATATGAAAATTATATTTTTATTTAAATTTGACCCATATATAATTCAAAAAATAAAATTATAAAATTTTTATTAAAATTTTTATTTTGATAATAAATATAAAGTATATTGTTGTCACGGAGGTGTTGGTTTTTTTAGGGTAAGCTGTGTATATTAAATTTCAAACCAAACAGAAAACGTTTTATTGGCTTTCACTCTGAGCTCAACTCGTTTTGCTCTCTAGTGTGTGCGATTGAACGTGCGAAAAGGGTGTGCGATTAAATCTGTTTCTCTACTGTTCATCTACTCCTTCCTTTTCCTTTTTTCTGACCGTTACTCGCCGGCAACGGTAATAGCCACTGGTAACGGTTTCTTTCTCCGCCACTTGGCGGGGTCTCCTCCCGACGATCGATGGCAGCTTCCACCTCCAACTCCAATCTGCCACCGCCCCCTAAAACGTTCGCGGCTGCTCTTCAGACAAAATCCCCTCCATTGTCATCACAACTCCCAAATAACCCCGAGCTAATCCCGAAATCCTCCCATCTAGGTGATCTTGCCTGTTTATACTCTGAGGAACAAATTGCTACACTATCAGCTCATTACTCCAATGCATTGGTCGGTAAATTTACCAAAGGTAGAATCTCAATGGATCAGATGGAGGTTGCCCTTAAAACTATTGGGTTCGAAGGTAAGTACCAATTGGGATCTCTTGATTACAAACATATACTAATTTGTTTTGAACAGGTTAACGACTACCAACGATGTTAGATGAAAGGCATATGGAATTTCAATGGCGTTTCACTGAAAATGCTTAAGTGGACTCCTGAGTTCTCTACACAGAGAGAATCTCCCATTGTCCCGATTTGGTGTACAATTAGGGAGGTACCACTCTATTACTATAACTCCTCATCTATTGAAGCTATTGGTAACAATATTGGTAACTTTATAAAGAATGATTATGCTACTGAGATGCTTACCAGGCCTTCGGCCATAAAATTCTGTGTTGAAATTGACCTACTGAAGCCTCTGCCACATTACATTAGGCTAGGTTCAATAACAAACAATAGGAAATATCCAATTGAATTCGAGGATATCCCCCTATACTGTGGACATTGTGCTAAACTGGGGCATTCTTTAGGCCAATGTAGGGTTAACCCTCAGAATACTAAGGAAAGAACTGAGGAAACTAATAGAATTCACACTCAACCTATCCCTCAGTGGCAGGCAACTGGAAAAAAATTCGATTTACCACCGCTGCTCTCTGATTCACCTACTCATCCCCATGTTTCTTCTATTGATAAGGAAGTTAGGAACCCTGATCCTCTACTGCAACCTGCTCAAACTCCCACAACCCCTGTTTCTAGTGGTCTTCTGACAATAGGGAGTCCAGATAACTCCACCACTAGGTTACTAAAGGCCACTGCTAAATCTAAAACAGTTCTGAAAGCTTATGCTAGAGATGATCTCCACATTGGCTTACATCGTTCTCTTATGATTGATTCTATTGCTAAACCTACACTTTCCTTAGGGGGAAAGATGTCGAATAGATTCTCTGTTTGCAGGGAGAAGACACTTACTCTCAGGAACAAGAAGAAACCAGTTGCAGTAAACAGAAGAATCTGGAGCAACCTTTGGATTTGGACTCATATGAACAACAAACTCTGGAAGAGGGATCTGAGCAGACAGGTAAGTTTGAACATCCAGGTAAATCTAAAAACAAAAAGGTGACCTATCTTAGTCAGCTGAATAAAATGTTATTAAGATCAGCTACAAAAGGTACAAAATCAGGTGAAATATGATAGGAACAGTTAATATTAATTTTCTGATCTGGAATCTTCGTGGTATGGAAACATCATTGCTTAGGCTATCTAATTTAATCAAAACTAAGAGAATTCAGTTGCTATGCATAATAGAACCTATGCATGATAACTCAAAAATACGGACCTATATGACATCATTACATTTTGCAGACTGTCTAGCCCTTCCTAATGGAAAATTTTGGTTAATGTGGACTCATCTCCTCACGGTTTCACTTATTACTTCTCATGACCAATTCCTTTTTGTTAACATATCTCATTTTTCTCTGGCCCTTAATATGAATGCTGCCTTCATTTATGCTTTAAGGGATAGAGATGGTAGAAAAGCTTTATGGAAAGATTTAGAGCCTTTGTCTAACAGTGACACTATTTTTATAGGGGATTTCAATACTATTAGGAGTCTTTCTGAATACAGAGGACCCTCTAATCCAGCTCTAGGGAGCATTAGGGATTTCAATACATGGATTAATTCGAATGGGATTCAGGAAATAAACACAGTAGGCAATTTATTCACCTGGTGTAACTTTAGGCTAAGGAATCCCACTTCCAAGAGGTTAGATAGGGGGCTCTGTACACTAGCTTGGAGCTCCAAATTCCCATCTTCCTCCATCCAAATTCTCAATAGACACACTTCAGACCACTCACCTCTCCTCCTTCAGTTATCTAATCTAACTCCCTCATATCCCAAACCTTTTAGATTCATCAATGCCTGGTTCCAAAGATCGGATTTCATAGGTTTAATGCAGGAATCTTGGGAAAAACCTATACAGGAAAGAGGAATGATTAAGTTCTACCTGAAACTGATTAGGCTTAAAAGAGTCATCAAAACTTGGAACAGAGAATCTTTTGGTAATATTGATGCCAATGTTTCACAAGCTGAGGATGCCCTACGACTATAGGAATCTGTTTTTGATCATGATCCTAATTTAAATGAACTGGTTAAACTTAATCAGAAAAAAGCTAGTTTGCAGAAGGTCTTAAAAGAAAAAGAAAAGTTTTGGAAACAAAAAGCAGGACTTAAATGGCATAAATTAGGTGACAACAATACTGAATTTTTTCATAAGGTTGTCCAAGAAAAGAAATGTAGGATACAGATTAATAAAATAAAAAACTCGGTTGGTCAATGGCTAAACACAGAACCTGAAATTCAGAAGGAGGCAATCTCTTTTTACTCGGATCTACTAACCGAACCAGATCAAAGCACTGATGATACTTTCTCCTCTCATTTTCTGAGCCAAATTCCAGTGATTTTAACTGATTCTGATAATCATATTTTAGCTTCTCCTATTCTGGAACCTGAATTAAGATTTGTTGTTCAGAATTTAAGTAGCAACAGTAGCCCTGGTCCGGATGGCTTCACACCTAAGTTTTATAAGAAATGCTGGCCTTTTATTAAGAATGATCTTTTAGAGGCAGTAAATGACTTCATTGTAGGTTCTAATATTCCTAATGGGATATCTAGCACATGGATTACACTTATTCCTAAGAAAATAACCCCATGTCAGTTTGGGGACTTTAGACCTATTAGTTTATCTAATGTATCTAATAAAATCTGTTCCAAGGTTCTTATGGAAAGATTAAAACCTTATATGGACTCTCTGATATCTCCTAACCAATCCTCTTTTTTGAAGAAGAGAGACATTTCTGATAATATATTATATTTACAGGAAATGGTTAGATTCTTGGATAAGAAAAACAGAATTCCCAACTGTATAATGAAACTGGACCTAATGAAAGCCTTTGACAGGGTTAACTGGCAATTTCTTAGGCAGATTTTAGTTAAATTCGGTTTTCAAGGAATTTTTCTGAATGCAGTGATGAGGAATTTAGCACAGGCAAAATTTTCAATTCTAATTAATGGAAAACCTGTTGGTTTTTTTCCAGCTACTAGAGGTATTAAACAAGGTGATCCTCTCTCTCCTTTCCTCTTTAATATTTTTACTGAAGCTTTTTCAAGGAGTCTCTCATATGTTTTCTCTACTGGAAGGCTATCTCATTTCCATTTACCTGCATTAATACCTGCCATATCTCATCTATTATATGCAGATGATACCATAATTTTCATGCAGGCATCTAAATTAAATCTCATAAGAATAAAGACTTTTCTAGATGTCTTCGAGGTGACTTCAGGACAGAAATTTAATTTTGAAAAGTCAGAATTCTATTTGAGTAAAAGAGCCTCTAACATTAAGATCTCTCAGGTTAAGTCCATTCTAAAAATGAAAAAAGGTGCACTCCCATTTACATACCTTGGTTGTCCAATATTTAGGGGAAGAACACTAAAAAGGTATTTCCAACCTTTAATGGCTAACCTGGATTCTAAACTTCAAAGTTGGAAGAATAGATGGTTAAGTGCGGGGGGGAAACTGGTCTTAATAAAACACTGTCTTTACTCCCTCCCACAGCATATTTGGGCAGTTACAAAACCACCAAAGATGATAATTCGTACCTTTGAAAAAAGATTAGCCAGATTTTTTTGGGGTGAATCACATGGAAAAAATAATAAAATCTGGAGAAAATGGAAAGATATTGCAGTTTCAACTGACTTGAATGGACTTGGTTTTAGATCAATCCAAGCTATAATTGACACCTGTTCAACTAAACTTTGGTGGAAAAGTCAATTAGGTAACTCCCTTTGGTCAAAACTGATCTGGTCTCTCCCTATATCCTACAGGAAATCTGTAACATGGAAGAGAATTATCCACATTAACTCTTTTGCAGAGCAAAACTCAGTAATTATTCATGGGGAGGGTACCTGTAATTTTTGGGTAGCTAACTGGAGTTTTAGGGGGCCTTTAGGTACTATTATCCCTGAGCACATAGTAGATGGCATGCCATACTTAACTGTAGCAGATTTCACTCATAATAAGTCCATCATATTGCCTCAGATTGTCTCTTTTTTGGACCTTGATACTGTGTCTTTCCTCCAGGAAGCAATCTTAGTCCCAGGTAGAAAAGATAGACTGGTCTGGAAGCCTGAAGCTTCAGGTAATTTCACTTCTAAGTCTACCTACAGAATGCTCACTCAGATGCCAGGTAATTTCCCTGCCTCTAAATTCATTTGGAATAATGCATTGCAAAAAAAGATATCCATATTTACTTGGAAAATGCTGCAATCATTTTTACCCTTTGATGAGGTGCTCATTAAATGTGGATTCAGCCTTGCTTCAAAATGTCCTGCCTGCTCAAATTCATATTCAATACAACATTTTTTCATTTCATGTCATATTGCTAAAGCTGTTTGGGGTAACATGGCTTCTATTGTAAATTTTCATCTTCAGGATACTCATTCTCTTCCTGAAAGATTTTTTATTTTTTGGAATACTAGAGATCTTGCTAACTGGAAACACTTCATCTGCAAAATAACACCTTCCATAACTTGTTGGTCACTTTGGAAAGCTAGGAATAGATTTTTACATGATAATGTGCCACTTTCCTCAGATCTGATATCTAAGGAGATTCACAACTTAATAAAACTGGCTTTCCTAACTACTCCAAGGACATATTTCACTCATTCTTCTATCTCTTTACCTTTCAATCAGTGGATACCTTTCATTAGACCCCCACCTAAGCCTAATATAACAACTGTCCTGTGGGAGAGACCTCCAGTTGGGTTTTTTAAAATAAACACTGATGCTTCTTGGTACACTGATAAGGCTGCTGCTGGGATAGTAGTTCGGGACTGCTGTGGTGATTTGATTAATTTATGTTCAGTCTCCATCTCTGCTGATTCTCCGATCGAGGCTGAAATGAAAGCCATTTTATTTGCTATGCAATATTTGCCTGGAATTCATATGAGCTGCATTTTTGAAACGGATTGTAAGCAAGCAGTTAACATGATAAACTGCCCCTATTCAGCAAATTGGAACCTCTTTAACTTAGCTTTTCAAATTAATGTCTTGCTGTGTGGAGCAAAGTTGAATCATGTTTTTAGGGAAGGTAACTCGGTAGCAAATGCGATTGCGAGGTATCATACTTGTCATCTTCAAAGTATCCAGCCTCATAACATTCCCCATCATATCAAGGGACTAATTGTGTTGGACAAGGCTCATGTTCCACATGTTAGAGCTCACTAGTTTCTCACTTAGAGACTGATACTGCTAATTAGTTTTTTTTCTGTTTCTTTGCAGATCATGATCCATCTCAAACTGGCCTTCCAGCCTCTGCACCTCTACACTTGCAACGATGCACTGTTCTCTTCTCTTCCTTGGAACAGGAGGATGTTTCTGTCTTCGGATCCAAAGGAAAATTCTTCAGCTGGGAAGATGCTCTCCTGCCTTGGATGCTCTCCCGGTAATTTTGGATGCTTTCCCGGCCTTCCGCTGGAAAGAAGACATATTACTGATTCACTTCTGCATAATCTAGGATTACTGTCAATCTCTAGTCTAATTTGGGTATTGAGGTTGCCTGGCCGGAGGTGTAAATTAACACGAGGGGTGGAGATTTCCACCTCCGGATCGCAACTTCATCAAATATCTTTTTGCTAGGATAGTTTTGCTTATAATATAAGAACTCGATATAGGATTAGTAGGACTTTTGGAGGGCAATTTTGTTGCCTCATCGCAAACTTTGGTCTACCTCTGTACAAATGCTTCATATGAGGAATGGGGAACCTCTAATATAGTACCCCCACCTTCGGGTGATTTTAATTAAAAAAAAATTATTGGCTTTCACTCCAGCCCTTTACATTGCTCCTTCCTTACAGATTCTAACTTTCCAAAAAAATTAAATTTTTAAAAGACTCCTATCAGACTCCTTCTCCTGGCTTTTCTCCCTTTCTTTCCTTTCCCTAACTGATTCTACTTCCTTCCTCCGGCCTTCCATTATTTCATCGTTCCTTCCTCCGGCCTTCCATTACTTTCTTCATCCATTCTAATTCTGTTAAAACCTGATGAGCCAATATTTCAGGTTTCAATTCAATATTAGAATAGATCCATCTGCTCCTTCTCGTTGGAAAATGATGGTTAAAAAGTTGAAATTCGTTAACTATTTGAGCTTCGTTCTGATTGGGACCCGAATAGATTTTGGTCCGGTGGATGTCATTTTTGAGTTCTCCTTCGCTAGTACTATAAAATTGACTAATTAAATTCTCAAAACGGATCAAGGGTGAATGGGATATGAATATTTGAAATGTCACTCTTGAAAGAGGAAAAATTGGCGAAAATTGGCCCCAAATATATTTTTTTTCTCTGTACTGTCCAAAACGTGTATGGAACGCGTGGAAGTTTCTGGAAGGCACAACCGTATAGTATATATGGAATTGCTTGTGTGTAATTCTTAAGAGATAAGAACGAAATACTTTCATATTTGGTGAGATATCTTGTCTTAAATAAATATGCGATTTACCATGTTTAATACGCTGAACAATATTTGTGCTAATATTTCTTCCTTTTCCAGCCGATTTGATTCGAGTATTCATGGAATGTCTCGGATTTGATGATTTGGTGATTGAAAAATATTTTTCTCTAATTATAGAAAATTATAATATCACGTTTCCATTACTAGAGTCTCTTAGAGCAGTATAAATAGAGTCTCTAACTCAATAAGAAAAATTTGCACCATTCTCAAGTTCCTCATTTCTTCTAAACTTGAGCCTCACTTCTTTCTTTCTCTGTCGGTGATAGTCCTTTGGGCCTTGCATGAATCCCAGGTAATTCTTATGAGTTAATTGTTACATGCGATGGTTTTACCCTAGGGAATAATGTTCACGACGTGACTCATTCGTTTCAAGAGCAGCGAGTGTTACTCGTGACTCTATCACTTTTTGATTACTTGAAACATGATTTATGCTTTGATTATTTGTAATTTAAGGTTTTCGATTGTATGCTTGAATACTTAATAAAAGTGTATTATTCTTATATATGTTAATTATTCGTTCAATTTTTGTTATTTGATTTTTCACATGATATAATCAATATATATCCAACAGTCTTGAACGAATGACCTTTTTGAATTATATTGATGTGAAAACTGCATGTCGAATGCTTGAACGAAATTTGCATACAAAATGCTCAAAGTTCAAACGAAAATTGTGTACCATATTTTGTTCGAATATATATATATGGATGCTGCTTTCTACGTAAATTTTGATTGCATGGTTTGATTGCCGAAAATATACATTCCAAATTCGGTTTGCATGCTTTGATTGCCGAAAATATACCTTCCAAATTCGGTTTGCATGCTTTGATTGCCGAAAATATACCTTCCAAATTCTGTTTGCATGCTTTGATTGCAAGTTTGCGTAAATATATACGATTGCATGTTTGGGAAAATATACATGCCACTAATATGCATATGGTTAATATGCATATGGTTAATATGCATGCGAGTTGGTTTCAGTTATTTACGAAATGCTCATGTCTTAATATGCATGCTTAATTTGGCAGTGTTGATTTTTCATGCATACATTAAATAATTGCGAAAATGTGCATGCTAATAGTTTTGGTTATTTACAACAAAATTATATTGAGCAATTTGTTATGTATAATTATTTAAAATATTATACTACAATATTTGATGTGTACTTATATTTAATAATGAATAATTTTTGTATGTACACATTGATGAATCCCAGAACCATGTCGAGCAATGACGCTGCTAAGACTACCCCTGGGGCGATGCCTCTTGTGGCTGTTCCTCATGCTGAGAAACCCGAGAAGTTCAATAATGGTATGAACTTCAAGATGTGGCAACAGAAGATGCTCTTCTACTTGTCCACTATGAGTTTGGAACGTTACGTTCACGAAGATCGTCCCGTTGTGGATGAGAAAAGCACTAAGGAAGTTCAAATTGATGCGGTAGAGTGGAACTCTAAGGAGTATATCTGTCACAACCTCATTTTGAATAGCATTCACGATGCCATTTGGAATGTGTATCAGGTGAAGGAGCCTTCTAAGGTGTTGTGGGAAACTCTTGACCAAGAGTACAAGGGTGAGGATGTTGGATCCAAGAAGTGGGTCGTCGGCAAGTTCCTCGACTTCAAGATGGTTGATTCCAAGTCTGTGGTTAGTCAAGCTCAAGAGCTTCAAATGATGATCAATGAGTTGATAGCCGAGAAGATGACAATGTGCGAGACTCTCCATGTGAAACCCCGAATCCAATTAGATTAATAAATAAAATATACCTCCGATACTAATCATATTATCTCAATTAAACCTTTTAATATCCCTCTAATTGGAAAAAAATGAATAGAGATGAACGATGTGCTAATTATAAAATATAAATTTGGAAAAATAATTATTATGGATTAACCTAGATGTTAATCTTGGATGAAGTAAATTTGAATTAATAATCTTAATTATTGAAAAATATATATTAGTTAATATCAAACGATGATAAAGTATGGGTGTTTAGTTTTCACATAAGAAAGAGGAAGGGAATAATAGTACGTCGAATCAGAATGGAAGCGAGATATACAAATTGCACATTTTAAAAGAGTAAAGCAAGAAATGATAAATTGAGTTGTTAAATAATTATCTAGATTTTTATAAAAACATCTCCAGTAGTTTACCTTGTACCTTCCTCTAAAACGAATATTCCTTTAATTTATTGAGGAACACTAATTTTATAACTTCCTAATATTTTTTCATACTTATCACAATTGTATATAATAGTTTCAATATGTAATTACAAATAAGAATAAATTAAATAAGTTATCATTTCTAATATTGTTTTGATTTCAAGGAATATAATTGTATTATATATATAATTGTTTATAAGTATTGTAAATTAAAAAGAAGAAAAGCCAATAAATAAAGAATTAAAAGAAAGGAACGGATGAAAACGAAACAGATGGGATTGATAGGTGAATAGAAGTCATGATTAGTATTGGGTCTGGAAAAGGAAACAACAGAATGTAGACTAGGGAAAGTGAAATTCAGGAAGAGAAAATACTGGAAAGAGAGTCATAATAATAATTATTATTATCATAATAATAATAATAAAATACCAGGAAGAGAAAGTCAGGCAAGCAGACATGAAAATTTATCCAAAAGTGAACTTCGGCAAGTGGACGTAGGGACTAGGGTTAAATGGATAAATTCTAGGTTTAGGTGTCAGCGTAGGGACTAGGGTTAAATGGATAAAATTCTAGGTTTAGGTGTCATAACCCTATGTTCTCATCTAATATAAATACCGGTTGCTGCCTTCTAAAAAATTACAGTCTTAAGATATTTATTACCGAAGGACAGCAGTTGAGCGGTGGTAAGTAGAAAACGGAGGTTGCCCAAGCCAAGTCTAACTAAGGTGAGTGTTGCATTGCCTTAGCACGAACTGAGTTAAAGTGGGTTTATGTTTACATATCTGTATATATATGATGCCATCAGAACCTGATTCTCTCGAACCCCTACTGAAAACTTCACCTCTCGAACCCCTACTGAAAATTTTACCTCTCCAAACCCTACTGAAAACTTCAACTCTCGAACCCCTACTGAAAATTTTACCTCTCGAAACCCTACTGAAAACTTCAACTCTCGAACCCCTACTGAAAACTTCACCTCACGAACCCCTACTGAAACCATCACCTCTCGAACCCCTACTGAAAAGTTCACCTCTCAAACCCCTGCTAAAAACTTCACCTCTCGAACCCCTACTGAAAACTTCAACTCTCGAACCCCTACTGAAAACTTCACCTCTCAAACCCCTACCTAAACCATCACATCTCGAACCCCTACTAAAAACTTCACCTCTCGAACCCCTACTGAAACCATCACCTCTCGAACCTCACTGAAAACTTCACCTCTCGAACCCCTACTGAAACCATCACCTTTCGTACCCCTGCTGAAAAGTTCACCTCTCGAACCCCTACTAAAAACTTCACCTCTCGAACCCCTACTGAAAATTTCACCTCTCGAACCACCACTGGAAACCTGTACCTCTCAAACTAGTACCACTGATACCTTTACCTCTGGAACAGTACATCTCCAACATGTGTCTCGAACTAGTACCACAGATACCTTTACTTCTCGAACAGTATATCTCGAACCTACCCCTTGAACTAGTAACCCCCAATATCTTCACCTCTAGAACCCTTTCCACTGGAACCCTCACTACTAGAACCTATACCTCTCGAACTCACCTTTTGAACTTGTACCTCTAGAACCTTTACCTCTCGAACTTATCTCTCAAACCAGTACCACTGAAACCTTCACCTCTCGAACTGGTACTACTGAAACCTTTACCCCTAGAACTGTATCTCTCGAACCCTAGGTCTCGAACTAGTGCTACTGAAACCTTTACTTCTCGAGTTCATCTCTCTAACCCACTGAAACATCCACTTCTCGAACCCCACCAACTGAATCAGTACCTCTCAAACCTGTACCTCTGGAAGCTTTACCTCTCGAGTCCATCTCTCAAACATGTACCACTGAACCTTTATCTCTCGAACCTGTACCTCTTAAACTGTACCTTTGGAACCTTGCCTCTTGAACTCATTTCTCGAACATGTACCACTGGAACCTTTATCTCTCGAACCCACCTCTCGAACCCCACCAACTGAATCAGTATCTCTCGAACCTTACCTCTCGAACTTCACCAACTGAATCAGTATCTCTCAAATCTTACCTCTCAACTGAATCAGTACCTCTCGAACCTTACCTCTCAAATCTCACCACTTGAACTCTCACCACTCGAAGCAATGCCACTTGAACCAGTACCACTTGAACTTAGTGCCACCCGAACCAGTACCACTTGAACACCGGTACCACTCAAACCCTTCACTCAAATCCTGTACTCGAACCCCTGTACTTGAACCCCTGTACTCAAACCCATGTACTCGAACCCATGTACTTGAAACCTTATACTCTAACCTTTCTACTCTTTACTCGAACCATGTGTACTTGAACCCCATTAGAGAGAGATATGATGATTAAACTTAAATGATGGTATATACTAACTGTTAACTTTTAAATTAAGTGTGTACTTTATCATACTGTGCTCAATTATCGTGAAACTGAATTTATGAACTGCTCAGATATTTCTTTGTGAATGACCGGCTTGTACTTTATCTATTCGTGTTAAACTTGAATCATATACTGCTCTGATATGTTATGTGGATAACCGGCTTGTACTTTATCTTACCGTGTCAAACTTGAATTATCTGCTACCTGATTACCTGTTTCTAATTCCGGGGCCCCCGACGCGATTGTAATTCAGTCGAAGTAGGCGGGGAATGGTACAGACCGGACCGTCTAATTAGACCGGCTACTCGTGGAGTTTCTGGTATGCTAGCATAACCATTTGTGCTGATACGAGCTCGTAACTGAACATCTGATTGGGCATGATTGGCGAAACTAAACTCTGGACTGATAGCCTTCGGGCACTATTGAAAAGGTTATGCTTTGTATGTTAGTCAGAGTTACCATATAGGCACTTGGCAGCAACTTAGCATAACCACCAATATCCTTTTACTGTGTGTTAGGACTTATGTGGCTATTTGTTATTTGTTATTCCGTGATCACTATTTGTTAAGCTGGTAGGTCATGGGTTTAGAGTGTTACACTCCAAGTCGATTGCATCATCGAGAAGCTACCTCCAAGTTGGAAGGAATTCAAGAGTTATCTAATATACAAGCGAAAGATGATGACCATGATGGATATTGTCCAAAAGATTCGTGTTGAGGAGGATAACCGCATCTTTGAAAAAAAGGATGAATGGATCTGTGCCTGTGGAAAGGGCCAATCTCGTGGAGGTTGGTGGGAGCTCCAAGTCGAAGAAACCCAAGGCAAAGAAGGGATCCAAGTAAGGAGCTAAGGGTGGAGTTTCGAAGAAGTCGAAGTTCACTGGAAAGTGCTACAACTGCAACCTTTTTGGCCAGAAGTCCTCCGAGCGTAAGAAGCCAAAGAATGCTAAGAATGAGCCAACATGGTTGAAAATATTGCACGAGATGTGAACGACATTGATCTGTGTGCTATGATTTCTGAAGTCAACATGGTGGACTCCAATCCAAAGGAATGGTGGATTGACACTGGTGCTACTAAGCACATCAACTCTGTCAAGAAAGTGCTCTCAAACTGCAAGGCAGTTGAAGATGGAAAGAACATCTACATGGGCAACTCTGCAACTTCCATGGTGAAAAGGTGTGGCACTGTGGTATTGAAGATGACGTCTAGGAAGGAGTTAACTTGAAGAATGTTTTGTATATGCCAGGCATTCGCAAGAACCTTGTGTCATGTTCTGTGTTGATCAATAATGGCTTTAGGCTAGTGTTTGAGTCAGATAATTTAGTCTTGTCAAAGCAAGGTATGTTTGTAGGCAAAGGTTATGAGCTAAATGGTATGTTCAAGTTAAACACCATGGTTGTACCTCCTAAGAAATATGAAATGAATGCTTCTTCTGCTTACATGATTGAGTCTTCAAATTTATGGCATGGTATACTAGGACACGTTAATTATGATTTGATAAGAAGATTAATTAACATGGAGAACATACCTAACATGAAAATTAATGCAAATCATAAGTGTGAAACTTGTGTTGAAGCAAAAATGACTCAAACGTCTTTCAAACAAGTAAACGAAGCACAAAACTTCATGAGTTGATACATACCCATATTTTTTATCTTAATTTCGTTCAAACAAGAGGAGGTAACAAGTATTTCATCACATGCGTGGATGATTGCACAAAATACTATTATGTGTACTTGCTGAAAAACAAAGATGAGGCGATTGAGAAATTTGTTCTCTACAAAACGGAAGTTGAAAATCAACTTGATAAGAAGATCAAAGTGATTAAAAGTGACCGTGGTGGTGAATATCTAGAGCCATTTAGGTACTATTGTTCTGAACATGGTATTATTCACGAGGTCACTGCCTCCTACTCGCCTCAGTCTAATGGTGTGGCTGAACGTAAAAATCGCACTCTTGAGGAGATGATGAATGCGATATTGATAAGTTCTGGGTTGCCACAGAGCATGTGGGGGGAGGCTATTTTAACGACCAACTATCTTTTGAATAAGATACCCTGTAAGAATGAGAAAGAAACTCCCCATGAGTTTTGGAAAGGCACGAAGCCGTCCTTTACGTACTTGCGAATGTGGGGGTGCCTTGCGAAGGTATTGATCCCAACCCCCAAGAAGTTAAAGATTGGACCTAAAACGGTTGATTGTATCTTTATAGGATATGCACATGAGAGTATTTCTTATCGCTTCCTTGTACATGAATCTAATCATCGAGATTCAAAAGAAAACGATCATGGAATCAAGAAATGCAAATTTCTTTGAGGATGTGTTCCCTGCCAAGGAAAGGGCCGAATTGCCGAAAAGGACCATTGAGCCACTAGACGAAAGCATAGTAATTCCTGACGATCTCGAGGATCAAGAGGAGGAGGTGGATGAACCTAGACAAAGTAAACGTATTAGGACCGAAAAATCATTTGGTCCTGATTATCTAACGTTTCTGCTTGAAAGCGAGCCACAAAGCTATAAAGAAGTTGTGAATTCATCTGAGGGGACTGTGTGGAAAGAAGCGATTAAAAGCGAAATCAACTTGATTCTACATAATCATACTTAGGAGCTAGTGGACTTACCTCCAAGGTGTAAACCACTGGGCTACAAGTGGATCTTCAAGAAGAAGATGAGAGCAGATGGCTCAATTGACAAGTATAAATCCATACTTGTAATCAAAGGTTATAGACAGAAGGAAGGTCTTGACTACTTTGATACTTATTCTCCAGTCACGAGAATAAGCTCCATTAGAATGATACTTGCTATCGCTGGATTGCAAAAGCTTGAGGTTCATCAAATGGATATGAAGATTGTCTTCTTGAATGGAGATTTAGAGGAAGAAATCTACATGGAGCAACCAGAGGGGTTTACGGCTCCCATTCAAGGAGGAAAGGTTTGCAAGTTGGTGAAATAATTGTATGGTCTCAAACAAGCACCAAAGCAATGGCAAGAGAAGTTTGACCAAGTCATCCTTGCCAATGGTTTCAAAATCAATGAGTGTGATAAGTGCGTCTACGTGAAAGACACGGAAAATGGATATGTAATCCTATGTTTATATGTAGTTGACTTGCTCATTATGGGTAGTAATGAAAGAATGATCAAATCTACCAAGGACATGTTGAATTCTCATTTTGACATGAATGATATGGGACTGGCGGATGTGATCTTAGGGATAAAGATCATCCGAAGCTCTGATGGTATCACCTTAACCCAGTCTCATTATGTAGACAAAATCCTTGAAAAATTCAACAAGAATGACTCAGAGGTGGCGATGACTCCAATAGATCCAAATTTGCATCTGCGAAAGAACAATTTATAGGTTATTAATCAGGTGGAGTACTCGAGAGTCATTGAGAATCTGATGTACTTGATGAGTTGTACTAGACCGGACATTTCCTACACTTTAAGTAGATTGAGTAGATACACAAGTAACTCCAGTATGACATACTGGAAAGCGACAACTAGAGTACTGAGATATTTACGTTTTACTCGTGATTATGATCTACATTAAACGAGTTATCCAGTTGTAGTTGAAGGATACAATTATGCAAAGTGGATACACGATATAAAGGATCTGAAATCCACTAGTGGGTATGTATTTACACTAGGTGGAGGAGCAGTCTCGTGGAAGTCCTCTAAACAAACAGTTATTACTCGATCCACGATGAAATCCAAATTTGTTGCCTTAGACAAGGCGGGTGAGGAGGCCGAATAGCTCCTTCAATTAGTAGAGGACATTCCTAGATGGCCGAAGCTTGTGCCAGCTATATGTATACATTGTGATAGTGTATCCACTATTGGAAAGGCTCAGAATATGCTCTATAATGGGAAGTCTCGTCATATTCGACGAAGACATAGTTCCATAAAACAACTTCTCTCAACTGGAGTGATCACGATTAACTATGTAAGGTCAAAGGATAACATAGCCGATCCCTTGACTAAAGGGTTGAATCGAGAGGTAGTTGAAACATCATCGAGAGGAATGGGACTGAAGTCCATTAAATGATGGGTTACATACGTGGACACCCAACCTATATGGCTGGAGATCCCAAGATCTAGGTTCAAAGGGACAACTAAACTGCAAAGACCCATCGCAATCACTGTGGGGGTTTCATACCGCAGTCTTATTCCTACGATGAAGAAACAGTGATGTGAATGGAGGTTAAGAATTAAGTTGCTTTTAATTATTCATGGCATCAAGTGTGTAGTACTTTAAAGAGCGCATAGTTTACGGAACTGCTCTTATACCAAGAATCAACTATGTAAGCAAGAAGTATGGCCGCTTCGAAAGGGAATTATTGGGATGCAATTCTTTAGAAACCTTACAGAACTAGGTGTGTGCCATGACCTGATTAATGGAAACAACCAAGGAAAATGCAATGGCTAGGAAAGATGTCTGTGGGAAGTGCATTGTCATTCACACAAGTGGTAGGGGAAGTTCAAGGACATCGCGTCTACTTCCTAACCAGTGGGCTAAATGTACTCTCTCAAGGGAAAGTTCAAAGGGTGACACCTACTTATCCTATGCAGCTTCTATGTCATCGAAATGAATTGATCACCAAGTCAAACTTCGTGTCTGACGGGATTGTTCTGATTCCTACATCAATATCTATTCATGTGGGGGATTGTTGGAAAATGATGGTTAAAAGGTTGAAATTGGTCAACTTTTTGGGCTTCGTTTTGAGTAGGACCCAAATAGATTTTAGGCTAGTGAATGTCATTTTTGGGTTCTCCTTCGCGACTACTATAAAATCGATTATTGAAACTCTCAAAACGGATCTAGGGTGAATGATATAAGGATGTTTAAAATGTCACTCTTGAAAGAGGAAAATGGGCGAAAATTGGCCCCGAATATTTTTTTTTCTCTGGACTGTCCAAAACACGTATGGACCGCTTGAAAGTCTCTGGAAGGCCCAACCGCATGGTATATATGGAATTGCTTGTGTGTAATTCTTAAGAGATAAGAACGAAATACTTCCATAATTTGTGAGATATTTTATCTTAAATAAATATGTGGTTTACCATGTTTAATACGCTGAAGAATATTTGTGCAAAATATTTCTTCCTTTTCAACAGATTTGATTCGAGTATTCATGGAGTGTCTCGGATTTGGTGAGTTGGTGATTGGAGAATATTTTTCTCTAATTACAAAAAAAATAGAATATCACGTTTCCATGATTAGAGTCTCTTAGAGCAGTATAAATAGAGTCTCTAACTCAGTCAGCAAATTTTAAACCATTATCAAGTTCCTCATTTATTCTAAACTTGAGTCTCACTTCTTTCTTTCTCTGTCGGTGATAGTCCTTCGGGCCTTGCGTGAATCCCAGGTAATTCTTATGAGTTAATTGTTACCTGTGATGATTTTACCCTAGGGAACGATGTCCACGATGAGACTCATTCATTTCAAGGGCAGTGAGTGTTACTCGTGACTCCATCACTTTTTGATTACTTGAAATGTGATTCATGTTTTGATTATTTATAATTTAACCTTTTCGGTTGTATGCTTGAATAATTAATAAAAATTTATTATTCTTGCATATGTTAAGTACTTCTTCAATTTTTGTTATTTGATTTTTTGCATGATATAATCAATATATATCTAATAGTCTTGAAACAAATGACCTTTTTAAAATTATATTGACGCAAAAATTGCATGTCGAATGCTTGAACGAAATCTGCATACAGAATGCTCAAAGTTCAAAAGAAAATTGTATACCATATTTTGTTCGAATACATATATGGATGTTGCTTTCTGTGTAAATTCTGATTGCATGGTTTGATTGCCAAAAATATACATTCCAAATTCTGTTTGCATGTTTTGATTGCCGAAAATATACATTCCAAATTCTGTTTGCATGCTTTGATTGCCGAAAATATACATTCCAAATTCTGTTTGCATGCTTTGATTGCAAGTTTGCACAAATATATATGATTGCATGTTTGGGAATATATGCATGATACTAATATGCATATGGTTAATATGCATGGGAATTGGTTTCAGTTATTTACGAAATACTTATGCCTTAATATGCATGCTTAATTTGGCAGTGTTGTTTTTGCATGCATACATTAAATAATTGCAAAAATATGCATGTTGATAGTTTTGATTATTTACAACAAAATCATATTGAGAAATTTGTTATGTATAATTATTTAAAATATTATACTACGATATTTGGTGTGTACTTATATTTAATGATGAATAATTTTTGTATACACACATTGATGAATCCCATAACCATGTCGAGCAATGACGCTGCTAAGACTACCCCTGAGGTGACGCCTCTTGTGGTTGTTCCTCATGCTGAGAAACCTGAGAAGTTCAATGATGGTATGAACTTCAAGATGTGGCAACAGAAGATGCTCTTCTACTTGTCCACTATGGGTTTGGAACGTTACGTTCACGAAGATCGTCCCATTGTAAGGTTAATACATAAGGTTAATATACATAAGGTTAATATAAAATTTAAACAATAATTGTCTTGAACCTCAATTTTCTACGTTATACGACATTAAGGCTGTCAGGGCGACCAGTGAAAAGATAAGTCCATCCATCTACATGCTAGAAGTCTATCGATAACTCTCTTTGATCTTATTACAACCAATACACATGAAACAAAATTAATGCTACAATTGGGCAGTACCCCCGAAATACACATAATATAGACTTAATTAGACGACATTAATCTCAATATGGAAATAGTAACTTATATGAGTAAAAGCAACGTCACACGCATAAGAAACAAATTTTGCAAAGAGCGACTTTGAATATTCATAGATATTTCACCACTTCGTAGACATGTGCGACGTTGTTCCATGTTCGGTACCATATCGTATTTAGCGATTAACAGTTACCGAAATCACACAATCATATTGTGTTTATCTGAACTAAGTCTTTTTTCCCACTCTTTACAAACATGGCAGTATATTGGGAACAAAAACAACATACAATATATAACATGAACACAATTATACTTCATGAAAATATTCATTCTTTGATGAATGAGGAAAAAATCATACCAAAGGTATGTTAACAAAATTGATAAATGAACATGGAAAAGATGGGAAACTACCTCAATTAATTTGAACCTGGAAATGCTTCATCCTTGGATACTTGTTGATGGTTGAGGGAAGCAATTTGTTGGAGCTCTTTCATTGTTTCAATGGTGTGAATGGATAGGGTGGTGTAGAGTTGGGTTTGTAGGATTTGTGTTGGAGATGGAAATGAGTGTTAGCGTTGAATCTTATTGACATGAAATTGGAGTTGGGGGGAATTTTATTTCAAATTTTTGGCTGAAATTTTTGGTTCCCACTAGCAATTTCAGATTTAGCGACATCGCTCAATCTTTGGTACAAGTTTTGTTTTGTGTGATACAAGTGTGAAATCCCACATAAGGGCCATAGTCTAATTTTTGAAAATTATTGCAAAATTCTCTGTTTAAAAAGATAACTGGTTGTCCCAAACTCGATTCCGATCGTCCTGAAAAGAAGCTTTGTCATCTATATGTAGTCGAACTTAGAAAAATTGAGAGTAATAAAGAAACTGGTCTTATTCCACATAGACTTCCACAAGTTCTTATGACTGGCACTCAGATACTCTTAAGTAATCATCTACAATTTACTCTAGACCACGTACTGGCGCTTTCTAAAATTTGATGGACGGAATTTTATTAATTTTTTATTTCATAAAAAACCTAGAATATGGAATTTTATTTGATTTTATGTGGCAAAAATTATCATTCCCACGGCGCTTATCGTAAGGGTATTAATGGAATACCACAAAAAATTGGACAATTACCCAGGTTCGCATCCCTGTAAGACAGTACACATAATTTCCATATAAAATATTTGTCGTTATGTTCAGGTGCATGTCCCTTAAGCGTAGTGAACATGCAAGGAAGTTTGGGCCATAGTGTAATTTCCCTAAAGTTTCATCATGTATTGTCCGTGAATAATTTGTGCCCGTTCCGTTGACGCGTTCATAGAAAAAGTGGAACATGGTAGTCGTGACAATGTACCAAAAAATAATCCCACGTTAATAAATTCGTTAATTGAATCATTGGGCCTTAGATTTTTTTTGGGCTAATCGGCCCACAATCCATTTTTGCGACGTCGCTAATTTGTTGGAATATATTTGGTGGCAACGACATGTATTCAACATCGGGCATTTGTGATTTCAGTCCACCACTGACCAGGCCCGTAGATTTTTTTTGGGCCGCTTGTCTAATACGGCCCAGTATTCATTATATGCGATGCCGGGCATGCGTCGGTTGTCCATCAGATTTTTCGATTTTGTTCGCAACTTTGACTAATGTCAATTTGATTACCTCTGGTCCAGGCCCAAATGTCTAATGTTTGGACCCAATCATATATGTGGCCTAAAATATACGAACTGCCACGTCGCACTATATATTATGTGTTTGTCTTCATTTGTGACATTGTGTGTGACGTTGCACCAGTGATTAAATGGCAGTGTTTCACTGCGGGTATATAAATAGCCAACCACCCATCCCCTTTGTAATCCCAATGGACAACGTCGCACCAAAACCTCCCACCTGGAAAAAATGGTCAGAAAATATTCAAATCCCAACAAAAAATTGCCTTGGCATATCATTATAGTCTCAAAACTAACATTCAATTGGGTTGGACGTAGTACATTGGCAAATTTCTTCAAAGGGGAAGAGAAGGAAACCCTAACTACGTTAAGTATTTTTCGATGAATTTGATAATGGTTTTTTCGGGTTTGATAGACTTCTTTCGTTGCCCATTGCATGGTTTTATAACATTTACGATGAATGACCTATTGAATGTCGTTGTGTGATTATGTTTTGGCTTTATCAATATTTTTAGGATTTCTTTACAAGTTCTTGGCTAGGGCTAGGGTTTAGGGAACTATTATGGCACACATTCTTGCTACTTATTACTGGTATGTTACCTGCTTATGTTGTGATGTTAATGTTAGTTGAGATTATGGGTGTTTTAGGACCATTCGTATTCCAATTGCACATTATTTCGGCTTAGTCGATTGGCCGTGAGACGTCACACATTCAATCACACAAATCTGCGATTTTACATGGAGCACATCGGTCTAGCCGAAGTGTTTGCAACATAAATGCAAAGTCGTCCAAAACCCATTACCTTCATTAGGTTCTTCATTGTTGCACTAACTGTTTTATGTCCCTTGTTTCTCAGATGGCTCGAATGAAGCAAACAACAAGGAGGGAAAGGGAAAACACCACGGGAGAAGGCCCATCGCGCACCAAGAAGGCGAGGATAACGGCCACCCCTCAATTGCCAACATGGGACAACACATGCTTCATCAATGAGGAGACAGAGAAGCGTTTCGAAAGGATTTGAGGCTGAAGGATAAAAGAGTACAGGGTAATGAAGCATGAGGATGTGGAGCAACTCCACCTCAATGTTTTCCTCAAACCATTCAAACCGTCATTTAATGGAGGGTTTGATATGCATGGATAAATCGACGTATGATATAGAGGTCAAAGAGTTGTACGCTAATTTCACTCAGCAATAGAATACCATCTACAGTACAAGAGTGAACAAGATGGACATGGAGATGATAACATAGGTCATCAATCAGGTGATTGGGTGCACAATCGATGTGGGGGATCAGCCGGAGGTTGAGCCTCCACAACTGTACTACCCAGATAATTGGCCTCCACGAGTCAACAATAATGACCCATCTAAGGCGCTTGACCCCAACAGAATGGTAGAAAGTACTTCAAAATTGAAGTGGGGAACAATCTCATCCAACCGAGGCAGATCAAGCTTGGTGTCCTCAACCTTGAAAGGGAATGATGTTCAATATAATTGTACAAGTACTGATCCCGGCCAGACATCCTACGGAGTGCACGATCAATGGGACCGTCATGTCCTACCACGTTGCGGAGAAGAAGGTAGTTGACCCTGGGTACACCATCATCCAGGAGATACATCAAGTGGCCCTCGCCATGAAGATTCGGACACTCTCCAACAACAACGTCATCACTGCCATTCTGGAGAAGAAGAAGGTCCCCATCAAATCGAAAGTGAAGATCCAGCCTAAGTACTACGATGCAAACTACTTCAAATAGAAGCATTGGCATTGGGAGGCGGGAACGTGGATTGATCGCAATGTTCCCAAGGGAGATATGGATGTGCCTCCCACACCCTATCCCGAGGCAACTCCATTGGCTTCCACAGCAGGGTATGCTTCACCCACCATTATTCCTGCCCCGCGATCATGCATAATTTTTTAAAAGTTTTATGGTTATTCCAAATTTTTATTATTTTAAATTTTAAATGTTAATTTAATTTAATTTAACTATTTTTTTATCCCACGTGACTTAAACAAAGCGCCTGGGGCATCCTCCTGAAGGAAGTGGCCGAGACCAAGGCCCTGGCGCAGCGCATGGAACACAACATGCATAAGCTTAAGGAAGAATTGGCGGGACTTAAGTCTATGATTGCTGTGCAATAAATGCACCTGGGGATGAGGGGTTTAGGGATGGCGAGGATAGGCTGGAAGCCACAGATGATGAAGGGGGGGGGGTCTAGCACCAACAATACCGAGTTTTCCACCGAAGAGTCAGATACTAATTCTCAAGACGATGGAAGTAGTTCATCGGCAGACGATATTATCCCACCAGTGTCACCACCCTATCGATGGTACATTCCAAGTTCTGGCTGTATTGGTTAACTATCGTTGATTTATTAAGTATGATATAGAAGTGCGACATCACACTTCCTTTGCACATGTGATTTTGAGTTTACCAACATGTTACCAACTGACCTGCGACATCACTTGAATTAATTTATTTGAATGTATTTGGGCACGGGTTTGGAGCCATGGGTATGTACGACTTCGCATGGTGGAAAATGCGACCCCCGCTCCCTAACGTCGAGAGGAATTTGGCCTAATCGACTGCTGGTGCAAAGTCATCTTCTCATCATTAATTATTACTGCTAGGTCGTACCCGTATTGTCGACATTCCACCTACGTCAGTTATACTTTTTACTTCTATTTTCAAAAATATTTACCACGATTATCGTAGAACTGCAATAAAAATACTATTATTTACGTTAATTTTTTTAACAGAGGTAAATAATATTATTTATTTGGAAAAAAATCGAGGTAAAAGAACTTTTTACCTCGATTATTTGACCTAAGCCAAAAAAAACTAAGGTAAAAAGGGCGAAGTAATAGGTTCAGTTTCTTGTAGTGAAACTACACATCCTGCATTCATTTTCCCCTTGTAAAATATTGAAGCTCTGCAGTGTGTCTGTTGTTGCCAATTTACCATTTACAAAGAGCCACAATCTTTTTGTGTGTAGGAAGAACCTGTATTTTCCATATAATACTACTCTTGTATTTGGTAACCTCATCTCCCATCATCAAGTCATAAACTGCAACTACTCTGAGTTTTCAGGTTTTACTTGCACAGTTTTTGAGCTTTGAGTAGTGACTGTTTTTCAAACTCATCAAAACTTCCTGGGACCAACTTTGAGTAATCGAATACTTGTAATTACTTACCTCTTATCCTTTTAGGTAGCATTCCCGAGCCCATTTCACCCATAACATGTCTTTCTTCTGAGATACATCCCAAATGTGCTTACATAGAGCAACTTTGTTCCATTCGAAGGGTCTCTCAATCCCATTCCACCCTTTTTTTTGCTTCTACACATTGCGTTCTAGGATGTTGCAGTAAAGCCCATGCTTCCTTCCTCTCTTCCCCATAAATTGTATTCCTGACCTTTTCAATTAGCTTCTCATAGTCATTCTTGCTCCATTTCACCGTAGACAAAGGCAAACCCAAATACTCCATATGTAGTTCTCCTTTCACCACTCTCACCACTGATGCAAGCATAAACTGTTCCTCTTCATCCATCCTTGAGAAGTACACCTTTGATTTCTTTTCATTTATGGCTAACCCAGTTACTTCCATGAATCTGTCCAAGCATTTCCTTATTCCTTCCACTGATTTTCTTTTTGCTGCACAAAATAGCAAAAGGTCATCTGCAAATAAAAGAGTGTGTACTCTTACCTTCTTGCATCTTTGGTGGCAATCCACTCTCCCGCTTTAATACTCCCTGCTTAACAACCTTGTTAAATATTCCATACAGATAACAAATAGCAAGGAGCATATAGGATCCCCTTTCTTCAACCCCCCACCCCCCCCCCCCCCCCCCCCCCCTCCTCCCTGCAAAGGATTATGTAAATCTCTCATTCAATGACATACATAGTTCAGATTCTATCATGCTATCTTTTATCCACTTGATCATTTGTTCTGGAGTTTAAATTCATCCAACCAGTCCAGCAAAAATCCCCAATTGATGCTATCAAATGCTTTACTTAAATCTACCTAATCACACAACTTGATTTCATTTTTTCCACTTTGTATATGTGCAAAAGTTCTTGTACCAGAAGCATGTTCTGAGCTATGTATCTTACTTTCACAAAAGCACTTTGGTAGCTACTTATTATCTCAGGTAAAACATATGTTAGTCTATTACATAACACCTTGGTAATTATTTTGTAAATGACTGAACATCATGCTATAGGTCTGAATTCAGCAGGCACCTGAGGTTGTTCCACCTTGGGAATTAATGTTATCGTTACGCTACTTAGCTTCATTGGAATCTTTTCCCCTTTGAAAAATCCTTTCACGGCTGTTGTAACACTTTCTCCTACTTAGTCCCAATTTTCTTTACAAAATTGTCTTGAATAGCCATCCATGTTTGGGCTCTTAGTTGAGTGTATACCTTTAGGGCTTCGTAGATTTCCTCTAATGTTACACTTTTTACCATTTCAACCTGCCTCTTCATATTGAGTAACTCTCCATATTTCACCACTTCTGAATCTAATTTTTCTGTCTTTACTTCAATCCCCAATTGGTTCCCAAAATGTTTGATCAGCTCTTCTTTTTATCTCTTCTTGAGCCACAACCAGTTGCCCTTTTTTCTCCAATGCTACAATATGATTCAAACACTGTCTCTTTCTCAATGAAGTACAAAACAATTTTGTTGGTCTGTCTCCATCCCTTAGCCATTCTATTTTTTCCTTCTGATGCAAATACTTGTATTCTGTTTCCCGCAATCTCCCATCTTCCATCATTTTTTTCATATTCTATATTCTGCTTATCTATTGAGTTAGGCTCTTCATTTAACATCTATTGAGCTACTCTCTATGCCTCCACTACCAACTTTTCCTTCTCCCCTATACAATCAAATTCCCTTTTATTTAGCTTTGTCATTGGCCATTCCAATTGTTTTAAAGTTGTAGCGAAATCATTCAAGTTTTAATCTTCTGATTCCTCCAAACTTTTTGCAGTGTACTTTCAAACATTGTAACTGAGGCCACATGTTAAAGTATCTGAAAGACCTTCCTTTTCTTCCAGTTTTCTGATTCAAGCATATTACCAATGGCATATGATCTGATATTAATTCTTGCTGCACCTCACATACTGCGTTTTGCATTTCCTTCACCCATTTTTTATTCATCATGCCTCTGTCAATTATACTCATGATTAGCTCTCTTTCTTTCCTCTTGTTGTGCCACGTATATTTTGATCCAATGGTTTTGATTTCCACCAATTCCAGTGCTTCTGGTGTGTTTTGAAAGTCTCGTCTCTCTTTTTCATCAACTAGATTCCCCCCTTGTCTATCTTCCACATATACTGGTGATTTGAAGTCTCCTTATATTATCCATGCCTTGTTTCTTCTTCCTCTATTATCTAGATAATTCCACATTTCAGTTCTTTTATCTGCTACATTATAACCATATACCACAGTGCAGTAGAACCTCACATCATACTCTATCATCCAGACTTCCAAATCTATCCATTGTTCTCCAATATCATTAAATTTTGGCTCACAATAATCTCTTCTCTAAGCTACCCATATTCTCCAATCTTTTACTGTTTCACTATTTATGACCAAGTCCCAACCCAGACCTATTTTCCTTCGTGTTTCTTCTTGTTTTCTTTTTTGATTTTCGTTTCAAATAATCCCAGAAATCCAACCAAGTTTTCAGGTAGAATCTTCTAACTTGATTGTGTTCTCTCATTTATTCAGACCTCGTACATTCCATACTAATAAATTAGATGGCATTTGGTGGCTTTTCTTTGGTGCTTCTTTCCCCCTTTTCCATTTCATCGGTCCTTTTTCCGTCATTTATTCTCACAGTGTCTTCATCATGTACCCCCTTATGCTCTTCCTTGCTTTCCCCATTTTTTTCTGCACTAATTTGTTCTGTAACATTTCCTCCTGTAATCTGTACTTTCTTCATGCCAACAGGTATATAAATCTGATTCTTTTTCTTCTTATTTCATGGCCCCGTTTCTTTCACCTCCTGCTTCTTACATATCATTTCCCGATGACCAAACATCCCACGACTTTTGTACTGTTCAGGTTTCTATTCAAAAATTATTTTCTGCTGTGCTATAACTTTATTCTCATTAACAAACATGACCATATTAGGAAATTCCTCAGTTAACATCATTTCCACTTGTACTCTAGCATACACCAATCTTTCCCTTTCAATTGTAGCTCTATCTAGGTTTAAAGGTTTTCCTAATGAACTCATAATTTTACGTATGATTTTTAGTTGCTAATACTTTTAGATGTAGCTCAGGGAGTTGAATCCAAACATGGACAGTATCTGGTTCATTTAACTATAGATCATGCTTCCAAGGTTTAACTATTACAAGTTTTTCATCAAACATAAAAATGCCTCTTTCAGTGACTTCATTCATATGCGATTTAGATAGAAAACTAACCATGAACATACCCTTTTGCACCTACCAGCCCATTGTTATCTTCTTTCCCCCAAATTGTGAACAAAAATCCTTCTATCACCTTGAAAGGTGGGTTGCTACTCATAATTTTGTATACCGCGCTGGTTTCCAATTGATTGGAGCTTTCTTCCTCATCATCAATTGTTATTTCTCCCATATCCAGCCGGTCAATCTTCAACGGCTTATAGTATTTGACTTCCTTCTGCCCAGTTTCAAACAGAGAACTCCACTTTTTCTGCTCCTCGTCCTCCACCCTTTCTCCCCATAACATCATTTTCATCTTTGAGATGATGTTCTTTTCCTCTTCTATATCTGCTTCATATTCATTTTTTGGTGGGGGTATAGGTCTCTTTTTTCCACCTGAAATAAGCTCACTTCTTCTTCAATTACCTTGTGTTGTTCAATCACTTTCCCCCAATCTGGACTCCATTGCTTTTTCTTTCAAAACCTCCTTTAATCCTATGGGAAAAACAAAAGAATGTATCCCCCTCTTTCAAAACAAGCCACTTTTGTTTATAAGCACAGCTCTGTCAAACAACCAAAATGCTTGCTTATATGTGCTTGCTTATAAGCAAAACATCTTATAAACAAGGCAGCTTATAGGGGAGCTTTTGGTTGGGGTGAATCATGAAAGGAAATGTGAATCTAAGATCTTGATTCTCTTAGTTAGTGTTTGGTTTGGTTTTTTATCATTCCCTTTCCCATTTCTAGATTTACCAGTCTCCCAATTGGGTGTAACGTGATTCTCTGGTCTTACCTTGGGACTGAGATTCCCCTTCATTTATCTTCCATTTCTCTTCATTTATCAACTCCAAAATAAAATAAGATTATACTTTATATTTATTTTCAAAATAAAATTTTAAAAATTATGATTATGATTTAATTAAAATATTGAAATTTAATTTTTTGTATTTTATATAGGTCAAATTTAAATAAAACTATAATTTTCATATGAACTCTTTTTTAAGTAAAGATTAAAAAAATTATTTATTAACTTTATACAATGAATAATAGTTATATTATTTTATAATAAATATATTATTTTTGTTTAAATACTATTTTATAATTATATAATAAAAATAGTATTAAATTAAGTAGTAATGTTATACTTTAACTTAATTAAATTTAAGACAAAAGTTCAATTTCATACGTTAAAAATAATATTATAATTTTACTTTTCGAGTTATATATGGGGTGAAATATTAATTTTATATATTTTTTCTAAAATTAATATTATTTCAAAATATTATTATATTATAGAGGTAAGCCAAACAAATTGAATATCTTACCGCTGTCCAACCCAGATGAAAAGGCAATATGTGATGTTTTAACTTGATTCTGATGCTTTTGATGGAGGTGGTGATATTTATGTGTAATATGGTTCTCGATGTTGAAGCAATGTTTAATTTATAAAATTTAATTATTTTATTAGAAAAATATTTACATTTTGATGGATATAATACCTTATATGTATATATTGGATATGCATCAATTTTATGTTTTATAATAATATCTTCTGGACGTCCATTTTTAAAAGATTTACGTATATAATTTTTATAACAACATTATTAGCACATTTTTGTCTTAAATGAACTACAAATTTTAAATCAATATGTTGCATGTGATATGAATTTTTTTTAAATGTAAAGATGATGATATATTTACCACAAATTATAAATAGATTTACATATTTTTTTAATCACATACAACATATTAATATATTAAAGATGATGAATTACATATTTTATATTAAATATTTTTTATATGAACTCAATATGATAATAATTCATGAAATACTTATATATTTTTAGCAAATTTGATAATGTGAAATAATTTATACTTATATATGTTATTTTATAAATAATGTTAGAAATTATTATTTTTCTCTAGTGTAAACCAAACAGTAACAAAGGGAATGAGAAATAATTTGATTCCCTTTCCACACTTGAACCAAACAAATTTTGAAAAATATGGTTATTCCTTTCCTTTCTCTTCATTTCCCTTTTCCTGCTTGAACCAAACGGCCTTGAAACTCTGCCAAACTAAGCCCAAATCAAATACTAACAAAGGAAATCATGAAAATACTTCTACTTGATTCCCTTTATTGATTTATCCCAATCAAACGCCCCTTAATTTCTCTCTTTTTAAGTCAAGTACCAGTAGAAAAATACTTCTACTTGATTCCCTTTGCGATTCACCTTAATCAAGCGCTCTATAGTTCCTCTCTTTTTTAGTCAAGTGCCAGTAGGAAATACTTCTAGAGTTGAGAATAATGGAATATGAGGGAATAGTAAGGAAGTTTTTTTCTTTTCCTTTTATTTGTGAAAATCATTTACTACATCATACTCAAAATTCCGGCGGGAAATACCAGAAAGAAACATCATTTCCTCACAATTTCAAGCTAGGGTTTATCCGGCGCGCTTCTACCATGTCTTCTCAGGTGAATGAATTCGCTACGCTCGGCATCTCCCTCGAGGTACTCTCCTCAAATCTCCGCTCTTTTTTCTCCATCCCGTTGAATCAATTGCTTTTTAGAATGATTTCCGCTCGAGTTCTGGTAAATTAAAATTTGAAATTGATTATACAGGAAAAGGACAAATTGGTGGCGCAGTTGATCCGCTACATGCTGTTCAAGACAGTGCAGAACAACGGGTGCCCTATAAAGAGGGAGGAGTTGACTCGAATCATTACAGATAAGGGATACAAGCAGTGGAATTTACCCAATTTCGTCATCAAAGAGGCCAAGTCGAAGCTCTCAAGCATTTTTGGGTACGAAATGCGCGAGCTTCAGCGGTCCCGTCCCAGCAGCACTACCACTTCTACACAGCAATGTGAGGAACTCCCCTAAATATTTATTCTTAAAAGTGCTTTTTCTTTAATCTTTCAATTATTCGTAGTGTATAAATGCATTGCAATAACTAGGTCATGGGAAAGTCATTGAATGGTTTTGTTCGTATTTTTTAAGATTTTGCAGTGATGGTGCTCAATCCTTGTTGCTATCCAAGTAGATTTGATTTAATTTCAGCTTCTTGCTTTTCATGATTGACAGCTGAAGCAAAATCTTATGTCATCATAAGTCAGTTACCCGCTGATGCATATCGGAAGTATGTGGAGTATCAGGATTCCTCCCACGTGGCTGGTTTTACTTTTGTTGTGCTTGCCATTGTTCATCTTGCTGGAGGCAAGATCACAGAAGGTATGTACGATGTCCTAACTGGGATTGTGGAAATTGCACGAGTGAGTTTTTGAAGCTTGGTGCTTGAGTAAGTAGGTAACAGGGAGCCTATACCGTACAATAGCTTTTTTTGATTTGTGGTACATGGCCTAATGACCCGAATCCATCTTTCTGTGATCCTTCTATTTTTGTGCAAGAATATTTCATTAATCTGTTCAGCTCACAGACTATAGTGGAATTGTTATATTAATGGGCAGTATTGCTGGGGGAAGTGAACGATCACTAGAATTAATTGTTAAAATTGTAAGCTTCTGTCAGTTATTGGAGCTTTCTAAGTATGATGGAACTGTTCTCTGATTCTTGTGCAATCTTTAGTTTTCGATTGTTGTTTTAGTGAGCAATTGTATGTTTCTGTTTGCCTGAACCTTGCTTTAAGCCCTTTTACCATAATTTAGCTCTTTAGAGCTTGATATATTTTCTTCTTGTGCTAAAGAAAATCTCTGGCATCATTTGAGACGATTGGGATTGTCTGATACGGAAGAAAGTTCAGTTCTTGGTAACACAAAGCAGGCACTGGAGGCTATGGTCCAGCAAAGGTTAGACTTACAACTGCTATCTGTAGTAGCAGTTCAGGCATATTGCTTCTGCAATCTGTATGTTTTTCATACTTTTATACTTACAACTTTCTCTCTCCTTCTATCTTTTAGATATTTACAGAAAGATAAAGTTAACGGCCCTGAACCTACTGTGTATTATGAGTTTGCCGAGAGAGCGCGGGATGAAGAAGTTGCTCGTAAAATAAAGGATTACGTGACTCAGGTATGTATGTTTCATCTTTCTCCCATCCCAGTTCTTGCTGAAGCTGCTTGAAAGCTCTGATCAAAGCTTGATGATATGCAAATTGTAATCTTTGTTTCAGTGATCAAAAGCTATAAACTTTTTGATTAATTAAAATTACCAGTACAAAAGTATTACAGTTCAAACTCTAAATCTAATCACTGAAATTGCTAATGCTACAGATCGTGCAAAAAGATGCCAACCCAACCGAAGAAGCCGATGATTAGTGGTCCATTGTTTGTCGGAGACTAGGGATCTCTTTCCTTTTTTTTTGTTATGTTGTACATAGCTGAGTGTTGGCCATACTCTCTATTTGAGGTCAAAACAGAGTTCAGAATCTTATTGTACACCATGGCTGTGCATTTGGCAATTAAGTTCTTGAAGAGGAAATATAGTAGTTCAAGAATTAATAATCAAGATTCACCAAGCAAAAGTGAAGGACGACATAAAGAATTACCATGATCAGAGAGTGCGAATAAATCAGTTCGCTCAGGGTGAATTGGTTATGAGAAAAGATGAGAGGAGCCGACATGATAAAGAAGAAAAATTGATATCCAACTGGGAAGATCCCTACAAAGTTGTCAAGGTACACGTCAGAGGAAGTTACAAGCTGGAAGACATGAAGGAAAATAAAGTCCCAGAAGGTGGAACGATGCAAGTCTTCGAAGATAGTATCGTTGAGCAACGCTGCAGTGGACCCTCCATTGGAGTCATCTCAACACTCCTTTTGGGGCATAGTTTCCCACTAATAAAACGCTATATGATACAAACACTCTTTTTTTTATAATCTAATGCTCCAGGAGTAGTTCACCCCAAAGGAACAATAGAGTCATGTATTTTACAATAAAAGTATGATCAGATTCAAAAAAACATTAAGCCAACATCCTAACCAAGGGGGCATCTCACTACAGGGTAGTCTCCTTGGATGAAATGGCTTTATAGAAATCTTCCTCGGACAAGGTATAAGTCGTTGTGGGGCATCTCACTAAAGGGTAGTCTCCTTGGATGATATGACTTTATGGACATCTTTCTCAAAAGGCGATAACCCTCGCCCTCAGGACCCCGGCCGCAACGACACCACGCTCATAGCCAAGGAGGTAAATTACTGCACTCTCAGTGGTCAAACACATGGTCCTCGAATGTTCTCGGTGGTCACAAGGAGTCCCCCCTGGGAGAACCCCCACACTGCACCTGCCGAGGTTCGAACCCCTCCCCATGGGGAATGGAACCACATGCCCAACCACTTAAGCGATCGTATGGGTGTTTATGGACATCTTCCTCGAACAAAGATAAGTGGTTGTTTGGTTTGGGGAAATGGACTGGGGAAAGAGAATAAAACGTAATTAATCTGTTAGTTAATGTTTGGTTGATATTTTTAATCATTCCCTTCCCTTTTTACGGTTTGGGATTCTCTCAATTTGGAGAATGGTGATTCTCTACCCTCACCCTAATATTCGTATTCTCCATATTTCAGGTTTCGTTTCCAAGAATAAAAAACTACTTTTTTTTCACTAGTAAACGTTCCAACTTCTTAAACAGTGAAAATTCTTGGAAAATATATGGTATGTAAGAAAATAATTGGGCAGAACATTAATCATATATATATGTATTGCTATATTTTAAGAAAATAAATTAATGAAATAGTATTGTTATATTTTAACTTAAATTTATTATATACAAAGAAAACTATTAACACTAATAAAAAATAGTGTTATAATTTTTTCCGAGTGGTTGAATATTACTAAAACTATATTATACTCATAAACTAAAATTTAATAATAAATAATATTATTTCTTAGTTTATACTATAAATGATGGGGTTGAATTTTGGAATTTCATTGCAGAAAACGGGCGGTATGAGCATACCACCCGAAAGTGGCTAGGAGCTGATTTTCGGAGTTTATCGAATGGAATTTGGGTGGTATGGGCATACCAACCAAAAGTGGGCTGGAGCTAATTTCTTTGGTGGAGTAAAGCTGCATGATGATTTCACAAAAAGTTTCATCCAAGCCATCCATCATAACCTTGTCAACCCATCCATTGAAGAGTACATGTTCCAACTTGTCATCCGTGGAGTACCTTTCTATAAAATCATCAACCAATGGGTCAATCACATCAAGGGTAAACAAAGATTCAGGATCATCCACATGTCTCATGGCATCAAAAATATTGAAATAAACTCCATCAAACTCAAGACTAAGTGTTCCCTTATCAACATCAATCTTGATTTTCGCTGCCTTCATGAATGGTCTTCCTAGAAAAATTGGGGACTTATTAGCAGAGAATGAATTATCCATATCAACAATGTAGAAATCCATTGGAAATATCATATCATTTACTTTTACTAGTACATCCTCTATTATTCTCTCTGGGTATGCATTAGACCTATATGCTAATTGGATTGTAACAAGAGTTTCCTTCAATGGTCCTAATTGTAAGTCATCATAAACAGAAAGGGGTATGACATTAATTGATGCACCTACATCTAACGTGACCTTTTCAACAGTTTTTGTGCTAATCATGTATGAAATAGAAAACATTCCTGGATCCTTACATTTCTGTGGCAATTTACGTTGAATAACGGCAGAAACATTCCCCCCACCCTAATTTTTGCATCTTTTCCATATCTCATCTTTTTCGAACAAAGTTCCTTAAGAAACTTTCCGTGCCTGGGAACCTGCTTTATAGCTTCAATCAAGGGCAAGTTTATTTCCACCTTATTGTGGTCCTCCAAGATCTCCTTCTCATTATATTCCTTCTTGTTACGAGCTAATCTGGATGGGACAGGTAGAGAGACCTTTGAGTTAGAAATAGATATCATGGGTTTAGTGTTTACCTTTGAGGACTCATTTTTACTCTCACTGGCTTTTTCATGCTGGCTTTTCTCCATGTCAACTTCTTTAGGCTCTGGATTGACCAACTCTTTCCCACTCCTAAAGGTAAATGCACTTACATTCTCTCTGGGATTCGGTTCAGTCTGGGAGGGTAACCTTCCAGTGTTGAACTTCAACTTGTTTACCTCCACAGCCAGTTGAGTCACTTATTGCTCAATAAACCCTATAGCAGCCCTTGTCTCTTGTTGAAAAGCATTCGTGTTTTTGGCTAAATTATGCACCACTTCGCTGCTTTGGGCCATGGTCTTAAGGACTTCATTCATAGGTACTCTCTGATCATTCGGTGCTAGATTTGCATCACGACCAACTTGTGCTTGATTTGGAGCATACATTCTGGGGTCTTCTGATTCCAACTGAAGTTTGGATGATTCCTCCATCCCGGATTGTATGTATCCAAAAATGGGTCGTTCCGTCTTAGCCTTTGTGGGATATCTTCAAATCTAAAGAAAGCTTGTTCGGTCTAAGGATCTTAAAGAGTAAGGCAAGCATCAGTGTGATGTCCCATGTGTGAGCAAATTTCGCACTTCACTCCCTTGGCACTCTTCATGGCTAGATCTTTTACAATTAAAGTGAGGGCATCTAGCTTCTCATCCAAATATGAGTTACCGGCTGCCTTGACTGGTCTAGACCTATCATCATCTTTATGAGTGACCATATCAAGGATGATCTCCTTTGCTTCATCCATGGTTTTGTTCAGCACATTTCCTCCACAAGCTGCCTCAAAAATCTTCCTATCAATAGAACACATGCCACCATAAAAGTAATTAGTGATGAGTTGATATTCAGTAAAACCATGGTTAGGACACTTGCAACACAATTGATCAAATCTATCCCAATAACTCACAAGACTCTCTTCCTTATTTTGTCCAATACCACTTATTGCATATATCAAATTAGCTGCTTTAGACTCGGAAATTTTTTTTTGTAAAAATTTCTCTTCCAAATCTTCCCAAGTTCGAATTGAACCAGGTGGAAGTTTAAAAAGTCATTCACGTGCTTTTCCCTGCAATGTGTGTGTAAAGGTGAGTAGTTTAATATGATCCTCCGAAAAATCTTGTAGTCAAAGAGTTGCACATACGAGGTCAAATTCATGAAGATGGTTATGAGCACTCTCACATGACATATCACCAAATTTAGGTAACACTTGTATAAAAATTGGTTTAATTTCGAAGTTGTGGTTGATGTTGGGAAAGGCAATGCATAAAGGATGATTGTGTCTATAAATCCCATGTCTCTTATACGTTGGGATGGTGGTTCCTCCTCACGTCTTTGTTCATCAGCCATGTTGAAATGGGTTTCGGTGGCAGTTGACTAAGACGAGGAAGGTCCTTTCAAGGCTTTTATCTGCTTCATTTGACTTCGTGCAAGTTTCTCAATCTCTGGAGTGAAGATCAATTCTCATGTACGAGAAGAACGAGGCATAAACCAAGAAAAAAGTGAAAAAGAAAAAATACTTCTTAAAACCAATCCCTGGCCACGGCACCAAAATTTGGTGTGTCGCTTTACACCAAAAATAAATCAAGCTCTAAGCTAAATTTTTAGTTTAGGGTTCTGAGGTCGGTATGGGCATACCGACCAGTATAGCTGCGAGCAAGTTTGTTTCGAAAGAGATTGACGAGACTTTTTCCTTAATATTTAATCTGCGAATTTGTAACCAAAAGAATTAGATGAGGGTAGCGAATAGGAGAAACTAAAAATCGAGTGAAAACAAGAATGAGAAATTGTTACAGATTGTAAAATAATTCAACTATGACGAGAAGATTCCAATTTCGATCAATTCCATACTGACTTTCTATCTCGATCCTTGATGCAAATATGACTTTAAATGCATGCACACAAATTGGTTATAGTTGCAAGCATCCAATCTTTCCTTACCTTATCGATAATCAGAATGAAGCCTCACCAACTATTTCTCTAACTAACATATAACCCAAGAGACGCACTATAGATTTAATATGCTAGCAGCTTTAAGAATGAGAAAGACCCAATTCATAACCAACAAACTCGGATGCCGGATTGTTAAATTAAGATTGTTGTTCCCTACCACTGATTGAACTTAAATTAAAATTACGGATGATTAGTTCAATTGGTATTAAATTAACTAACATGCAATCAAATATTGGCCACTACTCAATAACATTAAAGCAATCATAAACATTATAATAAAAAATAACAGATGAAAGCATGCAATCAAAGTATCAAAAGCTAATTAGATATTACGAGAATCGACGCCAATACTTCTTTGGTCTTTATCGGAAAGGAAGAATTTAGCTAGAATAAATAATTAAATTAACAATCAAAAGTATAAAAATAAATGATGAAAATTGTCTGAATAAAATACTAGAAAACCCAAATCACAAATACTGTTCTGCGCAGATGGACTGTGCGTACATAATTTTTGTCTTTATGCGTATGAATGAAATTCCAGTCTATAAAAAATTACTACATGTCAAAAGATAGATAAGTAATAAAAATATGTTTTCCTTATCTAATTAGAACTCAAAAAGATAAACACAATATTTTTTCCTAACATTTATGAGCCTTCAAATCAATCATGATTCTTCTCCAACTACATTTGTAATTGTTATAATTCAACACCAAATATCTCCATAATTATTCCAGCATCTCCATATTTTTCTCCTCTCTCATCTCCAAGCACAAATGACCACAAACTCAACAACTTGCCAATTCAGCCTCTAAATCTTTAAAGTGCAAGAACATTACAAATAACACAAGAGTAGGTCTCTTGACAGGCGGCATGTCCGTAAGCATATGACAGGCGGCCTGTCCGTAAGCATATGACAGGCCAGGGACTAATATGCAATTAAAGGATATAACGAAATTTGTGGATAGATCCATCTAACTTCTGGGTCATAAGGTTCCGGGTTAATTGCATTTCTTCCTTCTCCCCAAAGTGCGCTGATTCAGAACTTGGGTGTCGCCAGAGCTGATTCCTCCTCTTCCGCCACCAGCTCAATTTCCAACACTCCCGGAGCATCAAGATTATTCCCCTGAAGCACCCTTCCGCCACCTCGCTCGCTCTCGGCAGATTGAAGGTTCTGGAGGGAGAGAATAAACAATATAGGTATGCTTGTATGAGCATGGGATCATGTTTGCGAGCGGCAAAAAATGGTTTAATCCCAGAGCAACAGGTTGGTTTATTGCTTTCATGTTCTTAATTCTTGAAATTTGGTGTGGATATGTAGGGAAATGTTCGTGCACTTCAGGTGTTTGATGTTATGTCTGTTTGGATTGCACGGTTCTTTTTCGCCTCTTGCATTTTGATGAAACATGGACCTAGATTGCCCAGAATATGCTATGGTTCATCTAGAATCTTAGACGAGCCTGCAAACCTGGATGTATTTTACTGAGATCTTTTTACATGTTTCTGTTACTGTTGCCATTTTTTATGGAATCCTGTGTCAGTCATTTGTTGTACAGGTTTCTTTTAATCTTCACTTTTGTTTTTCCTATAAATGATGTATTCTCCAGTGTTGTAATACATGTTCACTCAGAGACCTATATAGAATCGATACTAGCAAACAATGCTCCAGTACTTGATAAACACATTTCATATGGATTACCTTTCTCTCTATAGTGGTGAGATTTATGTACATATGGCTTGTGCATATTTGGATTAGTGATTCTCACCGGTAATGTAAAATTTTGGCCCCATGAATGGATGATAGATTGTTTCTGTGTACAAGCTTCTTGTAATGTTTCAACCTATGATAGCTTATTCTTTAGGTTTGTGTAAGCTTTTAGGACTTCTACTCTGAATCAAAGTCATTGTATGTTTAAATAAGCAATTGACAAAATGATCAGCCTAATCTGAATAAAATGTTAATGCTACACAAGAGTGTGTTAACTGCTTTTGCTTTTGTTTCTATTAGCGATGTCCATGAAATGATAACAATCACATATTAACTGAATTGAAAAACTATGCAGGTGCTCTTCTTTTTGTTGGAATGCAAAGGGGGTGGATTAAGATTAACGGACCGGGTTCAAAGCCACCGAAATGTGAACACAAATGCAGAGGATGTCAACCATGCATTGCAGTGCAGTTTAGAACCCATAAAGAACAGGTTATTTGGGTCTGGAATATGCCAATTATGAGCCTGGAAGCTGGGTTTACAATTGCCCTTCTTCTTTCTTCATTCCATAATTTCCTCATCAATGTTTATCTTTTGAATTACAGTTCTCTTTTGCTCCATGTATAATTGAGTGTAGTGAGTAACTTTAGCCTAGTATTTATTTGTAGTTCGTACTAAAGCTTTGGAGAATTAATTGATTTTCACCCAACACTTTGATTCAACTCATAACCTTTCTCATATTCACTTCTTGTTTTACAACTAGCTTCTGATTTCCAAGGACAAAGGAGACTAGAAATGCTATCCGGGTCGTGTTTTCTTTGCAATGAAAAGGTGACTAGAAATGCTATCCAAATTGTGCATAATCTTGCTAATTTGTACGATTGGTAAGTATACATATTCAGTGTTCAACTCTAAATGAAGAATCAACAAGTGAAAAAAAAAAGTTATACACGATACAACTAATAAGTACACACTGAACATTAAGTAATGCTACATATAAATAAGCAAATGCAGTTCCTAATTCAAAAGACAATCAACAACAAATGAAAACAACGGTCATACACAATGCAACTAACACATACACACTTGATACTAACAAATGCAACTTATAGGTAAGCAAATACAGTTCCTAATTTAAATTGAACAATCAACAAAAAATGAAGATAAAAAGTCATACACAATACAACTAATTAGTACACACTGATACTAACAAATGCAATATCTAAGTATACATATGCAACATAAAATTAAAAGTGTTCAATCAACAACAAATGAAGACAAAAAGGCATTCACAATACGACTACAACTAATTAGTACACACTGATACTAACAAATGCAATATCTAAGTATACATATGCAACATTTAATGAACAATCAACAACAAATGAAAATAAAAAGTCATTCACAACACAACTTTATAGTTCTACACACTAAATACTAACAAATGCAATATCTAAGTATATATATGCAACATTTAATCATAGTACGCCTACAAGTACACACTAAATACTAACAAATGCAACATATAAGTGAACAAATGCTGTTTCTAATTCAAAATGAACAATCAACAACATATGAAAACAAAAATCCATACACTATACAAGAAACTAGTATACACCGAATCTTAATAAATGCAATATATAACTAAACAAATGCAGTTTTTAATTTAAAATGAACAATCAACTACAAATAAAAAAGAAAAAGTCATATACAACTAAATAGTACCAATTGAATACTAACGAATTCAACATTTAACTAATCAAACGCAGTTCCTAATTCAAAATGAATTATCAACAACAACTGAAAATAAAAGTCATGTACAACTAACTAGTACCAACTGAATACTAACAAATTCAGCATTTAACTAAACAAACGAAATTTCTACGTGTGTTACACTAACGAATGCAACAAATAATTAAACCAATGCATATCATAACATCAACCTCACACAAATACAAAGGTTTACTTATACATCATTTAAACTAACATATAAATGTTCTACGTGTGAAACATCCACATAGAACTTGCTCTGATGCTATGATCTACAATAATGTTCAAGTTAAAACTACATGTCGATCTTATGAGGCGAAAAAACCTTTAAACATACTCATATGCTAATGCGGCAGAAATCGCAAAAGTAATAGTGCAATATACAACATTTCATTCCAGTGTATCAAATAATATCAAATAATATGAATGTGCTAAGCCACTGTTCAGTATATGGAAATTTACAGATGCAACCTAAGAAGTCATTTTACACAGCATTACAACACAATTACATGAACACACAAATTATTGGAGCTCAGCACTTAAAAAAGCACTTTTAGTTCTCGTACATACTATATGAATGTATGTATCACAGAACGAGAAAAGGGGGGAACAGATCAAGGCTCCTCTGCATCTCCATGATCGTCGTCTAGATTTTCATTTTCCTGTAGCATGTCCATAAGCATGTTAATCTGGTTCTGCAACATTGCATTCTGGCGCTCAACATCAGATAGATTGCTCTTTTCCTCAAGAAGCTGGATTTGCAAATGTTCCAGGCACCAAGCATCCTCTTCCAACTGCTCATTCAGACAGCCTATCTTTGTGTCCTATAGACACAATATAAATTCTTTCTTAAACTCAGTAGAGCAAGACTTAGGTCAGTTTCACCATGTGTACTTGTTAGTATGCAATCAGTATACAAGCAATAATACGATCAATACAAACATGGCTTCAAAATCATGACAAAAAGTATGCAATTGCAGTAAATATACCTGTGAATGCCAACAATGAAGAGCAACTTAGTCTTGGGATTAACATAAAACCCTCTCTTAACATTTGCATTATTCTCTCTTATTGTCTGCACACTCAAATTTGATCTGATTGTACTAAACTATTTTAGCCAAGTCTACTTCCAAATTCTGCATTTAAAAACTTGGATCACTGCTATAGTTTCTTGCATTGTACTCTGAAATTCGGCCAGGAAATTTCCAATCAATAGTAACACCACAGCTTCCCAAACAAATAAGGACCAATTCAACAGAACTTGAATTGAATAGCTTCAAATGTAAGTGTTTGATTAAAACACTCGTAGCTTCAAACCTATAATCTGAGTGGTGTGCTTTACATGTAGGAGTGGAATGAAATTAGAGGAAAATTATAATCTGAATCATAGTGAATAAATCGGAGAAAACAACGAATGAAAATATAAGGTGAATAACTAACCTTACTCTCCATGGACTGGATGAGATTGGAGCCAATAGCGCTTGGATCTGTCAACGCTCGGAAATAGAAACTTCGATGGGAGAAACCGAGACTGTGATTGGATAAGAAGATCGGAGGAGGATGAGGAGGGGAGATGGAACGAAAACTGGTGGGTAAGCGGGTCATCGGAGGTGATCGAAGCGGTGACTCCTGGTTTCCGGCAGAGGCGTATCGTGGAGGTTTCTCCGCCGACGGTTGAAGAATGATGAGAGAAAGTGAAGATAGAAATAAGGAAGAAGAAAGGGTATTGGAGATAATTTCTCTAATTATTACCCAAATTTTGATTAATTATAAATTGAACCCCAAATTTCAAAATAGTCTCTGGCCTGTCGATAAGCTTATGGACATGCCGCCTTTCCTGAGACTTTCTCATAACACAAATATCCAAGGATTTAATCAACCATTCAACTCAATAACAACCAAAATATATGGTAAAATCAACCCCATCAATAAATAAGAGTTATATTATTTTATTATAAATATATTTTATTTTCTTATATAGATAATTTATTTATTAATATATTAAAAATAAAATTATGAAATTTATATTATTTTATATAAATATTACTATTTTATATATCATAATTCATAAATGAGTTATACTATTATCAAAATAAAAATTACAATATTATGATTATTATTTCAATAAAAATATTATGATATTATTTTTCGAGTTGCATAAGAGTCGAATTTACATAAAAATATAATTTTCATATGAATTCATTTTTTAGTAAAAAAATCATATCATTTTTTACTTTATACTTTGAAGAATAGTTATATTATTTTTATATAAATACTATTATTTAATAAATCTATAATATAAATGGTAGCAAATTAAGTAGTAATATATACTCTAACTTAAATATATTTAAGATAAAAAATTTATTTGGGAAAAAAATAATACAACAAATTTACTTTTTGAGTTGTATATGGGCCGAATATTAATAAAATTAATAGTATTATTATTTTTATAAAAAATAATATTATTTCATAATTTATACTATAGATAATAATTGCAATATTTTAATATAAATATATTATTTTATTATATAAATAATTTAATTTATTATTTTGATTGATTAATTTAGCTTTCCACTCCTTAAAGTAGTTTACTTAATTAACTTATGTATGACCATAGGTTTTTAAACTGCAGTGAATTAGAAATCAAAGTTTGTTTCCTTCTTAAACCAAGCAGGTACAAAGGGAATGGAGGAGAACTTGACTCTCTTTCCATTACTGAACCAAAAAGTTTGAGAAGTCTAGTATCATTCATTTCCTTTCTTTTCCTTTTCCTTTCCCTTTTTCGATTCCATTCCTTTTCTCTTGCTTGAACCAAATGGCCCCTAACGGTTGAGTATCGCCTTCATAGAATCAAAAAGCATGTCTGTTGAGGATCAACTCTCATAGAATTTACAATTTTAACTTTTGAGGATTGGCTGTCACAAAATCTTAAAGTCTAACCAGTGAGGATTGACTCTCACGAAATCTAAAAGCCTAAATGTTGAAGATCGACTCTTGCAAAATCTAAAATCCTAACCATTGAGAATTGATTCTCACAAACTGTTAAACCTAGCTATTGAGAATGACTCTCTTGAGTACTCAACGTTGAGTGCGAGCGAAAAACACGCACTCAGCATGCGATCGATCTGGCCATGAAACCTGTGTGAGGTCGACCATGAAAGAAAGTGGTCTTGTTGGCGAAGGAGTGGAGTAACACAGAACGGGAGGAAAGTGATGTAGATACTAGTCAAGGACATATCAAAGAAGAAGAGGGGATGGAAGGAGTTAGATCAGAAACAGAGACAGTAGATAGGCCTATGGTAATTGCTACACCTGAATCTGAGACACATATGAATGGGATAGAATTGGTGGTGGGACTAATAAAGGGAGGTTATGGGTAGATGTTATTAGTGGACATTCAGATCAATCTAATGGGTTAAAATTGATTACGTAGCACCTAAGGTTATAGATGGTAAAGTTGAAGTTGAAATCGAGATGAAGGACGTTAAGTCTGAGCTTGATTACTGGGAAAAATTGTTAATCATGTATGTTTTTGGGGGGAACTTAACCGTGAATGTTGTGAAAAGATTTATGGTATAGTCCTGGGCATTGTTTCAACACCGAAAAAACTGTATAATGAGGGGGGTATTTAGATATGAGATTTTGATCGAAAGAAGAAATAATAAAGGGATACTGTACTGAGAAAGGGGCCCTATACCATATACAATATTGTGATGTTTCTCCGATTTGGAAGTACAATTTCTCCCTGAAAGATATGTGGCTTACACAATTCCGATCTAGGTGAAACTGCCGAAGTTACCACTCCATCTTTGGGGTGTGAAGAGCTTGGGGAAGATAGGCAGTAGTGTCATTGGAAGGCCTTTATTTACTGATGAGTGCACAGCAGATAAACTCGGAGTATTTTATGCTAGGATCTTAGTGGAAATTGATATTTCACAAAATATTCATGAGAGCATTGCTATTGAAGACATAGAGGGGAAGGTGTTTAATTAGGAGGTTGAACTGGAAGCTAAACCATTGTTTTGTGGTAAATTTCAAATGGGATGACATGTATGCCCAGTGGATAGTGGGAAGGGGAAAGTGATACAGAGGTGGAAAGTGAAGAACAAAAATGAGGATGGAGGAGCTGTAATCCATATGCAGACTATGGAGAATGCTGAAAAAAGGAATAGAGAATGCTGGTGAAGATGCAAATGGTGGTATGGCAGAAAATGTGTGGACTACTATTCAGATAAGAAATAAGGGGAAAGTGAAAAAATCAGATGGTGGTTGGTTTGATATGATGGAGAATAGTAGACAAATGGAGGATGAACATCTGGTGCAGAAGGGAGCAGTAGAGTGAAGGGTTGTACATTACCAAAAACCTTTGGGATTTTTCAGGATCTCTTGGGTGAGTTTGGTTTTGTAACATGATCATAGCATGAAATGTAATGGGCCTGAATAAAATAGCAAAGCAGCGAGAGGTTAGAGCTCTCCTCAAAGGTTTGAGATGTATGTTTGTTATTATTATTGAAACTAGAGTTTAAAAAAAGAGCAAGTTGATGGGATCATGAAAGGCTTTGGTGATAACTGGAAGTTTTTAGATAACTATGAAGACCATCCAAATGGGAGAATATGGATAATGTGGGACTTTAAAAGGGCTGAGGTACAGATAAAGAAAAAAATTGACCAAATGATGATGTGAGAAGTGACAAAAATGGGGGAATATTGTTCTAGATCACTGCAATCTATGTCGGAAACCACTGAAGCAGAGGAAAACATTATGGAGAGAGGTAGATCAATCTCAACAGTATGTGCATGAACCTTGGGTTATACTTGGGGACTTCAACAATGTACTAAAAACTGTAGATATGATTGGTGGAACTGAGGTGCAGCTGAATGAATTTTTGGATTTGGAGCAAATAATGGTGAGAATAGGCCTCACTGAATGTGATAGTGAGGGGGAGTACCATACATGGTCTAATAGACAAGTTAATGGGGTTCATAACTCTAAAATTGATAGAGAAATAGCTAACTCAGAGTGGTTCAGGAAATTTCCTGAAGTTGTAGTGGAGAATATGGATCCTGGGGTTTCAGACCAATCACTACTCAGGTTAAAGTTGGTTGAGGTGGTAGTTAAAAGGTGCAGGCAGTTTAAATACCTAAACTGCTGGATGGAGAAAAATGAGATTGTGCAGTCTATTGAGGCAAGTTGGAAAAAGCCATATATGGGAAGCCCTGTGTATATGCTATGGAAGAAACTCTTTAGACTTCAGAAGGATATGTACATTCACACCAGACAGCATTGAGGTATAAGGAAGAAATTGGAGAAGGCTAGGGAAGAGTTGGCTGCAGTACAAAAAGATCTGGCTAAGCAAAAGATGGATAAAGAGAGGATTACAAGGGCAATTAAATGGATTGAAGAGGTGTAGAAATGGAATGATGTTGATGAGAAAATAGCAAAATAGAAGTAAAAAATAGATTGGCTGAGATTGGGGTGGTTGGACTACAAAAAATGGTGAAGGAAGATGGGACTGTGATTACAGATCGAGCAGATACGGAGGTTGAAGTTCTGGAGTTTTACAGGTAACTCATTGGAAAAAATGCAAGCAGGCTAGCAAGTGTGGACAGAGAAGTGATCAATAGGGGGAATGTACTGAGTAATAATAGCAGGAGAAATCTGATCTTACCTATTACTACTCGGGAAATTCAAGGAGCATTGAAAATTATGGGGAACTTGAAGGCACCAGGTTATGGTGGGTTTAACTCAAATTTTTTTAAAAAGACAATTAGGTTGTAGTGATGGAGGACTTAATGAGGGATGTGGGAGAATTCTTTGAGAAGAGCAAGTTGTATAAACCATTTAATGGGACATCAGTTACTCTCATCCCTAAACACCTTATTGTTGTAGCACTTAAGGATTTAAGGCATATATCTTGTTTCACAACAATGTACAAGATTATATCCAAAATCTTAACAAACAGGTTAACCAAGGTGATCAGTGAAGTTGTCCAGCTGAATCAAACAGCTTTTGTGCCTGATAGAAGCATACATATGGCCTATGAGCTGGTGAGGGGATATAATAGGAAATCTAGTGGTCCAAGATGCACAATACAGATGGTTATTCAAAAGGCTTATGATACTGTTGATTGGGATGCACGGGAGGAAATTATGAGATACATGGGAATACCTGAGCAGTTCACAATTTGGGTGATGGAGGGGGTCATATCTGTGTCATACCAGTATATAGTGAATGGAAAACCCCCTGCTTTCATCCAAACTAGGAGAAGATTAAGGCAGGGTGGTCCCATATCTCCATCGTTGTTTGTAATGGTCATGGAGTATATGACAAGATGTTGTAATGTGCTGAAAAGAAACATGGTTTTAAGTGCCTCCCGAGCTGTGAGCTATTGAGGTTTATAAACTTAAACTTTGCTTCTGATGTGCTTCTGATGTCCAGAGGTGATGACAAAGCAGTTGCAATCTTGATGCAGGCTTACCAGAATTTGAAGATTCAATAGGGTTTAACGTGAGCAAGATTAAATGCATGGTGTATTTTGGTGGAAGGGAGGAAGAGCAAAAGAAGAAAATTCTGGCCATTACTGAATCTGAAGACGTAAGCATGCCTTTCAGGTATTTGGGGGTACCCCTTTCTAGTAGGAAGCTATTTGTTTAGATGTGCCAACCATTAATAGAAAAAAAATGTTCGAAGAATCTAGCATTGAAGTACCAAATTGCTGAGCTGTGCTGGTAGATTGCAACTGATCAAGAGTGTACTTTTCTCAGTCACAAACTTCTGGATGCAAGCTTTTCCCATGCCTAAAGTTGTGTTGAAGTATGTAGAGGCTCTTTGCAGGTCTTATATATGGAGTGGTGGTGAAAATAAAACCAGGAAGTCACCAGTAGCATGGGACAGAATATGTGAACAAAAAAGCTTATAAGGACTGAATGTCATTTCATTGATTGAATGGAGTTATAATAGTATGAGTAAAATCTTATGGAATCTTTGCAGGAAAACTGATAGATTATGGATCAAATGGATCCACTCTTACTACATAAAAGGTGGTGATGTGATGAACTGTAAATTTCCTGCAGATGTATCATGGCTGGTTAAGAGTATGGTAAAATGCAGGAATAGAGTGCAAAACATGGAAGCATGGAGACAGCAGAGGGAGTGGAAGAAGATCAACATCCGAAGAGTCTATCAGGAATTAAAACCTGAGAAAAAAATTGAACGGAGTAAACTTTTCATTGGTAATGCTGCTAGACCGAGGGCTCAATTTATTATGTGGATGAGCTGCCATGGCAGATTGCCTACCAAAGATAGATTGGCAAAGCTTGGTTGCAATGTGGAGAAGAGTTGTGTCTTGTGTGATGAGGATGAGTCTATCCAACATATGTTCTTTAAATGCAGGAAAACAAACAAGGTATGGGAAGAAATACTCAGGTGGGTGCAGAGGAGGAGGAAACCAGAAGATTGGTGTGCAGAGAAGGCATGGTTGTTGCAGCAGTGCAAAGGTAAAGGGTGAAAAACTCAATTGATGAAGAAGGCTATTTCTGAAACTGTATATAGCATCTGTCAATGGAGGAATGGGATCTATTTCAAGGAGAAAACAAGGGAAATGGATGTTGCCAAGGAGATTCTAGAGGGCATTGTGTATAGAAGTTGGGAAATAACAAGGTTAAAGAGCCCCTGTGCTAAGGGAGTTTGTTAAAGTTTTGAAAAGTAATGAAAGTTCTCACATTTCCAAAAAAAAAATGATGACTCTCACGAACTTCAAGGCCTAACTGATTTATGTACTCGCTCCAGTTCAGTAACTCAGTCTCACTTTTTATATTGTTCTGATTTTTCAACATTGGCTCTCTTACAATGTTTCCTAATTTGGAGGAGGGCAAAAAATTAGAAGCCCACAATGCCCCCAACTTTATATTATTACGCTACTTTTAACCTTTGCATTATTTTTAAAACCCTTATGATACCCCCTTCAACTTATCATTACTTCAACCAACCTTTTACTTCACCCACAAAAATACAATTTTCCTAAACTCAAGTGTCAAAAGTAACTGAACTAATGTTAGTGAACCAGAGGGAGTATAACTATGTTCGCAAAGTCTTGTTTTAGACCGAATAACCGTTGGACATGGTTATTTCAAAATTGATGTAATTAGTAGAGTGCTTTGATGTTTGTTTTTATTTATTGCAACAATGGTCCTATAACTTTTAAATGTATTGAAATGTATAAATCATTAGAATTTGACCCTAAAAGTTAACGAAACGAGGTTTTTCGTGATTGGTCGAACCATTATTCGATCTAACAGGAGACTTTCTCAACTTTGTAATGAATATATATTCTTTAAAAACTAGAATTTACAGAATAAATAAAATCAACAAATTTAAATTATTTTAAGCCTCATAGACTAATTATTAAATTAACATAATCCTACGTACTACAATTGATTCCTATACACCTACAGAAAAATATTTTTGATAATTAGAATGACCAGCCACAGTCTCCTAGTTTCGTGAAAAGATCGGAATGGGTTAATGTAGATCGACCAGATCTTTAGTAGGGGATTTTTATTTTCTTCGTTTTTTATTTTCTTGATATTGATCACAAGTGTGGATGGATCGACTTTGTGCGTTTAATCTGATGCTTATTACTTTGTAATCGGCTTGAGGTGGAACAATACCTCAATTTGATGTATTTTGTTTAGTTATTTTGAGTCGATATTACTAGACAGACACACAGTAGGAACCACTCATCTTAGTATATAACTTTCATATTGTTACTTAAGATTTTGGTTAAAATTGTAATATTCAGTTAGTGAATCTGTGTATTTTTTTCTATTGACTCTCAACCCATTATTAGAATTGTAATGTCTAACTAGTGCATTTATCTAAATGAGATTATCTCATCGCTTGATATAAGGATCACTCCAATGTAGCATATTTCACCAATTTAATTAATATAAAAAATTGAATTCTCTAACATCGTCATCTCTGATGATTTAAATTAAAATAAAAAAAATTAAAGTAGCATATTTAGATTCACTGAAATGGTATACTTTTATCGCAGTGGATGTACGTGTATATAACTCGATGTGAGTTATTACTATGATATTTCATATTCTCAACATTTTTTCTCATTTAATATAAATATATTATATATAATAAGTATGAATATATATTCTCAAGCTAAGTAGTATTGACTTAATATCTTCAAAATAACTAATATAATAATCACAAAACGTCAAATATAAAAGATAACTTAACAGTTAGAATGACAATAAACTAACCTTTATATTCAGATATATATTATTTTATTTTATATGTGTAAATTATTATGTACAAATGCTTGCATAAATATTGTGTTTTCTATTAAGGACTCCGATTTCAAGACGTGAAATTTACAACAAAACTATAAAATAAATAAATGAATATAAAAATCATAAATATGTATATAATATTTTAGTTCATTTATTTTTTAAAAATATTGAAAACGATCCAATACAGAGAAATGTCAAATTTTATTTTTAATAGTAAAAGAATAAAAAAAGAAATTGGAATTTGAAAATGAAAGAGGCATGTTCATTTCTACTACAAAGAGATGAACTCATGTCCCCCATCGCACATGGGGATATTTAATCTCAGCCCATCCGCTGCTTCAGGATGGGACGGTTTCACTGAAGCTTTCCTCAGATCCTCTTGGAATATAATCCAAGACGTAGACGACCTTCTAGTAGACTTCAAATTTGGGTGCCCTATTTCTAAGCCTAAATCCCAAAAACACAAATCCTTGCATCTTTTTTAGAATTCAGGCAGATCAGCCTCTCGAACTAGTTGAATAAGATACATATCGGTGTAGAATGATTTGCAGTGAGAAATTGTATTATTGATGACTGAATATATAGAAAGTACAATAAAGATGAAGTAAGGAAATAACTCTAATCGTAATAAATCATAATCTAATCAGGAATCTGATTTATTCAAACACCCCCCCTCAAGTGAAACGTCGATGCTCGCCGACGCACAGTTTGGACCAGAAGAACTCGAACAGCGGACGAGAGAGCCCCTTGGTGAAGATGTCCGCAATCTGAAGAGAAGTCGGAATATGAGCAACGCTCAGCTGTCTATATGTCACCAACTCACGAACAAAATGGTAGTCAATGTCGATGTGCTTTGCCCGCTTGTGCGCCACCGGATTCTGAGCCAAGAAGATAACACTGCTATTGTTGCATAACAGCAGTGGAGAACTAGAAAGCGGAACACGAAGCAAATGAGTGAGCCATACCACTTCTGAAGCATTGTTGGCGAGAGCACGGTATTCAAACTCAGTGCTAGAGCGAGAAACAGTGGGCTGTTTCTTGGCACTCCAAGAAACCAAATTCCCACCAAGATAAACCGCATAACCATAAGTGGACCGACGAGTCTCTAAACAGCGAGCCTAGTCAACATCAGAGTACCCGAACACATCAGGAGTACTAGCAGAACAAAAGCTAAGATCAAAATGAAGAGTGCCACGAACATACCGCAAAATCTGTGTCACTGCAGCGAAATGGTCATCTCTGGGATCCTGAAGATACTGACTCACTGTGTTGACCGAGAATTCCAAATCCGGGTGAGAAATGGTGAGATACTGGAGAGCACCAACAAGAGAACGATAAAGTGTAGGATCCCAGAACGATAAAGTGTAGGATCCCAGAATGATAAAGTGTAGGATCCCGAAATGGAGGACTGGTAGAGATGTGAAGCTGAGAACCAGCGACAAATGGAGTAGAAACAGGTGCTGCGTCAGACATACCGGCCTGATTCAAAATATCACGAGCATACTTTGCTTGGCCAAGCAGTAACCCTGAGGAGGTAGGCGAAACTTCAAGACCAGGAAAATAATGAAGAGCACCAATATCCTTGATCGCAAACTCTGTGTGTGTCTGATCGACGAACTGGTGAAGAAGAGTCGAGTCATTGCCTGTAAGAATGATATCGTCCACATACACTAGTAGGTACAGTAACAACGACCCTCTCGAGAGGACAAATAAAGAAGTATTAGCTGAGCTGTACCAAAAACCAAATTGTGTCAGATAACTGCTGAAACGCTGGAACCAAGCCCATGGAGCCTGCTGAAGACCATAAATGGCCTTTCGCAAGCGATAAACATAGTCTGGATGAGCAAAATCCTGATAACCAACGGGCTGCATTATGTAGATCGGAACATCAAGAACACCACTAAAGAAAGCGTTCTTGACATTCAACTGATGAAGTGGCCAGGAATGCATGGTGGCTATGGTAAGAACTGTCCTAACAGTTGAGGCTTTGACAACAGGACTGAAAGTGTGGTCAAAATCAAAACCCAAAATCTGCTAGAAACCCTGCGCCATAGGTCTAGCTTTGTGATGCTCTATAGTGCCATCTGGTCGATACTTGAGCCTATAGCCCCATTTGGATCCAACAATGTTGACATTCGATGGTCGAGGCACCGAATCCCAAGTGTACTGACCACGAAGAGCGGCCATCTCATCATCCATGGCCGAAATCTAGGCTAGATCCTGAAGGGCAGAGCAATAATCAGTGGGCTCTGTCTGGGAAAGGAGTGCTGCAGTGAGACCATGAGCAATAATATCTGAATAATCCCGGCGCTGAATGGTACCAGTAGAAGACCGAGTAGCTATCTGATGAGTACGAAGCTGCAGCGGCGATGCTGGAGGAGTCGAACCAGCTGACGACACCGAAGAAGATTGAGTTGCGTTGATCGGAGAGTGTCCGTTGGAAGTTCTCGGAGAAGGGACGGCCGAGACTGGCTGAGGTGTGGTGGTCGACAGCTGAGGTGTGGTGTCCGTCAACTGAGGAGTTGGGTCTGGGTTGGCCAGCCAGATGGAGCATGGTGGTGAAAGACAGGCGGCTGGAACAGGCATAGACGTGTTGTCCCCAATCGGTGAAGTAACAGCTCCATCAAAAAATGATGAAATTTGCAGATCCGAAATAGAAGGACTGTTTGTAGAAGATGAGACATAATGGAATATAGTTTCATCAAAGTGAACATGGCGAGAGACATAAATGCGCCTAGAAGTTGGGCCGAGACACTAGAAGCCCTTGTGACGAGGGTTGTAGCCAATAAAAACACACGGAATAGATCGCGGTGCGAACTTATCAGTGGCACACAGACATGGAAATGCACGACAACCAAACGGGTGAAAGAGGGTATAGTCAGACACATGACCAAAAATAACCTCAAAAGGTGATTCGCCACTAAGAACTGAACTAGGCAGACGGTTAATAATGTAAACCGCAGAGGAGAAAGCTTCCACCCAATAACCGTGCAGCACAGAAGAGTGAAAAAACATGGCAAGACCTTTCTCTGTGATGTGACGATGCTTCCACTCAGCTCGGCCATTCTAAGAAGGTGTATAGGGCGAGAACATCTGATGATGAATGCCACATAATATGAAGTGAGCCTGAAGTCAGTGATTAGTAAACTATGTGCCACCATCGGTCTGAAATTTTTTAACCCTAGCAGAATACTGGGTCTCAAGGAATTTCTGAAACTGGATAAATATGTCATAGAAATTCGACTTATGCCGCATCGGGAGAAACCATGTGAATCGCGAAAAATCATCGATGAAATCAGCATAATAAAAGAAACCACCAACAGATAAAACAGGGGCCGATCCCCACAAATCGCAATGCACATTATCCAACAAACCAGTAGCGTGCTTGTCACTAGTGGAAAAAGGTAGCCGACTACTCTTGGTCATCTGACAAGGAGAGCAACTAACAGATGTCGGCATAACGGAAGTGATAGAAATATAGCCCCGTTGACTCAACAACTGAATGGTATCATGAAACACATGACCGAGGCGAGAGTGCCACTACTCAAAAGAAGCCCGAAGCTTTCCAGGGAGTAATTCGCCTAAAAAGCTGGAATCACCAGTCTCAAGAAAGTAAAGACCTGAACTACGACGTCCTTTACCAATTATCTTCCATGTATGCTTGTGCTCAATGGAACAATGCGTTGGCATCAAATATAACACGGACAGGTAAATCACGAGTAAGCTTAATAATGGACAATAAACTTCTAGTAATCTTAGGTACCACAAGGACATCATTAACAGAGAAACCAAAGAAATGACACTGATCGATGTGAGAAATAGATAATGATTCACCATTGCCAACAAGAAAAGAATCAGATTCACGAGAACATTGTACCTTATCAAGATGACTGGTGCGAGCAGTGATGTGAGATGTAGCACCCGAATTAACGATCCATCGATTTGACGAAGAATGACGGTTGGGACCATTCAAGCCGGCCTGAAACAAAATTTTGTCCGCAGTCCAATTAGTGGAGCAATCTTTCCAAGATAAAGGCGCCAAATAAATCATAGCCAAAAGATGCCCAGAAAATATGCGCGTGATTCAATGTACGAAAAATATGCCAAGAAACCTCGATAATTTTTTAGCCAAGAAGCTTATCAAAGTAGCACAAAAAATCCATAAATATACGTGCAAGGCGCGGGTGAATTACTGCAAAAAAATAGAGCTGGACCAACGTCGTGCACGTGACTTCACGCACCAAACAGGTCAAACGCGCGTGGTTTCCACGCGCTGGAGCTCCTACTTCACAGAGCACGTGAATCTCATGCGCTGGAGAGGTGCGTCGAACGGATACCGGCTCGGCCTCCTCTGCAACCTACGCTGAAATCGGAACGGCGGTGAGAATTTGAACCGCCTCTTATCGGAGACGAACGGAAAACCGGACTTGGCCTCCACTGCAACTAACGCCGAAAGTGGAACGACGGTGGTGAATTTGAAGTGCGGCTTGTCGGAGAACGCCGCTGGAACCGGAGACGAAGGTCGTTGGATGACCGGAGAAGATGATTGCTGGACGAAGAAGATGGGCACTGGACTTGCAAAGCCAGGCGGGAAGGCCTGGGATGCCGGAAACTGAACTAAAAATAGTAGCCGGAAAATTTAGATGGTGACCGGAACTTTGTCGGGATCTGACCGGAAGTTTCCGGGAACTGGCGGTAATTTGGTCGGAAAATAAAATATTATGTTAGGATCAAAACTTGCTCTGATACCATGATAGAATGATTTACCGTAAGGAATTGTACTATTGATGACTGAATATATAGAGAGTACAATAGAGATGAAATAAGGAAACAACTCTAATGAAAATAAATCATAATCTAATCAGTAATATGATTTATTCTAATATTGCGGGCTGAGCTCCCAGGTCATCATCCCTGGACTCTTGGGCAAATTTAGGCTCCTCACCAGAGAGATAGAGAGTATGGGGGAAAACTACATTAGTACTCAGGGAAGGCGCGCTACCTCTCTAATCTGTCAACAAAATCACCTCCATCGTTTTTTCATCTTATGTCTTACTGGATAGAAGAATAGATTCCAGGCTACAGGAGCTCTTGGACCTCTGCTTTGTTTTTATTTTATTTTGAAAAGTCGATATAATACAAATGAGTGATCTTGAATTAAAGAAAAATCATCTTCATTTCTACCAACGATATAAGGGGTCCAAAAATATTTTCCCTTCATTTTAAACTTTGGAAAAAGGAAAGACAAAATCTTTTCCATAAGTTCATGCAAATATGTGGTTTAATTAGAATAATAAAATATAAAAGTCATTAGTTGTAATATTAAAAATTTATATGGAATGTGCATTAGTTGTATAAGTTTATGACCCGATTCATGGAATCCAAATATTTTATCTTTATTTCTGCTAATTTACACTTTAAACCTTGGTCTTTCTACGTCGTTCAAGAGACGGCCTCAAAAAAATCTATTTGCCAGGTATGATATAATAAAATCAAGAGTTCGTCTCTTAAAAGACGGTCTTTCTATAGGATATGGAAAGACCAAGATTTAAAGTGCAAATTAAAAGAAATGAAGATAAAATTTTTTTTGATTATATGAATCGAGTTATAAACACTATAACTAATGCATGTTGCAACTAAGACATTTTATCTTTCATTGTTAAAATTACACTCCGTATTTTCATAAATCTATGAAAAGACGATGTTTTCCAATAATTCACATAATATTTAAATGGTTAAATATGATAGGTAGACATATTTTTGGGGGGAGGCTGCGATTAAGACGTACTAGATGGTTAAAGCTAGCAGTAGTACTACTGCTAGCAGTATAAAGTAGCATGATTTCAATTCCAGCTATTTTCTGTTACCACCGGAAATTAAAGCATGAAAATAAGGCATCTTGTTATTAAAGGACTGCTTTAATTGGCTGCTACCTAATAGAAAATAAATTTATGATTCAGTTGACTAGTCGTTTTCGTGTAAGCAAAATAATGGCAGTGAATTTGTTGCATTTACATATAAATTTATTGAACAAACATTTTAAGAAATGGAGTATCCAGAGAGTGTTTTGTTTTAGAACTAGTCATTCAAATTAGGAAGAATTCTATTTCTAGCTGTTGCAATTAAACCATAGCTCCTAACAAGTTTTGTCTTTTCTTTCTCACCTCAAGTTCAAATGATTGGCATGTATGCATGTTAGTATTCATCTTTTTTACCATAAACTTATTTTCCTTTCAGAAATTCGTGCCCAACTTCCTTACGTGCAAACTTTATGTTGAAATGGAGAGTGTAAATTATACTCGCATGAAAAGTTATATTTTTCTAGTATAGTACTCCCTCTGTTTTTTTTTCATTGGCACATCTCTTTTGGTGTTAGAATTGAGAAGATGCTAAATGAGTGGATGAAATTGAATTGAAAGAAGAGAAAGTAAAATGAGTGGATGTAAAAATCTTCAACTTGCCCAAAATAGCAAGTGTCAATTAAAAAAAATACCACTTTTAGTAAGTGTGCCAATGAAAAAAAAAATGGAGGGAGTAGTATAACTTTTTAAAATACTTTTATTTAATTCATTCATCCTTTGCTAGTGTTTCTTTGTAAAAATAATATAGTTAAATATTCAAAGTTATGATATGTAACTCCTCCATAGAACATTTCTATGGGTTTGACACCATATTGTTAGGTGTTTGTATTGATGATAAATAAAAAAAGTGTATGAAATTGAATTTAAAACAGAAAAGGTCTTATATGATGATGAAATTGAACCTTACTGGAATAAAAAGGAAACTGTGTCAACTCTATAAAAACAATAAAAATATTAAAAATTTATAAAAACAATAAAAATATTAAAAATTTACCCAAACTCATAGAAAGAGATGGAATATCATTAATTCAGAAAATCAGAAAATTGAGGAGATTGTTCACATGAAAGGGAGGGAGAAAAACATGGGACAAACTGAATTACACCATGAATGAATTAAAATGCACGTGAAAACTCGAAATTCACGACTAAATTATATACTCCTACTTATCAGTCGATCTGCATGATAAAAAAAGATAATCATGATTTAATTTCTACCTCTCATAATTTAGCCGTATTTTTAGACAGATATTTCTACTTTATTTTTCTCTCTCACTCTCATTAATCTCGTGCTCACTAACATAATCAATTGGAATAACATTTAAAAAAGCTTTTCAATGTAAATGGGAGTATACTAGATAGCAAAATTTTGTAACTCCCCCATCCCAATTCAAGCTTTACTTCTGAGTTTAATGGTTGACTTAAAAAATATTTGATCAATAATATCTTTTACTAATGGTAATTAAAATTTGTGAAATTTTAGTGTTTAGAAAATATATGTTATAATGAATCTAACAATGTATCACACACTAGTATTCATACTTATATACCAATTCAATTTTAGGGTCAAAGTAAGAATTTTTTAACTAAATGAATAATTAAATTGGAGTTTGAATTGGGATAGAAGGGATAAAGGAAATATATTAAGGGTGTGCACATTTATGATATTAGTACAAACTATTACGTGCAACAGAAGTATTTTCTGGACAACAACGTGTGATGAAACGAGATTACTATGAAATGAAATAACATGGGCGCCAAATTTGCTCGAGGAAGAATGTAGAAAGATCAAGGCATATGCATTCTATTGCTAGGTCTCTATTCGTAAAAAGCAAGATACACAATCAAACAAAAACCAATTCCATGATTTGGTGACTCTAAATGTAACGTCCAAAATGATTAGCTTGCATAATTCTTGATTCATGGTGAGCTGTAGTGTACCCCACATCATCGTTTTCTCTTTTTCGTAGAAAATAATGGTAATGACGTGTGTTAATTCATGAACCCAATATATATTATATAGTGGTATAAGATACATACACAAGCTAGGAAAATGTAAGGACACTAGGAAAAGGTAATAGAATATAATTACAATTACAAGTAATATTGTAATTCCTTAACACTCCTCCTCAAGCTGGAGCATGGGGATTCGAAATGCCCAACTTACCAATTAAGGAATGAAACTGGATACGTTCGAGAGCCTTAGTGAACAAGTCTGCAGGTTGGTCTGATGTGCGGATATGCTGAGTAACAATAGTGCAAGATTGAACAAGATCCCGGACAAAATGACAATCAACTTCAATGTGCTTTGTGCGTTCATGAAAAACTGGATTTGCCGCAATATGAAGAGCAGATTGACTGTCACAAAACAACCGCATAGGAGAAGAGTGCAAAACCCCTAAGTCCTTTAGTAAAGACTTAAGTCATAACAACTTACAACAGGTAACAACCATAGCACGATACTCAGCTTCAGCAGAAGACCGAGAAACAGTAGGTTGCTTCTTAATCTTCAAAGAAACTGGAGAATCACCAATCATTACAAAATAACCAGAAAGCGAAAACTAAGTAATCGGGCAAGTAGCCCAATCTGAATCACAGTAAGCAGTCAATTTTAACGTACTACGAGAAGAGAGAAATAAACCTTGACCAGGATGACTCTTCAGGTAGTGTAACACATGAACAACAGCTTGCTAGTGAAGAACACAAGGAGACTTTATGAATTGTGCAAGAGTATGAACTGAATAACTAAGTTCGGGACAAGTGATAGTCAGATATATCAGGCACCTAACCAGACGTTTATACTGCTTCGGGTCATGGTAGGCTGGACCTTCAACACGTGCCAAATCATGGTGTTGCTCCATCGAAAAATCAGTCGGTTTAGAGGCAGATCCGCTATCTGATAAAATGTCCAAAGCATACATCCTTTGCGAAAGAAACACCCCCTCCGGTCTTCTAGCAATATCTATGCCCAAAAAATACTTAAGCAGACCTAGGTCTTTCATATGGAAACAAGAACTTAAGTATTTCTTGAACTCGAAAATGAGCGCAGAAGAACTACCAGCAATAACCAAATCAGCCACATAAACCAGAACATGTAAAGAAACTGATCCCCATGAAAAAACAAACAAAGAGTAATCGACCTTACTATGAACAAATCCAAATGCTCGTAAAGCTTGAGCCAACTTAGCAAACCAATTTCTGGGAGCCTGATGAAGATCATAAAGAGATTTCTGAAGACGACATACCTGACCATGGGGTACAACATAGCCGGGTGGGGGTCACATAAAAACCTCTTCATGCATATCACCATGCATGAAGGCATTATGGACATCCATCTGATGCAGTTCCCAACCACGAATGACCGCAACAGATAAGAATAAGCGAACAGAGCTCATCTTTGCAACCGGAGCAAAGGTCTCAGTGTAATCAATTCCTTCAACCTGGCGATTCCCAAGAACCATGAGGTGCGCCTTATGGCGTTCAATAGTACCATCTGACCGAAACTTTGTCCAATAGACCCATTTGCACCCAATCGTCTTCATATTCACAAGCAGAGAATTAATGTCCATGTCTGATTGTGCTCCAGCACAGTAAGTTCTTCAGTCATAGCATCTCGCCAATGCAAATACCGGGAAGCCTTAGAATAAGTAGTGGGATATGCATTAGATGTTACTGCACCCAAAAATCTAGAAGGCAAACTAGAAAAATTATCAAAATTTACATAATCAGTAAGTGGATAGAGAACACCTAAGGAAAGTGACGATGCATGAGTGAACGGAGACGTAGGGATGGGGGTCTTCAGTAGTAAGAGCATATGCATGATCATCACAATCGTAATCTGCCAAGTAAGGAGGCGGCCGACGAGCATGAATACTCTGTCTGACCGGTGAAAACTCAGCAGTGGAACCATTCAGAGCTGGAGATACAGTAAAAGGAGACGCCGACGATGAATGCTTGGTAGCGGCCGACGGTGACTGACTGACGGCGACCGGCGGTGATGGACTGGCGGCGGTCGGCGGTGACTAACCGGTGGCAGACGGCGGCGACTGACCGACAGTGGACGACAGCGACTGATCGGCAGTGGACAGCAGCGACTGACCGACAGTGGACGACAGCGACTGACCGACAGTGGACGGCGATGACTAATCGGCGGTGGTCGGCAGCGACTAACCAGCGGCGGCCAGCGGCAACTGACCGGTGACAACCAACGGCGACAGGCCAGCATCGGCCAGCGGTGAATGGTGGAATGAAAATTCTGTGTGACTCCACCAGTGAGCTGGAGGAGACCAGCGGTGATGTGGTGGCACCGTTGGGTTCGTCTGAAGGGGCCGAAGACGGAGTAGCAGAATACGAGAATGGGTCTTCAAAAAAAATTAACATCCCGACAGGTATAGATCACATGGGATTCTAATTCAAAATGGCGATAGCTTTTCTTTCCTGCAGGATAACCAAGACATAGACACCGCCGACTTCTTGGAGTAAATTTGTCACGATATCTGGGAACATGAGCAGCAAAGCACAAGCATCCAAAAACTCTTAATGATGAGTAACTGGGAGCTTGCCCATAGAGCAACTCAAAGGGAGTATGACCATTGAGATTCTGTGTTGGTGTTCGGTTAATCAAGTAAGCAACAATAAGAACACATTCTCCCCAAAACATAATAGGAAGACTCGCTTGGAATCGTAAAGCATGCGCCACATTAGTAAATATCGATGCTTTCTTTCAACCCGATCATTCTATTTTGGTGTGTCAACCATAGATGTCTCAAAGATGATCCCAGATTCAGCAAAATGAGATCCCATTATTAGCCCGAACACGTTGTATGGTTCGGCCCCACTGGTTCTTCACTAAGGTACTAAATTCTAAAAATCTAGAGGAACCTTCAGACTTAGCTACTAATAAATAAACCAAACAACTCGGGAATAATTATCAACTATAGTTAAAATATAAAATGCACCACTAGAGGATGGTGTTCGATAAGGTTCCCAAACATCACAATGTACTAATTCAAATAATGCAGTAGCATTTGTAGAACTCAATGGAAAACTATGTCTAGTCTGTTTTGCTCTATAACATACAAAACAAGGTATAGTAGTATTATTTGTGCTAAAATCAAGAGTAGGAATAGAAGACAACACCGTAGATGATGGATGACCAAAACGTTGATGCCATAAATCAGATGAAGAAACCAAGGCAATTGTCGGAATAGACTGAAGGATATAAGGACAAATGCGAGTATCCAACAAACGAAGCCAATAAACCCCCCTTGATGTTCACCCACGCCACTCACAATCCCCTTACTGATTCTCTGTAAAATGCAATAATTTTCAGTAAACAAGGCTAGACCTTTTAAGGTAGATAACAATCTAGAGCATGATAATAAATTACATCGCAAAGTAGGTATGTAGAGCACATGAGTAAGAGTGACATCACCAAAACAAATAGACTCATATTGTGTAGCAGACAACACAGATCCATCAGGCAGTATAACATTCACAGTATTGGTAGCAGTAGTAGTATCAGTAAGAGAACCTTTGTCACCAGTCATGTGATATGAGGCACCCGAATCAAGAATCCAGGGTAAAGTAGACTTACCTGACCCATGGTCAGATAATGAATAAAACTGATTAAATAAATGTATGGCCGTACTCCATTGGTCGTCAGACAGAGCAGGACCAAAATCAGATCGTGTAGGTAAGCCAAAGGAGGCGGCCACCGCAAACCCTTGCGGCAACGTCACTACGCCGGCGAAAAGAGTCATAACACAAATGGCAAGTACAGTTAAAGTAAGGGAAGAAAACAAATTTTGCTGAACCAAAGCAAAAAGAAGCAAAGGATGCGCGCCTCCTGTGTGGCGCGTGAAAGGCACGCGCTCTGAAGAGACAACCGCGCATGGACTCACGCGCTTCTGGAAGGTCGCGAACGTGAATCTCACGTGCGCCTCTTTCTATCTGAAGTTGATGCCACCGGACGGAGTTGACAGCGGAGTAGACTGGTCGGAGCGGGAGCAAGCCAGACAAAGCTGAGCAGATCGGACGGAGCCGGAGCAGGAGAAGGCCGGAGCGGAGCAGACCGGGATGGAGTCGGAGCAGGAGAAAGCCGGAGCGGAGCGGGATGGAGTCGGCCGGACGGTGGCGGTGGTGAGCAAGGTTGCGGCGAACTGAAGAGAAGAAAACCTTTTTTTTTTGCAGAATGGTAGTCCAGATCGGCGGCGCGTGGAAGTCACGCGCGGACGATGACGGAAAATTTAGGACGGTATTTTAAGGTCTTAGGTTTCAGGATTTTAGGCACTGATACCATGTAGAAAATAATGGTAATGATGTGTGTTATCCATGAACCCATGATATATTATATAGTGGTACATGATACCTATACAAGCTAGGAAAAGGTAAGGACACTAGGAAAAGGTAATAAAATATAATTATAATTACAAGTATTATTCTAATTCTTTAACACTCTCGTTCACATTAATTGCCGGCTGAGTTATAATTTAAGAGTAGGTCTCCTGACAGGCGGCCTGTCCATAAGCTTATGGACAGACCACTTGTTTCTTACCTTATATACTGCATTTCTTAAATTACATACAAAATTTAAAATTTTTGAAAATAATTTTTTATATCATATATTTTTATATTTTCACATTCAAATACATATTATTACTTGTTTTAACTTATAGAATGCAATATTTAAATTTTATAAAAAATTACAACATTTAATTCAAATGCCCCTGAGGACTGTGCATAAGCTTATGGAAAGACCGCCTTTTTTGAGACTTTTCCATAATTTAATATATAAAAGTACTAATTATATTTGCATAGTACTAATTGGTTTTAGGAGAGAGTATGGTTCCAATATAATATCAAAATTTAGGTAGACGTATATTGCCTATTTATTTGATCCGTCATTCCTAAATGTACACGCTGTACGATACATAATACTGATTTACGTGAGAGACTTGGTATGATAATGAACTAAATTTTTAACTGAATATATAAAATTATAGATCAGTTGGTTTTAAAATAGAAACTTATTCATTTTATTCAAGTCCAAATGGAAGAAGTTGTGGGAAAAAATCAAGTGGTTTGTTTACGAATCAAGTGGAAAAAATCATGAAGTAAAGCAATTTATTGTTACAAGCATATGTGCGGAGCGTAGACAGTGAATTAACTGAAAGTAGCTTTATGCAAGAATGGCAAAACGAGCTTGCGTTTGCATGCATGGATCCCAACTTGAACAAGAAATCTCTCTTTTTCCGTTAAAAAACACCAACTCTTTTCCTCTTTTTAAATAAACAAATTTATTTATTTCATCAAAATTCAACTCATTCTGCGATCTTCTATAAATTTCCATCATCCGTTACAAACATCACCAAGAAGCAAGCCTCTTTCCTGTGTCCAAGTGCATCACTTCTTCTTCCTCTCCGGAAATAAAGTTGGAGAAAGAAGGGAAAATGGGTGCAGATTTCTTGGCTTTGTTTGCTATGATATTTGTTCAACTTGGCTATGCTGGGATGAACATTATATCAACACTGGCAATGGATTCTGGGATGAACCCTTATGTCCACGTTGCTTACAGACAACTTTTCGCTACCGTTTCTCTAGCTCCCTTTGCTTATTTTCTCGAGAGGTATGGTATAAACTTAATTTCCGCGTTAATCTACTCCAAAACATGTTCGATTAATCAACAACAGTTTCGATTGTAGTGGCTAGTTTGGACTTCTGCTAAAAATGCATCCATGCTCAGATTATAAATGAACAGAAATTAATACATAGTTGAACTTCATTAGTATGAAGATGGAGGATTTGGAGGGATATGATTGAACATGCTCGATGGGATCAGATCTTCCTCATTTTCTTGCTTTACGAATCTTCTTTTTCCATTTTTTTTGTTCTGAAAGAGCCATATTGTACTCTTTTTTTAGGCCATATCGATCAAGAAGCTAGTAGTAAAACAAAACAAAACAAAAAAATCTGTGTTGTGCAAAAGGACAAGAGTTTGTTTAGCTGAGCTAATCATTTCTTCTTAATGCAGGAAAACATGGACCCTGTTAACATCCCGCATCGTTTTCCATATACTTCTGTGCTCCATTTTCGGGTAAAAAAGAATCGTGTTTCTATAACTAGAATAGACGGAGTGATCCAAGAATCTTAGAATACTCATACACATCTGATGAATTGTGCTGAAAATGCAGGGCAACTGTGAATCAGCTCACCTACTTCCTTGGCTTAAAGTATTCAACCCCAACCATTGCCTGTTCTCTCACAAACCTAATCCCTGCATTCACCTTCCTAATGGCTGTGCCACTTGGGTAAAATTCTGGATTCTCTCCCTCAAAAGTCTGATTTCTTACAATTTTCGAGGTTGAAGATGTTCTGATCTCTCTTTGACAGGTTTGAAAAGGCTGGACTGAGGAGCAGTGCCGGACTAGGGAAGGCGTTAGGGACTCTGATATGCGTAGGTGGCGCTGTGTTCTTGTCCTTTTACCATGGACCATCTGTAGGCATACGCGAATTGGGCATTCATTGGAACTTTGCTGATAAAATGAGGGAGAAAGATGGCGGTAGCCATGCGAAAAAGGTCTTGGGGCCAGTGCTTCTGGTCATCAGTTCCATTTCTTGGGCAGTATGGCTCATCATCCAAGTAAGTCCCAAAAAGAAGAGTTAGAAAAGATCATGTCGCGATGTTTGCTGTACCGTGGCCTAATCTGTTTCTGTTTTTCAGGCAAGAGTAGGGGAGATGTTCCCGGCTGGGTACTCGAGCTCGGCTTTGATGTGTTTCATGGCTAGTATCCAGTGCGTGATCATTAGCTTCTGCGTCGATCCTCGCTTGTCTTCTTGGTCCCTAAAGCCTCCCATCAGGGCTGTTTCAAGCGTTTACGCGGTAAGTACTAAGAATGTTACATGCGGAAGTGTTACAAAAGATTGGAGTTGGGATTAATGACTCTTGGATTTTAGGGAATTGTGTGTACTGCCATGGCATTTTGCTTCTCATCTTGGTGTGTTGCCCGAAAAGGCCCCCTCTATGTCTCAGTCTTCAGTCCATTGCTGCTCGTCATTGTGGCCATTCTTAGCTGGACTCTACTCCAAGAAAAACTACACGTTGGAACGTAAGTGCTCTAATCGTGATTCATAACCATGTGATCGGTGTCTGATAAGACTTATGGATGATTCTGACAATTATTTTTCCGATGTTTCAGAGTTGTGGGATCAGCTTTGATTGTTTTGGGACTCTACTGCGTTCTGTGGGGCAAACAACAAGAAATGAAGGCAGAAGAAGAGATTGATATTGAGGAGGAGATCATCAAAGATGGTGCAGAATTGGAGCTATACAAAGTGTGAAGAATATGTATACTTAACTTGCACTGTTACTGCCCACATGATCAAGATTTTCTTGATTATTCAGCCCCAAATCACAAAATCACTAGGGGAAGAGTATGTTCTCCTTTTAAATTGATGGAATTTAGTTTAAATGGAAGTCAATGGCAATGTAATTTGTCTTCTTTATTTTTGAATGTTAAAATCAGACAGAGTGTTCTCTGTTCTATTCAACCAGTACCATTTGGAATTGACCGTAATGTAGTCTATGTTTATGTCACTAAGCAAGCCAATAAAATAAGATATGCCCTTTGTTGGAGCATTGCCAAAGGTCAAAATTCAGATTCAATCATAGAAAAAAAGTGCCATTTTCTTTCTTCTTGGATCTTGAAGGGTAAGTCCTCTATATAAATGTTTGCCTTTCTCTAGTTGTGTTGCACAAATTCGATCTTGTTAGTTAATGATCAGATTTTGTTGAATTTTGATTGCATTGTTCTTATTATCCAGATTGTATTATGCCATAAATTGATGAACACAGACATTTTTTGGCTGCTATAGATAGATATAAAAGGGAAGAACAATGGGTGTTTCATTCACCAAGCTTTTCAATAGACTAACATCAACCAAGGAAGAAATTGGCTTGCTAATGGTGGGTCTCGATTCGTTGGGTAAAACAACAATCCTATATAAGCTGAAGTTGGGAGAAACCGTTACATCTGATGTCACCGTTGGTATGATCAGTTAATTTCTAGGATGAAAGTTGTAAACGTGTCAATCTATTAAGAATGTTACACTAAAAGTGTCGCGAAAGATCCTATCGTGACAATGTGTTTTTCTGGTTTTGATGGAAATCAGTTATTTCTTTTCTTAGGAGTTCTTTTCGAGACTCTGGAGTGCAAGAATGTCCTGTTTATTGTCTTCGACGCTGGTGGTCAGAATGCAGTAATAAGCGCAAGATTGTTCGCTAATTCTTAAGTTCTATGAATGCATTGTTTTTGGCTTAAAACCATGTTTCTTTTCCTCTGCATAATATCCAACAATGTATTTTCAGATTCTATCTTTACTAAGGATATACTTCCATCAAGTTGGGGCACTCATCTACGTCTTAGACAGTAATGATCGTCATCACGTGGGTGGTCTAGATCGCATCCTCTAAGCTAGGGATCACCTAAAAATGCTATTAAACGAGGTGATATGTTCCCGTCCATAATTTGTACTACTCCCTCCATCTCAGCTGTAATTGCACACTTTTTTGTAACAATGTGTTTGTGAATCAAATGTAGGATGGACTGAGGGATGTTCCCCTGCTTGTAATGGCAAACAAGCAAGATCTTCTTGATGCAATGGATGCTGGAGAAGTCACAGATAAGCTTGATCTTAACTCTCTTCTTCATCAGCGCCCATGGTGACTGAGACACATCTCTTTCCACTCTTATATCTTGTTGTTCAATTGTTATTTATATAAGCTGGAATGAGGACATTCATTTTTTACCATATAAAAATAAATGTGACAATTTTAAAAAACAAATTAAGATAAGACACGCGACAATCTTAGAAGAACAGATGAAGTGTGCATTTCTGCTTTTCTTTCTCACACATACACACTGAGGAGTATTGGCTTGTATTTCTCAGGAATGTCCAAAGCACATGTGCCATTACTGGAGAAGGGCTTCATGAGGGACTAGATTGGATTGATGGCCAAGTAATCAACAAGAAAGTAGAGCGGTAACAATCTTCTTATTGCTCTGCGATGCCATGTTAAAAGTGTGCAGTTTATGTGTGACGGATAAAAAAAAGTGTGCAATTACAAATGTGACGGAGTGTAACACTGTATTTTTGAACAAAATTATTATATTCACCGTTTAAATATTGACTCGTTCTCAAAAGCCACTGGTATTAAGATGTTTCCCTCACGAACAAAAAGACATTTTGACATGCTGTTTTGGAATGGGTTGGATCCCCTTGTCCATATCCCAGATGGGCTATAAATCTTTGTTTGAATTTCCAGGCTGAATCTTCATGCTAAGGTGGACTATTCTAATGCCACTTCGATGGTCAAATATTCGTGTGCTATGAACTAGCATTAATCTTAGAGTGAAGTGCATATATTACTTATGTAACTCACATAAGTGCAAGTAAATATTATTTTACATAGCTAGTGTACGTTCAAATATAACATTTTTTTGCTGTTTGAGGTCGGATTATGTTAAAAGAACAAATTTACTCCTCTACAAAAAAAATTAAAAAACATTGAAACTACTTTCGTACCTCTGAATCCCTAATCTTCTTCCCTAATTTTTTCTTTTCTTCCTATTCTCTCTTCTTTTCTTCTCACACAGCTTCTTTGTTTCCTTCGTTTTCTCTTCTTCTTTGCTTGGGTGGTGGGGAGTGGCGGGTAGGCTAGATTTGGTGGTGACTGGTGGCGGTTGCAGGGGGCTGGGTTGGGTGGTGGTGAGTGGCGAATGGTGGAGGGTGGGCTATGTCAAGTGGTGGCGAGCCATGGGTAGCGGCAGGTGGGGTGGTGGGGTGGTGGCGAGCCATGGGTAGCGGCAGGTGGGGTGGTGGGGTGGTGGCGAGCGGTTTCAAACCAAGATTTAGGTTTTCACGAGGCAGGGTTGGGCTGGATCATTGTGGCTCGCCATCGAGACTTCGAAATCAGTGAGATTGGGCTGGAGTGCGGTGGCTCGCCATCGGGACACCGGAGCTCGGTGTGCATGAGATGCACGCACTAGCAGATCTGATGGCACCGCTACCGAGAATGGCCCAATAATCTCGTTTGTGAATGGAGCCTGGGTCGAAAACGTTTCCAACATGGGTACGAGCTACTTCTGAGGGATAGTTTCAAATTGGAAGCTACTAAAGTCCTTGATTTTGTCGACCAGGTTAGATTACTTGTGGTTTCGTAAACTAATTTTTGCTACTCAGTTGTTAAGTTGAATACAACGCTTATTTGTTCTCTATTTTGTTAATGGGTAAATTTGGTACCTGCTTGCTTTTGTGTTTTAATATATTTCCCTTTTATTTTTAATACAACACTCAGTTGTTCTATGTTCTGTTGTTGGTTGGAGATGGTACTACGAGTTGTTGTAGTGGTGCTACGAGTTGTTGCGGTGGTGGTGGTGCCTCATCGAGGAATCAGAGGTGTAGTGGTCGAAGAGCAGAAGGCGGCTTCTGGAGGTGAAATGGAGAAGATCGTTGTTGGATAACTGGAATTTGCCAAAAAAAATTCATGCTGGAGAGGTGGACCTGGTTGTGGAGTCGCAGCGGTGGAGGTGGTGAAGAAGTGGCAGTGGTGGAAAAATAGCTCCAGGGCAAAGGGCATTTTTGTCTTTTAAAATTTTATATTAGGCTAAAAGGTTATTTCAGTCATTTCCAGTCAGTCAATGGCCGAAAACAGTTGGTCAATGCCGGAATATAGTGTTTAGGGTTATATTTGCACTTATGTAAAGTAGTTTGGGTTGTCTTTGCACTAAAAATTATCAGAGGGTTATATCTTCACTTTCTCAAATATATAGGGTTATATTTGTATATTTATGTGGGTCAAATGTACTTTCTACCTCATTTCTTAAAAAAGATTCATCATTCATGGCTTATAAAGTTTCACTAATACTTTTTATACTCATCTTAATTTATATTTATAAACATCCGATATAAATAACTCTTAGTTTTGGACATTTAGATATATAAGACATAAAAAGTGTGTATTTTTTACTGTTAAAAATTTAAAAAGAATTTAAAAGAGAATAATGGAAATAATATAATTTCAATTCGTTACTTTAATCACTGAAAATTGCAAGTAGAAGTCTCTTAGTTCATATACTAGGCTTCTTATCTACCAATTTTCTCCTTCCGACTCTGATATATGATAGTTTGTAAGATGTTTGAGTCAGTGAGGATTCTAATCTTACCTATGTGACATCTCGCACCAGTCTTGATTTATCTCTAACAAGCCCGAGTTTCAGGTTGAAGTGGAGGTGTTGCAATAAGAAATCAAACCCCGTGATTGGAGTATGGTTGTGCGCGTGCTTTATCAAGGACCAAGCTTCTGCACCTAATGATTTGGAACTGTGAAATGATACATCAACCAACACGTCCATACAATTTTGTTGCCCCCTATATTAAGAAGCAATTGTTTGATTCTAAATTTGATCGATTGATATTCATTTACAAGCCAATATATATTGGCAGATTTGTACAGATTGATACAAAGAAGGAAACTAACTAGCTAATACTCTAGGATATGAGTGGCTAATTCTAAAGCTAGGATTGTGGGATATTTCTAGCTGATTTACAAGTGATATATGAAAAACTTGTTCAACACCCTCCCCCCCCCCTCAAATTGGAGGCGTAGTAGAAATATCTATGACACCCAACTTGCCAAGTAGTCGATGGAATGTGTCGGCGCCTAGTGGTATGATGAAGATATCAGCTAGCTGGTTGTAGGAACGATAGTATGAGGGAGAAATAAGACCAGAGAGAATCTTTTCTCTAATGAAGTGGCAATCTATTTCAATGTGTATGGTATGTGAAATACTGGATTTTCAACAATGTGTAGTCACACTTGATTTTCACAATGTACTGTCATTGGTGCAGATGGAGGAAGACCAAGTTCAGATAAGAGAGAAGTGAGCCATTGAACTTCTGAAATGAGCGCAGCAAGAGAATGATACTCAGATTTGGCAGAAGATCGAGAAATAGTAGGTTGTTTCTTAGATTTCCAGGAAATTTGACTGGAACCAAGCATAGTAAAATATCCACTAGTTGAGCAGCGAGTTGTGAGACAACCAGCCCAATCAGAGTTGGAGAAACCGGTGAGTGAAAGTGAACTAGAGGCAGAAAGGAAAAGACTGCTGCCAACATATCCTTTTAGATAACGAAGCACTCGATGTGTAGTATCAAAGTGAGAGGTGCAAGGATTTTGTAAAAACTGACTAAGATTGTTGACAACGTATTGAATAACAGGACGAGTAACTGTCAAATATAATGAGTCGCCGACAAAGGGACTGATTGGGCAAGAGAGTAGGAGAAAGACAGAGATTTTGTTCCATAAGAAAACTACATGGATAAGAGCCGAACATACTGGAATCATTTAAAATATCGTGAGTGTATTTACGCTGGCATAAAATAAACCTTTCTTTGACCGAACACTTCAATGCCAATAAAGTAATGTAAATGCCCGAGATCTTTAATAGAGAACGATTTGGCCAAAAAAATTCTTTGTGATATAAATGTATCATTATTACCGGTGATAATTATGTCATCAACATAAAACAAGAACAAAAACCGACATGTCTTTATGAATATAAGTGAAAAGACTATAATCAATGATTGATTGACGAAAACCTTGACTAAAAAGAGTCAAAGAAAATTTATCAAATCATTGACGAGAAGCTTGTTTAAGTCCATAAAGAGATTTATGTAACCTGCAAACACGATTATAAACATTGTTGGAGAGACCTTAGGGAAGTTTCATGATAACTTCTTCATGTAGATTGTCTTGTAAGAAGGCATTATTGACATCTTATTGGTGAAGAGACCAACTTTTAGTTGCAGCAATAGAAAGAAGAAGGCAGACTGTGACTAATTTTGCTGCTAGGGCAAAAGTATCATGATAATCAACACCTGCGGTTTGTGTGTAACCCTTGGCTACTAAACGAGCTTTATATCTTTGAATTGACCCGTTAGGAAGAAATTTGATCTTATAAACCCATTTACAACCGATGGCCTTCTTACCAGGTGGTAGATGACAAAGTGACCATGTGTTGTTTGATTCTAAAGCACAGAGTTCTGCACTCATAGCATCACGCCAAACTGAAGATTTTATAGGTTGAGAATAAGTTCGAGGTTCATTGTGATCAAATACTTTACTAAAAAAATAGGATATGAAGAAATCAAATTATTCCAAGAGAAGTGATTGGCTAACGAAAAATCAGTGAAAGAATGAGCAACGACACACACATAATCACTAAGATGAGTTGGTGTTCGTCGGATTTTCCTAGGATAGTTTAAGTGTGTAGTAATCTTAGGACATGAAGGAAAAATTTCCGATTAGCAAACATAATTATTAGGAGAAGTGGAAAGTGTGAGAGGTTCATTAGGAGTTGTGGATAAGTCACGCTAAGGTGAATTGGACTCTGGTGATGTGGGAGACGTAGAATGATCATCATTCAGAGGTTTGATAGAAATGCTATGAGGACAAGATTGTGGAACTTCTTGATATGTAAATATGGTTTCGTGGAATATGACATCATGAAAGACAATAATATGATGAGTTGACAGATCGTGAATACGATATCCTTTTTGGCCATAAGGATAACCAACAAAGATGTGGAGTTTACCACGTGCATCAATTTTTTTTTGGATATACATATTTTTAGCAAAACATAAGCAACTGAAAACAAGTAGAGAAGAATAATTTGGATATTTACCAAATAAAATTTCACGCGGAGGTTTAAAATTAAGAATTGGCATTGGTAATTTGTTTATTAGAAATGCAGTTGTGAGAATACTTCTCCCCAAAATGAGAGAGGGAGATTGGCTTGGAATCTTAATAAGCGAGCAACATCGAGTAAGTGGCGATGTTTGCATTCTACAATCCCATTTTGTTGAGGGGTTGAGACACAACTTCGTTGATGAACTATTCCATGAGAATGAAACCAATTTTGGAAAGCTGAAGAAAGGAATTCAGCCCCATTGTCACATCTAAGAGCTTGAAGTTGTGGAATAAAAATACCCTCATTTCCAGAACGAATTGTAGAGATTGACAAATTGAATTGACGATTAATTTGATTTTAAAAAATGTGTTACCATGTGGAAAGTTTGAGATTTGTTTTCCATTAGATACACCCAAATACATTTAGAATAATCATCCACGATTATGAAGAAGAAAAGCGGGCCATTTTTGGATGGAACGGAAGAAGGGCCTCAGATGTCAATGTAAATTAATTCAAAACACTTGGAAGAATGGGATTTACCTAGCGGAAAAGAATGGCGAGATTGCTTAGCGTGTGGTCAAATATCACACATAATATCTTAATTAGAAAAAAATGGAAATTTCTTAACAAGAAACTGCAAATGGGAAATACATGGTTGGTTGAGGCGTGAGTGTAAAGGTCAAATTTATTTTCTACGGAAATGGAAAAAATTGCATTCAAATGAGAAACATCATCTAGGAAATAGAGATCATGTTGAAGACTACCCGGCCGATCTCCGTCTTTGATACACAGTCCTGAAAGATACAATGAGAAATAGAAAAATTATATCACAATTAAGTTGTTTGATTGATTGTGATATAGATAATAAATTTAATTTGAATGATGGAATATAAAACACATCTTATAGAATTAATGAATAAGAATAATTAACTATTCTAATGTGTGTCACTAAGGTAAATGAACTATCAGGAAACTGAAAAAGAAGATGGTTTTGAAGTGAAATATAAGAAGAAAATAGATATAATGAAGAGCATACATGGTTAGACGCACCCGAATCGATAATCCAACAAGAGGATAAAAAATAAACAGTAGTACCTGCAAAATTTGTCGAAGGTCCACCGATTTCGTCTTTGGTAATAAGCGCAAATAACTTGTTGTATTCCTTATAGGTCAATTGAGTGATCGGTGCTGCTTGAGGAACATGAGCAGCTTAAGTGATTGATCCAGCGAGATGGGTGGTTTGTGGTTCAACTCTCTTACCATACTTGTTGGGGGTATTCGTGTAGTTCAAAACACTTCTCTCGAATGTAACCATGTTGATTGCAATGCTCGCAGAAAGGACACTGCCTCATTGATGTGATTCAATCGTGATATGGTGTCTTTGCAAATTCAAAGTCAGCAGAATCAAAGGTGAGAATCGATCAAACATTCAAATCCTATTTTTCTTCTTCTTGACGAACAAGGTTATAGATGCGTTGAATGTATGGGAAAGGCTCCATAAGGAGAATCTGGTTACGAACTGCAGAGAAACTATCATTGAGCCCTTGTAGAAATTCCATGGCACGATCTTGATTTTGCAGCTCGGTGATGCATTTTCCATTCTCGCAGATACATGGAGTAATGGAAATAATAATGCTTAATTGATCCCAGAGAGATTTGAGTTGAGTGGAATACAACGAAACAATCATTCCTTCTTGTTTGAGAGATGTAATTGAGTGTTTCAATTGATATATCTTGGAAGCAATGGACTGAGAGAAACGCTCTTTGAGATTCGTCCATATTTGTGCACCGCTGTCAGCATAGAGAATGGTTGGCCTGATTTTTGGAGAAATGGAATTGAGTATCCAATTGCTAACAAGGTCAGCAACTCTAATTTGTGATGTCCTTTTCATCATTTGGCTTTGATAATGAACCATCTACGAAGCCGTATTTGCTTTTGGCCCCCTAAATCCTTAGTAATGGCACGACTCCAAGAGCCGTAGTTATCAACTGTGAGAGGAAGCATAACAAGAACAACCGAAGGGCTATCGAAATGATAAATATTAGAGTGAAGTGCATTTTTAACCCTATGTTTTGGGTGAAAGTGCAGAAATGACCTTGTAAAATCTGAAAGTGCAAAATTAACCCTGAATTTTGTTGACTGAAATGTCAATGGTCAAATTGGCCGAAAATGAGTGAAATGACCATTATACCCCTGAATTAAAAAAATTAAAACTAAAATAAAAATAGAAAAACACTAATATCCCTATCTCTTTTCCTAATTCTCGTTCTCATCTCTTCCTTCACCTCTCATTTCCTGAAACCCTTTCTCCACCAGCAGCATTTCCATCGGACTGAAACCCTTTCTTCATCATCGATCTCATGTCCTGAAACCCTTTCCTTCACCTTCTCTCTCCTAGCCCCCTTTTGTTGCTTGCATCAGACTGAGTGATGCAATTGAGATGGCGCACGGGATTGAGTGGCACGTCGAACGATGGTGTTTTAGTAGATCTGGTTGGATTTTGGTGGTCGTTCTGGGTTAGTTCATTGGTGATGGGGTTAGGCGGAGAATTCTCATTGAGTTAGGCGGAGAGGAGGAGGAGCGACGATGAGCTAGGGTTGAGAGAAGGAGTGGCGGTGGTGGGATAGGATTAAGAGGAGGAGCGGCGGTGCTCAGCGGAGGCATGGTGGTGCTCAGCAGAGGCGCAATGGCGTGACGACGTTAGGGTTCAGAGGAGGAGCGGCGATGTTCAACTTTTGTTCAGATTTTAAAAATCAGTTTTTGTTCGATTTTGTTCCTCGTTTTCAGATTATGCAATTTTGATGTGTAATTGTGAAGTATAATTCAGTTTGTGTTGTTGGTGTTGTTTTTCCGGTGAAGTAGGCTTTTAAGTAGTGTAAAAATGTTGTGCATGTGGCGGACGGCGGCAGTAGGTGGCAGATATGGTGGGGCGGTAGGTTTGAAGATGAAGAAGAAGGAGAACTTAGGGGTATATTTGTCATTCAATTTTTTGTTTTAAGAGTAGTGATATATTTTTCTTTTCATAATCATAAATGGTCAATGCCTGAATTTGTTCAGTCAATGGCAGAATCGTGTAAATTGGGTAAAATTGCACAATTTGATCAAAAGATAGGGTTAGTTATGCACTTTCAGATTATGCGAGATTATATCTTCACTTTCTCAGTTTAATAGGGTCATTTTTTCACTTTTCCCTAAATCTTATAAGGATAATTGAAAATTAGGTTGTCCCAATTATTGGACTGTAGGGAGCCAATGGAACCATTCAGATTGGACTGCAGAAAGTTATCAACATTAGACTGCATAGAGTCATTGAGATTATTTGCATCAAACATGCTGAGAAGGAAAAAAAAATAATGATAGAAATGTTGAATGAATATATGGAAGATTATATCGTAGCCCAGATACCATATTAAGGAGCAATTGTTTGATTATGAATTTGACTGATTACTATTCATTTACAAGCCATATGTATATGCAGATTTGTACAGAATGATACAGAGAACGAAACTAACTAACTAGTTAATATCTAGGGATCAGTGACTAATTCTAAAGCTAGGATTGTAGGATATTTCTAACTTATTTACACGTGATGTATGGAAGATTTTTTCAACACCGTAAAGCTTCTTCAATTTCCAGTAATTGGTTAATATGCTGAGCCGACCTTTGCGCAGCTTCCCAAATCGTAGAATTGTTATCATCATTATTTTTCCACCTTTTATAAAGATGTGCATGTCTCTTTCTCTCAACCATTTTTATACGGGATTCTCTTTTTCACTTCTGATCACTTTTCTATTTATGCTTTTCCACACCTCCCACGTGATGAAGATTGACATATGTATATCTTTTACACATGGAGCTGTATTTAGCCAGCCTAGAAATCATTCTTTCAACTTTGTTCTTGTTCCCTGTCCAAATTTGAAGCCTAACATTGAAATTCTCCAAATCCTTTGTGAGATGTTGCAGTCGAGTAGTAATGTGATATGCTTTCATCCTCCAAGTCACATATTTTACAAGTGAGACTGGCCGCAAGCCCCTTTTAAATCTGTTCACTTCAATGGGTAGCCTTATTTAGTGCTCTCCAAACGAAAACCAAAATCTTATGTGGCAACTTCAATCACCAAAATTTACCCCACTGTTTTGCTCCCACTGTAGCCCCTATATTATTATGAGAGTGGGTATGAACAAACCCATGGCAACGTGATAACCCTTTTTAATAGTTTATTTTCAATCTTTGTTTGGCCTCCAGATCACTTGATCTCCTCCTCCAGTGCTAGCATATGGATGAATGACAAGAATGTAAGCTACTAACCTTTGAGGGAATATAACTCTTACTAACGGTGCTCACCAATTTCTATTTTGTTGATGTTCCCATCATTGTATCTTGTGATATATGATTAAACTGATTAGGAATCCATTGGTCATGTATCTTTGCCTTACTCCCATCAATTATTCTCCAGCCCATGTTTTCATAAATGATTTCCCTTGCCCAAAGAATTGATTTCTATCCCCATGAATTATCACTCCCAGGTCTCACAATTATGATTTTCCTTAATGCACTTGACCTTATAAACCTTTGACATCAGACTAATTTGATCAACCACTATTTTGCAAGCATGTTTAGCAATCAATGCCTTATTCATTTCACATGTTGATCTTAACCCCAAACCACCCTCCTTTTTTGACTTAGTTATTGATCTCCAAGCCTTCCAATATAACTTCTCCTCTCCATTTTCCTTCTCGCAGATAAAAGATTCAGTCAACTTGTCTAACCTATCCAATATAACCTTTGGGATCCAAAAAATGCCAAGTGGATGGAGTGCTACTGATGATAATACATGTCTTGCAAGTGTAATCCTCCTGGCTAAATTTAATATCCTTGTTTTCCATGAGGCATAATTGTCTTTAAATTTTTGGATGAGATTTGAGAAAACCCTTTTTTCCCTTCACCAAAGATAATGTTCATACCCAAATATATCCCTCAAATTCCTTGCCCATGTATATTCAGAGTATATCTCATATATTGTTGCATATACATAGGTGTATTTAGGCTAAATTGATTGCATACTTATCAAAATTCAACCTCTGACATGAGAACCCTGCATAGAGGTTGATCGTCTTTGCTAAGTCATTAATTGCTTGGTAGGTGTATTTCAAGTCATTAATTGGTTGCCAAGTCTTGGACGATGTTCTTGTTGAGATTTTGTGAAGGGTGAATAACGCTTCTCATGGTTTTATCCGCTGATGACCCTGTTATGGCAGCGAAATTATGTCAGGTATGCAAGAACTTGTCAAAATTTGCTGGTCTAAATCAGAGAAACTCTCGTTGGATGGCCGCTTTCTCGGAATCAACTAATACTTCTAATATAATCTTGGGGGCAGGCTAAGTGGTTTCCCTAACCTTCGCAACATGAGCTGCTAGATTGAGTGTTGACGGATCATCCATCGACGACAAGTTGGATGCTTTCTGTGATATACCTGAGACTTCTCTTCCGAGGCACCATTGAACACAGTGTAAGGATGTTGATAATTGGGTCCCACCAAATGTGCCAATTGATGCTGGATGAACACCAATATGATGGCCGAACCCAAACTTGCAAGATATAGCCCCACAGAGTGACGGGGGTAAGATTATCCAATGCTAAAGTCAGACCAAAAAGTGTTTTTCTTTGGGTATTGAGAATATAATGTATAAAATAGAGACACACTGCCCCTATTTATAGGGGTTGGTCCAGTTATAATGAGAAAAATAGGCACATTCTATGTAGGAATAGGTGTCTTACTATTATAGAATTACCATATAGTATCGTTCCATAAATATATTTGGAGTAGTATGTTTCTGTTTGCAGGTTTGAAATAGGAGAATCTTCCCTACGTAATGGGCTTTGGCCTAGTGGTAATAGTAAAATACAAATTCATAGGTTTTGACTCAAGTTGTGGGTTTCGGTCCAACCATCACTAATAAAACTGTGAGCGCGTCAAGCCAAAGATTGATTGTGTTGAGAACCATTCGAGAACCATTGAATTATAAAAAAGACAAATAAATTCTTAGAAAAAGCAGATGAAAAACTTAACTAACAAAGGAGTTACAGTGGAAGGTTTCTTCCGAATGATAAATGAAAGAAGGTACTAGGTAATTTTAGATATTTAAAAAGAAGGTTACGTTAAATTAAACCTTTTGATCGAACGGTAATTAGTTTTAAAAATTCTTTGATTTGTTATCGTTAATGTACAATTATTGAAAAATATAATTAAAAGTACCAATGACATATAATGAATGGTGTTCAAAGTATAAATTTTTCTTTCCAATAATATATGGCTAAACTTAAAACATCAACGTCTTTGTGTGAAAATTAAATAACACCGAATTTAAATGGTGAACGATGTTCCAGATATAAGACTTTGACTAGTACAACTCTCTAATATGAGATTTGCTGTGATATATAACCTTAATAGTAACATGTAGGGAATCAACTACCCGTGAATTTGATTGAACACTCTTTTTTATGTTGATAATGATTATTATAATTTGAAAAATATTTAATCGACATCATGTATACAGCTAATTAAGAATATATGAGGTATCTTCAAGTATTGCTTTTAGAAGGCCATTATTGAAGATTATTATTATTATTATTTTCCAAAAAAGGTCGAGAATAAAAATGTACTAGCCAATTTTTAAGATGAATTGCTTAGTGACGAATAAAAAAATATTCTACTTTTATAATATCGCATTTCCTTTTTTTATGGTTTTGAAAACAATTAATTGGTTCCACACAGACGCACTATAAAATGGGCATCCCCTCATATCTCTCCTCCATTGCACATCGCATCGCTGCTGAACAACGCGCAGCATATTCTTCATTCTTCTTCTCTGTCTGGGCAGAGTCTCTCGCAAGATCTGCCCCTTTTAACGAATTCCTCTTCTTTGCTGTAAGCCCCCAAATCTTCCCTCCTTTCTTTACATCTCTAGATCATGCATCTGGGAATTGGTTTGGTTCAATAATCGTGTTTTTGTTAGATCTGTACTGGATTATTAGATCTGATCTCCTTGGTCAGATCCTTGTCATTTACTGGCCGTTTTTTATCCATGTTTGGAGTTTGCACCGGGGTCGATGTTATTTTTCCAGATTTGCTAGGGATCAATTGTTCATGTGATTTTTTGAATCAACTGGCTTTCATTTTTAATTTACTAGGGTTGGGATCTGAATTTGGTTTAATATGATTGGGGGTTGACTGTAAATTAGAGTTTCGGTTTATGGATACATTTTGAAGATCTGATCAGGGTTTGTTTGGCATTTCGTAAATTCAGGCGTTAAGAGAGTAGCAAGATGGGTTTGTCATTCGGAAAGCTCTTTAGCCGGCTTTTCGCCAAGAAGGAGATGCGCATACTGATGGTTGGTCTCGACGCGGCTGGTAAAACTACCATTTTGTATAAGCTCAAGCTCGGAGAAATCGTCACTACCATCCCCACCATTGGTAATTTTCCGTCGGCCCAACTGTTCTGTTCATTTATTTTTTGGTTTATTGTGTAATCAGATGTGCAATAGAATACTTGTTTAGTACTGTTTTAGTCATAAGTGGTAGATGGAAGGTGGTAATTGTATATGCAGCTGCTGATGATGCGTGCTAGTGAGAACAGATAATTATATATGCGGCAGATGATTATGTATGCTAGTGATAACTGATAATTATACGCGCTGCAGATGACTATGTATGCTTGTGAAAACTGCAACTGAGGGGGTGGGTTGGAGTAACCTTTTGTTTTACTGGTTGTATGTTTAATTTGGCGAACTAATATTGATGGTTTGCTTTAGTTTTATGTTGGCTAACGTTTTTTTACTTATCTTGACTCCACTCCAGGGTTTAACGTGGAGACTGTGGAATACAAGAACATCAGCTTCACAGTCTGGGATGTTGGGGGTCAAGACAAGGTAAGGGGCATACTGTGAATCATGATGTAGAGAACATATTAGAGTCATGATATAGCTTTGTCTCTAGGAAACACATTAGATGTTTCTGAAACATATTATAGCTTAAAATGCCTGGTTTATTCTTATGGCTATCATGAATTTTTTGTGATTGCATTTGAACTAACATCATTTTATCTTATATTGTTTTGCCAACTATTGCTATAGAAATATCTGCGTGTGTTGGGATGTTATGGTAGCAGAACCTAATGGTTTATATCATTTGGAGGTTCTGGTTGTCTGTGTAATTTCTTTTCTTCTTTGCTAGTAATTTCCTTCAATTGCTATGGTTTAGCTTACATTTGTACTCTCAGTTGAGATTAGGTGTGCTGAAATAAAATCTAGACATTATGGTTTGTGTTATTGGTGTTGGGGAATTTATACATTTGTTCTGATCTCCCTCTCGTCCACTGGTTAAGTTCATCATATACCACACATGTCTGTGCATTGCCACATCATCTCAGTACTCCTGTTTATGTCTGAGTCATATATCTTGTTTTAGCACCTCAATGGGTATTATGGATATCGTCTTTTCTTGTGGTCGTGATCTTTAACACCACCCTGGTTTGTGAATAGATGATGACCTATTCTTTAATTCTTTGTTACCATTTCTGATTTCAAGTTTCATGTAATTGCTAATCTGCTTTCAAGTTTTGTGTTAAGTGTTGACCTTGGCTCTTTATAGGGTTGTGTAATTTTTTGAAATTCCTGTTCTTTGCAACAGTGGTTCTGTATACTAGGATCCTACTGTTATGAATATTTAGCAGAAGTGAAACTTGTTTTCGTTTTCTGATAGTTTTTTCTTGGTTCTTTCTTTTCAGATCCGACCATTGTGGAGACATTACTTCCAAAACACCCAGGGACTTATTTTTGTTGTTGATAGTAATGACAGGGACCGTGTTGTTGAGGCAAGGGATGAATTGCACAGGATGTTGAACGAGGTACTAAATCCAATGTTTGTACTTTACCACTCATGCTTGTATTTAGTTGCTACTGTTCTAATATTGTGAAAGAACACTTTCTAACATTCTGCTGGCTACATGATGGTGATTACGACGATATATCTCTGTTTGCACCTTTCATGATGGAATTCATCATAAGTACATAAAAATGCAAAAGATCCCTGTGACTATGATTTTTACAAATTAAGCTATGCACGTGCAGGATGAGCTGAGGGATGCTGTCCTCCTTGTGTTCGCCAACAAACAGGATCTTCCAAATGCCATGAATGCTGCAGAGATCACCGACAAGCTCGGACTTCACTCTCTTCGTCAGCGCCACTGGTATGGCTTCACACAAACGCACCCTCTTAGCTGGCATTCATAGTATGTGCTTTATGTAATCTCTCTGCATGCATTGTTCAGGTACATCCAGAGTACCTGTGCCACCTCTGGTGAGGGTCTCTACGAAGGACTTGACTGGCTATCTAACAACATAGCTAACAAGGTATGAAATTTCTGATAAAAGTCTGATAAATCCAGATCATATTTGCAAACAGGAATTTGCCCCAACTTTCTGATTCCTGAGTAAATTTGTGTTTAGGCCTAAATGATGGTGAAGAGGGAGGCGTCATACATGATGATTTTGCAGATCAGTCTTTACCTAAGTGGACACCGCAATTGCTGCTTATATTTTATAGTATTTGATTCATCTTGCATCTGCAAGATCGAACTGTTTTAATTTTTTTTTTGTTCTGTTTAGTGGGCTGTATTTCGTACGATTTGACAATTTGATATGGTCAGTAGCTTAAACCTATTGTTAATGGGTATAGTTTTGCATTCGGCACTGCATGTTTAGTACCTTTAATATGTTGAATCTCTGTTTCTAAACTTAGCTTCTTAGATTGATGATATATTTGTTGTTAAAATAAGAGAAATTTTAATAATTTATTTTTCATTTGAATTAGAGCTGTTGCATTTGACCATCAATTTTTGCTACGAGGGTGAACTTTTTAAGTTAAAATTTTCAAAAATGTTGGTCATAATAAATAAAAATCTGCATTTTGAAATAGCTTATATATTTAAGCTGAAAATATTTAGATAAAATTTTGCTCAAACTTCCAATGAGGGGTTTATTTTTATAATGTTATGATTAATTTTTGTTCAATTGCTCCAACTATTGATGTGCAGTTTCTATGTTAGGTAACTCTATAAAAGAAATCCTTCCAAACAAAATGGTTGACACAATCATTGTTAGGGGCATAATGGTCATTTTGTAGGGCTGCCTAACATGTCTCTTTACATGTGTTCTCAAATGGTTGCCTAAAATGGTGTCGTTTTGGCCATTATTCTTATTGTTATGTGCATCCCTTTTTCAATAGTTGCGGTGTTGCCATGTGCGTTTACATGTGCTGTCAGGTGGCTGCCTAAAACGATGTTGTTTTGTGTACCCATTCGAGAGTTACGTTCCCGAGAGGTGGAGCGCTCGAGAGATGAAGAAGTTCCAATGGAGGAGTTTGAGAGATACTGATTCGAGAGTTAAAGGTTCAGCAGGGGTTTGAGAGGTGAAGAGGTTCTAGTGGAGGGGTTCGAGAGGTGAAGGTACGTGTTCGAGAGGTACTAATTCGAGAGTTACGGCTTCGAGAGGTAAAGGTTCCAGTAGAGGATTCGAGAGGAGGTTCGAGATGTGAAGGTTCCAGTGGAGAGTTCGAGAGTTGAGAGCTGGAGGAGGTTCGAGAGGTGAAGTTCGAGAGGTACATATTCGAGAGGTGAAAGTTCAGGAGAGGATTCCATTGGAGGGGTTCGAGAGGTAAGGATTTGAGATGCGCAAGTTCTATTGGACTTCGAGAGGTGAAGGTTCTAGTGGAGATTTGAGAGGTGAAAGTTCAAGTGGGGGGTTCGAGAGGTGAAGGTTCTAATGGAGATCCGAGATGTGAGAGTTCGAGTGGGGGGTTCAAGAAGTAATGGTTCAAGTGGAGAGGTTAGAGAGGTAACCCTTCGAGAGGTGAATGTTCAGTTGTAGAGGGTTCAAGTGAAGGGGTTCCATTGGAGGGTCTCGAGAGGTGAAGGTTCTGGTGGAGAGGGTTCCATTGGATGGGTTCGAGAGGTTATGATTCGAGATGTGAGAGTTCCATTGGAGGTTCGAGAGATGAAGGTTCCAGTGGAGATTCGAGAGGTGAGAGTTCGAGTGGAGGGTTTCGAGAGTTAATGGTTCGAGAGTTACCGATTCGATAGGTAAAGGTTCAGGTGGAGATGGTTCAATTGTCGAGATGTAGTGATTTGAGAGGTGAAGGTTCTCTTGGAGATGGTTCCATTGAAGGGTTCGAGAGGTAACAGTTCGAAAGGTACCCATTGAAAGGTTCTCGTGGAGAGGGTTCCATTGAAAGTTTCTCGTGGAGAGAGTTCGACTGGGGGTTCGAGAGGTAATGGTTTGAGAGTTACCGATTCGATACGTGAAGGTTGAGGTGGAGAGGTTCGAGAGGTGAATGTTCAGTTGTAGAGGGTTCAAGTGGAGGGTTCCATTTGAGGGGCTCGAGGGGTACCCATTCGAGAGGTAATGGTTCGAGAGGTGAAGGTTAGGGGTTCCATTGGAGGGGCTCGAGAGGTACCAATTCGAGAGGTAATGGTTCAAGAGGTGAAGGTTAGGAGTTCCATTGGAGAGGCTTGAGAGGTACCCATTTGAGAGGTGAAGGTTCAGGTGGACAGGGTTCCATTAGAGGGGTTCGAGAGGTGAAGGTTTCAGTGGAGATTCGAGAGGTGAGAGTTCGAGGGGGGGGGGATTCGAGAGGTAATGGTTCGAGAGTTACCGATTCGATAGGTGAAGGTTCAAGTGGAGAAGTTTGAGAGGTAACCATTTGAGAGGTGAATGTTCAGTTGTAGAGGGTTTAAGTGGAGGGGTTCCATTAGAGGGGCTCAAGAGGTACCCATTCGAGAGGTAATGATTCGAGAGGTGACAGTTCGAATGGGGGGTTCGAGAGGTGAAAGTTCCAGTGGAGATTCGAGAGATAAGAGTTTGAGTGGAGGGGTTCCATTGGAAGGGCTCGAGAAGTGAAGGTTCCAGTGGAGATTCGAGAGGCGAGGGTTCAAGTGGAGGGGTTCCATTGGAGGGGTTCGAGAGGTACCCATTCGAGAGGTGACGGTTCAAGTGGAGAGGGTTCCATTGGATGGGTTCGAGAGGTGAGGATTCAAGATGTGAGAGTTCTATTGGAGGTTCGAGAGGTGAAGGTTTCAGTGGAGATTCGAGAGGTGAGAGTTCGAGTGGAGGGTTTCCAGAGTTAATGGTTCGAATGGGGGGTTCGAGAGGTGAAGGTTCCAGTGGAGATTCGAGAGGTGAGAGTTCGACTGGGGGTTCGAGAGGTAATTGTTCGAGAGTTACCGATTCGATAGGTGAAGGTTCAAGTGAAGAGGATCGAACCCCTCCACTAGAACCACTTCCTCTCGAACCCCTCCAGGTGGAGAGGTTCGAAAGGTAACCCTTCGAGAGGTGAAGGTTCAGTTGTAGAGGGTTCAAATGGAGGGGTTCAATTGGAGGGGTTCAATTGGAGGGGCTCGAGAGGTACCCATTCGAGAGGTAAACCTGCACCACTCGAATCCACTACCTCTCGAGCCCCTACACTAGAACCTTCACTTCTCGAACCTACTATCTCGAACCCACTACCTCTCGAACCTCCACTGGAACCTTCACCTCTCGAACCCCTCCAATGGAACCGCTAACCTTCACCTCTCGAATCGATGCCTCTCGAACCCTTCCAATGGAACCTAGACCTCTCGAACCTCTCCAATGGAACTTTCACCTCTCGAACCTCCAATGGAACCTTCACCTCTCGAACCTCCAATGGAACCTTCACCTCTCGAACCCCTCCACTGGAACCTTCACCTCTCGAACCTACTATGGAACCTTCACAACTCCAATCCGTACCTCTCGAACCCACTACCTCCCGAACTTCCCTTGGAACCTTCACCTCTCGAACCTCCAATAGAACCTTCACCTCTCGAACTTGTACCTCTCGAACCCCTCAACTTGAACCCTCTCCACCTCAACCTTCACCTCTCGAACCATTACCTCTCGAACCTCCACTCGAACTCTCACCTCTCGAATCTCCACTGGAACCTTCACTTGTCGAATTGGTACCTCCCGAACCCCCTACAATGGAATCCCTAACCTTCACCTATCGAAATGGTACCTCTCGAACCCTTCTAATGGAACCTACACCTCTCGAATGGGTACCTCTCGACCCCCTCCAATGAAACCCCTAACATTCACCTCTCAAATTGTCCAATGGAACCTTCACCTCTCGAACCTACTATGGAACCTTCACCACTCGAATCTATACCTCTCGAACCCTCCGCTCCAACCAACTACCTCTCGAACCCTTATTTAAAAATATATTTTTACTATTTTGAAAAAAATACTAAAAAAAGGAAATGATGTTACTACTCTTAGAGTCATTAATACTCCAATATCGTCGGACCGTTGTTGGACCACCGTCGAACCACCGCCTGACTACCACCGTAATAGGTAGGGTTATATTAGGACATTATGAAAACTGGTAGAGTTAAATCAGCACATTCCTATTACTTATAGGGTTATATCAGCACATTCGTAAAAAGTGTAGGGTTATATCAGCACATACTATATAATATATGGTTTTAATGAGAGCACAACTTCGAAAATAGATAAAAAAGATAGATCAAAACTTTCACCTTAGTGTCCATCACCTGCTTAAGCCACATCCTCAAGGCTTCATCTTTCCCTAACTGAAGCTCCCACTAAAATCTACGCGTTTTTCTCTTTCAGACGCTATTATCCAAGTGGCCGCCTAACCTATGCTTTCTTCAAAGCCATTAACCTATGTCGAGAAGAGCTTAAGAAATGAGAGGGAAGGAAAAGGAAGCCACACCAAAAATTTTGGAAACAAAACATTAAGGGTAAAATACTGATACGACCCTATGTTTTGGAGGTTTGTGATGATATGAACCTGTGAAGTTGGAAAGTGCTATTGTAGCCTTGTGTTTTGGATCAAAAGTGCCGATATAACCTTGTGGCACTATTCCGGCGTTGACTGACTAATTTTTGGCGTTGACCAAATTTAAAAAGACAAAAATGCCCTGACTTTGAATCTAAAATTTGAAGTGACCATTTTACCCTTTAGTCCCTGAATTTAAATCGCCAAAAAATCCAAAATTTTCTCCCCATCAAAGCCCAGCTCGCCTGTAAATCCAAAATATACCACCCTCATCCGCTCCCCCATCAATGCCTAGCTCGCCCAGCTCACCGGAAAATCCTAAATCCACCACCACCTATCAAAGCCCAGCTCCAAAATAAGATCTCATTTTTCAGTGATAAATAACCCTCGCGAATCATATCTCTCGGAAACACAATCTCCCATCGCACTGGAAAACCCAGGTCTCTCGTCGGTGGAAACGAGAACGAATTGCGTCGATTGGAAAACCCAGGTCTCTCGAGGTGGAGGAAATGAGAGCCGGAAATGGGTAGGGCGAGGAGAACCAGTCAGAGGGTAGGGCGATAAGAACGGGCCGGAGGAGCGGGGCAACGAGAACCAAAGAGGGTAGGGCGAGGAGAACGGGCAGGGGCGGGTGACGATAACGGGCGAAGATGCCGGAGAACGAGAACGGGGACCAGATATGAAGGCTGGGGATGGGAACGGGCGGAGAACGGGAACAAACGCCGTAGAAAACGTCGACCACCTCCACTGCCGCCAGTCACCTCCACCGCCACCGGCCACCTCCACTGACGGTAGTATAATGAGGTTTAAAAATCATTTTTAATTATTATTATTTATTCCCTTTTTTATTTTTAAAATTAAATTTAAAATACATATAGGGTAAAATGAACTAAAGTGACTAAAGGGTAAAATGGTCACTTCAAATTTTAGATTCCAAGTCAGGGGCATTTTTGTCATTTTAAATTTGGTCAACGTTGGAAATTAGTCAGTCAATGCCAGAATAGTGCCACACTTTCCAACTTCACAGGGTCATATCAGCAAAAACCCTCAAAACATAGAGTTATATGAGCACTTTACTCAAACATTAACTGCAGCAATTAAACACAATAAAGTAAATTGCGAAATTAACATTTTAAAAAATATATATATTGTGAAAGGTGACGTTGCAAGTTGATTTGGCAATGGAGGTGCCGTTTGATTAAAAACTTGCTGTTTTAGTACTTCATCTATCCCAAGTTAAGTTGTATAGAAATTTTTTATGTTGATCGAGAAATTTGTCTAACCGTTAATATGCTTAACTACGTATAATAACGGTAAATAAAAAATTACTTTTGGGAAACTACTTATTATGACGAATTCAAACATATACTCCCTCCGTCCCAACCGATTCTACACACTTTCCATTTTAGGTTTTCCCCAGCAATTCTGCACACTTTCATCTTTTAGAAAAAATTAACATTTTAAATGACACAATTACCCTTATAAACTAAACTTTTTACAAAAGCCAACAAACCTACCTCCTCAACCCTAATTTCTACCTACTCCTAAAATTTTCCCTCCACCACCACTGTTTGGCTACGCCACTGCTGCGCATCCACTTTTAGCTCCACCACCAACATTTGGGTCCGCCTCCTCCGCTCTACCTCCGTCATCTCCCCTCCCTCCCCCCCATCGCCCCTCCCTTCGCCTAAGCCCATGCCCCCGCCTCCTCCATCCACTCGCCAACCCTTCTACCGAATCCACCACTGCCATGCCTCCACCGTTTAGATTTGATTCCATCTGGGTTTTCTTCCGCCGGTGTCGCGCTGAACCGGAACTAGTCTTCCTACGTTTCCCGGAGATCGTTGCTGACACATGCAGCAAGAGAAGAAGGAACCAGATCTGGAGAAGCTTGTCGAAGATGAGGATGAATGGTGGCGACGAGGATGGCAGTTTCAGGAGCTCAACCGGAGATGATCGAAGTAGCATGAGTCAATTAGAAAACCGTGCTGGAAAAAGCTGAGAACAAAGAGTTGAAGCCTCCATAAAATGGGGTCGCATGAGATGAAACTGAGCAGCGGCGTCGACAAGGATTCTGGAGAGAGGCAGAGAGAGGTTAGGCGAAGATAGAGGAAGATGACAGACGGAGAGAGAGAGATCTGGAGCAGGGTAGAAGGTGAGGGCAATTTTATCTTTTCACAGGTCCAAAATTTTAACATCCACTTTCTCTTTCTGCAGAATCTCCTGGGACAGAGGGAGTAACATATATGATTGCATCACTATATACTATAGGGTATGCCAAAATTATTGATCAACACTAAGGTTTAGGTTCATAACACCATGTTGATATAATTGTTTCAAGGGAGCAGGGTAACGACTCAGGAAAGTCGGCATTTCCATAAGCTTATTGACAGTGTTCAGGGGCATTTGCCTTAAATGTTGTAATTTTTTATAAAATTTGAATATTGCATTTTATAAGTTAAAACAAGTAATAATATGTATTTGAATGTGAAAATATAAATATAGATGATATAAAAAAATATTTTTAAAAATTTTAAATTTTGTATGTAATTTAAGAAATGCAGTGTATAAGGTAAAAAAATAAGTGGTCTGTCATGAGGTTATGGGCATGCCACCTGTCAGGATACTCTTGTTTCAATTAAAAAAAAGAAATGGAGGGAGCTTAGTCTATAATCTAATTAATAGAAGGTGCAGAAGAAAGTAATGTCGCAAACACAGCCACGTCGGTGACGGCAACGCTATGTAGCTGCAAATCAAATGCGGTTAGCCATGTGAAATGGTATAAATATGGAAGAAGAGGCAACACCAAATTGCACTGAAAATGGCGGTGGAGGTAAATGATGCAGCTCCCAAACCAAGGGTCGAGATCAACAATCTCAAATTCACCTACCCCGGAATCGACGGCCATCCTCCCCCTGGCTCCACCCCTCTCATCCAGGACTTCTCCCTCTCTCTTTTCCCCGGCGATCGCTGCCTCCTCGTCGGATCCAATGGCGCCGGTATTCTCTCTCCCGTTCCGCCATTTCATTTTACAAATTTCAGAATGTTTGTGCATTTCATGTTCGTTTTTTTTTTCTAATTTGAGGTTTCGATTCGCGTTCGCGGTTATATTATGTTTTATAAGAGTTATACAGAACTGTCGGATTGGCTCAGTAAAACGGGTTTAAATGTCAGGAGAGTACTAAAAGTTACAGTATATACAAGTAATATTTTTATAGATATACTCTATTATGAATGTCTGATTTGAGATGGATTGGTGGTTGTAGGTAAGACAACAATATTGAAGATACTGGGAGGAAAACACATGGTGGATCCTGATATGGTTAGGGTTTTGGGAAGATCAGCATTTCATGATACTGCTCTCACTGTTTCTGGAGATCTATGTTATCTAGGGGGAGAGGTATCTTATCATTTTTCATCCTCATTAATTTGTATACGAGTGGGACGATGTTACAGTATGTGATTGTCGGCCTTATGTGTTGTGCAGTGGAAAAGAGAAGTTGCGTTTGCTGGATTTGAGGTTTCAATTCAGATGGATATCTCTGCTGAGAAAATGATATTCGGTGTTGCGGGTATTGATCCTCAGAGACGTGATGAACTGATCAAGGTATGTGGTGCATCTGTTGGAATATGCTCTGCCTGATTGACAGAATGTGTTGATGAAAATGAACCGTGTCAAGCTTAAATTGTATTTAGATCTTTTGGGTCTTTACTCATGTTATCTTATCTTTTCTTCTGTAAAGCATTTCTGATTATAGGTGCTTCCTTTTAATCTCATTACTCTTTTTTTTTTTGAATTTCTGATGCTTGCTTATACTACAGCTTTTAAGAAAGTTCCTAAAACTTGCCTTTCAGCTTAGATATGGATATTTCAATGTGGATTTGCGCTGTGATTTAGCTTTGGGTCAAAGATCTGCCGCTTTTATATTAATTGGCCTCAATCATAGCTTATGAGATATGAGAAATGGGTTCATTGACATAAACATTTATTGTATCCATATTCCGTGGGGTTTTGTATTAGCTTTCAAATGTTCTTAATTTCTTATATCATATCCAGTGCAGACTTCGATGCCTGATGTGTTGTTTTATCTGCAGTTGAGTCTTTTCTGCCATTTTGCGGTTTCTTGCATTAGTCTTTATTAATGTTCTGGGAGCCTGGTAGTGTAATCTTAGTGAAAGGCTTTATTCTCGGTGCAGCATTTCAGTGAATGATAATCTGCTTATGACATGATACATGGATATACTGGTTTTCCTCTATAGAAAACCATAAGTTGAACAAAGAAATATCATTTTCTTAATGAACAATGGTTTTCCATAATTTGCAATAGAGATTTCTCATTCCCCTAATGTTTATAGTCTTTGAACAATTAAAATTTATGTTTACGGTGTTTCCTGTGCTAGTATGTATCTTGTGAACAATTTTCCTGTTGTGCCTGTACTCGTGCTTTCTTTCACAATCTAGGTCTTAGGTGTTGATCTATCTTGGCGGATGCACAAGGTTTCTGATGGTCAAAGAAGAAGAGTGCAGATATGTATGGGTCTACTTAAGCCTTTCAAGGTACATTTTTCTCCAGGTTGAGAGCACTGAATTCAAGTCTCCTTGATCTTTTCCTAAATCCATGAGAATCCTCTGTGAATACAGGTTCTTCTTCTAGATGAGATCACGGTTGACCTAGATGTCCTTGCAAGGGCTGATCTTATGAAATTCCTGAAAAAGGAGTGCCAAGAACGTGGTGCTGTAATTGTTTATGCAACACATATTTTCGACGGTCTTGAGAATTGGCCTTCTTCCATTGTAGGTTTCTGTTCTCTTATTACTGTTTTGCTGGATTAGATGTTTACTGTGGCTATTCTCAAAATATGTACATTCTGTTCAGGTTTATGTAGCCCATGGGAGGTTGCAGTTTGCAATGCCAATGGAAAAGGTTCGGGAGATGAGCAAGCTGTCCCTAATGGTAGGTTTTCCTCACCCACAAAATCATGAATTCCAGTTCTGCTCTGCATTCTTGGGTTTTGGTTTGTAATGATCGGGACTGTTTTGTCAAATTGTGAACTTGTGATTGTCAGAGAACAGTGGAGAGTTGGCTGAGAAAAGAAAGAGATGAAGACCGAAGAAAAAGAAAAGAGAGGAAGGCGAAGGGTCTTCCGGAGTTTGAAAGCCAACCTGAGGGCACTCGGGTGGCGGGGGCATTGAACAACGGATGGGCTGGTGGAAGGATGCATTCAACTATGGCTGGTGGCGAAGATAATTTTACATTAAGTTCAAACAGGGTTCTCAGATGATATTGATGTTTTTTTATGATGTATTCTCGTTGTATTCAGCTGCATTCTACATTATAAAGTCTGCAAATGCACTATTTTGTGTTTACATAAGCAAGAAAGCTAGAAGGAAGTTGTCAACTCCCATTGTAATACAGATCTTCACATAAGCAATAAAGTGCACTTTTTCTCCATCCGAGTGTTTTGTGCAATTATCAAGCTGAGAAAAGCTTGCTCTGATACCAAATGTTTTGGAGTTTTACTGTGATGATCTTTACTGTGAGGAGGAGTGTTATGCAATCCGAGCGTACTACAAGGATAAGTTCAAGAATGAATGCAATACGTTTTTCGAAGAGCCAGTGAATAGCATCTGCGATCCCCTGATGTAAATGGTATCTTCATGGTACGTGTGGATTTTGGTACACATCAAACCAGACGTAATGATCAAAATTGGTAAACAGAAACAGCCGGAATGCAGAAGAATAACCCAAGCTCTCCGCAAATGCATCAGCTGGGATCTCAAAAAACCGGCTCAGTACCGAGACCAAAGCTTTCAATCATTCAATGTGCTGGAGAGGTATCAAAATGTCCTCAAATACAAGAAGCCTTGTCAGAATTGGTTGTATCCTAACAGAACTCCAAAACGTTACTCACGGTCACAGCCAAATACAAATAGCAAGAATGTTATGATCCCCACAAATTCACTAGGGCAGCCAGTGGACCAAATATACTAAAACTCAAAAGAACATGCAAATTGTTTGCTTGTTTGAACTCAGGGACTATGGAGGATCAATCACAAATGTTGAGCACAAAGAAAATGCGAAATCTCCGACGACCACATAACACACAGGAGTGTGTAAAATTTCCCCACAGCTTCATACATCTCATCTCATAGATATATATCATTCATTTCTTCGGAAAACATGTAAAAGCACAGCTAAGAATTTAGTACTGCATAAATTCGCCTGATTTCTTCCAAAACCCCGAAAAACAATGCCACCCAAACCAACCAGAGTATAAACTAGTCTCCAACAACAAAATGATCATCAATGCAATGTGGCACAGATCACTAGTGTTAAAAGTAAGAAAAATCAAACACCTCATAATCCCAGCCCATCAAGCAGCCATATGCATATTACTATCATCAATTGTACAATTATTCAGGAGGCGGTTTCGAATCATCGGATTCCTCCCGGGAACACAGAAACGAAAGATAGGAGCTAGGCAAACAGAAATCGAACAGAGAGGTCTCCGAATCAGCCAGAGCGGAACCCTTTTGGATATCCATATGATCCACCAGAGTAGAGCCGTACTGTCCGTACAGCAAGAGCAGATCTTGGTCGATGGACTCCAACCTGTCGGACGCCTCCTTCGGGAAGAATGCCAGGCACGTGGGGCCGCCGCTCTGGGCGTACTGCGACAGGAACTTATCCTTCTTTTCTCCGAAACAACTCGGCCGGAAAAGGGTTCTCCCGGGGGCCCACAGATTCTTGAGCTTTCGCCATTGGTTGCAGGTTAGCCCGCTGGAGTGGAACGAGACGACGATCTCCTGCGGGGTCTCTTGGGCGCTCAGTTTCAGCAAGCTTTTGTGACGGAGAAGACTTCTTCCCAGAGACATGGTTTCGCCGGCTGTTTTCACTGTGTTTTTTCTTCCTTTCGCACCTTCGTGTTCGATAGAAATGTGGATAGGGCAAGAGAAGATCGGGCTGAGGCCCAAGTGTTTTAGTCCTACAAAATTAAAACCCAATTTCAACAAGAGTCCGTCTCCTGCGATACCGTCTTACCTTGAGACCAAGGACTAGAGTGAAAATAGGTAAAGAGAAAATCAAATTCGGGGGTTAATGAACAAATATTATTTTTTCGGTGCCAGAATATAAAAAGATACTAAAAGATGGAGGACCATCCTGCAAATACACAAAATAATCATACCAAACGTCTTTTTCCTTCACTCCCTTCTCCGCTGCCTCGTTTTCTCCGCCTCCGCCTCCCACCTTCACTTCCTCCACTGCTCTCCTTCCCTCCTTCTCCGACCGCGATAGCGCTACTCTCAGTCGCATCTCCTCCAGCCAGAAAAACCCTAGCTTCCTCGCTTAATTCCTTATCGCCTTTGCCGTCTTCAAAATTTCTCACTCAATTTCGTATCGCCTTTGCCGGCCTGGTTTTGCATCGTCTCCTAGCAGGTACAACGTTGTCTACTTTCCAGAAGGGTCGTCATCGTGGAGGCAATTCCGGAAGGGGTCGGATTTGCGAGGTAAATGTTGGATTCGCGAGATCGATCGGTTCGTCGGCAGCTAGATTCAAGGGTTTTGCGTCGGCATCATTAAGGTCGGATTAAAATTGAAGGTATTGCATTGGTGTCAGGGTAGTGCAAGCGAGGTTGTTGCTGACTGTGCGGAAGATTCTGCTCCTTTCTTCGTCGGCATTGTCATACCGACGACTGCGCTAGGTTTCCGATCGGTTGCACAGTTCCCGGTCAATTTACCGATGTGTTTTCTTTTCCGGTGGCTTTGGTTTACCGATCTGATGATTCAAGCCAAAATTGGCCCAATTGTTTAGGTTTGTTTTTGAAATGGCTGAATTGTATTTGGGCTGAATTGTTTATGTTGATTTTTTGCTATTCGCATTTGATTCAGGCCATATCATGTAGATTGTAAAAGATCAAATACGAATAGAAAAACATTAAATGTAAATTATAAAAAAATCAAATGCAAATAGTAAAAAGTACATCTCACAATTGAAAAACCAAAATTTGGGTTTGTTATTGGGCTTCTAAAAACATAAGTTTCTTATTTGGCTGATATGTATTTGGTCTTGATTTTTTAATTCAAATCTAACTAATAACACATCAAATTAAAAATAAATAACATCAAATACAAACTCTAAACCATCAAATTAAATAATTACACTAAAATAGACATAAAATTTAAATAGTTAGACATCAAATAAAAACACTAAAAAAATACACTAAATTATAGTCAAGCATAAAACAAATTCTAATTTATAGATGTAAGGTGATTCATATCACATTATGTATATTGCAGATATACAAGTAATTTCAATATTTTTTTATGCAAGGCATAAAACATCAAATACTGATAACTCAAAATCGAATCAATTAAATGGATCGTCACTAGCATGGCAAAAAGAAATAAAATTATCATGTAAAAGTATAAACCTTTAATGTAAGTTTTACGTCATCAAAAGGTCAATCGCTATAACTATCAAACCATTAAACATCATTTTGTACAAAAGGGTTCAAATTCCCTAAAAACCACTAACATAAAAATTGAATAAAATCCAAAGCAACCTAAAACATCAACAATAATCTAGTGTCTTGGTTCTAACAATTAAACCAATATTTATAAAACATCATTCTCACACAATACATCCCAAACAACCAAATTCTATTTTCCCCGACTTGTTTTCCTTCGTTGCTCGCTTATTCATGGACTTGCTTTCTCTCCTGCTGGTTTCGAAGAGGATGACTCTTCTACTCAATGAACGCAATGATCAAAGGTCGATTTTCGGTCCCCTGTTCAAGGGAACACCTTCGGGAGCATGACTCCTCATAGAATTTTTTTAATATCTCATCAATGATATCACAGAGTTATGTCTTGGAAAGTACTATGTGAACTAATATAAAACATCACATACAATAATTAAAACATCAATATTTGTATTTAAAACATCACAATAGCACAAATAACATCTTTGACAACTACATTGAGAAAAATCAAATACAACATTTAAAACATCAATCTCAAAATTTAAAAACATCAAACAGTACACACTAAAATATCAAAAGAACAAAACTGAACATCAGTTGCATGCTTAAATATGAAAACACCACAAGCATCAAACACTGAAATTAAAAATATTACATCATCACACAAAACAATACTTAGAGCTTAAACTTGAAAAATCAAAGATAAAACTAGAAATATTAACAACAGTATCTAAAAAAATCAGAGTTTCAAAAAAAAACTTACAGTTCCTACTTCATTCTGAAATGCAACAACAATGGGCAAGTGGTCTTAGACATCTAAGAAACAGCGAAAACAACACAAAAGTTAGCACAAAAGGTAGCAAAACCCTAAGATGTCACACACACAATCAAAACAACAAAACAGAACATCAATTGCACACTTAAAAAGCTACAAACATCAAATATTGAAATTAAATCATCACACTAACACAAATAACACTACTTAAAACCGAAACATGAAAGATCAAACATAAAACCTGAAACATCAACAACAGTGTTAAAAACATCACATCTGCAAAAAAAAATGTACAGATCATCTTTTCTTCTCAATTACAGCAAAGTGGGCAAGCATTCTTACACATCTAAGAAATGCAACAAACAAAAAAATAGCATAAACCGTAACAAAACCCTAAGATATCACACCTACAATCAAAGCAACAAAACTGAACATCAATTGCACACTTAAAATACTACAAGCATCAAATACTAAAATTGAATCATCACACAAACACAGATAAATAGTACTTTAAACATAAACATGAAAGTTGAAACATAAAACTTGAAAGGTCAACAACTGTATTTAAAAGGTCAAATATGCAAAATAACAAAATTTACAGATCCTCTTTCCTTCTCGATTGCAGCAACAATTGGCATGCATTCTTACACATCTAAAAAACAGCAACAACAATACAAATATTAGCTCAAATCGTAACGAAACCCTAAGATATCACATACACAATCAAAAAAATAAAACTAACATCAATTGCACATTTAAAAGACTACAAGCATCAAATACTGAAATTAAATCATCACACTAACACAGATAACAGTACTTTAAACCTAAACATGAAAGATGAAACAAAAAACCTGAAAGGTCAACACTAGTTTTTAAAAGGTCACATCTGCAAAATAACAAAAATTTACAGATCCTCTTTCCTTCTCGATTGCAGCAACAGTGGAAAAAACATTCTTAGACATCTAAGGAAGATAAAAAACAAAAAAAAGCACAAATCGTAACAAAACCCTTAGATATCACACACACAATCAAAAAACAAAACTCAACATCAATTGCACACTTAAAACACTGCAAACATCAAATACTGAAATTAAATCATCATACCAACACAGATAAACAATACTTTAAACCTAAACATGAAAGATGAAACAAAAAATCTAAAAGGTCAACAATAGTATTTAAGAGATCACATCTACAAAACAACAAAATTTACAGATCATCTTTCCGTCTCGTGGCATCACCATGAACGAAGAGAAATGACTGAATACTGGTCAGATCCCATTGTTACCAGGTGGAGTCACAGCGGACGTCAGACATCGATTGTTTCCGGTAAAGTTGAAGGGAGAGAGGTTGACGGGGTTAGCTGGATTTCTTTTTGGGTTGAATGCTTGGGTTTTTGGGCTGAAATCTTAGTCTATAACTAAAGTCCACGTATACAAAAGAAAACATCAAATGCAATACTGTATAAAACATCAAATTAAAATATTAAAATAGGCAAAGTCTTGGGAAAGACGGTCTTTCCATAGGCTTATGGAAAGACGGAGTTTAATTAGGATAATAAAAGGTAAAGGGTCTTAGTTACAATATTAAAATTTTAGTATGCAACATGTAGTAGTTATAAAATTTATAACCCAGTTCATGCAGCCCGAAAATTTTATCTTCATTTCTTCTAATTTACACTTTAAATGTTGGTATTTCCATAACTTATAGAAAGACCGTCTTTCAAGAGATGGACTCATTAAAATATCAAGTTAAAATAATTAAAACATCAAACTGTAAAGGCAAAGTCTTGGGAAAGACGGTCTTTCCATAGGCTTATGGAAAGACGGGATTTAATTAGAATAATAAAAGGTAAATGGTCTTAGTTGTAATATTAAAATTTTAGTATGAAACACGTAGTAGTTATAAAATTTATAACCCGGTTCATGCAATCCAAAAATTTTATCTTCTTCTTTTTTTTTAATTAAACCATCCATAGATGGGGGAAATTGTATTGGCCTTCCCAAGCCGTAAAAATAAGAAACATGTGCAACAGAGAGACAGATGAAGCCGTAGCTTAGTTAGGATATACAAAGTTGAGCATACAGCTCTTGAAGCAACCATCGTTGCTTCCAAAAGAATGATAGAAATGATTGCGATAGCTAGAGGATTATAAAGACATTTAGACTAAGTAATCCATCCTCGAACTTGTTAGTGAGTCGAAGAACGAAACACAAGTCAGTCAGAGAAGAGTCACTTAGCGTAAAATACCTATCCTCTACTAATATTCGAAACTATAAGTGGATGAAAAAAACAACTGAAGTTGAGCATCTGCAGCAAAGAAGATCAATTAAGTTCTGTTTGGCCAGTGTGGCAGCCCAAAAAATCCAAGCCTTGAACCTCTTGAGCTTACTCCAGAGCTTCCAGAGCATTGAGCGTGTTCAACCCTGCAAAAATTGGTAAACCATACTCAGTAGCATCCATTCATTGGGACAATCTTAACGAGGGTGTACCCAACTTGTCTAGCCTAATCAGGCCCCTACAGATCTGAGGAAGCATTTGAAAACTATTGAAAAAGCAGTTAGATTGAGCAGTGAGACAATCCTTAGCCAAAGTGTCAGCAACCAAATTCGATTGTCTATGTATGTGCTGTAAAGTCATATCTCCTAAAGCCTGATGAGTTTCATCTGCCAATTGAAAGAGTTGCCAGTTTGCAAGGAAAGAATCGTCAACAAAGTGGACTGCATTTAAGCAGTCTGATTCAATGACTATAGGAACAGAGTATCCTACACCAATCTGAATAGCAAAAAGTATTGCCCTTAACTCAGCCTCAATAGGAGAATTGGCCTGAGTGAGCTTAGTCCGAGCCAAAATAAAACTACCTGTGGAATCTTGGACAATCAATCCTAAACCACACATGTTAGAGTAAGCACACCAAGCAGCATCTACATTAATCTTGTATCCCTCATTTGGCCTTTTCCAAGCAATTTTGAAAATCTTTGGTTTTGGAGCTGATTTTATCAAAGGTAGGAATGAGTGGTTTGCAATACCATAATCAAATGCAGATGTAATGTAAACTGGTTTGGAGCAGAAAGAGTAGAAAATTTGGTCCCTTATATGACTTAGAACTACATCCCTGTTTGGCAAGACAGCATCATGTATGCATTTGTTCCTCATTTTCCAGTTATTCCAGCATGTAATGAGAGAAGCAGTTCTAATTAATGTAGAATGTAGGGAGCTTAATCCTGGATATGTTAGATAGTAGGAGATTCTTTCCCAAATGGAGGGGAAAGATGTATCCCTAATACCCATGAAATGATGTATAGTGCTCCAAACATGTAATGAAAAGGGGCAGGAATTGAAGAAATGCTCTAAAGATTCCACATGATTACTGCACAAGTAACATTTAGAGGCCAGGCAAAATCTCATTTTTTACAAAACATTGTCAAAAGGTAAAAATGAGTTGATCAGTTTCCACATAAAAAATGATATTTTCTTTTCTATTCTGAGATTCCAAAAAAGCACAGTTGAAGCAATGTTACCAGATTGTGAGCTGAGCAAGAGATATGTGGATTTGAAAGTGAAATCACCCCTAATACCTGGCTTCCATATAAGCCTGTCACATCTATGTGGATAGAGCTTTGATTCCTGCAAAAGAGAGATGATATGAGATGGAAGTAAGTGGGAAATTTTGTGGATCAGAATATCCTTGTTAGAGATGAAATCAGAAACAGTACAATCCTCCGAGATATTAGCATGGTCAGGATGACAATGATCAATAATAGGACCCACATCAAGCCAGTTAGAAGTCCAAAAATTGCAACTGCCCCTACCAACAATGACTCTAGAGTTTGATTCGGCCCACTCATTAAATGTGCATATTCTTTTCCAGTTTGGGGAGGATCTATATGAGGGGGGTAGGGATGCAACAAAATGAGTCCATAGAGCCTCTGCCTGTTGATATTTCCACCATAATTTAACCGACAAGTATCAATTATGGAGTTGATTGATCTGAAACCTAGACCATTTTGGTTAATAGGAAGACAAAGAGTTTCCCATTTTCTCCATGATCTTTTAGGTTTCTGATCAATAGACCCCCAAAAAAATCTGCTCATTTTTTTTTCTATGCTTGAAACTATCTTCTTGCTCGGCTTTAGAACTGACCAAATATGTTGGGGAATAGAGAAAATACAAGATTTTATCAATGTGATTTTTCCCCCTGTAGATAACCACTTGTTTTTCCAACTACCAATCCTATTTTCAATCTGTTCAATTAATGGTTAGAAATATGCTCTATGTGCAGCACCCGTAAAAATAGGTACACCCAAGTAAGTAAAAGGAAAAAATCCAATTTTCATCCCTAGGGTCCTCTTTATTTTGTTAACTGTGTGAGGAGAGGCATGTTTTCCAATGTAGATATCACTTTTGCCATAGTTTATTTGTTGCCCAGTGACATCCTCAAATGTTGATAGGAAGGCTTTAAATCTAACCAAAGTTTTATTTTCAGCCTTTAAAAACACCACTGTATCATCAGCATAAGATAAATGAGAGATTTGTAGGGCTTTACCTGGAAGTTGATAGTAGGCCATTTTTCCAGATTGGAAAATAAATGCTAAACTTCTAGTGAAAGCCTCTGAAAAGATGTTAAAAAGAAAAGGAGAGAGGGGGTCACCCTGTTTGATGCCCCTCGTAGATTGGAAAAAACCGACTGGCTTACCATTTATCAAGATAGAGAACCAGGCCTGTGATAAGTTATTCATGATGGGAAATATAAATCTAGCATGAAAACCAAATCTAGCTAGGACACTATAAAGAAAGGACCATTTAACCCTATCAAAAGCCTTCTTAAGATCCAATTTGACAATGCAATTAGGTTGTCTTTGTTTCCTATTCAGAAATCTCACCATTTCTTGTAAGTAGATAACATTATCCGCAATATCTCTCCCTTTAAGAAAAGCAGTTTGATGTGGAGAAATTATTTTTGACATTAAAGGTTTAAGTCTTTCCATTAGCATTTTTGAACAAATTTTATTGACTACATTGGAAAGACTAATCGGCCTGTAGTCATCAAATGAAATAGGTGTCTTCTTATTAGGTATAATTGTAATCCAGGTACTACTAAAGTTCCTAGGGATAGCTTTCCCATCAACAAATTCCTGAACTGCATTTAGTAAATCATTGGAGATTATATCCCATGATTTAATATAAAATTTTGATGTGAAGCCATCGGGACCTGGGCTACTGTCTTTGTTGAGACCAAGAACAGTATCTTTTAGCTCAGACATAGTGACTGAGTGCAAAAGATAATCATTATCTTGTTGGGTAACCAATTTAGGGATCTGGCTGAGAAAGTGAGATTTGAAAAGGTTACTTTCAGGCAGGCTATCATCTGTTAAAAGGCCCTGGTAGTATTGGATGGCTTCCCTTTCTATGTCCTGAATATTGTCCATCCATTGTCCATTACCAGCTTTGATTTTAGTAATCTTTAATCTACCTTTCCTTTCCTTGACAGAATTATGAAAAAAACTGGTATTGTTATCTCCCTCCTTTAACCATTTAATCTTTGCTTTATGTTTCCAGAAACTTTTCTGTTCAAGTAAAGCTCTAACTAACTTAGCCTTAGCTTCCTTAAGCTTAACCAAGTTGACTACAGATGCATTTTGATCATACATTTGCTCCTGAGTTTGAAGATCTTTTTCAGCAAACACTACATTATCATGAATATTACCAAAATGTTCCTTATTCCAGATTTTTAATTCTTTTTTTCAATCTTAAGAGTTTAAGACAAAAACCAAGCATTCCTGAGCAATGGAGAGGGAGTTCCCAGTTATTCTTAATTACAGTCATGAACTCTTTCCTTTTAAACCAGGTGTTCAAAAATTTTATTTTCATTTCTTATAATTTACACTTTAAACCTTGGTCTTTCCATAACTTATGAAAAGACAGCCTTTCAAGAGACGGACTCAACTAAAAATATTAGAGTGCACATAAAAATAGTGGATAATCAAATAAAAATTCACATTAATTTAAGAATAGCGAATCATCAAGAAAAAAAAATTCAAAATTCACATCAATTAAGAAAAATAACAACAAATCATTGGTTACGATTAGTACAAGGTAATTAAGTAATATCAATAAAAGATAGTCAGTGAAAAATAGTCGAGTAATATTATAAACCTATAATATACGATACAATAACCAGTGAGTAACATCAGTCTAAATAAATAAAAGATCAATACGTAAAAAAAATATGAATACAACATCCTATCCCTAGAGAGTAACATCAGTCTAAATAGATAAAAGATCAATACGTAAAGTTGAAAGTTGAAACAAAAAATAGTTGAGTTACATTAAACCCTACATATCAGAAGTGTGTAGCTTTATCCCTACTTAAAAAATATGAATACAACATCATATCTCTAGTGAGAAACATTAGTCTAAATAAATAAAAGATCATTACGTAAAGTTGAAAGATCGAACGAAAAATAGTAAAGTTACATTAAACCCACATATCATAAGTTTGTAGCTTTATCCCTATTTGAAAAATATGAATATAACATCATATCTCTATCTCAACCTCCCTCTAAACCTGTAAGTATTTAGCTCTACCGAGAGCTTTAGTTTCTTCTTCAATGCCCTCTTTCTCATAAGAGATTCCATTTCTTCTTTCTTGTTGATGCAGATCATCCTGAAAGAATGACAATAAAATAAACCAAACTCATCAGCCTCATCAACCTCAAACACTCATGCATCATACACCATACACTCATTAATCCAAACTTGACCAAACTCATCAACTTAAACACTCATACATCACACACTCATTAAACAGCCATTCCCATAAAAAAAAGTTATTGCAAAACCAATTCAAATTATTGCAAAATCAACTTCAAACACTAAAACATCACACCCCTTCTTAAACATCACATCCCTCAAACCAGCAACGCCAATCAAAACAACCAGCAACACTAATGAAAAGAATTATTACAAAATCACTTTGAAATACTTGGTATGATCCATTCGAATCATTGCAGAATTATTGCAAAATCACTTTGAAATAGTTGGTATGATCCATTCGAATAATTTCAAAATCAGTTTGAAAGACTTGTTATGATCCATTCAAATCATTGCAAAAGACCAGCAACACCAATATTGTAAAATTGCTACTTGTTATGATGAATTCAAATATTTGCAAAATCAACATTAAACACTAAAATATTAGCACATGATCAATTCAAATCATTGCAAAATCAACCTTAAAACACTGAAACATCACACTCAGCACATGATCAATTCAAATCATTGAAAAATCAACCTTAAGCACGGGAACATCACACTCCTCAACCAAAACATAACACCGATCAAATATAGCACATCACATCAGTAGCACCAATCAAATGCTATATAAAAGAGTTTGATCAATCCAAAATCATTGCAAAATCAACATTAAACACTAAAATATCACAGCACCAGCAATGCAAAATCAAACCAAATTACTCGTAATCACACTCGAAAAAAACAAAATCCAACAAAAACATTACCGAATCACGCATGTCCCTCATACTAGTACCCAATTAGTAAACAATTAAAACGTCATAAATTTGTGCACATTTATAAGCCAACTGGAAATATATAACATCATCTATAAATTATAAATATCAACCTAAAACCCTTTAAACCTAAAACACACAATTTTTACCTCTCAAATTATATAACACCACCCATAAATTAGAAATATGAGACAGATAAACTAAAAGGCATCAAATAAGAACCATAAAACATACATCATCGACACAACAGGATAAAACATTATCATGAAATCTTAAAACATCTAATAACAGTAAAAAACATAAAACCTCTTTTAAAAGTCGTAAAATAGTATGAAACCCTAGAGATAACCACACCGTCAAACCATACTTCATCATGTCAAACCATTAAAACTTCACAAATTTGATCTCAAACTTTTAACATCATATATAAATCACAAAACATCAACGTGAAACCTTAAAACATAGAAAATTTTAAAAACTAAAAATAATAACACATTAAGACAAAAGATTGGAACATCAAATTAGAACAGAGCATAAAGCTACTTAGTTGAGAAAAGGTAGAATGACCTAGAATGCCTCAGTAACCATAAGCAAGTTAAAACATAAGGTAGAATTGCCTAGAGTGCCTCTGCAACCATTAAAGAAAATATAACTTGCAGTATTTTCCCTTCTATACACAAAAAATTAATCACGATAATTAGAATTCTATAGTAAATTCACCAACCGTTCACACACAAATTAAACTAAACTCATTTAGGATGCCGCAATGCATAATTGATTACATCGATCAAGTGCGAACACCTACCTTTCTGGAAAAGAAGTGAGCGGGCGCCTTAAAGCTACGGGAGTGATGTGATTCTGCTGGATTTTTTCGATGAATAAATCTCTCTTCGTGAATCAGAAGAATAGCGAAATTTGATTGTGGCAACGAAAACATGATGACGGTGTCAATGGCAGAAATGGTGGAAACGTGGTGAAGGTGACGACATTGGCGATGAGGAAGTCGGCAGCGCCATTTTCTTCTTCTCCTCTCTCGCTCGACAGAGGAATCGAGAAAAAGGGTATCGCCTCTGTATAATTGGGAACGTAATTTTTCAATCAGCCTATTAAACCTACATATTTGCAAGGAGAACCCCATGAAATTCATAAATTATAAATAGTATCCCATCTCTATGCAATATGTTAAATTTCCTAATTTAACCTCTGTCTTGCCATGAGATGGTCTTGTACAAAACTTTGTCTTTCAACAATTACCAAAATAGTGAATCCAATATTTTGGAGTATTAAATCACGTCCAGTATTCTAATCAAACACGTTGTTAAGAATCATGATTGGCCCAAGGGCAAATTATGAAGTTTACACACATTCAAGTTGTTGGATCGCTTGGAGGAGTTGGTCCCAGAGCTCCTAACAAACTCCGCTATTCTGCTAGCTATTATAATAACTACTTTAGAATGTATAAAGGTTATGATTATCATGTTTGTTGTATCGGTTACAAACCTGATCACCCAATTTGGTTGTTTACTCTCTTTTTGGATTCTTTCTGTTCTATGAACACGCAGCTCGATCGAGCTGATTTCCCTTCTTAGATCTTAAGATTAGGCATCAGAACTTGACTTTCCTCGGCCATGGCAGAAAACCCAGCAGTTGAGGAGGAAATCATTATGGAGGCCAACGAAACTCGACTGAAAAATATGATTTCCATGGTAGAGGAGCTCACTCAAAAAATGAAGCAAAACTTGCATGATAGGAAACTCTTTCTACTTATTTGAAGAAGCTGAACTAGCAAACTGACAAAGGACAAATTCTTGTTGAATCCTCCCCGGCGATGAGGGATGCGATTCGGATTTTGACCGGCAAGAATAATTTGGGGCCTAAGGTTGAAAATTTACCAGAGGAACTGTTGGAAAATGATGGGTAAAATGTTGAAATTCATCAACCTTTTGGGCTTCATTTTGAGTGGGACCCAAATAGATTTTGGGTCAGAGGATGCCATTTTTGTGTTCTCCTCCTCGAGTACAATAAAATTGACTATTTAAACTCTCAAAAGCAGATCAAGGGTGAATGAGATATGAATGTTTGAAATGTCATTCTTGAAAGAGGAAAAATGGGCGAAAATTGGCCCTGGGAAATTTTTTTCTCTGGATTGTCCAAAATGCGTATGGATCGCATGGAAGTCTCTGGAATGCCCAATCGCATAGTACATATGGAATTCCTTATGTGTAATTCTTAAGAAATAAGAACGAAATACTTCCATATTTTGTGAGATCTCCTGTCTTAAATAAATATTCGATTTACCATGTTTAATACGCTGAAGAATATTTGTGCAAATATTTCTTCCATTTCCAGCATATTTGATTCAAGTGTCTCAGATTTGGTGAGTTGGTGATGAGAGAATATTCTTCTCTAATTACAGAAAATTAGAATATCACGTTTCCATGATTAAAGTCTCTTAGAGCAGAATAAATAGAGCCTCTAAGTCAGTCAGAAAATGCGCATCATTCTCAAGTTCCGTATTTCTTCTAAACTTGAGTCTCACTTCTTTATTTCTCTATCGATGATAGTCATTTGGGCCTTGCGTGAATCCCAAGTAACTCTTATGTGTTAATTGTTACATGCGTTGGTTTTACCCTAGTGAACGATGTCCACGACGAGACTCATTCGTTTCAAGGGCAACAAGTGTTACTCGTGACTCTATCACTTTGTGATTACTTGAAATGTGATTTATGCTTTGATTATTTGTAATTTAACCTTTTCGATTGTATGCTTGAATAATTAATAAAAGTCTATTATTCTTGCATATGTTAATTGCTCGTTCAATTTTGTTATTTGATTTTTCGCATCATATAATCAATATATATGCTCAACAGGCTTGAAACGAATGAATTTTTTTGTTGAATTATATTGATGCAAAAATCACATGTTGAATGCTTGAACAAAATTGCATACCATACTGGGTTGAAATATGAATGCTACTTTGGCACATGCTTGATTGAGTACTCTTACATGGAAAATATACATTCGATGCCTTAATTTGGCAGTGTTGTTTACATTATGAAAATTGTATGGTTGAGATAATATTACATGAAGCATGCATGCTTAATATACCGATGTACGTGATTGCAATTATTTTGTTATAATTTTCGAAACAAAATATGCATACATTAAATAATTGCAAAAATATGCATGCTAATTGTTTTGGTTATTTACGAAATAATCATGTCGAACAATTTGTTGCGAATATTTATTTGAAATATTTATGAGTCATATAAGATGTGTACATATATTTAACGATGAATAATTTTTGTATGTACACATTGATGAATCCTAGAACCATGTCGAGCAATGACGTTGCTAAGACTACCCCTGGGGCAACGCCTCTTGTGGCTGTTCCTCATGCTGAGAAACCCGAGAAGTTCAATAATGGTATGAACTTCAAGATGTGGCAATAGAAGATGCTCTTCTACTTGTCCACTATGGCTTTGGAACGTTATGTTCACGAAGATCGTCTAATTGTGGATGAAAAAAACACTAAGGAAGTTCAAAATGTTGCGGAGGAATGGAACTCTAAGGAGTATATCTGTCGCAAACCTCATTTTGAATAGCCTTCCCAACGCTATTTGGAATGTGTATCAAGTGAAGGAGCCTTCTAAGGTGTTGTGGAAAACTCTTGGCCAAGAGTACGGGGTGAGGAAGTTAGATCCAAGAAGTGGGTCATCACTAAGTTCCTTGACTACAAGATGGTTGATGCCAAGTCCGTGGTCAGTCAAGCTCAAGATCTTCAAATGATGATCAATGAGATGATAGCCAAGAAGATGACAATGTGCGAGACTCTCCAAGTCTGTTACATCATCGAAAAGTTGCCTCCAAGTTGGAAGGACTTCAAGAGTTATCTGAAACACAAGCAAAATGTGATGACCATGAGGGATCTGATCCAAAAGATTCATGTTGAGGAGGATAACCACACCTCTGAAAATAGGGTGAATGGATCTGTGCCTGTGGCAATGGCCAATCTCGTGGAGGTTGGTGGGAGCTCCAAGTCGAAGAAGCCTATGGCAAAGAAGGGATCCATGCTGGGAGCTAAGGGTGGAGTTTCGAAGAAGTCGAAGTTCACTGGCAAGTGCTACAACTGCAACCTCGTTGGCCACAAGTCCTCCGATTGTAAGAAGCCAAAGAATGCCAAGAATGAGGCCAATATGGTTGAAAATCTTGCATAAGATGTGAATAGCTTTAATCTGTGTACTGTGATTTCTGAAGTCAAGATGGTGGACTCCAATCTAAAGGAATGGTGGATTGACTCTGGTGCTACAAAGCACATTTGCTCTATCAATGAATTTTTCTCAAACTTCAAGGCAACTGAAGATGGAGAGACCATCTACATGGGCAACTCTGCAACTTCCATGGTGAAAGGGCGTGGCACTATGGTGCCGAAGATGACGTCTTGGAAGGAGTTGACTTTGAAGAATGTTTTGTATGTGCCAGACATTTGCAAGAACCTTGTGTCATGTTCTGTGTTGATCAAGCATGGCTTTAGGTTAGTGTTTGAGTCTGATAAGTTAGTCTTGTCAAAGCAAGGTATGTTTGCAGGCAAATGTTATGAGCTAGATGGTATGTTCAAGTTGAACACCATGGTTGTACCTCCTAAGAAAGATGAAATGAATGCTTCTTCTTCTGCTTACATGATTGAGTCTTCTAATTTATGGCACGGTAGACTAGGACACGTTAATTATGATTTGTTAAGAAGATTAATTAACATAGAGAGCATACTTAACATGAAAATTGATGCAAATTATAAGTGTGAAATTTGTGTTGAAGCTATGATGACTCAAACGTCTTTCAAACAAGTTAAACAAAACACAAAACCTCTTGAGTTGATACATACCGATATCTGTGATCTCAAGTTCGTGCAAACAAGAGGAGGTAACAAGTATTTCATCACCTTCGTGGATGATTGCATGAATACTGTTATGTGTACTTGCTGAAAAGCAAAGATGAGGCAATTGAGAAATTCGTTCTCTACAAAACGGATGTTGAAAATCAACTTGATAAGAAGATCAAGGTGATTAGAAGTGACCATGAAGGTGAATATGTAGAGCCATTTAGGGACTATTGTTCTGAACGTGGCATTATTCACGAGGTCACCCCCCCCCACTCACCTCAATCTAATGGTGTGGCTGAACGTAAAAATCACACTCTTAAAGAGGTGATGAATGCGATGTTGATAAATTCAGGGTTGCCACAGAGCATGTGGGGGAAGGCTATTTTGACGGCCAACTATCTTTTGAATAAGATACCCCATAAGGATGAGAAAGAAACTCTCCATTGTGTAAAGGCACGAAGCCATCCTTTACATACCTGCGAATGTGGGTGTTCCTTGCAGAGGTGTTGATCCCACCCCCAAGAAGTTAAAGATCAGACCTAAAATGGTTGAATGTATCTTTATAGGATATGCACATGAGAGTAGTGCTTATCGCTTCATTGTACATGAATCTCATCATCCTGAGATTTACAAGAACACGATCATGGAATCAAGAAATGCAAATTTCTTTGAGGATGTGTTCCCTGGCAAGGAAAGGGCCGAATCGTCGAAGAGGGCCATTGAGTCACTAGACGAAGGCGTAGTTATTCCCGACAATCTCGAGGATCAAGAGGAGGAAGTGGATGAACCTAGATGAAGTAAACAGATTAGGACCAAAAAATCATTTGGTCTTGATTATCTAATGTTTATCCTTTAAAGCGAGCCACAAAGCTATAAAGAAGTTGTGAATTCATCTGAGGGGCCTATGTGGAAAGAAGCGACTAAAAGCAAAATCGACTCGATTCTACATAATCATACTTGGGAGGTAGTGGACTTACCTATGAGGTGTAAACTACTGGGCTACAAATGGATCTTCAAGAGGAAAATGGGACAAATGGTTCGATTGACAAGTATAAAGAGAGACTTGTAATCAAAGGTTATAGACAAAAGGAAGGTCTTGACTACTTTGATACTTATTCTCCAGTCACGAGAATAAGCTCCATTAGAATGATACTTGCTATAGCCGCATTGCGTAAGCTTGAGGTTCATCAAATTGATGTGAAGCCTGCCTTCTTGAATGGTCATTTAGAGGAAGAAATCTACATGGAGCATCCTGAGGGGTTTTCAGCTCCAGGTCAAGGAGGAAAAGTTTGCAAGTTGGTGAAATCATTGTATGGTCTCAAACAAGCACCAAAGCAATGGCATGAGAAGTTTGACCATGCCGTTCTTGCAAATAGTATCAAAATTAATGAGTGTGATAAATGCGTCTACGTGAAAGACATGAAAAAGGGATATGTAATCCTATGTTTATATGTAGATGACTTGCTCATTGTGGGTAGTAATGAAAAGATGATCAAATCTACGAAGGACATGTTGAATTCTCATTTTGACATGAAGGATATGGGATTGGCGGATGTGATCTTGGGGATAAAGATCATCCGAAGCTCTGATGGTATCACCTTAACTCAGTCTCATCATGCAGATAAAATCCTTGAGAAATTCAACAAGAATGACTTGGAGGTGGCGATGACTCCAATAGATCCAAATTTTCATCTATTAAAGAACAAATTGGAGGCTATTAATCAGGTGGAGTATTCGAGAGTCATTGGGAGTATGATGTACTTGATGAGTTGTACTAGACTAGACATTGCCTACACTGTAAGTAGGTTGAGTAGATACACGAGTAGCCCCATTATGACTCACTGGAAAACGATAACTAGAGTACTGAGATATCTAATTTTACTCGTGATTATGGTTTACATTATACAAGTTATCCAGCTTTGGTTGAAGGATACAGTGATGCAAACTGGATACACGATATAAATGATCTGAAATCCACTAGTGGGTATGTATTTACACTAGGTAGAAGAGCAGTCTCGTGGAAGTCCTCTAAACAAACGGTTATTACTCGATCCATGATGGAATCCGAGTTTGTTTCCTTAGACAAGGCGGTTGAGAAGGCCGAATGGCTCCTTCAATTTGTAGAGAACATTCCTAGATGGCTGAAGCCTGTGCCAGCCATATGTATACATTGTTATAGTGTATCTGCTATTGGAAAGGCTCATAATATGCTCTATAATGGGAAGTCTCATCATATTTGATGGAGACATAGTTCCATAAGACAACTTCTCTCAACTGGAGTGATCACAATTGACTATGAAAGGTCGAGGACAACATAGCTAGTCCCTTGACTAAATGGTTGAATCGAGAGGTAGTTGAAACATCATCGAGATGAATGGGACTGAAGTCCATTAAATGATGAGTTACGTACGTTCAAAGGGACAACTAAACTGCAAAGACCTATTGCGATCACTGTGGGGGTTTCATACCTCCTGTCTTATTCCTACGATGATGAAACAGTGATGTGAATGGAGGTTAAGCATTAAGTTGCTTTTAATGATTCGTGGCATCGAGTGTGTAGTACTTGAAAGAGCACATATTTTACGGAACTGCTCTTACACCAAGAATCACCTATGTAAGTGAGAAGTGTGGCTGCTTCAAAAGGGAATTGTTGGGACGCAATTCTTTAGAAACCTCACAGAACTAGGCGTGTGCCATGTCCTGATTAATGGAAACAACCAAGGAAAATGCAAGGGCTAAGAAAGATGACTGTGGGAAGTGCGTTGTCGTTCACACAAGAGGTAAGTTCAAGGACATCGCGTCTACTTCCTAACCAGTGGGCTAAGTGTACTCTCTTAAGGGAAAGTCCAAAGGGTGACACCTACTTATCCTATGCAGCATCTATACCGTTAAAATGAATCTATCACCAAGTCAAACTCCGTGTCTGGCGTGATTGTTCTGATTCCTACATCAATATCTATTAATGTGGGGGATTGTTGGAAAATGATGGTTAAAATGTTGAAATTCGTCAACCTTTTGAGCTTCGTTTTAAGTGGGACCTGAATAGATTTTGGGTCAGTGGGTGTCATTTTTGGGTTCTCCCCTGCGAGTACTATAAAATCAACTATTTAAACTCTAAAAAACGGAACAAAGGTGAATGAGATAAGAATGTTTGAAATGTCACCCTTGAAAGAGGAAAAATGGGCGGAAATTACCCTCGGGTACTTTTTCCTCTGGACTGCCCAAAATGCGTATGGACCGTGTGGAAGTCTCTAGAAGACCCAACCGCATAGTATATATGGAATTTCTTTTATGTAATTCTTAAGAGATAAGAACGAAATACTTCCATATTTTGTGAGATCTCTTATCATAAATAAATATGTGGTTTACCATGTTTAATATGCTGAAGAATATTTGTGCAAATATTCCTTCCATTTCCAGCAGATTTGATTCGAGTGTCTCATATTTGGTGAGTTGGTGGTTGAAGAATATTTTTCTCAAATTACAGAAAATCAGAATATCACGTTTCCATGATTATGGTCTCTTAGAGCCGTATAAATAGAACCTTTAAGTCAGTCAGAAAACTCGCACCATTCTCAAGTTTTGCATTTCTTCTAAACTTGAGTCTCACTTCTTTCTTTCTCAGTCGGTGATAGTCCTTCGAGCCTTGCCTGAATCCCAGGTAACTCTTATGTGTTAATTGTTACCTGCGATGATTTTACCCTAGGGAACGATATCCACGACGAGACTCATTCGTTTCAAGGGCAGCGAGTGCTACTCGTGACTCCATCACTTTCGTGTTAATTGTTACCTATGATGGTTTTACACTAGGGAACGATATCCACGGTGAGACTCATTCGTTTCAAGAGCATCGAGCGTTTCTCGTGACTCCATCACTTTGTGATTACTTGAAATGTTATTTATGCTTTGGTTATTTGTAATTTAAGTTTTTTCGATTATATGCTTGAATAATTAATAAAAATCTATTATTCTTGCACATGTTAATTATTCGTTCAATTTTGTTACTCTATCCGGTCCTCCTTAAATGACTTCATAAAAATAGTACAAATATTTTTGAAAATTGAAAGGAAAGGTGAAAATTGAATTGAGAGTATAAAAAGTAAGATGAGTGAATGAAAATAATTTAGTGTTTGTCGCGAAGAAGCCAAGATAAAAAAAACCATGTAAGATGGACATTATTAGAGGACGGAGGAGAACATTTGATTTTTGGCGTGATATAATAAATATATATGCTCAACAGGAACTCAGCGATGTTGTCTCGTCTCTCACAATCCCCCTGAAAACGGAAGCTGAAGGATCAGTCAAAGCAGAGTGGAAAATCACTGTAGCGGAATCGATGTCAAAGTTGGAAAAAAGACAGGCGATGTTATGCTCAGTTGACGGGTTTTCGGCACAAATAGTCGGTGATGGTTCTCATAATTCAACTTTCGTTGAACTTCCTCCGGGTAAATTCGCTCTCAACTTCCTTGATAAATGTGAAACTCATGAGGAGTCTGGTATGAAAATAGAGTGTGATATCATTTCTTCATATAGTGATGGAAATTTCATGGGATTTAAGTTGAGTAGTGCTAAATTGATGAAATTAATCATGGAAATGAATAAGGGAGGTACTGTGGTTTATGATCTTGTATTGGTTGAAGTTGTGGTTAGAAATGTTGAACTAATAGGGCTGAATTCTGGTAGAATTGTGCTGTAGGAGAGAAGTGTGAATTTTCATGGTCATTGTTTGGCGCAAAGTGTTAAGGGTAAATCTTTTGAAATTGTTTTTGGAACTGATGATGATAGTTATAAAGTCCAAGAGATATTCAGATCGAATCGGAATTGCATGGTAGATGTCACTTGATTTAAAGGAGGAACAAGAACTAATGAAAAATCTGAAAAATTCTTGTTGTGGGAGGATAATGCTGAATTTTATTTCGTTGATTCTCTCAACAAGGGAACTCTTAAGTTGTGGGTAGATATCATGGCAACTTTTGAAGAGGGTGTCCAGTCTTGGCTCTATTTTAGTGATATTGTTCCTTCGATACAAAGTGCTTGTGGAATTCATGATTTCAGTAGTTGTACTTCACTTGTTAGAGATCGGAATAAGACTTCAGTTTTCCATGTCAATGTTGAAGAGCTGATATTCTTGAGTTGGACAGACACTGGTCCAGACTTGGATTGTAGAAGCCCTGGTTATAGGATGGTGGAAATTCATAAACTTTAAAGGAAGAAAATGAAAGATAAGTTCATGAGAAGTCTTGGTATTCTGAAAACTGAAATTGTTTTTGTCCATCTGCTAATTAGTCGAGGCGTGGAATCAGTTGGTTTGAGAATTAACGTTGTTGTAGAAGAGTTGTTCAAATCAAATCATATTGATGATCTTCTGAAGTTTGGAGCTCTTATTCAATTCAGAGTTTTAAACGGTGGGAAAGATTTTACGGAATAGGTGTTTGTTTGGTGATTTCCGGGTGAAGATTGATGGTAATTCTATAAGTTCTCAGGGGATATCAGTAGACATTGGGAAAGAGAGTACTGAGAAAAATAAACCGATGACAGTTGATAGGGAAGTTACAAAATCAGATTTTAATAGTTTGGTGAGGATAAAACAGAACCTGCAAACTATGATCATCTCAGAGGATTGGACTGAGAGTTTATATTCAAAACAGCTAGAAAGATTTCCATGGTATTGTTGTTTCACTAGTGAATTAGTTTGGTCCAGTCGTGCCTTAATCAAACGTCTAACTGATCCATTACTACGACTACTGAGAATAGCTAGCAATGAAAAGAGGTCTGCTGTGAATTTTAGAATACTTCTCATAATAATGTTTATAGGGTAATAATAGGGCTGCATAATATGGTTGAAGCATTAGCTGTGGTGGTTGCTTGGTCAGGATCTCCCGAATCATTACGACAGCTTGTTGAGATTGTTGAGAATTCATCTACATCTCTGAAAGTGTGGAAAAGAACTATGTTTCTTGGGCGCGCATGATAACTAGAATCTCGCAGTTTGGCAACCCAAGAAGCGCGGTTGAGCTGTTTCTGGACATGACGTTGGCGGGTTTTGGTTCCGATAGCTTTGCGCTAAACGGGTTTCTATTAGCTTGCGCCAAGTTGGAGTGGTTGTTCTTGGGGCAGCAATTGCACGCTTTGGTGGTGAAATTAGGGCTCTGGTTCAATGTTTATGTTGGGTGTAGTTTAGTTGACATGTATGCGACATGTAGTTCAGATAAATCTATGGTTGATTTGAGGAAGGTGTTTGATCAAATGCCGTCTCATAATGTCATGTCTTGGACTGCCATTATCACAGGTTATGTACAGAATGCAGGCAGAGATTTGAAAGCAATTGCTTTGTATCATATGATGATGGGAGATGGCTTGGTGAAACACAATCATTTCACATTCTCATCTTTGCACAAACATAGCTGATTTGCATATGGAGGGAAAGATATGCACTCATGTTGTGAAGCTGGGATGCGCTCGTTTTGACTGCGTGAGAAAGGTGGTGATTAGCCCGTACACGAAAGGTGATAGGCAGGAGGATGTCAGGAGAGCATTTTATCTGCTCTTTGAGAAGAATTTGGTTTCTTTTAACACCATTGTTGATGCATGTGCAAAGAACCAAAATCAGGATTCTGGAGTACTTGGGCTAATGCTTTTACGTTCGTTGGTCTGTTAATAGGAGCAGCAAGTGTCGACGTGACTGGTAAAGGTGAGCAAATCTCATACTTGGAGCTCTTGGATAAAGCTCAGGCATTTGAATTGAAACTTAAGTTTGCTTTCAGCCTTCTCCATACTCATCTTCAACATTCCAAGAAAAATGAGCGATATTAAAAACTTAGTCTGGAAATCTTGGGCAACATACTCGAAGACACTAGCAATGTGCTCATCTACACAGTTAACAAAAAAATGGGGTGACAAAGCTTTTCATGGCATGGATGGTTTCGTGATGAAAATTGCAACCCCACTTGTGATGTTCAGTTGGCTTTCTCTGGAATGTGGTAATAGAAAGAAAGAAAATAGAAGCATTGGCTCAGCAGCTTTTCTCTAGAACGGATTTGCATGGCTCTTCTTTTAAATGAAGGGTAGAAGCATCTGTAGCATGGATATTAGGAGGTGAAAGAAGTCGAAGAAAATAAGAGTAATAATTGTGTGTTTTTATTCATGATCTCATGGTATATTAAATAGTAGTACAAAATACTTATACAACCTGGAAAAGAAAATAGAATCTAATTACAATTACAAGTAATATTTATATTCCTTAACATTCTTCCTCAAGTTAGAGCACGGGGATCAGAAATGCCCAACTTGTCAGGTAATGAATGAAATTGGTTACGTCCGAGAGCTTTGGTAAACAAGTTTGCAGGTTGATTTGTAGTGCGGGTATGATGAGTAACTATAGTACCAGATTGCACAAGATTCCGGACAAAATGATAGTCAACTTCAATGTGCTTTGTGCGTTCATGGAACACTGGATTTGTTGCAATATGAAGAGAAGATTGACTGTCACAACATAAACGAATAGGAGCAGTATGCGTAACCCCTAAGTTTTTCAGTAAAGACCTAAGTCATAACAACTCACAACAGGTAACAACCATTGCACGATACTCCGCTTCAGCAGAAGATCGAGAAATTGTAGGTTGCTTCTTGATCTTCCAAGTAACCGGAGAATCACCAATCATCACAAAGTAATCGGAAAGAGAACGCTGGGTAATAGGGCAAGCAGCCCAATCAAAATCACAGTAAGCAGTCAACTGGAATGCACTACTGTAAGAGAGAAATAAACCTTGACCAGGATGACTCTTCAAGTAGTGCAACACACGAACTGCAGCTTGCCAGTGAGGAACACAAAGAGGCTTCATGAATTGAGCAAGTGTGTGAATTGAATAACTAGGCTCAGGACGTGTGATGATAAGGTATATCTGGCACCCAACAAGTTGCCTGTACTGCTCAGGATCATAGTAAAGCAGGCCATAAACACACGCTAGATCGTGCTGCTGCTCCATTGGAAAGTCAATCGGTTTAGAGACAGATAAACATGTATCAGATAAAATGCCCAAGGCATATTTCCTTTGCGAAAGAAACATTCCCTCCAGTTTTCTAGCAATCTTTATGCCTAAGAAATACTTAAGTAAACAAAGAGCTTCCATATGGAAACAACAACTCAAGTATTTCTTGAACTCAGAGATGAGTGCAGAAGAGCTACCAGCAATGGTCAAATCATCCACATAAACTAGAACATGCAAAGAAATCGATCTACGGGAAAAGACAAACAAAAGAGTAATCTGCCTTACTCTGAATAAAACCAAATGCTCATAAAGCCTAAGCCAATTCGGCAAACCAATTTCTAGGAGCCCGACGAAGACCGTAAAGAGAATTCTGAAGGCGACATACCTGACCATGAGGCGTGACATAGCCTGGTGTGGGTCGCATAAAAACCTCTTCATGCAAATCACCATGCAGGAAAGCATTATAGACATCTATATGATGCAGTTCCCAACCACGAATGACCGAAACAGATAAAAATAGGCGAACGAAACTCATCTTCGCAACCGGAGCTAATATCTCAGTATAATAATTCCCTTCAACCTGGAGATTCCCAAGAACCACTAGCGCGCCTTATGACGTTCAATAGTACCATTTGACTTAAACTTCATCCGGTAAACTCATTTGCAACTAATCGCCTTCTTATCCAGAGACAGAGGGGCCAAAGTCCAAGTCTGATTGCACTCAAGCATAGTAAGCTCTTCAGTCATAGCATCTTGCCAATGAGTATGCTGTGATACCTCAGAATGAGCATGCTAGATGTTACTGCACCCAAAAATCTAGAATGCATACTAAAAAAATTATCACAATTTACATAATCAGTAAGATGATAGAGAACACCTGAGGATAGTGACGGCGCATGAGTGAACGTAGCAGTAGAGGGGGGGGGGTCTTCAGTAGTAAGAGCACATGCATAATCATTACAATCATAATCTTCCAAACAAGGAGGAGGTCGGTGAGCGCGAACACTCTGTCTGATAGAATGCAACTCAAAGGTGGGAGGAAACGTTGGTTGAACTAGTGAAACAGGCGACAGAGCTTAAAGAAGCAGAAGGCGAGCGGAAGTAGTCGAGGCCGGAGACACCACATCGGGTGGTGGAGCAAAAGGAGTCATCAGAGCTGGTGGCATGTGATCGCTGTTCCCAAGTGGTTCATGAAGTGCATGTGGCGGTGGCATCCCGGGCGATGCATCGTCAGGTCGGACCGACTAGGGTTGCCGGTGGTCTGGGTTGGCCGCTGGAACCGGAGAAGCGTGCTGCGGTATAGGTGCGGCAGCATCCGACGGTAAGGGTACGGTGACAATTGGCTGGACCGGTGAGCATGTGACTTCGGCGGTGGTGGAAGTGATGCCGGCAATGAGGTGGTGGCGCCGCCAGGATCTACGGAAGAGGGCGATGTCGGAGTTGCTGCATACGGGAACTGGTCTTAAAAAAATTGGCATCTCAACTTTTAAAGATGATGCGGGATTCCAGGTAAAAAAGGCGATAGCCTCTCTTTCCGATAGGATAACCAAGAAACAAACATTGCCTATTCTTGGTACAAACTTGTCGCAGTATCTGGGAACGTGGGCAGCAAAACACAAGCATCCAAATACCTTTAAATATGAGTAATTTGGAGCTTGTCCATGTAGCATCTCAAAGGGAGTGCGAATATTGAGATGTTTCGTCGGTGTCCGGTTAATTAGATAAGCAGCAGTAAGAACACATTCTTCCCAAAACTCAATTGGAAGACTGGCTTGAAACCGTAAGACACATGCCATGTTGAGTAAATGATGATGCTTTTGTTCAACTCGACCATTCTGCTGTGGTGTATCAACCATAGATGTCTAAAAAATGATCCCAGATGCAGCAAAATGAGATCTCAAAGGCCAAAATTCAGTCCCGTTGTTAGCCCAGACATGCAGTATAGTTCGGCCCCATTGATTCTTACCAGAGCACAAAATTTCAAAAATCTAGAAGCTACTTCTGACTTAGCAATTAATAAATAAACCCTAACAGCTCGGGAATAATCATCAACTATTGTAAAAAAATAAAATACACCACTAGAAGATGGTGTTCTATAAGGACCCCAAACATCACAATATATTAATTCAAATGATGCAGTAGCATTTGTAATACTCAATGGAAAACTATGTCTAGTCTGTTTTGCTCTATAACATACAAAGCAAGGTATAGAAGTATCATTTGTGCTAAAATTAAGAGTAGGAATAGAAGACAATACCGTAGATTATGAATGACCAAAACGTGCATGCCATAAAGCGGATGAAGAAATTGAAGCAACTGTCGGAATAGACTGCAGGATATGAGGACGAACGCAAGAATCCAACAGACGAAGCCAATGAACTCCCCTTGCTGTTCATCCATGCCAATCACAGTACTCGTAATGATTTTCTGTAAAATGCAATAATTTTCAATAAATAAAGCTAGACATTTTAAGGCGGATAACAGTCTAGAGCATGATAATAAATTGCATCGCAAAGTAGGTATTTATAGCACATGAGTAAGGGTGACATCACCAAAGAAAATAGAGTCATATTGTGTAGCAGACGCCACGGATCCATCAGGCAGAACAACATTCACAGTGTCAACCTCAGTAGTGATATGAGTTAGAGAACCTTTTTTGCCGGTCATATGATATGAGGCTCCCGAATCAAGTATCCATGGCAAAGTAGACTTTCCTGACCCATTGTCAGTAAGAGAATTGAACTGATTAAATAGATGCATGGTCGTGCTCTAGTGGTCATCAGACAGAGCAGGGTTAAAATCAGATCGGGTAGGGATACTTCCAGAGGAAGTCACTGTTGCTAGGCCAGGCGGCGACATGGCAGTGCCGATGAACGACGATGAGAGTGGAATAGCCGTGGGGGATCCTTCGTTCACGGCGGCGGCGATTGGCCGAGAGGCTGGCATCGTTCTCCTGGCGGCGCTGGCTTTCTCCTTCAACTCTTTCAAGCCATCCCACAGTTCCTTAACTGTGGCAAACGAGCTTGTAGAAGATATCAACACCGGATCTAGCAAACAAGAGTAGCATTAACCCCAAGCCAATTAGCAATATCAGGATGACCATCCTGGGGTTCGGTAATGGATCCAACAATGACCCCAATCTTGTTCTTAGCAAGGAATGCGCGACACATAGCGTCAGACCATTCAATGTATTTTTCTTGACCTTTCAACATGTTCGGTATAATTTGTAGACCTGGACCATCGCCAAAGCCAATAAAGTAAGGATCAGTCGACAGACGACCAATAGATACAGTAGTCCAAGGGTCAAATTGCAACTGTAACTGCTTCAGTAAAGTCACAATCACATAATAACCACTCATATCATGAAGCTTCGGAACCTCAGGTGAAACATCAATACGGGTATGTTCTTCGGGACTACTTCCGGTGGCAGACATAGTGCAAAATTATATACAGATCAGGAGCGGGTACAATAACCGACGGCAGATCGGATCGGCAAGACACACCGGCACGTTGAACAAGCGGCAGCACGTGGAGTTCGGTGCTGCGGCACATGCAGGTCGGCAGCGGCGCGTGCGAACTGGTAAGGGCATCAGACAGATCATCGACGATGGTAGCTAGATCACGGCGACGACAGTCGGCGATGTAGCAACGAACGGTGAGTTTCAGACGGCGGCACGATGATGTGTGGAGGAACGCACGGTCGTTGGTGGCGGCGGGAGCTTGGGAAAAAGGCACCAAAATTTTCTTTTAAGGTTTTAGGATTTTAGGCTCTGATACCATGGAGAAAATAAGGGCAATAATTGTGTGTTTTTATTTATGACCTCATGGTACATTATATAGTAGTACAAAATACCTATACAAGATAGGAAAATGAAATATAATCTAATTATAATTACAAGTAATTTTTATATTCCTTAACAGAAGCCGATAAAAAAATGAAGCAAACCAAATAGAGCTTGGTAGCTTGCAATCACTAACATTACAGAAGAACATATCCGTTTTAGTATGGCAAGCCTAGGACTAAATTATTTGTTTGGTCTCTAACATAATATCTTATAATTTGTTTGGTCTTCAAGGCCAATACCGCATTTGTTCAGCGGCCAACAAATGTAAAATGATTTGTTTGGTCCCAAAGGTGGTTCTCAGACCAAATGATTTTCTTGCATAGCCAGAGGTATTTTCATAATTTTACTAATTAATTTTTTTTTTCAATTAAAAATTCAATCTCTATTTTTTATATCTTTTTAAGTTTCTTTTTTTAATTTTTTTCACCCCATCCCTTTTCCTTGGCGGCAACGAGGGTTTTCTGCCAGGTTTTTGTTGCTCTGCTTTCTTGTAGGTGTTCTCTACAAAAGGAAAGAAGGCAATTTACCTTTCTTGTTGCTCTGCAAGGATGCTTATGCAATACCTAGCGGCGGTATTGTCATTTAATCATAATCGTCATTTAATTTATTGTTTATGATGGATTTACCGAAACCATTTACATTTTTTTTTGCAGATGACATGGATTTTCCTGGATCAAATCAACAAGCTCGAGAAGAAAGTTGGGGTGCTCTGCGAGGATGCTGCGGCGGTGATGGAGTGGTCCAAAGCGGTGTGCAGGGACATCGATTCAGACTCGATTCGGGTTGGGGTTCCTCATTCAATTCAGACTATATTCATTTTTCAAGCCATTTTTCCGGTGACATTTCCCGGCTGAACCTGGGCTTCATCACAGAGCCTATTATTTCCCACCCGTCGGTGGCGAGGGATTCAAGATGGTGAGTTGAGTTCACCCAGCCCAGTGAGTTAACCCAGTGAAAGTGGTTGACCCAGTGACCGGGGCCAATAAGTTAACTCGAAAGATTACCAGTCGGCGGTGTCGACGACTCTCAATCCCGTCGCTGCCCTGAATTGACGTAGAGGCAAGCCTAAACCCTAAACCCTAAACCACTGCCCAATTCCACCGTTGCCTTGAACCGAAATCGGTGGTGCCGCCATGGTGGAAGCTGAGCGGGGAAGAGGTCTAGGAAAGTATGGAAGCTGAGCGGGAAAGATGATCATTTTTTGAACTCAGGGATATAATGGTCACTTTACATATTTTTTACCAATATGTTTGTTGACTTATCTGAAAATCGCCTTTAGGGACCAAACAAATCAATTTCAGTATGTTAATTGCTGAACAAACGCGGTATTGGCCTTGGGGACCAAAAGAAGGTATTGTATAATATTTAGGGGACCAAAAGACAATTTAGTCCAAGCGTATCCAAGTTTAGAGCTTGAGAACAAGCTCAATTCTAGTGGTGGGGATTGTCAAGAACCATGATTGGCCCAAGGGCAGATTAGGAAGTTTCCAAACATTCAAGTCGGTGGATCGCTTGCCTAGTAGGGCTGTGGAAGAGTTGGTCGCAGAGCTCCTAACAAACTTTGCTATTATGTTAGCTATTATAATCGCTGCTTTAGAATGTATAAAGGGCATGATTATCATGTTTGTTGTATCGGTTACGAACCTGATCACACAATTTGGTTGTTTCCTCTCTTTTTGGATTCTCTCTGTTGTATGAACACGCAGCTTGATCGAGCTGATTTCCCTTTTAAAACCTTACTGATCTTCTTAGATCTTTACACACGCATTAATATAGGGTCTGTCTTTTGAAAAATGGTACATCCATAAGTTATGGAAAAATAAAGATTTAAATTGTAAATTAGAATAAATCAAGAAAAATTTTTGGCTTGCATAAATCGGGTCATAAACTTATAACTACTACATGTTGCATAATAAATTTTTGATATTGCTACTAAAACCTTTTACATTTCAGAAAGTCTTACTTTAGGCAGACTAAACTTTAGGCAGGGTCTTTTATGCAATTATTGGTAGTTTCAATTAGGGTTGGGTTCTTTTTAAAACAATCCAAGAAATTGGAGGCTTTCTTGTGCAATCTACAAAAGTTTAGCGTTTGTATATATATTAAATTGTGATTTTAGATTTCATTTATTTCCCCACGCATTTTTTATTTATTTTCGGAAACACACAGTAAACACACAATAACCGTCGGAAACTGTTCGTACCTCTACTTCAGCCGAAAGCTGTCAAATTTTTCCAGAAATTGTCGCAATTTGGGTATTTTCCAGAAATTTCCAAAAACATGTTCTAACTTTCTATATCTGATAAGGATATTATTGAGGTGGGTCATAGGGTTTAGGTTAGGCTGCTGCTGATGATAATTCTATTAAGCTTAGGTGGACTGAAAAACACGCGATCAAGGATGAGATTATTACTGTTAAGGACTTGTATAGTGTTATTCCAAATTTTGTGAGGAAAGAAGAGATGGCTGAGTTTAAACGTGTGTTTGTGATGTTTGCCTTAGCCTGTTTCATAGCCCCTGTTGCCCGTAGCAATGCTGATTTGCAGATAATGAGCTCATTAGAAGATGTGGATAAGATTTCTAGCTTTGACTGGTGTGGGTTTGTGTGAAAGAGGTTCTGTGGATGTATTTATAGGGTTAAGCATTCACAGAAATTCAATTATGTGAATGTAGGTTTGGTTATCCCATTGCTGGCTAACTTTTACCGCTATCATGTTCCAAGAATTACTAATCCCATCACCCTTCCATTGCACCAACATTGGAATACTGAGAATGTTAAGATGCGCTGTCATATATATCGAAGTGGGGTTATACTGGTTTTCTTAGAACTAGCCGTCAATTTCCATTGAGTGAGAATGAAGTGTTGGTTGGTGGTATTCTGATTAGAAAGAATCCTTCTTCTATTGCTGGAGAATGGTCTTTGAAGAGCATCAAGCGCTGCTTTATTGAGTTAGAGTTACCTGTTGGTGTGGAGAATGATGAGGAAATTGAGCGCACTGCGAAAAGTGTATGTTTTCTGATTTTCTTATGTGCTGATATACATATTTTTTGTGATGAGGTTTAGTTCTTGATATTGTTGATTTTTTTGTCGAGTTTTTTATTTCATTGAGGTTCAATTTAAATTCCCGGTGGTGCCGAGTTTAATGTTTTGTGATGAGGTTCTTTTGATGTTGTGTCAATGGATTAGAAGAAGTTGTGAAAAGTTATGTTGTTGAGGCTCTATTTTTTTTTGTGATGAGGTTTACTGTTTCCATGTTGAGATTCAATATTCATATGTTTCTGTTGATGGTTGTGTGCTTTTATTATGTATTTGGTTTTTAAACTATCTTGTTAGGTGATCTTATGTTTTATGATGTTCTGATTTTTTCCCCATTTTTGTTTTGGTAGCCTTTGGAAGTTGTCATGAAGAAGTTAAGGAGGCTTGTTTCCATTGCGAGTGATCAGTTTGATGAATCTTTTTATAGGAATAGTGAAATAGGTAGCCAAAAAGGGATTGACATAGGTAGCCAAAAAGGCACTTAAGTTGGCAGCCAAAAGACCACAGAAATAGGGAGCCAAAAAGCCACTGAAGGTCCGACTGTTCCAGCGAAGGTTGTTTCTCCAGCATTTGAGGTTCTTCCAGATGATTTTTGGTCTCTCTTGGCACTTGCTCAAATGGATGCATTGATCAAGGAAGTATTTGACAAGAAGGCAAGGGCTCCTGGGGTTGCTGGGGCTTCTGACATGCCTTAATTTGACCTTTTTAGGTTTATCAATAATAGCCAAAATAATGATGAGATTGTGTAGTTGTAGTATCATTTGGTTTAGGATTTGTAATATGTAGTTGATGAACATAAGTTTTAGTTTTTTATGTGTTGAATTCCCTTTTGGTTGTTGAATTTGAAGAATAATGAATTGAGAATTTATTTGTTTTTCAAGTTGTGTATTTTATAATTGATGTTTTTAGTTTGTTTTTTCTATTACCAGATTATTGTGAATTATTGACATTTTTGTGTCAGGTAATGAGGTAATTAATTTCATGATGACGTTATCTGATTTTAATGCTCAATAGATTTACTGTTCAGTTTTTTAAGTCTTCAATTTTGTTTCTTTTTATGCACTTTTTCAGGTGCTACGTTTTTGTGTTAGGTAATGAGGTTGATTCATTTCATGATGATGCCGTCTTATTTTAATGCTCAGTACATTTATTGTTCAATTTTTTTAATGTCCAAGTGCTTCTTTTTATGCACTTTCCGGGTGCTGTAATGATTTCACTTAGCTAGTTATTTTTCTTCTTTCCAACAAGAAGTCTCTTCAAATTCCTTTTTATTTATAAATAAATTTGGTGTAAGACAAGTAGTTAAATGTTGTATGAGGTTGATGTATTTTGTAACGAAGTTTATTTTTATTTTTATAAGGTTTCTTTTATAAAATAAAATAAATGTAAAATATAATAAAAAAGAACCCATTTTTTCATATTTTATGGAAGTTGTGAAAGCAGTGGAGGAGTGTAAAATGTGACAATGAAAATCATGGGATAATCCATATTATTTAATAGCAAAGGAGGTGTGTTAGTGTTGCTAAAGAATAGGGGATATTTTTTGTTGGTGAATTTTTGTATTATTATTTTTGAGTTTTTATGAATAATTAACGTTTATGTTAATGATGCTCAGGTTCATTTAAATGTTATTGACGTTTCATGTATTTAATGTCTAGTTATTGCTTTTCAGCTTTTGACTTTTTGACGTTTTCAATTTTATAGCTTTTAATGCATTTTTACAGTTTCCATAACATTAAACCTTTCCATTTTCCTAAGAAGTTTTTTTTACCTCTTTCCAACAATCAACCTCTTCAAATTCCTCCTGTAAATTTTGGTAGAAACATTAACTTTTTCATTCAACTTTCTTGACGGAGCAAGTTTTTACTTTCTTGACTGAGCAAGTTTTTACATTCTTCACTTCTGCGAAAATGTCTTCTGATGATTCTGATTTGAGTGTTAAGATGCTCTTGGAAATTTCATTGCACCTTCTCCCCTTAAGTTATTTTCTTTCAATGAGGAGAGTATGCCAATATCGGCGCAATGCTATTGAGAGGAATGTGTTCAATGGGCGTTCCCTCCCCATGCTCATGTATCCGAGGGAACTAGACAATGTTGAACGCAACTTTTTTTGTCTGATGAAGAGGAAAGATTTGATGAGGCTTTGGATTCCTGAGCCTTGAAGCTAGAAAGTGTATTGAGGTACATTTTGGGTGGTTGCTTGTGTTAGACCAATTTGGTGATGCTTTTTTGTTCAACCCGTTCTCTACTACCTGAATTAAGCTCCCTGATGTTTTTGATAATTTTTTCAACTTTTGTGGATACACTAGGAATGTGTTATCTGCTAATCCGGGTTCTGTTTCTAGATTTCATCTTTTGGTTATTTGTCAAAAAGGAAGTTTATGAGTATATCGATCAGATGATGATGGATGGACTGGAGTTAGGATTGAAGGTGTGAAATTTATTGATGTGAATTTTTTCAATGGGAGATTTTATTGTGTATATGAAGATGAGATGGGTGTTACTACTATTTGGTACTGTGATCCATACATGGCAGATTTAAATGAGGTTCTTGTATTTGTGTATGATATTCCTGACTATTACATTGAGTTTTTCTATGCCGAGTTTCATTTGGATGAATCATCTGGTGAGAGTTTCTTTTAATTAGGGCCCGTGTTTAAGCCATTACAGATTTTGATATTTTTGAATTAGATGTTGAGAATAGGCAGTTTAGAGTGATCCCTAGTTTGGGAAGAGATGCATTATTTGTAGGTAAAAATGCATCTTTTATGGTTGATTCATCTTCTCCTCCCGAGGGTGTTTTGAAGCCAAATGCTATCTACTTAACCGGTGTAGAAATGGTAACTCATTTCCGAGGTAATAGTGATTAGGATTTTGCATCCACATATGTGTTAGAAGGGCGTTTGATAGAGGTATCACATCCTAGTCATCCTGGTCATTCCAGATACGGATACGAGTAGCTATGGATTGTAATTTTAGCTGATTAGTTTTATGCATTTTCAATTTTATTGTTGTAATTCGTATGTTTGCTCAATGAAGAAGTTTCAGTTTTTTTATATATTGAGTTTCATGTGTACTGTATTGAGTTTCATTTGTTACTGATTGATGTTTTTCTGTTGAGTTTGTACATCTTTTTTGGAAACGAAGTTGTTCAAAAAATGAATTTAAATACAAGTACTATATAAACATAACAGCAAATTGGAAACATCAATTTCAAAAATTGTAGCCTCAAATTGTAGTATTGAAATATCAACAAAATTATTTAAAGTGGTTTGCCAAATTCTATTGATGTTCCTCAACAAGAAAGGGGGTTCTTTCATAAGAAAAGTGAAGTTCTTATAATTTCAACTGAATGGACAATCACAGTAGTTCAATGCAGTAGTATATAAAAACTCCAAAACGGAAACTCTATGTTGACACCGAACAGATTAAAACAGGTGTGTGTTTGGTGTCGTGGGTCTAAATTTATTGGCATTTGGCTTCTTCCTTTTGATTGTTGATTTTACTCTTTTGCTCCTTCCCTTTGTTTATCAATAAATTTGGTGTAAGACAAGTAGTTAACATTGTATGAGGTTGATGTATTTTGTAAAGAAGTTTATTATTATTTTTATCAGGTTTTTATTTATTAAACAAAATAAATGCAAAGTGTAATATAAAGGAACCCACTTCACATATTTTTTGGAAGTTGTGAAAGTAGTGGAGGAGTGTAGAATGTGGCAATGGAAATTATGGGATAATCCATATTATTTAGTTATGAAGGAGGTGTGTTAGTGATGCTAAAAAAATGGGAATATTTGTTTGTTGGTGAATTTTTGTATTTTTTATGATTTAGATGTGACGAAAAGGCAGTTTAGACGTATCACTAGTTTGGGAAAGATGCATTGTTTATAGGTAACAATGCATCATTTATGGTTGATTCGACTTCAGTTCCCCGAGGGTGTTTTGAAGCCGAATGCTATCTACTTTACTGGTGAATTAGTTCTACATTTTTTCTGGGTTAATGAAGTGAAGTATGCATCTACTTATGAGTTTGAAGGATCTACGATAGAGGTTGTAGATGCTAGTAGTCTCAATCCTTCCACAGTTGGATCATTGTGGATTTTTATTTCATCTGATTAGATTGATGTATTTCAAGTTTAAAGTTGTAATTCGAATGGATCTTTAATGAAGGGGTTTCAGTTTTTATATATTGAGTTTTATGTGTACTGCATTGAGTTTTATTTATCACAGACTGATGTTCATCTGTGTATTTTAGATAGCTCTTTTTTTTTGGAAATGGAGTTGTTTCATAGATGAATTTAAATACAAGTACTATAGAAACATGACAACAAATTGCAAAGATCATTTCCAAAAGCTGCAATCTTAACCTGTAGTATTGAAACATTAGTAGAAGTAATAAAAATGTTTATTATAATTCAGACTTTGCTTCATTCAAAAATTGTTATGCCAAATACTATTGATATTCCTCAACAAGAAATGGGTTCTTCTATAATAAAAATGAGGTTATAATAATTTCAACTGAATAGACAATCACAGTAGTTCAATGGCAGTAGTATATAAAAACTCTAAAACAGCAACTCCATATTGACACATAACATATTAGAGCAGATGTGCGTTTGGTGTCTTGGATCCAAATTCATTGGCACTTGGCTTCTTCCTTTGGATTGCTGATTTTGCTCTTTTGCTCATTCCCTTTGTCTTTGTGTATTCTGGATTAAGGATAACTAGTGCAAGTATGCTTTCTGTTTGTGTTGTTGTGCTGGTTTCTGAAACTGTAGTGTCTTCGACGTGTGAGGTTAGGGCGTTGATGGTGGTTGCTTGGCTATCAAAGGTTTCTTCCAATATTCTTCTTGTTTCTATGTTTTCCTCGCTCTTTAATACCAAATTGTAGAATTTCCTTATCATCTGTAGACGCCATGGTATTCTATATCTCAGTTCTGGTGCCTAGCAATCAAGGAGAGATAAGTATATGGTCAAGGAAGTGTTGAAAAATGTAAGCATTTAAAAAAGGAACAATTCTGATAATTATGGAAGCCTCATTCAGTATCATAGAAACATCAATAAAAGTACTAAAATAGCTTAGATATTGATCATGCTACTATTTAATTATGCAATCATCCTTACCAATAAGTATTAATCTCATTCAGAACATTAACAATATTGAAAATTTTTACTACATGTTTTACGCATGTGCTCTTTGTCTCGTTGTTCCAGATTTCCATTTTTTCCATCTTAGTCCATCTCAAGCTTTTGTATTCGTCCAGGATTCTTGTTTCGTTGAACATGTGCAATACACGTAGGCTGTGGCTGCAGAGGAACCAGACTTCACTAAAGTGATTGCAAGAGCAGTTGACATTTTCTTGCTAAGTTTCTGTTGGCTTTGTGTATAGAGCTGATTCATGTTTTGAGTTACTAGTTTTGTGCAAAACTTCATAAATGCACATGGCTCCTCCATTAATTGAATATATGCTCTTGATGCTATTCTGATATCGCACTGTAGCTTGAAATCTTTGTAGATCTCGTGTGTGTAGATTCTTGCTGCATGTTTGAGGATTGGTGGACCTTCTTCTTCTTCTTTTGGTCTTGGCTTGGAATTGTAGAACTCCTTCTATTTCTTTGGTTTTCTAGTTATGAATTGTGGCACAATAAATCTGATAAGATTTGATGAGTGTTGTAGTCTTTGATGCTTTGAAACTGACAGTAGCATTTGTACTCTCACTTCTTTGTGAAGACAATGTCCTTGCTGAGAAGTAGTCCTTGCTTAGTGCAGTGCACCATTTATCTCGCAACGTGTTTGATCTCTTGAACCAAGTATGATTTTGTGGTTCATATTTGTTGATCAAATATTCCCATTCTTTCTCGAATTCTTCCTCATGTGAGAAGAACATCAGACACTTGTCAAATGCTTTGCTGAATTTAGAGTCACTTCTCAAATAGCCGTAGTGGCTGATGGCATTTTGTTTCAGATACCAAATACAAAGTATGTACCTTGTGTTGGGGTGCACCTGTAAATTTTTTAAGAACAATAGAGTAAACTCAGATGAAGTTTCTCAAACATCATCAAGGGAAAAAAATTCAGATTTATAGAGCAATAACAGGAATGATAGAGGTTAGGCTGAGAAGGCCATTGGACCGCAGACATGGTATCCCAGTTAGGGGAGTATTTAATATCCTAACTTAATTACTGCATCCATGAGTAATTAAGGGCGATAATTAAGGAGTATGTTATCTAGGACACAGAGTATAAATACAAGGTACACATTTACTTATCATTCATTTTGTCTTAATCATACAAAATGCCTGGACTAATTTAAGCATAGGAGTGCTAACCCCTGGAACCCCAAGGGCAGTTTGATTGCAGGTTAGTTTGAGAAGAACCCAAGCCCACGAATCGGTCGGTGGCCAAAGAAGCATCAAGGAAAAAGAAATCTCATTCTATATTATTGACATATCAGCAATAAAAACATAAACCTTAGTTCATATGATCAAGACAGTTAAAAAAATAGCAGCCTCAACTTCAGGTTTACAAAACATTAGTTGTAAAAAGCGCAATTTCATTTAACATTGGTTACACATCATCAGTAAAAAATGAAACCTTATAAGATATTATTGAAACATAAGTAAAAAGAAAAATGTACGTGTATTGTACCTCTTGTATGGATTTTGCCAAGGCCTGGTCCCGATCTGTGAAAATAGTGATAGGTTCCATTTCTCCAAAAGATTTCTTGAATGTTTTCAGCAACCACACAAAATTTTATGCAGTTTCATTATTGATGAAAACACATCCAAAAATGATATTCATTCTGTGATTGTTGAGGCCAACCAAATGAGCACATATGAGGTTGTATTTGTTGGTTCGACAGGCCGTATCGAAAGCTAGCAAATCACCATATATCTTGAAATCTTCAGCCATTATAGAATCCCTCCAGAATAGTGCAGACATTCTTCCCTCATTGTCGATCTTAACCCTAAAAAATAAACCTTCTTCTTTTTCATTCTGTTCTGTGAACATATCAATCAACTTTTGAGCATCTCTAACTTCTACTTGTTTCATTCTGAGTCTACTTACATAGTTGATGTGATCTCTCACGGTGTGCCCAATTAAGTCTTCACCTCCAACATAATTTACCATGTACCTGTTTCCATCTGCTAGTGTCAATCCAGCTTGTTCCATTGTTTTTCCCTTTTCACGACCTATTTTCCTTTCACTTCGGTGCAGATGTTGCCACTAAGAAAGAGTGAGTTCATGATTGTGAGTTACAACATGCTGACGGTCTGTGTACATGCCATCTTCAGTCATTTTGATAAACATCTTCGCTCTGCATCCTGTTCTTGTAAGAAATAATTCCTTCATCTTTCTCATTGTTATTCTCAACTGCTGGAGTTATGGAATTGTTGTTTGTTTTTCCTTCACAAGAACAAGTATAGTATCTACCCTTCAACTTCTTATCGTTTGTCCTGTGTGTTGTTGATTTTTGTATACTGAAACCTATTGGTTTTGAGTGGCGGTGGTACATGTCTTCTAACTCTTCCCATGTTCTTGCTGTCACGCCTTCTAGGTTTTGGTAAACATCTACCTCTTGTATTTCATTATCAGCTCCTACTTTTTAAACATCAAACAGGAGCAACAATTAACCTCAACATCTATATGTAAAAATCAACAGAGAAAACATGAACCTCATTATACATTATGTATAACTCAACAATAAAAAGAGGAACCTCATCATCATATATACTGAGCAACGACAGTTAAAAAAAAGAATTATCATGCCCCAAACTTCACATATCATCAGGATAAACGTAAACATCAATAGGAAAGACAGGAAATTCATGTTATATTCTTTACACATTAACAGAAAAATAGGGAACATCATTCATATAATGATATAATTTTACTGATCAAGGATTTTTAGTTACAACACAATGTACTAGCATTGCTATACAAACATCACCTTATTAATAGTAAACCTCATTCTATGTATATAGACATCGTATTTTTAATGTAAGCCTCAGTTCTTCGTCGAGATTACCTGTGATTTGTAGAATCTCAATTTGCTCAGAGTAAGTTCCTGATTCAAGTTTCTGATTTTGATAGGATATCAGAGTAAGTTCTTGATTTTTTTGGTGAGGTTCAAGCTACTTATTTTTCCTGCTAATTTGATCAATTAGAACATCATTTTATCACACTCATGAACAGATTGAATAAGAAGGAATTTTTTACCAGGTTGAATCTTCATCTGTGCTCATTGTTTGAATTTATCGAGATTGGAGCTGAAATCGTTGAGATTTGAGCTGATATCGTCGAGATTGGTGCTGATATCATCGAGATTGGAGGTGAAATCGTCCAGATTGCATCGCAGTTTGAATGAGCTTCAGATTCAGTAAATTTTGAAAGAAATTTGGGAGGATGAGATTAGAGAGAGAAAGATAGAGAGACAGAAAGCGGTTATTGCGTGAATCAGATATTTTGTTTCTATATTTGCACATTAGTCCCTCCATTTTCTTAGTCTTTCTAAATATTGCGCCCAAAAAAACAATTACGCATGAGCCCCAAATTCTATAGCAAGGTGGTTTGCCTTGGTCCCTGCCTAAAGTTTAGGTTGCTCTACAGGAGACCATCTCTTTACCTTTCTATAATTCTAGTTCAACCCCGTATTTCGATATGCCTATGGAAGAACGGTATTTTCCAAAACTTTACATACATATATATGTGTGTGTGTGTTACATGATTTTATTTGATTATATTACAAAGACGATATGATCTAAACTATCATATTTAAGTGATAGTGAGAGTAATTCTATTGGAAAAATTGAAGCAAATTTGAGGTGATTTTGGACCAAGAATTCACCACCGGAAGATCATAGGAAGACATAAATTTTATTAAAAAAAGGATACATACAAATATAATCCTTCAGTAAGTGCACATATAGCACTGAGATGATTTTTAGTGCAAAAACAATACTACTACTTTACATAAGTGCGAATATAACCCTAAAGACTATATTCCGACATTGACTGGCCATTCCTGGTCATTGACTGATCGAAAATTATCAGAATGCCTTTTTAGCTTAATATAACATTTGAAAGATAAAAATTCCCTTTGCTTCTGCCACCTCGCCGCCGTGCCTCCACCACCTCTGCTGCCGTGCCTCCGCCGCCACTGCTGCCACCTCCCCCGCCACCACCAGCCACCCCTCCTGGCGCTAGGGCTACCCCCAGCAACCTCTCCAACCGCTAGGGCTTTTCTCCCGGTACCCCCCTGCTGCCGGCAAATAGCAAGGACCCTCTTGCAGTCCCAGAGCTTGGACTTGAGCAAAAACGATGACATTTTACCCGTCACCACGAGCTAGACGATCTCCTTATCCTTCTTGTATTCCTACGATGTAATGAGCGGTATATGAGTCTTCTTATCCAGCACTTAGACGGTGCAACCAATTGTGATGCATGCACTGCCCCCGGTGTGGCTGTGCTCTCGCACGAGGAAAATATCCCTGTGTCATTTTCCAAATCCCAGTTAGGGCAAGAGATTAGCGTCTGCACCAAATCAACCCAAAGATCCCTAGGAATAAATAACGGACGTGAATAGGGATCCGATCAGGAGTTCTTCAGTGCCTTTGGCGTGAGGTGGGACCCCGTATTGGTGAACATATCGTACAAATCGGTGGAGAAGGTGATTATTTTCCACGCCATAGATCAAGAACTGGCAGAGAATGAAACAACGGAGAATGAAAGAAAGGGAAGGAGAAAAAGTTTGGTAAACCTGGGGTAAATTTGTCTTTCTAACATAATCCGACCTCAAACTGCTGGAAAAAAGGTTATATTTGCACATACATTAGCTATCTATGGTTATATTAGCACTTTAAATTATCATAGAGTTATATTTGCACTTATGTGAATTATTTAGGGTTATATTTGCACATCAATAAAAAAAATTAAAGTTCAATCCATGTATTTTTTGGATGGATGAGAGGTGACCTGAGAAAGAAGGGCAGGTGATGGTTTCGGGCGTGTAAGGTTATTTTGGGTGAGGCTGGTTTGGGTGAGATCCTAGAAGGGGGTGCGATTGAAAGTAGGGGTGGGCAACAATTTGGTTTCATTGGGTTTCGAGTTATTCAATTTGGTTAATCGGGTTGACCTCAAAATCAAGAATCAAAACCAAACCACAATACTAAGAAAGTCGAGTAAACTAATCAGAATTCAGAATTCAATTTTTGGGTTGAAGCCGAACAAGTCGAATTAATCGAATTACCTAAATTTGTAATGAGGAAATCTAAACCCCAAATTTCACCACCCAATCCCAACCCTCGCCACCACCTCCACCTAAATTTCACCACTCTTAGTCCAACATCTAGGATTTCACCACCTAATCCAAACCCCATACACCACCACACTCACCTTGAACTGCTATCATCCACCCCAATGCTTCCATCCGATGCCTTTTCCCTTACTGTCACTCCCTCACACCTACCCTTACCCACTTCAGTCGCTACCCTCATTCCCCATCTGCGTTTGTCGTCAATCAATGACCCACCACCAAATCCCAATCACCCACATTTGTCGCGGCGAGTTCGACGAATCAAGCCGCACCATGTTACTCTCAATACCACCACCCACAATATTGAGTTTGAGCTCAACCACCGTCGTTTCCTTCAGTCTCCGTAACCTTCAGGCACACACTCTAATATCGTCATCACCGGAACCCAAACTATATGGACGAGGTATGAACTTCCAGCAATTTCTAGTGCAGGAGTTGAGGAAGAAATTCTTAGAGAAGGAAGGTTTATATGTTACAAATCAATAACAATTAGTCTGGGAGGATAATTTAATCTTTTTTTGGGAGTTGATTGTCATTGCAAACAAGTTCACGAATACTTGCAACGACCCAATTGCAAGAGCGGAGCTCTACCAACTGAGCTATATCCCCTGAGCAACACTTAAAATTATCTCGAAATCATATGATCACATATAAAAGAATCAAAAGTTGTGCGTTTTTTCTATTTTTACCTTTAGTCTTCAAAGCAAGTCTCTTGTTAAACTGACCTACGGTTAGATCAATTATTAAAAGGCTCGCTTCAATAATTTTTAAAATTAAATTCTAATTAGTTATGCATCATGATACATGATAAAAGTTTTTCAAACTTGTAGAAATGTTGTTGCAATAATTTTAAAAAAACATCAAATCACTTCATCTTTTCTTGTACGTCTAATCACTTCATTGAATAATTCAATTATAAAATGATTTCGTCTACGTGCCGGTGACTAATTTTCATATTATACTACCCTGCAAAAAAATAAAAATAATGATAAATTGATTAGGAAAACAGAACGAGTAGTCCACCGAGCTGTTCTCACTCCCGGTGCAAGGCGGAGCGTAGATCTGCGTGGTGGATGATGGCGGCGGCGATCTACAGCCTGTACATAATCAATAAATCCGGTGGGCTAATATTCCACAAAGACTACGGATCTGCTGCGGGGCGAATGGACACGAATGACAGCTTGAGAGTAGCCAGTCTCTGGCACTCTATGCACGCCATCTCTCAGCAGCTTTCCCCCGTCTCCGATTGTTCCGGCATTGAGCTCCTCCAAGCCGACACTTTCGATCTCCACTGCTATCAGTCCCTCACAGGTGCGTTGAGTGCCATCACAGTAATTCGATCCTTTCTGCCTAATTTACCATTTCGAATTAGGGATAGTTTCTTTTCGCTTTTAAAAAATGAGCTCGAAATTCATAAGAATTTATACTAGGAAATGCAGAAGGGAGAGAGTTCTTGAGCTAGAGTTGATAAGCAGGTTGTACTGTGATTATGATTCATACAGCCTGGGACTACAATTCTTTTTTATTCTCGAATGCGCGTGTAGAAAAGATAGATGCCTGTAGGTGCAGATTTACATCGACAACCTTCCTAACTTGACCTGTAGTCCTGTATGACCTGATTAGCATTTATGTAGTGTTTGCATCCTATTTAAGCACATAGGATATACATATGATATAGCTTGGTTTTAAAGTAGGTGAGTTTGAAGTCCTATGGTCAGTTGTTTCTGTGAACTGAAGGATGTCAATTGAGTGATAGGTGTGGATTTCATCCCCAATATTTTGCTCTTGATAAGTTATGAATGGAGTGTTTTTTGTCAGTGTTGATGAAAATAAAGTGAGATTAAGCTGACATACTTAGTTGGCATGGAGGTAACTCTTGGAATCTTGCAAAGTCAATCAAACATGTCTGCTGTTTGGAAAAGCATGAGAAATAGTTGTTTTTAATAATTATAACATGTGATGATGAATACATCAGTATTTTAATGCTCGAGTTTGTGCACATATTGTAAAATGATCTATTTTTTCAATCTTGGTAGCTTTGTCTATACACCTAACCTTACTCGTGAAAGTAAGGCTAATTTTGTACTAAACACAACTTTACATCTTGACCCAATGCTGTAAACTAACCATACAAAATAGGATAGCAGTTTGGTAATTTTTGTACTACTCACAAATTACAACTCATGCACTGGCAGTGTAGTATGGTAGTGACGGCAGTTATTTGGTAGTTTCAATTTGCTATGATAATAGATGATGGTGATCGATTGTGTTTATTGCAGTATTACTTTTACTGATTGCTATTAGGGGGGTGTTTGATAGATAATTATGGTAGATGACTAGATGTTAACTGAAAATGCTTTGGATTCTGAATCGAAACTTAGTCATGTTAATTTCTGTTGGACAAACCTGAAAAGGATTATGGATCCATGATGTCTTTTCTCACAATTTATGTTCACTCAAGTTAGAAATAATATTCATCAGGCACTTGAATGATAGTGGTATGTTATTTTTATTTCAGAATAGCTGGCTTTTTTACAGCCAATCTGAGGCTTAAGGGCTCTTTATGTATTGTTTTGGAGATGCATACTACTAGTATGATATTCTTAGAGGTGTTATATAAGAATCCATGAGAAAATTGAGTGGGATTGTATGCGTTAATTGGGCATGTGAATTCCTTTTGCTCATTTGAACTGCCTATCCGGCTTATTCAGTAGGTCTAAAATGATCCATCCCTTGGCATCTGTAGATGGAGAATGGACTTTACGTTGTTCAGTATTCAATTAAAGAGTTTTAAAAGGTGAAGACACAGACACAAACACACACACACAATTTTATGGTCCCAAGGTGATCTGAATTTGGTTATATTCGACGCTTATGGTTTGTGATCTTTTCAATGCTTGTAATGAGGAGAAAGAAGAGTAGTTGGGTGCTGTACTGAATTATATTTGCTCGCGTTTTATAGTTCATCTAATTACACAGGAGTAATGTGAAGAAGGAGATGATTACAGTTTGAACTTGGCAGACTTTGTCCTGATTTGGTTGTTTTCGTTTTTATAATCATAAAAGAGAATTATTTAACTATTGCGATTTAAATTTTTGCAGGGACAAAATTTTTTGTGGTCTGTGAACCTGGAACTCTGAATATGGAAGGACTTTTGAAATACGTCTATGAGTTATATACTGATTTTGTTTTGAAGAACCCTTTCTATGAAATGGAGATGCCAATTCGTTGCGAGTTGTTTGACATCAACCTGTCCCAGGCAGTACAGAAGGACCGTGTAATTTTACTTGGGAGATGAGAATCTCATCTTTTTTTTATTATCTTGGATTGAGACCTCATATTTAGTATATTTAACTTCATTTCCTTTTTCCGGATTGTGTTGATAACTTATGGTGCTCTCTTAGTTCCAGCCCCCGGGCATTGCATTCCTTGAAAAGACTTAGGTATGTGAAATTGCCCGAGAACCAAATTAGTGCAGCTTGTGTAGCAGTTGGACCCTTTTTATGCATCTGCAGGGAAATTCTCGTTAGTTGAAAGTGACTTTATGCAGTAGATTGATGGTGAACATTCCAACTTCGTCTCTGTTTGACAGAGACGTGCTTATAAGTAAAACTGACTTATTTTGAAAGCAAGGGAGATCAACTTCTGCTTTTCCCCCAAAAATAGCTTCTGCTTTTAAAATAGGCTGTTTTTTTAGTACTTTAGTAAACACTAAAAAGTATTTTGCTTGTAAGCACATCACGTTAAAAACTCTACCAAACAGTGTCTTACCAGTTTCAGCTGTAAAGGGAATTGTTCTCATGGCATAGAATTGGATTCAAAGATAGGATAAAGTGGTCGATGCTAGATCAGTAGCTCCACTTCTCTTTACCTCCAAATGCTTGCTCTCTATACACCTTCAAGATATTCCTTAATAGTGTACTTGAAGATTAAGATGGGCTCTGCAATTGGGATCAGTTGGGAAGAAGATGCTTAGGAGATTAGACGGGAAAAGGAACACTATATGGACACATAGTTGCGAGCTTTTGGCACCATAAGTTTGCGACCATGTGCTATTGCATTGGCAAGAAATACTAGAGCCCTTATTTGTGAAGTCAAGTAGTCCCCAAAAATGTTACTTTAAAAAAGCTTCACTTTCAAACGCTGATTTGGATACATGAATCTCACATTTCAGTTCATGGAGATGGTCTTGAATTTTGACTTAATCTCATATGACCATTTGAGTTCTTCGATGCATCAATCTCTCGTGAAAAAATGGAACAAGTACATGGCTTGCCCATGACAATCAAAGCCATTAAAAAAAACAACAAACACAGTTGTGGAGAAAGCATTTCTTAATAGCATTCTGAGCAAAACAAGAAACAACCAACCTGTACTAGGCTGGCACAACACACTAAACAAATATTTCAACAACAAATCCCAACCTTTTCTGTTACACCACTGTCTGCGAAGCAACATACTCATTAACACTCGATGAAGCTTCGCAGGTTAAGATCATCGTTTCGCTATACTCAGCCGTGCTCGACCCCAATGGGAGACCATTCTCGCATTTGTACGCAAGATCTCGTGCTTCTCCCAACTGGTTTATATCCTTATACCTACGTTGTCGCGACAGCTGATCCGCTTCATCAATCTTGGCAATCATCTGGCTGTAAATACTCTCACAATCGCCATAAGCGCCCTTCAAAGGACCAGAAGCAGTACTGTTGTCCCTAAAATCGATGAAAATCCCGGTATTCGTATTCGCCTGATCCCTTGTGAGGTTGATGGATATTCAAGAAAGCTGAGGAAGAGTTGCAGAGTTTGCAGTGGGATCCTTCTGCAGGATTTGCACGCACGTTTCTTCGTTCTGTGTTTGGGAGCAAATGGCATACAAGGTTTCTTTTTGTGACGCAGTATGATGGGGCTATGAAAAGGGCTACAAATGAGAGTGTAAAGACAGCTAGTTTGATGGTACATTGGAAATCCATGCCTGTTTGTTTCTTTGATTTGCTAAGGATGATGAAACGTATGGATCAATCTATATGGTGTTAGGAAATGTGAAGAAACGGCTTCATCGAAGCAATTTATATTTTATTGATATCTGTCCAAGAATCACGTCACTCTATCACAAAAACATAATAAATACCATGATGTAAATATGGTATTGATATTTTATTTATACTCACTTTGTCAATTTTTTTAATAACGATTCACCCTTCATTCATTGCCTTCATTCATTGCTAAGGAAGTTGGTACATGTTACATTGACATGTGCTAGATTATGGGCCTCGACGACTGCCAGTCTATCCACCTTAAGTATTGATAACTGGTGAAACATCATCCCTATAATTATAATTTTCTTAACTAATTGCCTTATATCTGTAGGGATTTCTGGGTAATTGGTGATATATCGTAATGCATTTTATCAGTATGTCTTTATGAGTATATGCCAATTCCTTCTGTAGCTAGCCTGCTTCATAGCATGGAATATGGCCAATAGCTCTGCCTGAACCGCCGATGATGCATGGATGATTTCTTTTCCTTTCCACCCTGCTTGTGTGGGTGGCTTTGCGCACCAAGCCATCACTCCTTCTCTATTGCTGCTGCAAAATGCAACATCTGTAGTGATGATTGTGCAGTCATGAAAGATATGGTCTACACAACTGTTCTTCTTCAGCTACATGAGGGTGATGTCTCCCATTTTCCTTGTCTCTTTGAGTGGCTCCTCACCTGTATCATGTTGTGGTGTTGCACCCGGGAGATCCAGATCTGGGTCCAAACTGTGCGTGGTCCGAACCATATCACTGGTCCTAGCTCTGTAGGTCAATCCATCTATTCCATCCATTATGTGCTTGAATGAAATATGTGCTTGTTCTAGTGTGAAGGAGCATCTCGCGCACCAAATACCCCAGATTATAAAACACACGAGTTCTCAATCTTCCTTCTCCGGAGCGATGTTAAACCATTGTTGGATCTATACTTTAAAGGAAGTCGGGATGCCTTTGTTGAAATCTAATCCCAATCTGCTATGCCTCCATACCTTTCTGGCTATGTCACATTCGAACATCATATACTCTATTGTTTCATCCGCCGTCGAGCACATTTGGCATTTCGTGGACAATATCATACCTCTTCTGAGGAGATTTGGAGCTATAGGGCATGCCCCATTGATCATTCTCCAAATAAGAAATTTCATATTTTTTTGGATGTTAGCACTCCATAACACATTCCACATTTTGGGTTCTGACTGGTATCCTGGTGATGTCGTTGAGGATAATGGTTTATCCCAAACCTTAGCTTCCTTTGCTGTAGGTAACCCGTCTTGACTGAATATTTCCCTAATTCCTCTTTGTCCCATGCCAAATAATCTACATCCCCAAAATTGTGAGTCGGGATGTGTATTTTTTGTATTTCCTAGATAGTGGTAGGTGGGAATAGGGTTCTGAATAGCAGCATCCTCCAGGATCTGTGTGTGTCAATGGGATTGGAGACTTAAAACGTAGATGTGGGAAGATGCTTGTTTCATATTTGATTGGATTAACCTTATTTGGTATCCAATTCTGTTGAATATCCACTGTCTCACCTGTCACAATCTTCCATTTCAGATGAGATTTGATTTGTTCGAGCCTCTCCATCCATAAGAATCTCTCTGCTTCTGTTTTGTCTGTAGAAAGTCATGCTTCCTGCAGTATTTTGCAAGGAAAAACTTTGAGAAGAATGTGTCTTTATTTTTTATCAGTGTCCACGCTTGCTTTCCCAGCATCGCTTGGTTCATTTTAGATGTAGAAAGCATCCCTAGTCCACCATTCCATTTTGATTCACACAGCTTATCCCATGACTTCTAATGTATCCCACTCCCTTCCGGGTCTCCTGCCCAGATAAACCTTTCCATCTGTTTGTCAATCTCTTTTGCGATTGTTTTTGGTATCCTGAATGTCCTAATGGTGTACTGGCACAATGAGCAAAGTACATGCTTACGCAATGTGATCCTGCCCATTACTGATAGGTCGCTCTTCCCTCACGCTGCCGTCTTTAATATAATCTTCCTCTGTAAGCCTTTAAACAACCTGACTTTTGAACCCTTAAAATTGATGTCATGGCCTAGGTATTTCCCTTACAGGAGATCCGGCTTTATGTTGAATATCAATTTAATTAGGTTCTTGGTAAAATCACTGGCATTTGGACTTATCATGAATGAAGATTTCTCAAAATCCTATCTCTGTCCCGAATAGGCTGCAAATATATTCAATGTAGTTGCTAGTTTCTTCATACTCCTTTCCGTGACCTAAAAAAAGGATACAGTCCTCCGCAAACATCAGGTTTGAGACACGTGGCACACCTATGCCACATTGGACTCCCCTGCACACCTGTTGGAATGGTGCTGAGGCAATCATGGAAGACAATGCTTCCTGGCACAAGATGAACATGAATGGGGAAAGTGGACAACCTTGTCTTAATCCTTGTTTGGACTTGAATGGTTCTGAGAGCTCTCCATTGAATTTAATAGAGCATGTGACCGTGGTGACATGCTCCATGATCCACTAAATCCACTTAATTGGAAATCCCATCCACCCTATGACATTCCTGAGAAAGTCCCAGGACACTCTGTCATATGCTTTGCTTATATCAATCTTCAAGGCTGCAATGGCTACTTTCCATCTCTTCTGCTTTCTAACCTTCTTAATCAGCTTGTGTGCTACTAATGAATTCTCGACTATCAATCTTCCTTTTACAAATGCCACTTGGTTGCCGGATATTAGATACCCCATTATGTGCTTTAATCTATTCGCTAGTACCATAGCAATTACTTTATACGTAACATTGCACAAGATAATAGGTTTTAAATCAGCAGGTTTCGTGGGTACCTTATTTTTTGGAATTAGAGTGATGTTGGTGGTATTTCATTCCTTGAGCATTCTTCCGGTTATAAAGAACTCATGTATTGCTTTGGTGAGATCATCTTTGACCTCGCTCCAATAGTGTTTATAGAATCCAGCTGGGACTCCATCTGGTCCTGGTACCTTCCATTTTCCCATTTGGAATACTGCCGCTTTAACTTCTTTTGCCGTCATCCCTGCTGATAGCTTCCATTGTTGTTCTGAATTTACCGTTGGTTCGATAAGTTGTAGGATGCCATTGATCGTCGTATCCCCGTATGTATCCTGTGGCATGATAGATTCATTTACAAAAACCATACTGACATGTTCCACCACCATCTGCCGCAGTTGGATCGGGTCGGTTACCCATTTTCCTTGATTGTTCTTCATCTGTGTAATTCAATTCCTTCCTTGTTTCTTCTTGGCCCATTTGTGAAAGAAACTTGTATTCCTATTGCCTTATGGGTCCCATTTGATCTGTTTCCAGAAGTCAATTTGTTGGATGGGGAGATCATCTAATTCTTTTGATCTAGTTCTCGCTATTTCAAAGTCGTGGGTCATCTGAAGTCTGTCTATTTCTTTTTCCTTCTTTCGTATCATGTTGTCCAGTACACCCACGTTGTCTCTGCTCCATTTTCTAAGCTTGAGCATTGTGGCTTCTAGTTTCTTCTCCAACATGGGCATGTAGCAATGTTGTGTTGTGGACAAACCTTGTCCTCCGCTATGGTTCCCGCTTTGGTTTCACCCTTCTTGCTAATTCTCCATGATGATTCCTCTGGTCTCATCCTTGCAGATCCAGAATGATTCAAACTTTGGCCTTTCTTTCTTTCTTTTACCAAATACCTGATGGTGTGTGTTCAGTACCATCGGCCCGTAATCTGATCTTGACATTGACAGATTCCTGAGCATGTAATTTGGGAATAGATCAACCCACATCCTGTTTGTGAATCCTCTATCCAGCCTTTCTACTATCAATTGGTTTCCCTGATGTCCATTTGACCACGTAAACCACTGCTCCTGATTGTGTAGCTCCTGAAGGGTATTCCTTTGTAGGACCTCATCCAGCGCAGTTGTCTATTGTTCAGGTACTGTATTACCTCCTCTCTTATCTTTGTTCCCTGTAACTTGATTGTAGTCCCCTATGATCAGTGTCAGTAATGTATTGAACAACAGCTCAATATTCAATTCATCCCAGACTTGTTCCCTCTTCCTTTTATCAGGATGTTCATACAACAAAACAAGCTTCCATTCCTCCCCAGTTAAGGAAGTGATATTACAAAATATAAAATTTTAGGAGCTATTTTCTACCCTGAGATGGATTTCCGGTGTCCAAGCCACACAGAGACCACCTTTAGTACCCCTGGCATCTACAATTTCCCAATTAGTGAAATACGAATTGTCTAGCCATTTACTAATCTTACTACTATTATATTTTGGCTCCATAAGAAATACAATATTGGGTTTATACTGTGAAACGAGGTTGTTAAGGGTGCTTACTGTGAGAGGGTGCATCAACCCTCTGTAGTTCCAGCATAGTAGATTCATAATCCTATTGGTGGTTGTTCTGGACCAACCACCAAAGTACCACAAGTATTGCCTTCACAGGATTGCATGACCACTGAGACTATCTCCTCATAGGTCCGAGCACCAACAATGACCATTTTCCCTTGCTCCACTCCATCGTTGTAGTCTATCTCGGGAAAATTCTCCACCACCCATATCAGCTGTGGTTCATGCTCCACATTTAGGCGTGATCTCTAATGAAATGCTATCTCACCCAAGTCAATCTTTAGGTTCCTTTTCCTTTTTTCTCCCAGCTTCCCTGCCACTGCCATAAGATCCACCATAGCCCAACTCATAGCCTCTACTTAATAAATGGTGAATTTTGCTTCATTAGGTTCCGGCTATGTTTTTTGCTCATTTGCATAATCACCTGACTGTACCGGGACCTTTTTGATACTGGAATCCCTCAGGGATATCCCTCCTGTCCCCATGAAATCTATGTTCATTGATTATGAGAAAATCACGAGGAATTCTAGTAAACCTCCTCGCTGGTAAGTTTCGATGAACTCTTATTGTAGCTGGAAATAGCTCGGCACTATTATCCCTGAAAATATCTACTCCCAACTCTTGACTTAGTCTTGCAAATCTTTTAGCAAGATAATACTCTAAAGCTGCATCATCTTGGAAAAGGCATAATGGCATCGTATGCCCTATACCGCCACATCTTCTACACATTTTGTGTACTCTCTTACACCCAATAGACATCCAGGCCCTCCCCACTCCATAGCTGGAGGAAAAAATGAAACGAGGGGCTCATGTATTAGAACCCATACTCGCACATTAGCATAGTGTCCATTCTCCACTGATGGTAACCCCCTAAAAACCACCTCTTCGGCCTCTTCGACCATAGCTGCGTACCTAGCTACTCCCCCTGGTGGAAAATATTCTAGAGGAAGACCATAAATCCTGATCCACAACAAGACGTGGGTAACAAGCATGTGTGAGAACAACATTTTTGGTGCCCACCATCGCAGAGCTAGAAGCCCTCCCTCCACGACCATCGGTATGTTATGCAAAACAACATTCATATGTGACCAACTATCAAACCTAAACACATAAAATCACCCTGCTTTGACCATTACCTCCACTCCACCACCCAAAACTCATCCACGTGTGCTCATTCTTGCAACACTGAATTGTCTATAGTCTACCAAGTACCCCACCAATTGGAAAACATGTGCCTGCCCTCATTATATTCCTCCACATCCCCAATAAGAGCTGGACCCCTTCGAGCCGATCTCTGCATGCTGCAGTTAAATTCTGCTTCGAGTGGTACATCCCTGTATTCTTCCGAGAATTTGGAACCCTGTCACGAATCATCTGACCAGTGGTCCTCTAGTATTCTATGTGCCATATGCCTGATTACTTTGTTCTACTTTCCTTACCTTTGGGTTGATGCTGACAGTGTGTGTGTTTTGGTTTATTTGCTTGGTGATGGGGTATGGAAAGGGATCTGATGTTGTTTTTGCTTTTGGAAGGTAAATTTAACAAGGTATGCTCTTGGGACTTTCAAAAATTTTGGTTGGTGTTTTGTTTTAGCTTGGTACTTTGATATGGATATGAACTAATGTTCTGGTTGGCTGAAGTTTTGAAGGAGGAGTTGGTGTTTTAGGTAGGATAATTTGTTGTATTGATGATGAATATGACTTGAAATTGATGCTTGGTTCTATGAGTAAGAGGAATGCTTCGTTTCTGCTACTGTAGCTCTCGACTTTTGGAGAGAGAATCTACTTTGTCCAATTTTAAAGTCCATCGTTGCCCATTTTTTCATGGCAGACATCTTCATAGTGTATAACTGCTACAAAGAAGGTCACATGGGCTATTATCTTAAATATTTTAATTTTTAATAAAATTTAAATATTGTATTTTATAAGTCAAAACAAGTAATAATATGTATTTGAAGGTGAAAATAAAAAAATATATGATATAAAAAATAATTTACAAAAACTCTAAATTTTGTATGTAATTAAACAAATGCAGTGTATAAGGTAAAAAAATAAGTGACATGTCCATAAGCTTATGGACAGACCGTCTGTCAGGAGACCCACTCACTCCTATAAATAAATTATAGTAGTATTTAGAGCAAAGTGTATATATAACTCTACATAATTGATGAAAGTGCAGATATAACTTTACAATAATTGAAAGTGCAAATATAACCCTAAATATTTAAGTTATGTGCAAATATAACATTTTTCGGTTTTAGATCGAAATTGGATGAAAAGTTAATTTTACCCCTATGATAAAAACAAAATAAATAAATAATTATACTATTTTAACCCTTAAAACTTCTAACCTAATTGGTTCTTCTATGGACCAACTTCTAATCCCCGAAACTTATCTGACGCAACTTCTCAAGACTTGAAAAACAACTTCTATTTTGACCTCCTCCTCAGCTCCGCCAACCACCACCACAAGACCTCTGCCACCTCCACCGCCCAGTGCTCCTGGTACCGAAAATTGCTGGGGGCTAGGGTTAGAAGACGATCTGGTGGCGATCAGATTAGGCAGGGCTAGGGCTGGAATACGCCGCCTTATCAAGGTTTTCTCCAAATTCGTCTGCATCGCCACTCCCAAGAGGACCTCTCCTCAGAAACATGGCTACCAATTACTCCACAAGGCTTCTTCTCAAGACTCAAAAAGCAGAGTTTTACCGAAGGCTCTATTCGATGACGAGAGAGCAGCCTTCCCGCCAATGGTTTCATTAAAAAAAGGTACCGCATTTTTAGATTTGGATGAGACTCTGATGCACTTTAAACCCATTGTTCCTCTGGAGAAGTACGATTTCATTGTTAGGCCGTTGATTAATGGCAAAAAGAAATGAGTTCTTTGCGCTGAAAAAGCCCTTTATGGATGAGCTACAGGATTTTCTGAGCAGCGATTTTGAGATTGTTGTTTTTACAGCAGGGATTGAAGAATATGCCTTCAAAGTATTTTCTCAATTTTTCGGTGCTTGGCTGAGCGGCGTCGGAAATGGTGACTAATGGTGGCGGAAGTGGTGTGGGGAAGGCGAGTGGGGAGAGGGGTTGGTGGTGGTGGTTGGCAGAGATGAGGAGGAGATGAGGCTAGGGCTAGTTTATGGTGGACCTGGAAAGGTGGTGGTGGAGTGGCGGCAGTGGCGCGGTGAATGCACCTTCACCGGAGCAGTGGTGGTGGTAGTATAGTGGTGGGTCAAGGGGCATTTTTATCTTTTGAATTTCTGTTTCACCTAAATTCTAAACGTTTATAACAGTTTGGTGTTGAAACACCAAGATCAGTTTGGTGTTAAAACGCAAAATGAAATACGCAGTGCACACACAACTTGGTTACGCAGTTCGGTGCAAATACACCTACGTCTGCGGGGCCTTGCCCAGATCAGAAACCATCCACTAGAAAGCAGTCTTTAGTACAAGAAGCTTAACTTAAATACTAATCCATTGCTAACCTATTGAGTGGATGTTGAAAGATCCCCTCACTGCCAATCCTACGCCGTTGAACCCCCACGATCAACACGTCTCTCTGGATCTCCTCCTCCCGAGGAATTACGGCTTCCTTGTTTCTGATCTTTATGAACTTGGTCGGTTGATTTGACAAACCTCCAAAACCGGAGACGAACAGCTCCAACAACGTATCTCACGTAGAGATGAAAACTTGATTGCTTCGTCACAGTTTGCGTTGTATCTCTTCGCTTTTATCACCTGCGCACTCCTTCCTTGTGCGTAACTCTTTCCTTATCTAACTCTACCAAGAATAGACTTCTAGACTAAGGAAAGATCTAATCCTAATCTGGTTTTTAAATGGACAATCCTTTATTAACAGGACTTGTACCATAAATAAACTACTTAATTAATTCCTAATTATTACAAGGAATATTTGTTTACCAGAAATAGGTTGCCACGAAATCACACATTGATCTCCACAATATTCTATTCTGATCGCTTGATTCTCCTCCATAATTTTCTCCATAAACAGTGGCTAAATACTGTCCAGAAACCTGAATTTTGATGGTGTTAGAACACCACTTCACTAGTTCACACAATATGCCACAACTGAGTCCAACGCTCCTGGACTTTACAATCTCCCCCTTGGCATATTTGTGAATTCATCAGCACTGGATTTCGACCTACCAACTCCCCCTGAATTCAACACCACTAAAACTACCAAGAATTCAGACATGACATGTCATACAGGTTTACTAAATGCAATAATAAAATTCAGCAACCAAACATAAAAAATAAGTCCATCCAGTTTTCTCCCCCTGGATTCATTAATGTGCCAAAATTTTTTTCTGTTTACTCCTCAGCAGTTGCATCATCATCACCATCATTAGCCTCATCATCAGTAACATCAGCATCATCAGTATCATCATCATCACCATCAGTATCATCCTAAGCTGCTGCAGCCAACAAAACTCCACGCTCAGTATCCAAGGCAGCCAACTCCCCCTGAAGCTTTGCCACAATAGCCTGATGTCGTTCAATCAGTTCCTGGCACACTCCAGCTCGGGCCTCAATAGCTTTCAACCTCGCCGTACCAGCATCCGAGCAAATCACTTCCGAAGGAATCCAAGGCAGGTTCATGATAATTCGACCACTCAGCGTCCTGAGTGTCGGTTAAGGCTTGAGTAGGGATCCACTCATCAGAGTCCCTTATAGCTGCTCCCCCTTTTTACAGCACCGTGGTGATCACACACGGATGTACCAAAGCTTCCTTCCTGGTCTTGTGAGCACAGTCAATGATATCATTAAAAATCAATCTACCCATATTTACCTTTTGACGCGCTCCCAAACTGTATAGTAGTGTAGCCATCTCTTTGGTGACACTTGTGATATTTACCGAGGGAATCCAATTATGCACGACGACCACATACAAACAGTAATACCTGGACGTGAGGTTAGATGCAGTTATCTGCTGTCGACCAGTCATAGGCCATGAGCTCTCCACTCCACCAGTAAGCTCTACAGCCACCTCATCATAATTCTCTGGCATCTGATGTTGGAACACTGGTTGGCTATACCTTGACGTGCTACGCTTCAGACACTTGTTCACCGCCTCTGGTGAAAAATCAACAATCTCTCCACGCACATAAATCCTATGAAACCAGGGTGATTCTTCATCTTCACACTCAGCTTTCAGATTCGAATAGAACTCCAGCACAAGTTGCTTGTTATAGTCACAGAAATAGGTAGCCACCTTAAACACCTTGAGATGGTGCAAATAGTCTATGAATCCACATTCCTTATATTTCACAGCATCAGCTGGCCTTTCCGCCAATATCTTCCTGTCACAGATAAACTCCCACTTTTCTTGACTTGCATCATCAAAGAATTCAGGGCTAATGGCTTCACTCGCTTCAGGTGCAGGTTGTGCACTAGACTCAATTGTCTCAGCTTGTCTTTGTTGTCTGTCAGCAAGTAGCCTCTTCAGCTTCTTCCCAATCGGTTCATCGCTGTCCTCACCTGCTTCCATAGTCTTATCCCTGCATCGCTTAGAGTTTCGCACACCCTTGGAAGATGAGGCCACACTGCCCTAGCCTTCTTTGAACTCTAAGTAATAGGAGTTCTCACAGACTCTGGTGGTGTTTCAACACCCATCTTTCTGCACTTTCTCTTTGCCCCACGTGTCTTTCTGGTCTCGAGTGGTATTTCAACACCAACATCAGTACCTTCTAAAATGCCTTCACCACTGGCTATCTCAGTCAACTCTGCCAAGTTTTCCAGGTCATACCCCTCAGGATTTGACTCCCTATCAGCAAAGTTCACATCCCGTGCTTGATTCACAGGTACCTGGTCATCAACATTGGAGGTCACATCTGGTGTTTGAATGCCAGAAACAGTCACATCATCACACTCTGGGTTTTCCACAGCTCTATCCTCATCTTCTCCATTTTCAGAAACTGGCTCCATTAACTCTGACACAGTCTCACACATCACAGATGCACTCTCAGGTTCCTTCAACATAGACACTGTTTCAACTTCAACATCTCCCCCTGCATATGCTGTCTCCTCATCACTGTCACTGATTTCCACCACCGGAATGGGCAATTGTCTTAGATATTCTTGAAGCACGAACAGAGGACCATTAAAGCGCTCCAACTCCATGCCTTTTGCTTTGGTAAAATCAGTGGACTTAACCCTTTGACCCAGGGATGCACCACAGCATCATCCCTCATACTCCTAATGACTGGCCTGTGCAATGAGGCTATCCTCGTATAGATTGTAAAATACGTATCTTCTTCTTCCCCCCACTCTGTATTGTTCACCGAAATCAACTCCAAGTAAGGTAGCATGAAAATCACTGATCTTATCAATTTTCCCAATACTACCAGTTAATAGTTGCTCTAAATCAAATCCATTAACTTTTCCATGCAAGCTCTTAAACTTCCTAAGATCAACATAATCTTGGTTCTGGACCTTCCATTCAAGAAACTCAAGAACCGAGCAAAAATAAACTCCATCAACAACAAAGGAATGATCAAACCTGACCTTCGGTCGTCGACGATTAACTCTGTCCCACTTTGTCAACCTCTGTTCTCGAACTCCACCGCACTCATTCAAGTCCACATCTGAGTCAAGTTCTTCAAATCGTGAATTTTCTGGAACGCTCACACTTGAGAAACCTCCAAACCATTTCTTGAAGGTGAAGTTCACCATTGTCGATGGGTTTTGTGTGGGCTATGTAGTTTGTGGGATTTTGAAGATTTTAGGTCGCCGGACAAGCAATTTCGCGAGCTCTGTTCTAGGAAGATGAACAGTTGGGAAGAAATTGAATTTGTGTGGGAATCGAACACTTGTCTCTTTCAAGGTCTTTTTAGCAAACAAAAACCCCACATCTTCTTCCTACTGGGCTCTGACCGATCACGCGCACAGCCAAGCCCAACATCACAAATTTCTGGCCCATGTTCAGCCCTTCCGATCTACTTCCGCACTAAGTCAACCGTCCAGTAACTTTATCCCATAGTGTTTAAACACAATCACTTTATCCTGTGGTGTTTAAATACCACTTCACCAAATTTTTTGGAATTTTCTGTTTTTCTATTTTATTTTTTTATTCGACTGTATTTAAAGGAAAACAGTAAATAATACAACAGAATAGACAGATCTAGGTACCTTACATTCGACACACTCCCAAGTGCTGTCTGAGGCCTTCAAAGGTCTCACCATCCAGTGGCTTCGTAAAGATATCAGCAAGTTGTTCTGATGTTGGAACATGATGAACTGTGACTTCTCCTTTTTCGACCAAATCCCTAATAAAATGATGTCGGATATCGATGTGCTTTGTCCTAGAGTGTTGCACAGGATTCTTGGAGATATCAATGGCGCTTTTATTATCACATAAGACTGTCAAACTCACATCATTGAATCCATAGTCTCTCATCATCTACTTCATCCATAGTAACTGCACACAACAACTCCATGCAGCTAAATATTCTGCCTCAGCCGTAGACAATGATATAGAGTTCTGCTTTTTACTATACTAGCTGACCAAATTTGAACCAGCAAAGAAGCATCCACCAGTGGTACTCTTACGATCATCAGCATTCCCGGCCCAGTCAGAGTCACTGAAACCTACCAACTGCGAATCCTTTTTCCTAGAAAACCACACTCCATACTCCAATGTTCCACTAATATATCGAATAATTCTCTTCACAGCTGACATATGTGACTCCTTTGGATTAGCCTGGTAGCGAGCACAAATACCAACACTCAAACAGATGTCTGGTCTACTTGCAGTTAAATATAACAGGCTGCCAATCATACTCCTGTATAATATTTGGTCAACACTTTGACCCTGATCATCTTGTGTGAGTTTATCAGTGGTAGCCATTGGAGTGCGCACTGCTTTTGCACTTACAAGTCCAAATCTCTTGATCAAGTTCTCAGTATATTTCTGTTGGCTAATGAAAAGACCATTCTTCTCCTGAGTAACCTGCAACCCTAGAAAATATGACAATTTTCCTACCATACTCATTTTGAACTCCTTAGTCATTAAGTCAACAAAGTCCTTCACCAATGCTGAAGAGGTGGAGCCAAAAACAATATCATCAACGTAAATCTGTGCGATTAGAAGATTTGTCCCCTTATGCAACACAAACAGTGTACGATCCACTCCCACTCGACGATATCCCTTCTGAATCAGAAAGGTTGTCAGTCGCTCATACCATGCACGGGGTGCCTTTATTCAACCGATAGACATGGTCAGGAAAATGTGGGTCTTCAAACCCCTTAGGCTGCTCCACGTAAACTTCCTCCTTTACTAGACCATTCAGAAATGCACTCTTGACATCCATCTGATGAAGAGTAAAGTCCAGAATGCATGATACTACCAACATCAGCCTAATCGACTCCAACCTGGCCACGGGTGCAAAAGTTTCATCGAAATCAACCCCTTCTACTTGAGTGTACCATTGAGCAACGAGTCGCGCTTTATTTCTTGTGATGTTATCATCTACATCAGATTTGTTTTTAAAAATCCACTTAGTTCTGATCACATTAACATCAGCAGGCCGCGGGGTGAGATACCAAACATTGTTTCTTTCAAATTGCTGCAACTCTTCTTGCATTGCCAAAATCCAATACTCATCAAGCATGACTTCTTTGTAGTTTTTGGGCTCAGTGAGGGAGATAAAACATGATAATCCTGCCAATTCTCTGTAATTTACCCGTGGCTTATCTCGTAACTGCATGTATTTGGCTGGACTTTGTTCAGATTCATGTGTTACTGTTTCCGATGTTTCAACACCGGTTGACTGTACTGGTGTTTCAACACCAGTAGGATTCACTGTGTCGAGGATATCACTTTCACCCATAGTATATTCCTCTGAATCAACAACAATCACATTAATCGACTCCATGACTGCTCCAGAGCGTTGGTTTAGAACTCGGAACGCTCGACTAGTAGGAGAATAACCTAAGAATATACCAATATCACTTCTAGATTCGAATTTAGCCAAGGGCTCTCGGTCCTTCAGAATATAGCACTTACTCCCAAAGACATGAAAATACGACACATCTGGTTTCTTCCCTTTCCAGATTTCATATGGTGTCTTCTCAGTAAACGGATGCAAGTATACTCTGTTGATAGTGTAGCATGCTGTGTGTACCGCCTCAGCCCAATATCTAGCATGAATTTTTCTCTCGGCTAGCATTGCTCGTGCCATTTCCTGCAGCGTCCTGTTCTTTCTCTCTACTATACCATTTTGTTGAGGCGTTATGGGGGAAGAGAACTCGTGGTGTATTCCAAGTGTCTCACAAATATCATGAAACTTAGAATTTTCGAATTCTTTTCCATGATCACTCCTGATCCGTGCAATTCTTCCTTGGGTAGTTCCCTTTTCTACATGTAGCATGTGCGCCAAGGTCTTGAAAACTTCAGCGGCCTCTGACTTCTCTTTGAGAAATGATACCCACGTATACCTCGAGAAGTCGTCTACACATACGAAAATATACTTCTTCCCTGCTACACTAGGGGTGTTAACCGGCCCCATTAAGTCCATATGCAGGAGTTCCAAAAGTCTTGACGTTGAAACATCATGTACCGCATGATGTGGTATCTGGATTTTCTTTCCTTCTTTACAAGACCTACAAACAGCCTCCTTGTTGTCACTGATTTCAGGAATCCCTCTAACTGCATTCAGTCTGGAAATGCGTGCTAAGGATTTATAATTTATGTGTCCTAATTTTTTGTGCTACAGAGCACTGACTTCCTTTTTCGAGCTAAAGTAGGTGACATCTTGATCGAGCAAATAACAGTTATCCATTGATCTAGATCCAGTGAATACTCCAGTTCCATGATTTACTACACATTTCTCCTTGTCGAAAAACACCGTAATTTCATTGTCACATATATGGCTAATGCTTAACAGGTTTGCTTTCAGACCTTCCATCAGTAACACATCTTGGAACACCGGAAGCCCTTTGATGACTAACTCACCCTTGCCGATTATTCTACTACGTTTCCCATCACCAAATCTAACATATCCACCAAATCCAGGTTTGAACTTTCGCAGAAATTCAGGAACTCCAGTCATATGCCTTGAACAAGAACTATTGAAATACCAGGAATTTCCTGTATGTGCACCAAAACATACAAAACTTGAAAAATAAACATCTTGAGATTTTCGAATCCATACCTTGCTTTGAGGTCGAGTGATGTTATGCGGCCTTGGATTGGCACGTGTGTTCAGAATTCTAGTTCTGTAGCCTCCAGTGTTGAAACAACGCCCTGTATCATATCCTGGCACAGTGTTGAAACATCGATCTGCTGAGTTAAAGGACAGTGTCCTAAGCAGCTTAAAGCACCTATTTCTCACATGCCCTTGAGCTCCACAGTATCCGCATCGTCTGATCCTTTTGGTGGGGCAATTTCTCTCGATTATTCCTGGAGCTGGTGCACCTTGATCTACCTTGTTGCTCCATGACTTCACCGGTGAAGGTTCTTCATAGCCAATTCCGTACTTGGTCGTCTGACCCATTCTTAGACAATCTTCGAGCTTAGATTTCCCTGTATTGAGACGTCTAATAGCTTGTTCTGCTGCCTCTGCTCGTTGCACCATTCCAGCAAATTCCTTCTTGATTCTTTCAAGTTCGCTGATTTCCTTTTCTTTTTCAAGTTCCTTCATTTTAGCATTTTCACTCAATTTCTTGTTCTCGGACTTGAGCTCTTTGTTTTCATCCGCCACTTTTAACCACATCTTGTACATTTCCATGCTTTCCTTGCAAATGTCATTATTACTAATGCTCCTAGTCTCTTCATCTGAGCTACCCATCTCACTTTCATTCAACACACTGACTCCTTCCTCGAAAGATTCTTCTAACTCCACCACTGTCATACCGAAAGCAACATGATTGGTATACTCCTCTCCATCCTTACCATCATCTCCTCCGTCATTATCACTCCAGGTTGCGGTATACGATTTTCCTTATCTTTTAAGCGTATTGGCACACTCAGCTTGTTTGTGCCCGAAACCTTCACATTCTCTACACTGGATTTTCCTGTTCAGGTTTGGATTTGTTGATTTAAACTTTGGTGTTTCAACACCAAATGCTTGGCCAAATCTTGGAGTGGAGTTTGCATTTGGATTCTTGCTTCCACTTGACTTCTCTTGTGGCTTCCTGCCCATCTTCTTCATAAATCTGGAGAAGTTCCTGGTTATGTTTGCAATTTCATCGGACTCTTCATTATCTGTATGATCTTCTGAATTTCCAGAGGTTATGCTTGAAAAAGCCATCTCTTTCTTACCTACTTTTGTTTGCAGCATTTCCATCTCATAAGATTCCAGTGATCCCATAAGTTCATCAAGCGTCATTGTCCCTATCCTTCCATTTTCATTAATCGCTGTGACCTTCATGTTGAAACGTGGAGGTAGTGCTCTCAAAACCTTTCTTACAAGCTTGTGATCTTTGTACTTTTTGCCAAACTGAAAAGCTTTGTTGGCAATATCTCGGACTCGTCCATTGAACTCAGAAATAGTCTCATCTTCGCGCATCTTTAGATCTTCGAATTTTGCCGTGTAATACTGCAACTTTGATTCTATGACGAAGCTTGTCCCCTCATGATAAGTTTGTAACACATCCCACGCATTTTTAGCAGTCTCACAATTTGAAATCATCTTAAACTGATCTTCATCCACTGCCGTAAAAATGGCATTTAATGCCTTTGAGTTGGACACGTGTGCTTTGTGCTCCTCGGTAGAATATTCAGAAAATGGTTTAGCCGTCAATGAGCTTGATCCCTCAGATTCGGCTACTGTAGGTGGAGTGTACTGATTTATGACATTGTTCCAAGCTTGATCATCTAATGCTCCAATGAACACCTTCATGCGTGCCTTCCAATAGGCATAATTTCCTTATTCCAGCAACGGTGGTCGCGTGACCGAGGCCCCCTCCTTTGGTGCCATGGTGAAACCTGATCTCACTCTCCCTATTTAGGGGTCAGCAAGTGCCGTGCTCTGATACCAATTGAATTCCTGTTTCACCTAAATTCTAAACGTTTATACCAAGTTGTTTAACAGTTTGGTGTTGAAACACCAAGATCAGTTTGGTGTTAAAACGCAAAATGAAATACGTAGTGCGCACACAACTTGGTTACGCAGTTCGGTGCAAATACACCTACGTCTGCGGGGCCTTGCCTAGATCAGAAACCATCCACTAGAAAACAGTCTTTAGTACAAGAAGCTTAACTTAAATACTAATCCATTGCTAACCTATTGAGTGGATGTTGTGAGATCCCCTCACTGCCGATCCTACGCCGTTGAATCCCCACGATCAACACGTCTCTCTGGATCTCCTCCTTCTGAGGAATTACGGCTTCCTTGTTTCTGATCTTTACGAACTTGGTCGGTTGATTTGACAAACCTCCAAAACCAGAGACGAACAACTCCAACAACGTATCTCACGTAGAGATGAAAACTTGATTGCTTCATCACAGTTTGCGTTGTATCTCTTCGCTTTTATCACCTACGCACTCCTTCCTTGTGCGTAACTCCTTCCTTGTCTAACTCTACAAATAATAGACTTCTAGACTAAGGAAAGATCTAATCCTAACCTGGTTTTTAAATGGACAATCCTTTATTAACAGGACTTGTACCATAAATAAACTTCTTAATTAATTCCTAACTATTACAAGGAATATTTTTTTACCAGAAATAGGTTGCCACAAAATCACACATTGATGTCCACAATATTCTGTTCTGATCGCATGATTCTCCTCCATAATTTTCTCCATAAACCGTGGCAAATACTTGCTGTCCAGAAACCTGAATTTTGATGGTGTTAGAACACCACTTCACTAGTTCACACAATATGCCACAACTGAGTCCAATGCTCCTGGACTTTACAAGGTTGAAAGGGCATTTTGGTCATTTCTTGTCGGTCAATGGCAGGAAATGGTCAGTCAATGCCGGAATATAGTTTTTAGGGTTATATTTGCATTTAACTAAAATAGTTAGGGCTATATTTTGCACTAAAAATTATCTCAGTATTATATTTACGTTTTTTTCAATTATATAGGGTTATATTTTCATATTTCCCTAGTATTTAATGTGTAGATATTATGATCAATTGAACCAGGCACTACGTAATATTATTTTTAATTCATACAGTATTAATTAATTTTATAGTCACAATGACACATTTTTATGAATATAGAAAAACTTTAAAATTAAATGAAGAAAGAAGTTGTTTCAGATGTTATGTTCTACTCTCATATGTATAATCTTGGATTAATTATTCAAAATTTTTAGTTAAGAAACATTCAAGATTACATATGTTTCTTAAATGTAATTTTTGAGAAAATTCTTCTCGTAAAATACCATATAATAAGGATTTTGTGCTACTGTTTTTAATTGGGGGTATTTTCATAATTATTTTGACTTTCATATTTTGAGAAAATGACACCGTTTTCCTTGGTATTTTATGCACTTTTCTATTTCTCTTCTTCATCTGTTACTCTTCTTGCCTCTGCCCATTTCCTTCAATTCCGACTGCCACTTCTTCATCGGCTTATCCCCATTGTTATCAGCTCATCACGATAATTGCATCACACTTCTATTCCTTTTCTTCATCTGTTCCTCTTTTTGCCTCCGCCCAATTCCTATGATTCCTACAGTTCTGGTTGCCTCTTCTTCATCGGCTCATCGCTGTTGTCATCGGCTCGCACTAGTAGAGATGATGTGTCCATTTTAGGCGCATTATTTAGTAGTATTTAGGATCACTTTTGTGCTCTTTTATTATCGAAAGCTTGTGTTTTACCTTGAAATTCACTTAGGAGAGGTAAAAGCAACTTTGTACTCTTTTACCTCTTTTAAGTGGATTTTGTGTGACAAGGGAAGAACACGGAACCAACGAAGACCGGAAGACATTGAAGACTACACTTTTGAAGACTTTTGGATACTCACTTCGAAGACATGAAGACCGGAGGCCGTTGAAGACCATTTTGGAGCTGTTGAAGACTTGAAGAGTGAGAGGGATGGCTATGAAGAAGACAAAGAAACAATGCAAAACTGTGGCTGCCGTCGCGACCCCGTCGCGACACCGTCGCGACACCATCGCGAGCCGGGGCATCGTCGCGAGTCGCGACGAACACCGTCGCGAGTCGCGACCATCGGGTGGCCAGAAATCAACTTTATTTTCTTTGCACTATAAATACCATCTCTTTCCCTCTTCTTCTCCAAGCTTTCCAGGCGCGTTTTCTCTGGGTTTGGGCGCCATTTTTAGGTTTTTCTTCTTCTTTCTTTTCTTAGCTTTCTCTTAGTTTGATTATGTCTTTTCTTGTTGTTCTAGAGTAGTTCTTGTTCTTGGGAGCAAAGGATTGAAGCTTCCACTATCTATGTAGCAAGAACTCATTTATATCTATCTATTTGGTATTTTTGCTATTGTGCAATTATTGTGCTTTGAATGTTAATTGTTGATTGCATTGATGTTGTTGAGAGCTTGATGATATGAAATGCTTGGATTAATTGCTAGCTAGGGTTTGGGGGATTTGGGTTAATTTCCCCCCTGTTCTTGTTAGCAATGTGAGAGTATGAATTAGAGCTTTCGATTGTGTTAGTGTGTTGACAATGTGCTAGGCGAATGTGATTGATGTCGAACTCTTCGTCATGTTCGTTTGTGTAGCAAACGAGAGAGTCATATGCTCGCGGATGAATGTGCGTTGCACGTTCATCCAATCTCGTGTAATTGCATAAATTGGTTCAATGCCTAGTCACGGTGTAGTGGTCATAGGCATTGCCAAGCTTGTTGGTCCTTCGTGCTAAATGCCACCAATGACACCTTGAGTCGTGGTCGCGACTCGGGAGCCATTGGTGAGGTTTGACGAGAGATGTCGAACTCACTCTCGCAAACTACGAACTAAGAAGGATAGGAGTTCAGTCTCCACGACAAGTAGTTGAAGTATTGAATAGGTGATTTAAACTCATTCCTGAAGCATTTGTTATTTGGCGTTTATGTACTCTTGACGGTGTGTTTCACTGCATGTGTGCCATGAGTGATTTGAGCATAGGGAGTGCTTGTGTGGTTGAATTGCTTAGGTGTAGGAACGTGACGAATTCCGGAGCACCTTTGCATGAAGATCTACGAGCATGAACTTAGAACTCCTTGTGGTGTGTGTGTTGTGGTACTTGCTAGATGGGGTGTGTGAGCGTTGAGTCATGAATGCTATATGATAGAATGTGTGAATGATTCGATGAACTACATTAGATGTGGAAGTGGATATCCGTTGCCCCCAAGGCATTTTATCTTTGTAGTTTAAAACCCTTTTTCTTAGTTTCGTTTGATGATTAGCATAGTCACTTGACGTTGCTAGTTATCTCGTCTTTTTATCTTTGTTAACTTAGGAACCAACCAACCAACCAACCCCCCCCCCTTTACTCGCTTTTATGTGTGTATATATATTTACTCCTAGCCTAGTATATCAACCATTTGTGTGCTTAGACGCTTAGGAAGATCCCTCTTCTCATTGGACGACCCCGATTTGCCACTATCTACCTAGTTGTAGAAAGTAAGCACTGAGGGCTTATAAATTATCTTTTGGCGCGCGGGCGCGACGACCGCCCGCGCCTGTCAAAATGGCGCCGTTGCCGGGGAAGAGGCATTTATTCTTAAGTATTTAGGTGTATTTGGTTGTGTATTAGCTAGTTGTTTTTATTTTCCACTACTTGGTGGTTGTTTTTGTTCGGAGTAGGTATTGCTTGAGTTCTTGGTAATTTATTTTATCGAGAATCCTTGCACTATGATTCCGAACTTTTGAAAAAAATTAAAAAAAAAAATATTTCTTAATGGAGCGTCTCACCTTGAGGGAACTCATGATGAGAAGAGAGGCTCAACAAGCAAGGTTTTGTAGGATGTGTCATTCCGACCACCCTACCGAATCTTGCCATTTGTTGTGGGAACAGCACCATGACCGAGAAAGAACCCTTGGTTTCCAAAACCATGGGTACTATGAAGAGTGCTATCCAGAGGTAGGAGATATTGGTTTTCAAGGGCAAGAAGCTCAGGAATGCTATCCATACCACAACTCTTACAATCCGGAATGGAATGGTAGTCCGGATTTGTGGTATGAGAATGAGCCAGAAAACCAATATTACGAGCAACCTAGTTGGCCATCACCACCCTATACCATACCCCAAAACCAAGCCCAACAAGGAAGTTCAAGTTTGACACGTGAGGATGTCTTAAATACCATAGCAAACTTGAAATCCTTTACTAGTGAAGAGCCGGATACCCAGCTTTCCTCTAGTGTTGAGGCCATTGAGGGGCATGTGAAGAACATATTAGAGGTATTGGCCCGCATGGAAGCTCGTGATTCCGAAAACACACCATCCCAACTTGAACTCGATGATTTGGTGAGTAGAGTCACCAATAAAAATGATTTTGAGTTTGAAAGGGATGATGAGTTGGTTGTAGAGGATAGAAAAATGGAGGAAGAGGTGATAGTGCTACATTATCCATTAGCATTGTCACCCCTTCTCCCACCTAGTGAACCAACTCTAATATTTTCGGAAGTTTTGAGGGAAACGAGAGAGGAGCCAAAAGATTATCCTAAGCTCCCTAACCACTTAATTCCCTTTGAACCATCTCCACCTCCACAAGACTTTCCTCTTGAAGGTTTTGTGCCCCCACCTCTCTTATTTTGGATGCTCATGGTGAAGAGCTTCAAGCCTTCACCATACGGATAACATTAGGGTCGTGCCGACGACCTTAAAAATACGGAGCTTCGTCGTGCCGACGACATTAAATAAATTCGGCATTAGGAGTCATAAGGTTGCGGTTGTCACACGGATGGATCGGGTAGCTCATTATCTATAGACCTCTTGGGATTGGGTAGCCTAGTGGGTTAGGAAACGGAGTATGGTTATGAAATTCTTGATCTCTTTATACTTCGTTTTTGGTTGATATATTGGCATTAGGTGAAGCATGTGTTTAAAACTTCCTCTATGGTTTTAGCTTCATTTTGTGTCATTGGATTCTGGGAATATCAATTCCGGGCTTTGAAATATTTTATGGGTAGTGAATTGATAAGTGGTAGGTTTGGTTAGATTTAGGATTGGGGATGTGTGTGTGAAAAAAAAAAAATTTCTCATGTGAGCTTTTATTTTGGGATTTTTTGAGATTGAGAGTTTTTGTGAGGCTTTGATTGGGGGATTAGTTTAGGTTTTGGGATATATCATTTACTCCGCATGCTTGAATCTTTTCTTACTCGAGGGCGAGTAAGGTTTAAGTGTGGGGAGGTTTGATATGTCCATTTTGTGTGGTTATTTTGGGGGTTTTAGGAGGTGGATATGCCATTTCCTCCGTATGCTTAAATCTTTTCTTACTCGAGGGCGAGTAAGGTTTAAGTGTGGGGAGGTTTGATGTGTCCATTTTAGGCGCATTATTTAGTAGTATTTAGGATCACTTTTGTGCTCTTTTATTATCGAAAGCTTGTGTTTTACCTTGAAATTCACTTAGGAGAGGTAAAAGCAACTTTGTACTCTTTTACCTCTTTTAAGTGGATTTTGTGTGACAAGGGAAGAACACGGAACCAACGAAGACCGGAAGACATTGAAGACTACACTTTTGAAGACTTTTGGATACTCACTTCGAAGACATGAAGACCGGAGGCCGTTGAAGACCATTTTGGAGCTGTTGAAGACTTGAAGAGTGAGAGGGATGGCTATGAAGAAGACAAAGAAACAATGCAAAACTGTGGCTGCCGTCGCGACCCCGTCGCGACACCGTCGCGACACCATCGCGAGCCGGGGCATCGTCGCGAGTCGCGACGAACACCGTCGCGAGTCGCGACCATCGGGTGGCCAGAAATCAACTTTATTTTCTTTGCACTATAAATACCATCTCTTTCCCTCTTCTTCTCCAAGCTTTCCAGGCGCGTTTTCTCTGGGTTTGGGCGCCATTTTTAGGTTTTTCTTCTTCTTTCTTTTCTTAGCTTTCTCTTAGTTTGATTATGTCTTTTCTTGTTGTTCTAGAGTAGTTCTTGTTCTTGGGAGCAAAGGATTGAAGCTTCCACTATCTATGTAGCAAGAACTCATTTATATCTATCTATTTGGTATTTTTGCTATTGTGCAATTATTGTGCTTTGAATGTTAATTGTTGATTGCATTGATGTTGTTGAGAGCTTGATGATATGAAATGCTTGGATTAATTGCTAGCTAGGGTTTGGGGGATTTGGGTTAATTTCCCCCCTGTTCTTGTTAGCAATGTGAGAGTATGAATTAGAGCTTTCGATTGTGTTAGTGTGTTGACAATGTGCTAGGCGAATGTGATTGATGTCGAACTCTTCGTCATGTTCGTTTGTGTAGCAAACGAGAGAGTCATATGCTCGCGGATGAATGTGCGTTGCACGTTCATCCAATCTCGTGTAATTGCATGAATTGGTTCAATGCCTAGTCACGGTGTAGTGGTCATAGGCATTGCCAAGCTTGTTGGTCCTTCGTGCTAAATGCCACCAATGACACCTTGAGTCGTGGTCGCGACTCGGGAGCCATTGGTGAGGTTTGACGAGAGATGTCGAACTCACTCTCGCAAACTACGAACTAAGAAGGATAGGAGTTCAGTCTCCACGACAAGTAGTTGAAGTATTGAATAGGTGATTTAAACTCATTCCTGAAGCATTTGTTATTTGGCGTTTATGTACTCTTGACGGTGTGTTTCACTGCATGTGTGCCATGAGTGATTTGAGCATAGGGAGTGCTTGTGTGGTTGAATTGCTTAGGTGTAGGAACGTGACGAATTCCGGAGCACCTTTGCATGAAGATCTACGAGCATGAACTTAGAACTCCTTGTGGTGTGTGTGTTGTGGTACTTGCTAGATGGGGTGTGTGAGCGTTGAGTCATGAATGCTATATGATAGAATGTGTGAATGATTCGATGAACTACATTAGATGTGGAAGTGGATATCCGTTGCCCCCAAGGCATTTTATCTTTGTAGTTTAAAACCCTTTTTCTTAGTTTCGTTTGATGATTAGCATAGTCACTTGACGTTGCTAGTTATCTCGTCTTTTTATCTTTGTTAACTTAGGAACCAACCAACCAACCAACCCCCCCCCTTTACTCGCTTTTATGTGTGTATATATATTTACTCCTAGCCTAGTATATCAACCATTTGTGTGCTTAGACGCTTAGGAAGATCCCTCTTCTCATTGGACGACCCCGATTTGCCACTATCTACCTAGTTGTAGAAAGTAAGCACTGAGGGCTTATAAATTATCTTTTGGCGCGCGGGCGCGACGACCGCCCGCGCCTGTCAAGAGACCAACCCATTAAAAGCAGCGATAGAAGGTGATTATAAAAAAATGATGCGGAACTGCCTTATTCCAAAGGTTCCAAACTCGGAATCTCTGATCTTCCCTAGAAAATAAGATTCAAAGGCATCTTTTGTTCAATTAAAGGCGGTTTTGTAATAATCGCATTTAATTAGGGCTAATAAAAGGCGGTTAACCATAAAACCGCCTTTAATCAACCCTAATTAAAGAAAGTTGTGCCTAACCACCTTTGATTGCGGCCTGTTCCGAGTTCAAAAATAGGGGACGAGTGGGTTCCAAGTCTGGAACGCCATGTTAATATCAATAGTGAAGAGACCGTAGCTCTTCCGCGTTCGTAAGGTTAATTCTGATATACCTTCCGAACTCGGAACAACTTTTTCCAATTTAATATTATTTTTAATGTGGGTTCGGGACTCGGAACCCACTTTATATAATAAAAAAATGAGCTCATTTCTTCAATTCAGCACAAACAATCAAATTTGAAGGGTTTTCTCCCCCATCCTAGTCCATTGAAGAGGATTACATTCATTGGAGAAGGTTAGTTGTCTAAAATTTTATCTTACATAATTCTTATTGGTTTGACATATATATATATATATAATTTAAAATCTTGAATTAGGGTTTGTAGTTAGGTTAACTACTTTTTAGGGGGCTATGATAATTGTTGTGAGCATGCTAATGGGTTGCATTTTAATTAACTTATAGGATAATGGAACGGGATGAACTCATTGGTAATGATCTTAGGAAATCAATTGATTACTTGTCGTTGATTGAAACATTTCTTATGGTAGCATTTGATGATGCCTCTAAGAATGGTGTTGTGCGAGCCCGATGCCCGTGTAAAGATTGTAGAAAGGATGTGTATTTAGTGAGGAAGAAGTTGCGAGGACATTTAATAAGAGGAGGTTTCAAACTTCGTACACTCGTTGGGTATGTCATGGGGAAGTTAGAGAATTGGCGCGGACGATTGATTTGAGTGACACGAATGTGGAAGATGAATTAGATGGGAATTTGACAAAATGGTAGAAGATATTGCTGGAGAGTTCCACGGTAAACCCGAGGCATTACAAGCTTTAATTGATGACAAAGATACGCCATTGTATCTCGGTTCAAAACATTCGGTACTTAGTGCGATTCTGAGGATAATGAATTTGAAGGCTAAATTTGGGTGGACCAATAAGTCGATGACAGAAACTCTAGAATTGCTTAGGGATTTGCTCCCGGAAGGTAAAATGATGCAGGATAGGTTGTACGCCGCGAAAAAAGTTCTTTGCCCAATGGGATTGGAATTGAAAAAAAATACATGCTTGCCATAATCATTGTATGTTGTACCGGCGGAAAGAAGATGAAAATCTAGAAACATGCCGGGTATGTCGTGAGTCTCGGTACAAATTGAAAGGGGGGGGGGCAATTGCGGTGGGTGCGGAAGTGGTAACTAAAATAAAGAAAAAATACTAGCAAAAGTGATGTGGTATCTCCCAATCGTTCCTAGATTGCAGAAATTGTTTGCATGTAAGGAAGATGCAAAATTTTTGCGATGGCATGTAGAGAGGGATCGACCAGTGGATGATGTGATTAGACATACATCAGATGGTGAGCAAAGAAAAAAAATTGATGCTCTTTACCCCGAGTTTGGAAATGAACCCCGATATTTGAGGTCCGGCCTATGCACTGATGGAATGAATCCATTTGGTGATATGAGTAGTACACACAATTCTTGGCATGTTATGTTGCTTATCTACAATCGTCCGTCATGGTTGACAATGAAACGTAAGTGCGTGTTGTTATCTGTGATGATTTTCGGTCTTAAGAAACCGGGTAACGACATAGAAGTGTATCTTGCTCCTCTTGTTGAGAATTTTTTGATGTTATTTGAGAAAGGGGTGTGGACATATGAAGGAAGTGTTGAAGATTATTTTACATTGAAAGCGATGTTATTTTGTACTATCAATGATTTTCCCACCTTTGGTAATTTGTTTGGTAACTCAGTGAAAAACCACTTTGCATGCCCCGTGTGTGAGAAGGACACTGATCACCATTAATTGAAGTATAGTTGTAAAACTATATATTAAGGTCATTGTACGTTTCTTCCGGTGGATTATCAATGACGCTTGGTAAAAAAATGGCTCAATGGGGAAGTAGAGGCTAGAGAAGCTTCGGTTGTACAAACAGGCAGGCACGTAGATATTTGAAACAACGAAGAATTTGCCCAATAACTTTAGGAAGAAGAAATGTAAAGTGCCCGTGGATGGGAGTTGGAAAAATGCTTCATTTTCTTTAGATTACCTTATTGGAAGCATTTGGATGTTAGACATTGTCTAGATGTTATGCATATTGAGAAGAATGTCTATGATTATTTGGTCGGGACCTTGTTGAATATCCCGGGAAATCGAAGGACGAACTTAAGGCTAGGTTTGATTTGGTTGAGATGGGAATTAAGAAGAACCTAGGCCCTGTCAGTCCGGTGAAAATTATTTCTTGCTCTCTGCTTGTTATTCTATGTCTTAAATGGAGAAAAAAAATCTTTCCGTGAGACCCTGAAAGGTAAGGTCTAAGCCGCCTATTCTTCGAAACATCAGTACTTGTGTGTCAGTTGAGGAGTTGAAGCTTGTGAGGTTGAAGTCTCATGATTGTCACAATCTAAAGCAAGAATTTAATGTCATTGCGATTTGATCGTCAATGTCATCCCATGTAAGAATATGCATTACGAAGCTTTGTCTATTTTTTAAGTCCATTTGTAGCAAAAACAATTAGTGTGTCGAAGTTGGACCGTTTGCAGTCAATTATTGTTGAAGTTTTTTCGGATGGAAATGTATTTTCCACCATCATTCTTTGACATTATGGTCCACTTGTGTGCTCATCTAGTCCGGGAGATAAAGCTTTGTGGTCCTGTATTTCTTAGGTGGATGTACCCGTTTGAAAGGTACATGAAAATATTCAAACATTTTCTGAAGAATCGTTACAGGCCTGATATGTGGCAGAGGAGGTCAACGAGTTTTGTACCGATTATTTGAAGGAGGTTGATTCGGTTGGGGTCCTAACTAATAGGCATGAGGGACGGTTGGAAGGTCATGGGACTAGGCAGGGGGAACTATTAAGCCTTAGTGCAGAAGATTTGAGTACCGCCCATCTTTATGTTCTTCACAACCATGAAGATGTTGTCATATACATAGAGATTCACATGGATGCATTAGAGTTGCAAACCCTAATTTAATGAAGCCCAGGTCTTGGAATTACATAGGGGTATTTTTTTGTCATGATTGCGTGAACACGTAGCCATGGGAGACCATCCTATGACAGTGAAATGGTTGTCTCGTAGACCACTTGGTATTGTTCTATCTTACGGAGGATATGATGTTAATGGTTTTACGTTCGCAACAAAATCTGTGGATGAAAAGAGTGTGTCTCAGAACAGTGGAGTCTCCCTAGTTTCTGAAGCTTTGCATCTCGGTAGTGGAAGTTATAATAATTCAATGTACGCTCATCAGTGTTTTTTTAGCACAATTTCGAATATCTAGGAGCTAGAAGCTTTTAGCACAATTTCAAATTTTCGAATAATAATCCAATGTACGCCTATCACCGATATCGTGAGAATTATTGTCTGGAGGCATTTTGTTTCACAGATATTAAATCAATTTTGTTTTGATCAAATTACGAGAGAGGCACTCTATTTTATCCAGTCACGTTAGATTTCCTTTTTTACTTAGCTACATGGCTGAATCATATACTTACCACATATGCCTGAACGTCAAAGATTCATCAACTAAGTGGTAGTCACCATTGGATTTCAGCTTATTTTGACTCCAGTTCATGTGAAATCTTGCTTTTTTAAAATTATATATATATGGTGCATAAAAGGTGTGAGTTCATTCTCTAAAATGGTAACCGTACGTAGATTAGAGAAATATGATCCACTTTATTAGCTTACAAGTTTCTACTCCCTCCATCCCAGATTAAATTGAACAATATCAAATATTCAATCAAACTAAGAAAACTTTGACTACATATTTGAATAACTATATAAACAATAATATTATTATATGTGATATTGCTGAATTCATCATAATAAATAATTTCTAAAAAGTAAGTTTTTATTTACTGATATTATATGTAGTAAAATATATTAATGATCAAATATATATATTAAAGACTGTAAAAAAAATTCAGTGCAATTTAATTTGAAACATGGAGTACTTCTTTTCTTAGTGTGAAGTAGTCAGGTAAAACAAATCTCTGACACTAGGCCTGTCAAATGGGTCGGGTGATCCCGTTGGATAATTGTTACTCATATATTATTTTTATTTATTGAATAATAACTCATTGAAATAATGGATATAATTGGGTTGTAGTTATTGGGTTAGTTGGGTTGGATAATGGATTATCCGTTGGATAATTTTGGGTGGGTCGAGTTGGGTTGGGTAACGGGTGACCCGTGAATAATTTCATATCATAAGATAACAAAATTTTCACAAGTTTGATTACGAATTATTTAATTTTTCCCTAACACATATAATCATTTTAGAAACGATCAAATTCTCGATTCATCATATTTATCATTTCGGTTCATGTCTTAATCAATTTTAATTTGAACCAATTAAAAATTGATAAAAGATCTTGACGAAAGAAGTAGAAGTAGTATTTAAGAAACTTTTACTAAATTTGAAAAATCTCCTCCATGAAATATGAAGATTTTTAAAAATATTTTGTTTTATTGAACATAAGAAAATAATAAATAAAATCCCCACATTTAGCCACTCGAATAAATATTTCCTCTTTTGTAGTTATGTACACGATTCAGTCTATGTCAAAAAATGATTAGAGTTAATCGTAATTTTTCACTCCAAGTAAAATGTTACGTGACTTATCCATTTAAAGTTTAAATGGTTGAAAACATCAATTATCCATTAAGTATATACTGAATTATCCATTGAGTATATACTAATTATCCATTGGGACTATACTAATTATCCATTGGGTCGAACTAAATGACCCATTGGGTATAGGTCATTTATTTGGGTGAAACGTGAATTACCCATCAAGTCCGTGTTCTTTTTCAGTTCTCAGTTTTCACTTCTCACTTCCCAGTCTGCATTTTGTTTCATCAGTCCGCGTTTTATTCATCAATCGGTATGCGTTTTGTTCATATTCGAGTTCATAACATTATATTATATTATATTTAATAAAAATAAAAAATATATAATGTGTTGGCTTTGTAAACTCGACGAAACTAACGAACAATATTACTTGGGATCGAGATCGAGCTCAAATGTTGTACGAACTCGAATATTGTACGAACTCGAATACTGTACGAGATTGAGCTCGAATACTGTACAAACTCGAATACTATACTCGAATACTGTACAAACTCGAATATTGTACGAGATTGAACTCGAATACTGTACGAGATTGAGCTCGAATATTGTATGAACTCAAATACTGTACGAGATTGAACTCGAATACTGTATGAACTCGAATACTGTACGAGATTGAGCTCGAATACTGTACGAGATTGAACTCAAATACTGTACGAGATTGAACTCGAATATTGTACGAACTCGAATACTGTACGAGATTGAGTGCAAATTTTGTACGAACTCGAATAGTGTACGAGATTGAGTTCGAATACTTTACGTGATCGAATACTGTACGAACTCGAATATTGTATGAGATTGAGCTTGAATAATTTGTGAATTATAATTTGTATAATTATAGTGAATATTTATGTTAAATATTACACATGCATTTAATTGGGTAATTTTGGATATTTATTGGGTATTTGTTACGTTCTCATTGAGTTAACATAATATGTGACTTATGGAGATCAAAAATTTTCATTAACACAATTATTCTCATCCCGCCCAATCCCAAAAACTAATGAGTATTTAATACCCGATCTCATTGGATAATGACAACTTGTAACCCAAATCAGAAGAAAATATTGAATGATAACTTATTGAGTTAATTATATAATGACTTATTGGATAATGATTTATTGGATAATATATTTTAACCCATTGGTTCATATGAATATCTAATGGGTTATTTAATGGGTTATCCATTTAATGACCCAACCCATTTATGATCCAACCCATTATGACCCATTAATAAATGAGTTAATTGGATAAAAACCCATTGAATTTGGATAATGAATTTATCCAATCAACCCATTTGACTGGTCTACTTAACGTTTCCTAATCCGCGTGCCGATGAATCCCATTAAATTGCCGATCGAAGGCATCGCGAAAATAGACATTTTTTGTGTGGAAGGCATCGCGAAGATAGACATTTTTCTGGAAGGCGACCCCAGTTCAGCTACGAAGAATACATGGTCTCTTTACATTAATCTACAATATAGTTTAAGACTAACTAATCGTTCTTATATAATTGATGTAACTAATGGAATAATTTGAGAGTCGTCCCTTAAAACACAATATTTTCATAAGCAATGAAAAGATCGGGTTTAAAGTGCAAATGATGATTAAATGAAGATAAAATTTTCTGGTGGTATGAATCGGGTTATAAACTTTATAACTGCCACATGTTGCATAATAAAATTTTAATATTCCAACTAAGATCTTTTACCTAAGACATTTTACCTTTTATTATTTTAATTAAACCCCATCTTTTCAAAACTTTCCCAAGACATTGTTTTATTTAAAATGATGAGTCAATCTCTTGAAAGACGGTATTTCCATAAGTTATGGAAAGACCAAGGTTTAAAGTGCAAACTAGAAGAAATGAAGATAAAAATTTTGGGTTGCATGAATCGGGTTATAAACTTTATAACTAATATATGTTGTATAATAAATTTTTAATATTACAACTAAGACCTTTGACCTTTAATTATTCTAATTAAATCTCGTCTTTCCATAAGCCTGTGGAAAGATGGTCTTTCCCAAACTTTGCTTAAAAAAATCAGAAAAACTTAATAAATAAAATTAGAGTATTTATGAAAAATAAAATAAATTGAATACTACCGGAGAAAATGAACACAACCAATAAGATTAAAACATGTGTTACTTTCTTATTACGAACCCAACACAATCCCTGAAAGTTGACATCTATCCCCATCCATCAGATAACAATATTGAAACCAACAAACCATACAATTGATGTAATTCACAAACTTCTTGGAAAATTTATATGGAACTCTAAGATAAATTCTGCACAAAGAAAAAGAGTTTGGAAATCCTTTCCAAAAATATGTTATCCAATTGATGAAAATGGTTTAGGTTTTCAAAATCTTAACACATTAACCAAAAGTTTCTCCATTAAATTATGGTGGAAGCTTCAACATGGTAATTCTCTATGGTTACAATTTATGTGGACTATTCCAGACAAACATAAAACTTCCATAACTTTGTTGAGAATTAAAGGAATTCAGGATATAGCAATAATTAACTCACAAATACAAATAGGGAAATAAGATGTCTCTTTTTGGAATTCTAGTTGGACATCTTATGGTCCACTATATAGTTTTTGGGACAGCAACCTAGAAACCCCTTCCTCAAATTTAACAGTGGCTGAATTCTAAGCCAACAAACATTTCTTCCTAAATCCTCTAAGAAATCACTTAACGGAACCAATCATTGCTGAACTTGAAAAAGATCATACAACATTTCCAGATTATGAAGACATTATGATATGGAAACCAACTGAAAATGGAAAGTTCACACTGAAAAGTGCCTATGAACTTTTCAAAAGTAAAAGAACAGTGGTTCCATCATTCAATCATGTATGGTCTTCTCTGATGCCTAGGAAAATAAGTTTTATGAACTGGAAAATGCTCAATAGACACTTACCCCTACCTGATGTGTTGGAAGATTTTTCCTTTAATCTACCCTCAATTTGTTATTTATGTTTGCAGGATGGAGAAAACATTCATCATAGTTTCGATTCTTGCAAAGAAATAAAGAAACTATGGTCCTGGATTGATATTATCTTCGATATTCAGACAAGACATACTCCATACCTATGGGATAGATATTTATATTACTGGAACTTGAAAGCGAAGCTTAGATAACACAACCAACTTATTAGGATCATCCCCTACTTAGTAGTATGGTTCATATGGTGCTTTAGGAAAAAATACTATCATGATAATGTAAAGCCTGACATTATCATTATGTTCAGGAAAACTTTACATCTCTTCAATGATATTATGTTGGCTTTTCACCTTAGTTACAAATGGGATATATCTAAGGCTATACCCAGGTTACTAATAGGCAGTCCACATAAGGAAATAAGATTTATAACAGTAACCTGGAAAGCACCACCATCAGCATTTTACAAGTTAAATGCAGATGGTTCTTGGCTGGACTTTAGTAAAGCAGGCACTGGGGAAATCATCAGAGACTATAAAGGGAACATGATAATTGCTGAAGCTTAACAAATACAAAGCCCATCACCCTTTCATGCTGAAGCAAGTGCAATCAGAAAGGCCTACAAATGGCAATCAATCTGGGAATCGTCCCTTTACAGATTGAAAGTGATAATAAATTGCTGCAAGTCTTGAAGAAACAACAGAAGCCTCCATGGAGAACCATTCAAGAAATTAGGAAAATCTAGGAGCTTCAAAAAAACATAGAAGTCACATTACATATTATCTACAGGGAAGTTAATAGAGCAGCAGATCTGCTTGCGAAAATGGGAAGCTCAAATCAGGTACACACTTGCACCCTTTTTGTAGACTTACCAAAGGATTTGAAAGCTATGATTAGAGCTGATCAAAAATCTTTACCATCCTTCAGAAGACTCTAATCATTTGGGCAGATATCTTATACATCAGAAATGTTTAAACTGCTTCAGATTTGTTTTTGTTCGTGATGTGATCACATACATTGTGTTTTCTGAGCCTAGCTTTGCTATGTGTTTTAGTAGAACTTGTTACTGCTGGCCTTTATTTTATTTTGACAGGAACAGCTGGGATGGACACCATCACATTTGAATCTGATCATGGAGTTCAAGCAAGGAGTTGTTGTCTCAGATAATCAGCTGACCAAAAGGAACAATAGAGATTTAAATGATATGGTTGTGAAGATGCATGGAACTTCTATAACAAGAGGCTATGGATCTGTGGAAAAATGGAGGATCTTTATAACTTCAATCAGGTAGAAAAGATAGTAATTCTCTTCTGGGGAAGAGAGTTGCAAGGGGCTACTATGGGAGGTCACCTCTTCTTGTCAACACTGGACCTCTCCTTGTCAACACTGGGGTGTGGAGGCAAGAAAGTGAAAGACCATAGTAGACCTCGACTTGGATTTAGGGCCATATTCTTCATTGAGATAGGGGTTCAAGATGAAGGATATGGGTTCGAGATGATGAATATGGGGAACAACTTTATGTAATTAGTTTCTACGCTAGCTTCCACGTTATTCTCTCTAGTTGAACTTTTAGAACTCTCATTCTACCATTATTCTTTAAAGGTTTGGGGAACCTAATATATACCCTCCCACCTAGCTGAGTTTAAAGAAAAGAAGAAAAAACACAAACCCTGAAAGGAGGGCTAAAATTTAGACTCAGTCGGATGCTACTGTAGTATCATGTGGTTTGTAAAATCATGTAAGACCAAGTTAAATAACTTCCCCAAAGTTTTTGAATGAAAATCAATATTTCCTATATTTTTCACTTAATTTTAATAAAATTTTCTATTTTTTGCATAATCTAATATTTATTACACCATAGTTATTTTTTCATTTAAAGCTAAGAGTTCATTTTTAATCACTTCAAAATATATTATAAAAATTAAATGATTTTTTATAAACAATCAATATAATTGAAACTTAAAATTCGATGCTAATTAGAAACTATAATAAATTATAAATTAAAAACTATCACCATTTAATTATTTTTTAAATTGTAAGATTATTTGAAATTTTTACATATTTAATTAGGACAACATTAAATATAATATAATTAAATGTATAGTTTAATTTACAGCTTGAATATTTTTTTAAAATTATTAAATTATGGAAATTTTGAGCCAATAAATTTAAGTAAATTAAAATTGATTTATTTTTATCAAATATTCTCACTAGACATACTAATGACTTCAATACGAGTCTCGATCAATAGAAAGTCTATTTGAAGAGTTCAACTAAATTTTAGTCACATCTAACGGAGGCTACAAAAGAGCTTTAGATTGAGTTTTGGAATTTAGAGTCTATTTGGGAACTAAAATTTCAGTAAAAATAAAAATAAAATAAAAATAATTACCTAGTGTAAAATGAGTCCGTCCCTTAGAAAGAAAATGTTTCCATAAGTTATTGCCTACCGATTCCATCCTGTATTCGGAAACCCTTCTCTAAGATAATATCCTATTCCAAGAATGATTGGGATTTAGTTTACCCGTTCCAAATCTAAATCGGATTTATAACCCAGTTCATGCAACCCAGAAATTTTATCTTAATTTCTTCTAATTTACACTTTAAACCTTGATCTTTCCATGACTTATGGAAAGACCGTCTTTCAAGAGACGCACTCTAAAATAAAAATACAAATATTAGAAAGGACATAGTAGCGTAAAATATAAACGAGTAACAAGTAACATTTCGACGCCTACCGATTCCATCCTGTATTCGGAAACCCTTCTCTAAGATAATATCCTATTCCAAGAATGATTGGGATTTAGTTTACCCGGTTCCAAATCTAAATCGGATTTCACAGCATATTCTTTTCTATATAAAGCGCGGATGGTTTCGTAAAGATAAAACAATTCTGATCTTTGAGATCGCGTAACGATGAACACGGCCGAGCTAGAGGCTGGCATGGAAAAGCTGAAGGTTTCAGAGTCGGCCATCAAAATCCGGACGATCGAGCTAGAGCAGGGATGGGGCAAGATGAAGCAAGAAGGCATGGCGAAGATGGACAATTTTCTGGAAGGCGACCCGGACTTTAAGTTCAGCCCCGAAGAATACATGGGTCTCTTTACATTAATCTACAACATGTGTACCCAGAAGGCGCCCAACGATTACTCGGAGCAGTTGTATGACCGGTACCGGCAGTCCTTCGAAGACTACATATCATCCGTGGTTGTGCCTCGTCTGCGAGAAAAGCACGGCGAGTTCATGTTGAGAGAGCTGGTCCGGAGATGGTCCAACCATAAGATCAGGGTTAGATGGCTGTCGCGCTTCTTCCATTACCTCGATCGCTTTTTCTTGCCCCGGAAAAAGCTTCCTCTGCTCCGTGAAGCTGGCATCGCTTGTTTCAAAAGCGGGGTGGTTGAAAAGCTGCAACCACTTGTGTATGCAGCTGTTGCATCCCTGATTCACGAGGAGCGCCGAGGCGGGAGAATGGATCGCGCTTTAGTCAAGAATGTGGTGGAGGTTTTCCTTGGAGTTGCAAATGGAGGGATGGATTGCTACGAGAATGGCTTTCAGGACCCCATGATCGAGGATACCGCGGCGTACTACTCTCGCGAAGCTTCCACCTGGATCCTGGAAGATTCCTGCCCGGAGTATATGATCAAGGCTGAGGAGTGCTTGAGGCGGGAAAAGGACAGGGCTTCGCAGTGTTTCCGTTCCACTACCGAAACAAGGTTGCTGGAGACAGTTCAGGACCAGCTGTTGGCTGTCATGTCCTCGCAGCTACTGGAGAAGGAGCATTCCGGGTGCCGCGCTCTACTTCTACACGACAGAGTCGATGATTTATCGAGGATGTACCGCCTCTTTTCCAGATTACCCGATGGCGGGTTGGATCTCCCCGTTCTCATCTTCAAGCAGCATGTTACAGATGCAGGCATGGCTTTGGTGAAGCAAGCGGAAGATGCTGCGAGCACCAAGAAGGCGGAGAAGAAAGATGCGGTGGGTTTGCACGAACAGAACTTCGTGAGGAAGCTGATTGAGCTCCATGACAAGTACCTTGCATATGTCACCACCTGTTTCATGAACCACTCTCTTTTTCACATGGCACTCAAGGAAGCTTTCGAGGTTTTCTGTAACAGAGGGGTTGCTGGTAGCTCGAATGCGGAGCTTGTAGCCGCATTCTGTGACAATATCCTTAAAAAGGGCGGGAGCGAGAAGCTAAGCGATGATGCGATTGAGGAGACGCTAGAAAACGTCGTCAAGCTGCTGGCGTACATCAGTGACAAGGACTTGTTCGCGGAGTTTTACCGGAAGAAGCTGTCGCGCCGTCTGTTGCAGGATAAAACTGGGAACGATGAGCACGAGAGAAGCATTCTGTCCAAGTTCAAACAGCAATACGGCGGTCAGTTCACATCCAAGATGGAGGGCATGCTTACAGACATTACGCTGGCCCGAGAGAACCAGAACAATTTTCAAGAGTATCTGAGTGCTAACCCCAAAGCAAGCCCCGGCATTGATCTCACTGTTACCGTTCTTACATCTGGATTCTGGCCAGCTTCGAAGCCTTCTGAGCTCAACCTCCCAGCTGAGATGGCCAAGTGCGTCAAAGTCTTCTGCGAATTCTACCAAACCAAGACCAATCACAGAAAACTTACTTGGTTGTATGCTCTGGGCACCTGTAACATGAATGCAAGGTTTGATGCTAAGAATATCGAGCTGATCGTGACAACGTACCAGGCCTCTGTTCTGCTGCTCTTCAACGCATGTGACAGATTGAGCTATGAGGAAATAAAGGCCCAGCTCAACTTGTTGGATGACGAGGTGGTGCGGTTGCTCCACTCGCTTTCGTGCGCCAAGTATAAGATCCTCATCAAGCAGCCTGATACGAAGACAATCTCTAAAACCGACGTGTTCGAGTTCAACTCCAAGTTCACCGACAAGATGAGGAGGATCAAGGTCCCTCTTCCCCCGGTGGAGGAGAGGAAGAAGGTGGTGGAAGATGTTGATAAAGACAGGCGATTCATCATCGATGCATCGCTTGTTCGTATCATGAAGAGCCGCAAGGTTTTAGGGTACCAGCAGCTGGTGATGGAGTGCGTTGAGATGCTGGGTAAAATGTTCAAGCCGGATGTGAAGCTCATCAAGAAGAGGATTGAAGATTTAATTGCCAGGGACTTTCTCCAGAGGGACGAGGAAAACCCCAATGTCTTCAACTACGTGGCTTGATTAATTCCTCTAAATGTTGAGTACCACTGAGATTAATGTAGTCATGGTTTCGGAATATTTTGTGCCAATAAAGATAAAGATCACTCTTTGTAAAAAATGTTCTGGGATTTATAAATGTGGAAACACGAGGTTGAATTAGAAATATATAAAGGTTAAAGGTTTTAGTTGCGATATTAAAAATTTATTAATGCAATGTGCAGTAGTTATAAGTTAATGACCCGACTAATGTAACCCGAAAATTTTATCTTGATTTCTTCTACCTTGCAATTTAAACCTTGATCTTTACATAACTTATGAAAAGACCGTCTTTCAAGAGACAGCCTCATTATAAATTTAAGTTTGTTAAATTTTAAAATAAAATTTGATATACCTGAAAATGTGAACTCTTTTTAATACATCAACTAGGCATCAATCTCTCATTAGTTTTTATTGAGAGCTTTTATGTTGGTACTAAACCGTCTTTGTTTGGCAGATCCGTGCTTATAAGTAAAATTGAATTATTTTGAAAGCAGGGGAGATCAAGGTTCTGCTTTCGCCCAAAATTAGCTCCTGTTTTCAAAATAACCTATTTTTTAGCACTTTGCTTATAACCACAGTAGCTTATAAGCTCCATCAAACAGAGCCTCATAAGCCTCATTAATATAAAGTTTAAAGTTTGATGAGTTCTTTCATCAATTCCTAATAAGCCTCATTAAACTATAATCTTCATTTGCTTTCATGTTGAATTACCTGCCACTTGAAAGCGTGAGTTACATGAAATTCGACTACTATGAGTACTATTGCCCTCTAGATGCAATGAATTGCGCGGTCAACAATAAAATGAACAATTTCTACCATATTTTAAGTCTGAAATCTTCACTTGAAAGCCTCTAACTTTACCGCCTCAATCTCATCAACTTTACGAATCTAAACTATCACGAAAACCCAATAACCAGCCTAATCCTCAATTTACGATTACCATGAATTAGTTGGAGTTATTCTAATCAAAGTAGCAGATATATAACTCTCTTTTATTCTTATTACATATGCATCCTTATTACATCCTGGTTCACTTTATGGTATCAGATGTAACCAGGATGTAATATGGCTCTGATACCATAAAGTGAACCAGGATGTAATAAGGATGCATATGTAATAAGAATAATAAAATTCTGATTGATTCAGTTTCTCAGATTTTATCGACTTAGTTGAGGTCGATAAGAGTTATCACAGTATTCTGGGATAGATTCTGATTGAATAGTGTTACTATGAGAACGTAACAGTATTCTGGTTAACTGAATAACAAGCAATAGTATGTATGAATAGTATGCGGAATAGTAAAAAATTGATATTAATATAAACAGTGAATGTCGAATAGTAGAATTGAATGAGATTTCTTGTTATTGAATAAGTATAGGCTTACAATGGAAAGCTGCTGATGTTTGTACGATCAGAGCGGATTGGAGAGATTGTACAAGAGAGAGTACTAGAGAAGGTGCGATAATTCAAGCGTGTCCTACAAATGAAATGAACTAAGCTACTCATAGGAATTCTGAGTTTCTAATCTATTACAATTTTGGAGTCCGAACTTGAAATCCATCAATTTGGAACGTTGAATCTTCTTTGTTGAATCTTGGCCTTTGCTTTTCTTCTGAGTGGAGATGGGGACCCCCACTTGTTGAATTGTGGTGGGAGCTGGGACCCGCCATTATCTCATGCCTTTGCTGATTGAATTAGTGGGAAGTGTGGCCCACCATTACTGACTGTCTGCTGGCTGATTGAATTTTTGTTGAATTAGGTGGAAGCTGGGATCCACCTTATCACTGGAATACGTCATTGCTTACGTTTCAGTGGAAGTTGGGATCCACCTTATCTTTTGAATGGCTGTAATGCTGGACTGTGTTGCACAATTAGTTATTTCCCTTATATTTCATAGGGATCTTGACTATCCTGTAGGTATAATTGATCATCTGTCTCTTGCTTAATTGCTTGTTGTTGAATAGCAAATGCTCTGTAAAATTCAAGAGCTCTTTGTAATTCTTCATCTGGCTCCTGTTTTGGAGTTGGTGGAATTGGTTGAATATTTGTTGGCTGTGGAACTATACTGGCTGATGGTCCAATGGGTGTTGGACGAGGAATAGGAATAGGTGATGGAAGTGTATGCTGAGTGATAGGTTTGAATGCAATTTTCATTTTTTGGCCTGTTTGGAAGTAGTGAGTTACTGCTTTTGGGGAGCAGAAATCTGGCTTATAATTGACCCACCATTTTATTTTGAATTGTCTGATTAAAGAAAATGGATAAGAGGAATGGAATGGTTTTATTTGAAAACTCCAAGCAAATATCCAGGGTACCCTGAAAATAGCATGGAATAAAATAGGTCGTTCATGAGGTTTTGAATGGCTAAGTATTTGTTGGCTAAATTTCTGGAATGTTTGGAATCCATCTAGAATGGGCTGTGGGTATATTTCTGTAGAAGGGCCAAATTTGACCCACCAATCTATAAACCAATTTGGAATTTGATTATTGAAAGTGGAATGAAAATTGATAAACCAGGAATGGTCGAATGATCTGTAAAAGAAAGTTCTGTACCAGGCTTCTATATAATCAGTATAATTAAATCCAGTGGGGAAATAATCAACTGTAAATTGAGTAGTAGAAAAATGATTGGAAACATCTTGAGGTCTAAGGATTTTTTTAATATAGACTTTTGAATATTCTATCCTATTAGCATCCTGCTTATTTGGAACATGTTGAATATCAATAGATTGGGTATCTACAAGAATAAGTTCATAGAATTGTTGAGTTTTATGAATATCTGATGCCATCCATAAGGATGTTGGCAAGAATAGATTAGAAGCAAAAATCTTTAATTGTGGAATATCTGGTTCTGTATCAAAATGAGTAACTACAATGTGCTCAGGATTGGGTTTATCAAAACATGTGGATGTTGGTTTGGAAGTGCTAGTGGATACTTGTTGGAATGGTGTTGGAGTATGGGCTCTTTTGAGAGGAGTGAAATTGGAAGATATAGGAGGAGTATTGGCTTGGATGAGTCTGGAATGGGGAGTTTGGCCAATGGTGGAATATGTAAGTGGAGGAAAATTTTCTAAAGGAATTAATGGAGTAACAGTTGGAGTAAGAGGACGAGGATTAGCATAGTCTTTGCTAGTCCTGGAATGGGATGATCCTGTGGAATCACTCATGGTGACCTGTAAGAAATTCACGGGTCAGGAAATCTTGAATAGTATTCTCTTTTCCTTTAATAAATTGAATATCAAAATAAAAAACTGATAAAATAGCTTGCCATCTGGCAAAAATCTGTTTTGAAACTAAAATTTTAACATCTTTTTGTAAAATATCTTTTGCTGATTTGCAATCAATATTCAATAAAAACTTCTTATTGTATAAATCATCTTGAAATTTTGAAATGCATAAAACTATGGATAAAACTTCTTGTTTTATTGTTGAATAGTTTTTCTGTGTAGTTGACCAAAATCCTGAATGATATCTTACTATAGAAATTTTTCCTAAATGTTTTGGTTTTAGTATGCCTCCATATCCTATATTGGATGCATCTGTTTCAACTATCATGAATGCTTCTGGATGTGGAATTCCTAAACATGGTAATGCTTTAGCTTTTAACTTAATATTTTTTACTAAATTAGTATGTTCTTCTGTCCATACCGTAGGATTTGATTTTAGCCTTTCGTATAGTTTTTTACATATGATTTTAATATTAGGAAAGAAGTCTGAAATATAATTTACACATCCCAAAAATCTTTGTAATTGATTTTTATCTTTAATGTCATCTGAAAATTTGTCTGCAAATTCAATTGACCTTTGAATAGGTCTAATTGTTCCTAAATGTATGTTGAATCCAAGAAATCTAACTTTCGTTTGAAATAATTTCATTTTAGGTTCAGATATGACTAAACCATTTGTTTTCATTACTTTTAATAAAATATATAAATGTTTAAAATGACTATCAATTGTATTAGAATATACTAACACATCATCAATATATACTATTACAAATGTTGAATGAGGATTAAAAATGTCATTCATTATTTTTTAAAATTCTGATGGTGCATTTTTTAATCCAAAAGGCATGACATTCCATTCATATTGTCCAAATGGAACAACAAATGCCGTCTTGTACTTATCTTTTTCATCTATTTGGATTTGCCAATATCCTGATTTTAAATCAAAATTTGAAAATATCTTTGCATTAGCTAGCCTATTAATTAAATCTCTTTTATTTGGAATAGGGTATCTAATCCATTGTGTACCTTATTTAATGGTTTATAATTTATTACTAACCTAGGAACACCTCGTTCCTTTTCTGCGTTTTTATTAACATAGAATGCTGAGCAACTCCATGGAGATTTGCTTTTTCTTATTAACTTTTTATCTAAATGATCTTGGATTTCTTGTTTACACAATTCTAATAAGTCTGCATTCATTTGAATAGGTCTTGCCTTAGTTGGAATATTTTGTTCATTAAAATCTTTTTCATATGGTAATGAAACTATATGTTTCTTTCTATCCCAAAATGCATTGAGATGATTTGAACAGATTTGTCTTTGGAATCCTTGTTCTAAGTTCTTTATTTTTTCTTTTATATCCTTTTGTACTAGTTGTTCTTCTATTTTAGAGTAACTTAATTCTTCTTTTAAAAATGAAATATCTTTTCATTTTCTGTTTAAAATACATATTCTTTTGTATATTGAATTAGTTTGTAATAAATGTAACTCTACTTGACTAGGAGGACTGATAAAAGAAAATAATAGTTTTTTGCCTAATATTTTTGTACAAATTCCTTGCTGTGTCTTTTTGAAAGGGGTTATTTGATATAAAAATGGGTTTCCTAATACTGCATCATATGATACATTTTCTAATATTAAAAATGAATGTTTAATACAATAATCATTATTACTGATATAACCATTAGATAATTTTTTCTTAATAACCATTGGAGTACCATTTGCTGCTGCTAGTTGTTCATTAGTTTTAACTAAATATTTACAGTACTTGGAATTAATCCTGATCTTATACATGATTGATCTGCTCCACTATCTATTAGAGCAACTACAGTAATATTAAAATCTTGGACTCCTATTGTTACTAAGAAATACCATTTTTCCAAGTTAATTTTATTAATAACATTAAAAATTTGTTGATCACTAGGAGTATCTTTTGAAATGACAATTCCAGAGCTACTAGGAGTGTCTAGTGATACTAATTTTAATTCTAATTCTAGATCTTTTTCTTTCAAATCATTTAATTCTGTTTTTATATTACTAATTTCCTTTTTCAATAAAGTAATTTCTTTTCTTAAATCTAGAGTATCTGCTGGAGCAATTGTTGATTTTTTTCTTATCTAATTCTAAATATTTTTAATTGTTTGACTTAGGCTAAAAGCTTCTGTTATTCTAGGTTTATTTTCTTCTAGTACTAAACCTTTTAATCTTTGAATATATTCTGTTTTATTTTCAGAATTTCCTATGTTATCTATTATGTCTAATAATTCTTTTTTCTTACCTTGTGTACTATTTAGCATATTATAGTTGGAATGTTACATTGACATTCACTATCATAATCACTAGAATAATCCGAATCTGAATCTGTCTCATAATTTTGATCATTACCTGAATTGTCAATTAATATTGCTAATAGTTTATTTCTTAATTCTACATCTTCTAATGCATTTATTTTCTTCTCTGTTTTACAAACATTAGCTGTATGACCAAACTTTTTACACTTATAACATTGAATGTTTTGAAATTTGTCTTTCTTTTTGAATTTATTTTTCTTATATCCTTTCTTATGATAAGGTTTGTTGTAATTTTTATTAGAATCATATGATTTGTTTTGATGATATTTCTTTTTCTTTTTATATCCAAATTTATGTTTTTTGTATAATTTATGTTGAGAAGAAGGTGGTTTAAGACCTGTAATGCCAAATTGTTGGCAAAAAGATCCCATTTCCTTTTTCTCTGATCCATACTTATGTTGAATTTTTAAATCTTGACACAATGTTAAAGCTTCTTTTTAACAAAAGCAAATATTTGACCAAAGGTAATATCATCATAATTTATCTTTTCTGTTCCTAATGCTTTACTTAAATTTGTTAGTATTCTTTGGGAAAAACAAATTTGGTAATCCTGTTATGAATTTTTCTTTCCAAAATGAAGAATTTGAATCTGATCTTCTATATACCTGAGTTAAAAATATATCTTGATACCATTTGAAATCTGTTAGAGTAGGACATCTTAAATTAGTTAAACATATCTTAGAGCTTTCTAATACTTCTGCTGGATTTCCTACAAAATACATAGATATAGTATATAATAAATATGATGATCCATCTGGGACCATGACAAATTGAACATTGGGTTCCTCACCTTGAGCCTCTTCTGACTCATGGTTCATTATTGCTTGTTTTCTTTCTAAGGTGAGATAATTATCCCACCATCCTTTTAATTGTCCTGAAAAACCTGTGACTAATAATATGACTAATTCTGGTTCTGAGGGATTTATGGATGCTTTATATGCTACCCTAGCCATCCCCATTTCTTGTAATAAAATCAATATTTGATATTCTGATAGTCCATCTAAATTCCATTGGTATATGGATGAACCATCATAACTTCAAAATGAATGAAGATTTTCTTCATATTGGAGATCTGGTGGAGTTGGTTGTGGATAATATGGTTTTGTATTATGATTTTTCCAATTATATTTTAATTTATTAATATTCATACTAGGTTTTTCTTCTAGTTGTTCTTGAAACTGATGTTCTATTGAATTTATTTGCTTTTCAAAATCATTTTCTTATTCTTCTTCTGTATTAGAATAAGAATTATTTGAAGAACTATTTGAATCATCTGTGTCTATTGAATTTATTTCAGATATAACTCCTATTTGTTTAGAACTACTTGGTTTATCTAATGGTCTAAGTGAAATTGATTCTTCCATTTTTCTTGAAAAAGGGGATACTTGAAAATGTGGTTTAGTAAAGTTATTTTGAAATAATTCTGTCTTATTACTTAACTTATGATCTAATTTTGTGGAAATAAAATCAACTTGATTTGCCATAGTATGTAATAATTGATTGGAATAATTATTCTGTTGGTATATTTTTTTGACGTCTTCTAGAATTACTTGATCTGTATCATTTCCTGGTCTTCCAGTTTTAAATGGAGAAGCTACTACTAGTGTCTCCTCAGTAGTAATATGTACTGATTGGAGTGATGGATGAATAGAACTTGCTACTGTATCGTTTGGTAATTTCCATTTCTTATACAAATTAGACTGTACATTTATGACTGGAATTTCTGTGAAATTATCTTTCTTTATTAATTGTTCTTTCTTTAAGTAATATCCTAACCACATAAAAAACTCCATTAATAAAGAAAGAACAATTAATAAAGAAAGATAATTTCACAGAAATTCCAGTCATAAATGTACAGTCTAATTTGTATAAGAAATGAAAATTACCAAACGATACAGTAGTAAGTTCTATTCATCCACCACTCCAATCAGTACATATTACTACTGAGGAGACACTAGTAGTAGCTTCTCCATTTAAAACTGGAAGACCAGGAAATGATACAGATCAAGTAATTCTAGAAGATTTCAAAAAAATATATATACCAACAGAATAATTGTTTCAATCAATTATTACATACTGTGGCAAATCAAGTTGATTTTATTTCCACAAAATTAGATCATAAGTTAAGTAATAAAACAGAATTATTTCAAAATAACTTTACTAAACCACATTTTCAAGTATCCCCTTTTTCAAGAAAAATGGAAGAATTAATTTCATTTAGAACATTAGATAAACCAAGTAGTTCTAAACAAATAGGAGTTATATCTGAAATAAATCCAATAGACACAGATGATTCAAATAGTTCTTCAAATAATTCTTATTCTAATACAGAAGAAGAATAAGAAAATGATTTTGAAAAGAAAATAAATTCAATAGAACATCAGTTTCAAGAACAACTAGAAGAAAAACCTAGTATGAATATTAATAAATTAAAATATAATTGGAAAAATCATAATACAAGACCATATTATCCACAACCAACTCCACCAGATCTCCAATACGAAGAAAATCTTCATTCATTTCGAAGTTATGATGGTTCATCCATATACCAATGGAATTTAGATGGACTATCAGAATATCAAATATTAAGTTTATTACAAGAAATGGGGATGGCTAGGGTAGCATATAGAGCATCCATAAATCCCTCAGAACCAGAATTAGTCATATTATTAGTCACAGGTTTTTCAAGACAATTAAAAGGATGGTGGGATAATTATCTCACCTTAGAAATAAAACAAGCAATAATGAACCATGAGTCAGAAGAGGCTCAAGGTGAGGAACCCAATGTTCAATTTGTCATGGTCCCAGATGGATCATCATATTTATTATATACTATATCTATGTATTTTGTAGGAAATCCAGCAGAAGCATTAGAAAGCTCTAAGATATGTTTAACTAATTTAAGATGTCCTACTCTAACAGATTTTAAATGGTATCAAGATATATTTTTAACTCAGGTATATAGAAGATCAGATTCAAATTCTTCATTTTGGAAAGAAAAATTCATAACAGGATTACCAAATTTGTTTTTCCCAAAGAATACTAACAAATTTAAGTAAAGCATTAGGAACAGAAAAGATAAATTATGATGATATTACCTTTGGTCAAATATTTGATTTTGTTAAAAAAGAAGCTTTAACATTGTGTCAAGATTTAAAAATTCAACATAAGTATGGATCAGAGAAAAAGGAAATGGGATCTTTTTGCCAACAATTTGGCATTACAGGTCTTAAACCACCTTCTTCTCAACATAAAATATACAAAAAACACAAATTTGGATATAAAAAGAAAAAGAAATATCATCAAAACAAATCATATGATTCTAATAAAAATTACAACAAACCTTATCATAAGAAAGGATATAAGAAAAATAAATTCAAAAAGAAAGACAAATTTCAAAACATTCAATGTTATAAGTGTACAAAGTTTGGTCATATAGCTAATGTTTGTAAAACAGAGAAGAAAATAAATGCATTAGAAGATTTAGAATTAAGAAATAAACTATTAGCAATATTAATTGACAATTCAGGTAATGATCAAAATTATGAGACAGATTCAGATTCGGATTATTCTAGTGATTATGATAGTGAATGTCAATGTAACATTCCAACTATTAATATGCTAAATAGTACACAAGGTAAGAAAAAAGAATTATTAGACATAATAGATAAAATAGGAAATTCTGAAAATAAAACAGAATATATTCAAAGATTAAAAGGTTTAGTACTAGAAGAAAATAAACCTAGAATTACAGAAGCTTTTAGCCTAAGTCAAACAATTAAAAAATATTCAGAGTTAGATAAGAAAAAAATCAACAATTGCTCCGGCAGATACTCTAGATTTAAGAAAAGAAATTACTTTATTGAAAAAGGAAATTAGTAATATAAAAACAGAATTAAATGATTTGAAAGAAAAAGATCTAGAATTAGAATTAAAATTAGTATCAATAGACACTCCTAGTAGCTCTGGAATTGTCATTTCAAAAGATACTCCTAGTGATCAACAAATTTTTAATGTTATTAATAAAATTAACTTGGAAAAATGGTATTCCTTAGTAACAATATGAGTCCAAGATTTTAATATTACTGTAGTTGCTCTAATAGATAGTGGAGCAGATCAATCATGTATAAGATCAGGATTAATTCCAAGTACTGTAAATATTTAGTTAAAACTAATGAACAACTAGCAGCAGCAAATGGTACTCCAATGGTTATTAAGAAAAAATTATCTAATGGTTATATCAGTAATAATGATTATTGTATTAAACATTCATTTTTAATATTAGAAAATGTATCATATGATGCAGTATTAGGAAACCCATTTTTATATCAAATAACCCCTTTCAAAAAGACACAGCAAGGAATTTGTACAAAAATATTAGGCAAAAAACTATTATTTTCTTTTATCAGTCCTCCTAGTCAAGTAGAGTTACATTTATTACAAACTAATTCAATATACAAAAGAATATGTATTTTAAACAGAAAACGAAAAGATATTTCATTTTTAAAAGAAGAATTAAGTTACTCTAAAATAGAAGAACAACTAGTACAAAAGGATATAAAAGAAAAAATAAAGAACTTAGAACAAGGATTCCAAAGACAAATCTGTTCAAATCATCTCAATGCATTTTGGGATAGAAAGAAACATATAGTTTCATTACTATATGAAAAAAATTTTAATGAACAAAATATTTCAACTAAGGCAAGACCTATTCAAATGAATGCAGACTTATTAGAATTGTGTAAACAAGAAATCCAAGATCATTTAGATAAAAAGTTAATAAGAAAAAGCAAATCTCCATGGAGTTGCTCAACATTCTATGTTAATAAAAACGCAGAAAAGGAACGAGGTGTTCCTAGGTTAGTAATAAATTATAAACCATTAAATAAGGTATTACAATGGATTAGATACCCTATTCCAAATAAAAGAGATTTAATTAATAGGCTAGCTAATGCAAAGATATTTTCAAAATTTGATTTAAAATCAGGATATTGGCAAATCCAAATAGATGAAAAAGATAAGTACAAGACGGCATTTGTTGTTCCATTTGGACAATATGAATGGAATGTCATGCCTTTTGGATTAAAAAATGCACCATCAGAATTTCAAAAAATAATGAATGACATTTTTAATCCTCATTCAACATTTGTAATAGTATATATTGATGATGTGTTAGTATATTCTAATACAATTGATAGTCATTTTAAACATTTATATATTTTATTAAAAGTAATGAAAACAAATGGTTTAGTCATATCTGAACCTAAAATGAAATTATTTCAAACGAAAGTTAGATTTCTTGGATTCAACATACATTTAGGAACAATTAGACCTATTCAAAGGTCAATTGAATTTGCAGACAAATTTCCAGATGACATTAAAGATAAAAATCAATTACAAAGATTTTTGGGATGTGTAAATTATATTTCAGACTTCTTTCCTAATATTAAAATCATATGTAAAAAACTATACGAAAGGCTAAAATCAAATCCTCCGGTATGGACAGAAGAACATACTAATTTAGTAAAAAATATTAAGCTAAAAGCTAAAGAATTACCATGTTTAGGAATTCCACATCCAGAAGCATTCATGATAGTTGAAACAGATGCATCCAATATAGGATATGGAGGCATACTAAAACCAAAACATTTAGGAAAAATTTCTATAGTAAGATATCATTCAGGATTTTGGTCAACTACACAGAAAAACTATTCAACAATAAAACAAGAAGTTTTATCCATAGTTTTATGCATTTCAAAATTTCAAGATGATTTATACAATAAGAAGTTTTTATTGAATATTGATTGCAAATCAGCAAAAGATATTTTACAAAAAGATGTTAAAATTTTAGTTTCAAAACAGATTTTTGCCAGATGGCAAGCTATTTTATCAGTTTTTTATTTTGATATTCAATTTATTAAAGGAAAAGAGAATACTATTCAAGATTTCCTGACCCGTGAATTTCTTACAGGTCACCATGAGTGATTCCACAGGATCATCCCATTCCAGGACTAGCAAAGACTATGCTAATCCTCGTCCTCTTACTCCAACTGTTACTCCATTAATTCCTTTAGAAAATTTTCCTCCACTTACATATTCCACCATTGGCCAAACTCCCCATTCCAGACTCATCCAAGCCAATACTCCTCCTATATCTTCCAATTTCACTCCTCTCAAAAGAGCCCATACTCCAACACCATTCCAACAAGTATCCACTAGCACTTCCAAACCAACATCCACATATTTTGATAAACCCAATCCTGAGCACATTGTAGTTACTCATTTTGATACAGAACCAGATATTCCACAATTAAAGATTTTTGCTTCTAATCTATTCTTGCCAACATCCTTATGGATGGCATCAGATATTCATAAAACTCAACAATTCTATGAACTTATTCTTGTAGATACCCAATCTATTGATATTCAACATGTTCCAAATAAGCAGGATGCTAATAGGATAGAATATTCAAAAGTCTATATTAAAAAAATCCTTAGACCTCAAGATGTTTCCAATCATTTTTCTACTACTCAATTTACAGTTGATTATTTCCCCACTGGATTTAATTATACTGATTATATAGAAGCCTGGTACAGAACTTTCTTTTACAGATCATTCGACCATTCCTGGTTTATCAATTTTCATTCCACTTTCAATAATCAAATTCCAAATTGGTTTATAGATTGGTGGGTCAAATTTGGCCCTTCTACAGAAATATACCCACAGCCCATTCTAGATGGATTCCAAACATTCCAGAAATTTAGCCAACAAACACTTAGCCATTCAAAACCTCATGAACGACCTATTTTATTCCATGCTATTTTCAGGGTACCCTGGATATTTGCTTGGAGTTTTCAAATAAAACCATTCCATTCCTCTTATCCATTTTCTTTAATCAGACAATTCAAAATAAAATGGTGGGTCAATTATAAGCCAGATTTCTGCTCCTCAAAAGCAGTAACTCACTACTTCCAAACAGGCCAAAAAATGAAAATTGCATTCAAACCCATCACTCAGCATACACTTCCATCACCTATTCCTATTCCTCGTCCAACACCCATTGGACCATCAGCCAGTATAGTTCCACAGCCAACAAATATTCAACCAATTCCACCAACCCCAAAACAGGAGCCAGATGAAGAATTACAAAGAGCTCTTGAATTTTACAGAGCATTTGCTATTCAACAACAAGCAATTAAGCAAGAGACAGATGATCAATTATACCTACAGGATAGTCAAGATCCCTATGAAATATAAGGGAAATAACTAATTGTGCAACACAGTCCAGCATTACAGCCATTCAAAAGATAAGGTGGATCCCATCTTCCACTGAAACGTAAGCAATGACGTATTCCAGTGATAAGGTGGATCCCAGCTTCCACCTAATTCAACAAAAATTCAATCAGCCAGCAGACAGTCAGTAATGGTGGGCCACACTTCCCACTAATTCAATCAGCAAAGGCATGAGATAATGGCGGGTCCCAGCTCCCACCACAATTCAACAAGTGGGGGTCCCCATCTCCACTCAGAAGAAAAGCAAAGGCCAAGATTCAACAAAGAAGATTCAACGTTCCAAATTGATGGATTTCAAGTTCGGACTCCAAAATTGTAATAGATTAGAAACTCAGAATTCCTATGAGTAGCTTAGTTCATTTCATTTGTAGGACACGCTTGAATTATCGCACCTTCTCTAGTACTCTCTCTTGTACAATCTCTCCAATCCGCTCTGATCGTACAAACATCAGCAGCTTTCCATTGTAAGCCTATACTTATTCAATAACAAGAAATCTCATTCAATTCTACTATTTGACATTCACTGTTTATATTAATATCAATTTTTTACTATTCTGCATACTATTCATACATACTATTGCTTGTTATTCAGTTAACCAGAATATTGTTACGTTCTTATAGTAACACTATTCAATCAGAATCTATCCCAGAATACTGTGACAGCTCTTATCGACCTCAACTAAGTCGATAAAATCTGAGAAACTGAATCAATCAGAGTTTTATTATTCTTATTACATATGCATCCTTATTACATCCTGGTTCACTTTATGGTATCAGAGCCATATTACATCCTGGTTACATCTGATACCATAAAGTGAACCAGGATGTAATAAGGATGCATATGTAATAAGAATAAAAGAGAGTTATATATCTGCTACTTTGATTAGAATAACTCCAACTAATTCATGGTAATCGTAAATTGAGGATTAGGCTGGTTATTGGGTTTTCGTGATAGTTTAGATTCGTAAAGTTGATGAGATTGAGGCGGTAAAGTTAGAGGCTTTCAAGTGAAGATTTCAGACTTAAAATATGGTAGAAATTGTTCATTTTATTGTTGAACGCGCAATTCATTGCATCTAGAGGGCAATCAGTGGCGAAGCTAGCACTGGAACCTGGGGTGCACGTGCACCCCAGAAATTTTTTTTTTAATTTTTTTTAATGGGGCAAAAATGATTTAATTTTAATTGTGCACCCCGACTCTGAGAAATTTATTCAGCGCACCCATTTCCTTTCCTGATTCTCCTCCCAGACGGACGGCCAGGGCCAGAGCCAGACCTCCATCTTCTGCCTCGGCTGCTCAATCTGCTCGGCCGCCCACCGCCCACGGCCCATCTCCCTGCTATTCTGCTCGCCCTCCGGCTCCCTGCTTGGCCGCCCATGCCCATCTCCTCCCTTTTCTGTTCGGTCAGTCGCCACTGCTCCCTGCTCGGCCTCGGCTGCTCATCGGCTCATCCCTCTTCTGCTCGGCGTTATTAATCAAGCCTATCAAGGTTCCTTTCTCTATTTTTTCCCTACTTTCCCAAATTGCAAGTTCCCAACGTTTTTGATTGTGAGGTTTGTTTGTATTTTTGAAAATTTTATGTGTGGTTATTGTGGTATTTGATTCAATGATTTCCAATTTGAAAGGTATCTAATTGAAAGTTCCCAACGTCTTGATCAATTAATTGTAAGATTTTGATTGTATTTTTGACATTTTTGTGTGTATGTGTGTTGTGGTAAATATAATATTTGATTCAATGGTTCTCACTTCTCAATATGAAGGACATTTAATTAAGGAACATGGGGTATATTTTGTTCCTAGAATTGTGAGAATCGGACTCCGATGGATTTGTAGTTTTGTATTGAAGATGAACACATCTCACTAGAACAAAATTTTGGGGTTTATGTGCTTGTGTTTCCATTGAGTTTAATCTTGTTGGAGTTTTGAATCTTTTAATTTTGGGTTTTAAATTGTTATTTTGCTTAACTTAATTATTTTATCCAGGATGAAAAGGAAACAAAGTGGTGGTATTTTAAGTTTTTTCTCAAAAGTTCCTAAAGAAGGGGGCGAAGGTAGTTCTAGCCCAAATCTTCAACAAACTCCATCATCTCAAGAAGTATTGCATTCTTCTCCTCAATTGAATGATTCTCCACCCGAAGAAACAAGGGTTTCGGACATTCCTCAACATCAAGAAGGGGAGGGTACATCAAGGTTGAGAGAGGAGGGAAGAGTAACTGATATTGATTTGTTGAATCTCCCTCAAGATCCGGGAAAGAGAAAATTGATGAGTACATTCCATCCCGATGATAAAAAACTAGTTAGGAGGGCTTATGTGAATAGACCTCTTTGTCAACCTGTAGGTCATAAATTTCCTCTTACACAAAGTGGAAAGAAAAACCGCAGATTCAACCCGAGATGGTTTGTAACTCACAAAGCTTGGCTTGAGTATAGTGTTGAAAAAGATGCTGCTTTTTGCTTTGCTTGTTATTTGTTCAAGAATGATGACGATGGATCTGATGTTTTTGTTAGTGGTGGTTTCAGGAGTTGGGGCAAACCGGATTCTCTTGAGAGACATGTTGGTGCACTTAACAGTCATCACAATGTTGCTATGACAGAACTTGAAGCTTTTAAAAATCAAAAAGGTTCTCTCCCTTCTACTTTGGCTAATCATTCCGATGAAACTAAAAGGCAGTACAGAATAAGGTTGGAAGCTTCCATTGAATGCATGAAATGGCTTTCTGTTCAAGGGTTGCCCGCTCGTGGACATGATGAAAGTTTAGATTCATTGAATAGAGGTAATTTCATACAACTTCTAAAATTTCATTCAAAGGGTAGACCTGAAGTTGCCTCAATAGTCCTAGAAAATGCTCCTGGTAATTGTCAATTGACATCTTCTGATATTCAAAAGGATATCTTACAAGCACATGCTATAGAGACTACTCAATTGATTATTGATGAAATTGGAGATGATTTCTTTGCCATTCTTGCTGATGAGTCTGCTGATATAGTTGATAAAGAACAAATGGCTCTTTGTTTGAGATACATTAGTAAAGATGGTGAAGTTACAGAACGTTTTCTTGGTGTTATACATATTGTGAATACTACTTCTTTGACCCTAATGGAAGCAATTAAATCTTTGCTTATGGATCATTCTTTACCTCTTTCTAAAGTTCGAGGTCAAGGTTATGATGGAGCTAGTAATATGCAAGGGTCATTGAATGGTCTTCAAAGATTGATTAGAAATGAGTCCCCGTCTGCATATTATGTTCATTGTTTTGCTCATCAGCTTCAATTAACACTTGTCAGCGTTGCTAAAGATAATGATGATGCTAGTTGGTTATTTTGTGAGGTGCTTCCCCTTTTGATTAGTTTTGTGGGTGGTTCACCAAAGAGAAAAGCATTTCTTCGGGAGAAGCAGAAAGAGAGAGTTGTTGATGCTTTATCTATTGGTGACATTGAATCAGGTAGCGGTTTAAATCAGGAGAAGAGCTTGGCTAGGGCTGGTGATACTCGTTGGGGTTCTCACTATAAAATTATTTTGAATGTTCTTGATTTGTTTCGCCCACTTCTCGAGTCTCTTGATGCTATAGCAGATGAAGCTAAGGAAAAAAGTGAGAAGCATAAAGCATGTGGAATCACTCACATGTTGATGACATTTGATTTTGTTTTTGTGGCACACTTGATGAGATCTATCTTTGGGATTACAAATGAGTTGAATTTGGCCTTGCAAAAGAGGGATCAAGATATTGTGAATGCAATGAGTTTGGTTGATGTAACTAAGAGAAGTTTGCAAAGAATGAGAGATGATGGATGGAATGATCACTTCGACCAAGTCACTTTATTTGTGGCTAAGCATGGCATTGAGATGCTAAACATGGAGGATATGTATGTCATTCCGGGGAGAAGGATGTTTCGTGGTAAAGGGCCAAGAATTACAAATCTTCATCATTTTCAAGTCGATGTTTTTAACAGTGTGCTTGATCGACAATTATCAGAACTTGAAGACCGATTTACCAAGCAAAGTAAGGATTTACTTATCTGTATGTCATGTTTTAATCCTACTAATCGGTTCTCATCATTTGATACATCGAAACTTGTCCAACTTGCTGGGTTTTATCCTAATGAGTTTTCAAGTGTTGATTTGATGGTTTTAAAACATTCACTTGATACTTTCGTTGATGATATGCGACATGATGAAAGATTTTGGGCATTGAAGACTCTAAATGAGCTTTCTGTCAAACTTGTTGAGACAAGAAAGCATGAGACTCATTCTAGAGTATATTTGCTTTTAAAGTTGGTTCTGATTCTACCAGTGGCAACAGCAAGTGTGGAAAGAGTTTTTTCAGGAATGACTTTCATCAAGAATAAACTGCGTAATAGCATGGGAGAACAATTGTTGAATGATAGTTTGGTTACTTATTTGGAGAAAGATTTGGCCTTGGATGTTAGTCCAAGTACGATTGTAAGTCGGTTTCAAAGTATGAAACCTCGACGAGTGACTATTTAGTGTGTTGTATTGAACTTTTTAGACATTGAGTATTATGATTTTGATTGTAAAATAACTTGATTAAGATCTAATTATTTATTTTGATTGTAATTTTTTTTTAATATTTGAAAGTGCACCCCGATTTTGAAATCCTGGCTTCGCCCCTGAGGGCAATAGTACTCATAGTAGTCGAATTTCATGTAACTCACGCTTTCAAGTGGCAGGTAATTCAACATGAAAGCAAATGAAGATTATAGTTTAATGAGGCTTATTAGGAATTGATGAAAGAACTCATCAAACTTTAAACTTTATATTAATGAGACTTATGAGGCTCTGTTTGATGGAGCTTATAAGCTACTGTGGTTATAAGCAAAGTGCTAAAAAATAGGTTATTTTGAAAACAGGAGCTAATTTTGGGCGAAAGCAGAACCTTGATCTCCCCTGCTTTCAAAATAATTCAATTTTACTTATAAGCACGGATCTGCCAAACAAAGACGGTTTAGTACCAACATAAAAGCTCTCAATAAAAACTAATGAGAGATTGATGCCTAGTTGATGTATTAAAAAGAGTTCACATTTTCAGGTATATCAAATTTTATTTTAAAATTTAACAAACTTAAATTTATAATGAGGCTGTCTCTTGAAAGACGGTCTTTTCATAAGTTATGTAAAGATCAAGGTTTAAATTGCAAGGTAGAAGAAATCAAGATAAAATTTTCGGGTTACATTAGTCGGGTCATTAACTTATAACTACTGCACATTGCATTAATAAATTTTTAATATCGCAACTAAAACCTTTAACCTTTATATATTTCTAATTCAACCTCGTGTTTCCACATTTATAAATCCCAGAACATTTTTTACAAAGAGTGATCTTTATCTTTATTGGCACAAAATATTCCGAAACCATGACTACATTAATCTCAGTGGTACTCAACATTTAGAGGAATTAATCAAGCCACGTAGTTGAAGACATTGGGGTTTTCCTCGTCCCTCTGGAGAAAGTCCCTGGCAATTAAATCTTCAATCCTCTTCTTGATGAGCTTCACATCCGGCTTGAACATTTTACCCAGCATCTCAACGCACTCCATCACCAGCTGCTGGTACCCTAAAACCTTGCGGCTCTTCATGATACGAACAAGCGATGCATCGATGATGAATCGCCTGTCTTTATCAACATCTTCCACCACCTTCTTCCTCTCCTCCACCGGGGGAAGAGGGACCTTGATCCTCCTCATCTTGTCGGTGAACTTGGAGTTGAACTCGAACACGTCGGTTTTAGAGATTGTCTTCGTATCAGGCTGCTTGATGAGGATCTTATACTTGGCGCACGAAAGCGAGTGGAGCAACCGCACCACCTCGTCATCCAACAAGTTGAGCTGGGCCTTTATTTCCTCATAGCTCAATCTGTCACATGCGTTGAAGAGCAGCAGAACAGAGGCCTGGTACGTTGTCACGATCAGCTCGATATTCTTAGCATCAAACCTTGCATTCATGTTACAGGTGCCCAGAGCATACAACCAAGTAAGTTTTCTGTGATTGGTCTTGGTTTGGTAGAATTCGCAGAAGACTTTGACGCACTTGGCCATCTCAGCTGGGAGGTTGAGCTCAGAAGGCTTCGAAGCTGGCCAGAATCCAGATGTAAGAACGGTAACAGTGAGATCAATGCCGGGGCTTGCTTTGGGGTTAGCACTCAGATACTCTTGAAAATTGTTCTGGTTCTCTCGGGCCAGCGTAATGTCTGTAAGCATGCCCTCCATCTTGGATGTGAACTGACCGCCGTATTGCTGTTTGAACTTGGACAGAATGCTTCTCTCGTGCTCATCGTTCCCAGTTTTATCCTGCAACAGACGGCGTGACAGCTTCTTCCGGTAAAACTCCGCGAACAAGTCCTTGTCACTGATGTACGCCAGCAGCTTGACGACGTTTTCTAGCGTCTCCTCAATCGCATCATCGCTTAGCTTCTCGCTCCCGCCCTTTTTAAGGATATTGTCACAGAATGCGGCTACAAGCTCCGCATTCGAGCTACCAGCAACCCCTCTGTTACAGAAAACCTCGAAAGCTTCCTTGAGTGCCATGTGAAAAAGAGAGTGGTTCATGAAACAGGTGGTGACATATGCAAGGTACTTGTCATGGAGCTCAATCAGCTTCCTCACGAAGTTCTGTTCGTGCAAACCCACCGCATCTTTCTTCTCCGCCTTCTTGGTGCTCGCAGCATCTTCCGCTTGCTTCACCAAAGCCATGCCTGCATCTGTAACATGCTGCTTGAAGATGAGAACGGGGAGATCCAACCCGCCATCGGGTAATCTGGAAAAGAGGCGGTACATCCTCGATAAATCATCGACTCTGTCGTGTAGAAGTAGAGCGCGGCACCCGGAATGCTCCTTCTCCAGTAGCTGCGAGGACATGACAGCCAACAGCTGGTCCTGAACTGTCTCCAGCAACCTTGTTTCGGTAGTGGAACGGAAACACTGCGAAGCCCTGTCCTTTTCCCGCCTCAAGCACTCCTCAGCCTTGATCATATACTCCGGGCAGGAATCTTCCAGGATCCAGGTGGAAGCTTCGCGAGAGTAGTACGCCGCGGTATCCTCGATCATGGGGTCCTGAAAGCCATTCTCGTAGCAATCCATCCCTCCATTTGCAACTCCAAGGAAAACCTCCACCACATTCTTGACTAAAGCGCGATCCATTCTCCCGCCTCGGCGCTCCTCGTGAATCAGGGATGCAACAGCTGCATACACAAGTGGTTGCAGCTTTTCAACCACCCCGCTTTTGAAACAAGCGATGCCAGCTTCACGGAGCAGAGGAAGCTTTTTCCGGGGCAAGAAAAAGCGATCGAGGTAATGGAAGAAGCGCGACAGCCATCTAACCCTGATCTTATGGTTGGACCATCTCCGGACCAGCTCTCTCAACATGAACTCGCCGTGCTTTTCTCGCAGACGAGGCACAACCACGGATGATATGTAGTCTTCGAAGGACTGCCGGTACCGGTCATACAACTGCTCCGAGTAATCGTTGGGCGCCTTCTGGGTACACATGTTGTAGATTAATGTAAAGAGACCCATGTATTCTTCGGGGCTGAACTTAAAGTCCGGGTCGCCTTCCAGAAAATTGTCCATCTTCGCCATGCCTTCTTGCTTCATCTTGCCCCATCCCTGCTCTAGCTCGATCGTCCGGATTTTGATGGCCGACTCTGAAACCTTCAGCTTTTCCATGCCAGCCTCTAGCTCGGCCGTGTTCATCGTTACGCGATCTCAAAGATCAGAATTGTTTTATCTTTACGAAACCATCCGCGCTTTATATAGAAAAGAATATGCTGTGAAATCCGATTTAGATTTGGAACCGGGTAAACTAAATCCCAATCATTCTTGGAATAGGATATTATCTTAGAGAAGGGTTTCCGAATACAGGATGGAATCGGTAGGCGTCGAAATGTTACTTGTTACTCGTTTATATTTTACGCTACTATGTCCTTTCTAATATTTGTATTTTTATTTTAGAGTGCGTCTCTTGAAAGACGGTCTTTCCATAAGTCATGGAAAGATCAAGGTTTAAAGTGTAAATTAGAAGAAATTAAGATAAAATTTCTGGGTTGCATGAACTGGGTTATAAATCCGATTTAGATTTGGAACGGGTAAACTAAATCCCAATCATTCTTGGAATAGGATATTATCTTAGAGAAGGGTTTCCGAATACAGGATGGAATCGGTAGGCAATAACTTATGGAAACATTTTCTTTCTAAGGGACGGACTCATTTTACACTAGGTAATTATTTTTATTTTATTTTTATTTTTACTGAAATTTTAGTTCCCAAATAGACTCTAAATTCCAAAACTCAATCTAAAGCTCTTTTGTAGCCTCCGTTAGATGTGACTAAAATTTAGCTGAACTCTTCAAATAGACTTTCTATTGATCGAGACTCGTATTGAAGTCATTAGTATGTCTAGTGAGAATATTTGATAAAAATAAATCAATTTTAATTTACTTAAATTTATTGGCTCAAAATTTCCATAATTTAATAATTTTAATTTACTTGTTGGTTCTTCGTGCTCAATGCCATCAATGGGATACTTTTAGTCGTGTTTTGACTAAGGGAGTCATTGGTGAGGTTTGACAAGAGATGTCGAATTCACTCTTGCAAACTACTAACTAAGAAGAATAGAAGATTTATCTTCACAACAAGTAGTAGAATTGGTAAATAGATTGTTTCACTCGTTCTTGAAGTCTTTGTTATTTAGCATTCATGTGTTCTTAATGCTTTGTTTTACTTCATTTATGCCATGAGCTGTTTGAGAATAGGAAGTGTTTATATGACTTAAGTGTTAGGGAGTTAGGAAAGTGACGAATTCCTTAGCTCCTTTGCATGAAAGTCTAAGAACATGAACTTAGAACTTCTTGTGCATAATGTGTTGTGATTCTTGCTAGATAAGTATGCTAATGTGGATTGTTCTCATATTTATCCTATAGATGCAATGAAAGGTTGAACCTTGAATGTGGTTTGTTCTAGGTTTAGCCTAATGAATGCTATGTTTGGTTAAATGGCTATGTCTTTGGTAGAAGGCTTGTTGTTGTCAAATCTATGGTCCTTCGTCCATAGGTAACAATTGTGATAGGATGAATGAATGATTCAATGATCTACATTTGGTTTGGAAGTGGATATCAATTGCCCCCAAAGCTTTATTTTTGTAGTTTTAAAACCTTTTTTTTTACTTTGTTTGATGATTAGCATAGTTACTTGACTTTGTTAGTTATCTTGTCTTTTAATTTTCATAGCTTAGGACAACCAACCAACCAAACCCCCCCCCCCATTTACATGCTTTTATATATGTATATGTATCTACTCCTAGCATAATAGCAACCTTTTGTGTCTAAACGCTTAAGAAAATCCTCCTTCTTCGTGGACGACCCCGACTTGGCTCTATCTACTTAGTTGTAGATAGTAAGCATTTAGAGTTTATAAATATTAATTTTGAGGGGTACAGCGACGGCCTCCCATATTTTGGGAACACCGCATTTTATATCTCATTTTTTATTCCACCGAACATAGATATCGGTAATTCATATCCAACATTAGGAATACTCCCTTCGCCTCAGGTTATAATACACAACAATCATACTCACGCTAATCAAGGAACATATTTGACCATAAATATGGTCATCTACATAGAATAACGGTAAATAATTTTTTTTTGATATTTAGAAACAACTTGCTACGATGAATTCAACAATATCACATATGATAATATTATTGCTTATATATCTATTCAAATATGTGGTGCATAAAACTTTGAAGGAGAATAATGTCAAAAAAGTAAGTGGGCAATTCAAGCTGAGATAGAGGGAGTATGAGATTGTTTTAAGAGAAAATCTCAGGAAAGATGTCATTTCCTTCATGCTATGGACACAATCCACTGTACTTTTTACCTCGAATGTTAGAATTTTTTTTACAAGATTTGAATATTGTATTTTAAAAGTTCAAACAAGGAATAATGTGTATTTGAATGCGAAAATATTAAAAATATGTAATGTAAATTTTTTTTTTAATTTCAAAATTTAGTATGTAATTTAACAAAGAGTATATCTCTTGAAAGACGGTATTTCCATAAGTCATTGAAAGACCAAGGTTTAAAGTGCAAATTAGAAGAAATGAAGATAAAATTTTCGTGTTGCATGGATTGGGTTATAAACTTTATAACTGCTAAATGTTGCATAATATTTTTTTAATATTGCAACTAAGACCTTTTACCTTTTATTATTCTAATTAAAAGACGGTCTTTCCAAAAACTTTGTCTTTAACAAATGTAGTATATAAGGGTACAAATAAGTGGATTTTTCATAAATTTATGGATATGTCACCTGTCAGGAGACCGGCCTTATTTTAATAATCTCATTTATTACACACACTCCCTCTGTCCAACCTCAAATTCCACAAAATCTATTTCGGGGTATTCAGTAAACATTTTTTGATTGTAAAATATGTAACGTATAATAAAGACACATAAAAAGTTGATATTTGAAAATTTTCTATTACGATATTTAATATTATAAAGCATGTAGTAAATATTTAATATTATAAGTGTGATTGTATTAATCTCACTACTTTTTACCCAATCACATGCCTTTTTCCATTAAAAAAAACCATCTGATCAATAAGAATCCATGGTAGAACACCAATATTCAGGTACAAATATTTCTTCAAATACTATGAGTTGATAGTGTCTCTATGGGTAGTGTTAAGTGTTAACCCTTTCCATTTCACCGATCATGCCCCCCAAATCTTTTCCAGCAATTTGATTGAGGACCTCTATGGAAAGATTGAAGAGACGAATCCATACCCAAACCCGAGATGCTTGAATACTTCTCAACGGGAAAGTATCATCACAGAGCTGAAGATAGAGCAGTGATCCGTCAACAGTGTAAGGACCATTGTTGAGAATGACTAGCATCTCAACCTCTGTTTCCAAGCCAAAGGCCATAAACCTACTATGTCTATGGATTATCCATGCACATGGTCCCCGATGGTGTTGAAAATATTGAGTAAATCTACCATCGGGAAACTGGCGATCATCAATCCAGAAATCCAGCAGCCTGAAATGCAGATTTGGGTCGTGGAACATACGGTAGTCTTGCGAGATTCTCAGTTTGCCACTCTGACGAGAGATTCTTCCTGAAACTCCTCTGAAAGGGGCTGATTGATTGAATTGATCATTTATATATCCCAGTGGTTTGCATGTGTGTGATCGGCTCCGTGCATGTCATCCAGAGAGCCTTCTGGATCAGAGTCTGGTAAGAACCCATTAAGTTTGCTCATCTTGGTTTTAGGATAGTGTTTATTAGGACGAGGGATGGAGGATATTTTTTGGGAAAAGGGCATTTCTTCTTTTAAAAACTTTCTAAGAACTAAACGACTGGATTGTCTTGCTTTAGTTGCTGATTAATCTTGACTCCATTTATAGAAGTGAAGGGACCAGCAAGAATTGAGGACAAGTTTCAAACCATGATTCCAAAACTGTATCATTTTTGGGCTTTGAAGCTTGGAAAACTCAAAACTAGTCCTAAAACGACCCAAGAGCTTCCTTCTCCTTTGTGCCGGATAGGTATCACACAACTGCATGTACTCATCGGTAGTGTAGCCATGATTAAAGTTCACCCCTTCTTCTGCCATGTCTGAAACAAAATATTTTGTCTTCCTTTTCTTCCTTTGAGCATTCTTCTCCTCCATGCCTTTGGTGGACTAAAATTCTTTTGTTTAAATCAGCAACAAATGAGCATAAATTAAAACCAGCCTTCAATGTGCTAATCAAGCATTCCTTTTAGCATCAATAAAAACTGCAGTTTGAGTTGCAGTATTTACTCCATCACAATTTCTCTAGCACCATTTCTCCCTATTTAAAGCTGCTCGAAAAGGATGTCTATGAAAAGTCCCTTTACTGTAACTCACAATTTGGGATACACAATGTAAAGTCCAAAATGTTTTATTTGGCAATTTGTGACCATGTTGTAACATCAAAGAAGGAGTCATGGTGGAAGAAGGACATTGTGAAAGTATGAATCCGAGAAGGATGAATCTCATCCAATAGTAGTTAATTCGCTGAATATTTCATCTCTCATATTTGTGGGGTTGGATTAAGATTTGTAAAGTTGGAAGAAGGAAGGAGTTTTGGTTATGGAAAATGATTGGGATGAGATATTCTGAATCCCTTACTTCAAGGGATTAGATTGGCAAAATCCTATCTTCATCAAGATTTGAATATACGAAAATATTGTGAAGATAGTGATGGATTCGCACAAGGAAAATGAGACATGCGGAAGGGCTATATATGGCAGACATTACTGGCTAAGCTACTTACGAATTTAAAAGAGAGAAATCTGCAATCAGATGTTCACTTTCATCAAAGTAGCACAGAGCTATTTATTGGTGTTCCAACATGATCAACGTTGTTTGATCTCAAAGTTCTGAACAAAAGTCTTAATTCCTCGGGAGGAGGAGATCCAGCATTGATGGAGATCGAGGTCAGAGGGAGTCTAATCAAGGAGGATCGGCAACTAGGGGAGCTAGTAGAATTCATGAGTTGAATTAGAAAAGATAATTATTGTGTAAGATGCATCTTGTACTATCTTTCTAATCAGTGGATTCATTCTGAACTGGGATAGCGGCTGACGTAGGTGATTTTCACCAAACTGCGCAACTAATTTCGTGTGTCTTTAAAGTTTTACTTTACTTACAAACTTGGTTAATTAGATGATGTTGGAACAGGGTAATCACAATTAAAATAATTAGGTAAAACCAAATTTCAATTGGTATCAGAACTAAGTCACTTACTCTTACCTTGGTTGTGTCAAAGAAATTACTGATCCGGTTTTACCATGGCGGCCAAAGAAGATGTTTCAGTCTCTCGGCCTTCACTTCTGGAAGGTTCAAACTACAACTATTGGAAGGCACAAATGCGTGTATTCATCAGCTCACTTGATGAACTTGCCTGGTATTTCGTCGAAACGGAATGGAACCATCCGATGGAAGATGGCCAGTCAAGTTCAAAGGAGAAAGAAAGAGAATCAAGCTTGAAAAAGCAAGGAGTCAAACACAAGTCAACATGGAGTACAGACGAGTTGAGGGACTCAATGGAAAATTCCAAAGCACTAAATGCTATCTTTACCGCAGTAGATGAAAATTAGTTTAAGCTTATTTCAAATTGTTATCAAGAAAAGAAGGCATGAGAGATCCTACGAACAATATATGAAGGAACAAGTCTTGTACGGGATTCCAAGTTGCAAATGTTGGCTACTAAGTTTGAAGAATTGAAGATGGAGGAAGATGAAACTGTTGCTTTCTTCAATGGCAAGATAAGAGATATTACCAATATGGCATATCAACATGGGAAAAGGTAAAAAAGAAGAAAATTTGGTAAGGAAAACATTAAGATCTCTTCCCAAACGCTTTGCTATAAAGGTGGCTGCAATTGAAGAAGCACGCGATGTGACAACTATGACACTTAACGAGTTGATAGGATCGCTGCAGACTTATGATATGACGTTTGATCAACCATCAAAGAAAGCCCATAAAGAGCTAGCCTTTAAGGTATTAGCCCCAAGAAATGATCATGAAGGAGATAGTGAGAGTGAAGCTGAAGAAAATGCACTTATTACTAAGAATCTCGAAAATGCTGAAAAGGGTTGTGAATAGAAGGTCATAGGACAAACTGGGCGGTAATAGATCTCGATCACAGGAGGTTGGAAACTCTAGTGGACCCAGAATTGAGCGGAACAACTAGCAATTTATGAGGAATCCGAATAATGAGTCAAAACAAGCAGGAAGGATCCAATATAGAGAGTGTGAAGGGTTTGGTCATATCCAAGCAGAATGTGCTAACACTAGAAAGAAACATGGTTGGTCATATGTTACTTCATGGAGTGAAGATGAGGAAGAGGATGCAGAAGAACTCACCAGTAACTATGAAGCCTTTAAAGCAAAGATAATGAAGTTGATACTACATGTTCCAACATCGGAAAAATTGAGGCTTCCAGATGTTACAACATGGAATTACTGAGTGAAAACTCATTAGGCGTCGACGATGGTTAAGAAGCAAATAATGACAAAATTTGCCAAGAATATGAGAAAATGTATTCCATGTGGCTGAAAGTTGTTGAGACAAATAAAATACTGAAGGCTGAAAGTTGTTGAGGCAAATAAAATACTGAAAGCTGAAAAACACCAGCTTATGGAAAGAAAGATGGAGCTAGTTGATATGATGGAACTATTGGAAAAAGAGATTGAAGTGTTGAATTAGAAGCTTAAATCAACATCTGAAAGTGCTGAAACTGTTGAGGATGCAATCAAGCGATTGAATTCTGGAAAGGTAAAGCTTGATGAAATTCTGGAAATGGGAAAGAATGCAGGTGACAAACAAGGAATTGGGTATTAAAAAGTTGAGACCTGACCGACCGATTTTAAAGCTAAGAGGCAAGCCATGAAGGCAAAAATTATGAAGACATGTCCCCGACGCAAGCCTATACTATGCCACTACTGCTCATACCAAGGCCATGAAGAAGAACAATGTCTCAGGCTACTCAGAGATATAATGAGTGGAAGACAATTGTTAGTATGTTCCAACATAAGCAACATTTAAAGAGCTAGACTCGTCAGAAATGTATGGATTCCTAAAAAAAATAACGTATGTCACGTCTCTCATTGCACACTCTAGAGACTCGTGGTATTTTGATAGTGGTTGTTCTAGACATACAACAGGAACTCCATAATACTTGAACAACATCAAACCATACGACGGTGGATTTGTTACTTTTGGTGACAGAAAGAAGAGCTGTGTGGTTGGAAAATGAGAACTCCAGATAGTGGGATTTCCCAGCTTTGCAAATGTTCTACTAGTCGAAGATTTAAAGGCAAACCTCCTGAGTATCAGTCAACTATGTGATGAAGATATGACTGTTGAGTTCCAAAGGGACAGGTGTGTTGTGAAGCATGGAGAAAACAAAGTACTGTCAGGAGCACGATCGTCAGACAATTGCTATCTCCTGGAACAAGATGTAAAGTGTTTAAGCTCTAAGGACAATTAAGGTACCTTGTGGCATCAAAAACTTGGACACATAAATTACAATACCTTGGTAAAAATTGTCAATGCCAAAGCAGTACGAGGTATGCCTATTCTTACACATAAAAAAGGTATTATGTGTGAACCACGCCAACAAAGTAGATATATTCGATCTCCTCATTCTTCTATTCAACATATTACTACCTCACAAAATCTTGAAATACTGCATATGGATTTAATGGGTATGGTTAACACTCCTAGTGTTACTGGGAAAAGTATATCTTTATCTGTGTTGATGATTTTTCCAAATACACGTGGGTAGCTTTTCTCATGGAAAAATCAGATGCAATGGATGCCTTCAAGAGGTTGGTAATTAAGTTACAAACCAATAAAGGGAGTCACGTTGGAAAGATTGAGAGAATCCGTAGTGATCATGAGAAAGAATTTGAAAACTCTCAGTTCAGCAATTTCTGTGATGAACTTGGCATACAACAAGAGTTCTCTGCTCCCATCACTCCTCAGCAAAATGGGATTGTAGAAAGAAAGAATAGAACCCTGCAGGAGATGGCTCGAGTTATAGTAGAAGAAAAGGGTATCCAAAAAAATGGTGAGCAGAAGCCATCAACACAGCATGTTATACCATCAACAGGATATATCTGTGATCATTTACTAGCAAGACATCGTATGGAATCTAGAAAGGGAGAAACCCAAATGTGGCATATTTCCATGTGTTTGGGAGCAAGTGTTACACACTCAGTGACAGAGAGCAACTAGGAAAATTTGACAATCACAGTGATGAAGGAGTATTTCTGGGGTATTCAATAAATAGTCGTGCATATAGATTATTTAATCTCCACACCAACACCCTTATGGAGTCAATCAATGTGATTGTTGACAATTCTGATGATAAGAAAAGGTCAAAAAAAGGGGAAGATGAAGTTGGTTCGTCAACACTAGAAATTCTGACCAGCCAACATGTCGATGTTGGAACATCACAGCCTTCTCATAATCCAGATACATCGTCTGAAAGTCATGTTGGAACATCAACTCCAGACACCCTATCTTATGTTCCAACACAGGCTGGACCTGAACCAAGTGCGAAACAAACTCGAACTCTACCACAAGTTAATTACAGGGAGCTTGCTGGATTACAATGCTTTATCTCACTAATTGAGCAAAAAAACTATAAGGAATCCCAACTTGATGATTACTGGATTGCGGCGATGCAAGAAGAACTTGAACAATTTCCAAGGAATGATGTATGGTACCTCACTCCTCGACCAAAAAAGGTAAATGTCATTGGTACTAAGTGGATCTTCAAAAACAAGTCTGATGCTTATGGTCAAATCACTAGTAATAAGGCCAGATTAGTGGCACAAGGATACACTCAGGTAGAAGGTGTTGATTTTGATGAAACGTTTGCACTTGTTGCCAGGTTAGAATCCATTCGCATCTTTCTTACTATTTCATGCTCTATGAATTTCACATTGTACCCGCTGGACGTAAAAAGTGCCTTTTGGAATGGGGTAGTTAATGAAGAGGTTTATGTTGAACAACCGAAAGGATTTGAGGATCCATATCATCCCCATCGCGTGTATAGACTCAAAAAGGAACTATATGGGTTGAAACAGGCACCAAGGGCATCGTATGAACGACTGACTACCTTTCTTATTCAGAAATGTTATCATCGAGGGGGAGTAGATCGCACCCTATTTGTGCTTACCAGGTCTTCAAATTTTTTTATTGCGCAAATTTATGTAGATGACATTGTTTTTGGCTCTACCTCACCATCTATGGTACATGATTTTGTAAGTCTCATGCAGGATGGGTTTGAGATGAGCATGGTCGGTGAACTTACCTACTTCCTAGGACTCCAGGTCAAGCAACAAAAGAATGGGATGTTCATAAATCAAGGGAAATGCGCCATGAATCTAGTGAAACACTTAGGATTGAAAAATTCTCAATCAGTAAGAACTCCTATGGGTGATATAGATAAACTAGTGAAGGATGAGAAATGTGTCTCTGTTGATCATAAACTGTATAGATGTATGATTGGGAGTCTTCAATACCTCACAGCTAGTCGACCAGATATATGTTCAGTGTTGGAGTATGTGCAAGATTTCAGGCAAATCCAAAGGAATCTCATTTGACTGCAGTAAAGAGGATTATTCTGTATATTAGTGGAACTTTGAGTATGGTATCTGGTATTCTAAAACTCAAGATTCTTATCTTTTTGGCTATAGTGATTTAGATTGGGCTGGAAATGCAGATGATCGAAAAAGTACAACTGGTGGATGTTTCTTTATTGGCACAAATTTGGTCTCTTGGAATAGCAAGAAACCGAATTCTATATCCTTGTCGTCTCCTGAATTAGAATATTTTTCTGGAAGTTGCTGTGCGTAGTTATTATGGAGAAGCAAATGATGAAAGACTATGGGATTCATCAATGGACTCTAAAGATCTTATGTTATAACAAGAGTGCTATAGATATATCCAAGAATTCAGTCAATCACTCTTGGATAACGCACATTGATATAAGACATCACTTTATTCGAGATCTTGTGGAAAGAAGGGAAGTCACAGTGGTCTATGTTCCAACAACAGAATAATTTCCAGAAATATTTTCACAAAACCACATGATTTATCCACATTTGAATTTCTCAGACAACACTTAGGTGTCTGTCATATTTGAGGTATTTTTTGCCTAATATTTTTCTAGATGTAAATATTACTGCGTGTTTTTTTCTGTATAAAGAGGATTTTTTAAAAAAAAAATGGAAAAGAAGGGATTTGGAAAGGATTGATGCATGTTGGAATTTGGTAAGTGGAATATGAAGAAAGAGAAAAGGGGACAAAGTGGCGGCTGGTAATTATGGCATTGGAAAGGGAAACAAGAGGCTGAGTGTTTGAGAAAGGAAAGTAAATATTTAAAAAAATTCATCTTTCCTTCTCTGTTTCGTATTCTCTCTTTACTGGAATTCCTCCCGATATTTCTACTGTGTCTGAGAGTGTGATTCAAAGTAAAACTCTCCGGCCTACAACTCAATCTCAGCACGGTTTCTCCACTCACAAGTAAAAAAATCTTTGGATTCTCTATGTCGAACAAGTGACAGACATTCAAGATGGAGAAAAACAAGATATTCCAATTGCTTTTTGGTGAAATAGAGACGACACTAGAAATACCACAGAGCTATTTGACTGAAGAATGGAATGGTGTGGAAGAATCGGGCATTAAAGTGGTCCGATCACCAGAAGTAAAGCCCGTCACAACTAGGCCTGAGAAAGTAAAAATAAAGGTATTTGGGAGAAATATTTTACTTTCAATGGTCAAACATTTAAATCTCTAGAAAATTTTATGACTCATTACCTAGATAAGAAGAAGAGAGTAGATTTAAGAGGATACAAGTTAATGTATGGGTATCTGAATAGGGTAAATCTGTTTAGGATATTGAAAGGGAACATTGGGGGCATTAAGAAAATTAAGAACTGGAACCCCAAGTTGAAAGAATTGGCATGCTTAAAGTATGAGGGTAAGAAGGTTATGTGTGTCTATACTACTGCATTGTTGCCAAAACGAGTAAAGTTGAAGGAAGTCAAGAACTGGCCTGAAAGGAGGAGAGCTCTGAGCTCTGCGAGTTACAAAGCTGTACAGGTGTACGATCCTATAGTCAGCCAGAATCTTGAAAAACTTAGGGATTTGGCCCCGGACAGCGAAGAGGAAACAAATGTTAATGAAGGATGTGCTGAGAATGAAACAAATGATGTTCCAACACAAGATGCAGGAGATACACAGGAAGCTGGAGCTGAGGAAAACATGTATGTAGACTTTGGAGAAGAAGATGTTACTCAGTCCCCTGAGAGAGAAGTAGGAGCGGAGGAAGAAATGGCTCAGACAGGAGGGGCTCAGGAAGATGCACTGGATGAGCAAGGTTTGAATCCCAAGATGAAGATAGGAGGAGAGAGAAATGAAAACACAACTGGAGATAATGTTCCAACATCAAAACAGTTTGCTCCAGAAACTGAAGAACCAGGTCGTGATGATTTTCCAACATTAGGCCAGGAGAGAATTGATGTTCTAACACAGGAAGTCAGTATTGAAAACTTAACCTTCTCCAGTGATGAAGTACTTGATGATTTTATGCAGACTCGGTCAAGAAGGTCAAAGAGAAAAGCCACACGAAAGGAGAATGAACAACCAAAGAAAAATAAGAAAATGACTACTACGGGTCAAAGCTCTAAACCAGGTATTTTTGTAGAGGAAGATCTAAGTTCAAAATTCTTTGATAAAGGATGTCTGAAGAGCAATAAGGATATCTTCAAAAAGAGGCTGATAGCTAAACGCCTTGTTGATCAGGTGGCTTACAAGAAGTGTGGGTTCTGTGACTTTCTGAACTATTCAGGGTTTACAAAGGCATGCTCAGTATACAAGCAATACAACCAGACTTTGGTACAGGAGATATACTCAAATTTAATGGAAGGAAATCTGGATCCTGAATCACCATAGTTCAATAAAGTCTATGACAGAGGCAAGGCAGTCAGATTCTTTAAAGAAAGGATTAATAAGCTATTGCGGTTATCATCACCTGGATTTGGATAAATATTTCCAGAAGATTTTGAAGTACCTCTTAATCAGATCCTGACTGAGATTACAGGAAGATATCATACCGAGTGGCCTTGTCAAGGTAATGCTGCAACATCCTGTCTGAGTACCAGGTACTTCTGTTTTCTCCAAGTTGCTATTAACTCGTGGCTACCACATTCAAATACCACTGCTATCACCCGAGATATGGCAAAAGTCATGTACTACATTGGCACAAAAACTCCTATGAATCTTGGTCTTCTTATCCAAGCTAACATATTGGAGAATGCTAGTTCTGCAAGGACTAAAAATGCTCTGTCGTATCCTTGTATTATCTCTGATATGCTAAAAGAAGAAAAGGTGAAGGCAGAAGAGGGTGATGTTATTGTTGCATCGATTTCTCTGAAGCCCAATAAGAAGACCTTCAATTTAAGATGTGTGAAAGATTTGCCGTGGAAGCCTTCACAGGGAGGATGCTCTGTCCAGAAAGGGAAGGAGGTTAAGAAGACTGCTGTGCAAGCTAAGATTGTAGCATTACAGGTTCAAATTGCTGCACTAGAAGAGGGGTTAAAAAGGTTGGATTCAGAGGGTGATATCCAGGGTGGCAATGCCGAAGAGGCTGAGGGTTTATAGACTTATGTTAGTTGTTTGGCATGGTTTTTGGCCCCAAGGGGAGTATTTTGGATTTTCTGGGCTTTCTGGATTTTTTTTTTGATTTCTAGACTTCTTGAATTGGATTTGTTTTATGTTAATCCCAGCTGGAAGCTAAAGTTTTTTTTGTGTTTCTCAGATTCCCAGTACCTACATATTTTTTTGGTGATTGAATTTGATAATTGAGTACTGGTGAGATTTGATGTTCCAACATGAATGCTGAGGGTCTATATATTTTATGCTGATGGATTTATGGGGAGTTAAAATATTTGTTCTCAGCTTATGTTCCAACATCCATATGTGAATTACTTGAGTTTCTTATGTGCACAATTGGCGTTAAAAGTCCAAAAGTTTGATTGGTCCACAAAATGCCAAAAGGGGATATTTTAAAGTCCAGAATTTTTTAATTGGCAATTTGTGGCTATGTTGTAGCATCAAAGAAGGAGTCATGGTGAAAGGACATTGTGAAAGTATGAATCCGGGAAGGATGAATCTCGTCCAATAGTAGTTGATTTGCCATATATTTCATCTCTCATATTTATGGGATTAGATTAAGATGTGTAGAGTTGGAAGAAGGAACGAGTTTCGGTTATGGAAAGGATTGGGAAGAGATATTCTTAATCCCTTACTTCAAGTGATTAGATTGGCATAATTCTATCTTCATCAAGATTTGATTATGCAAAAATATTGTGAAGATAGTGATGGATTCACACAAGGAAACTGAGACATGCGGAATGACTATATATGACGGACATTACCGGCTAAACTACTTACGAATTAAAAAGAGAGAAATCTACAATCGAAATTTCACTTTCATCAAAGTAGCGCAGAGCTGTTTATTGGTGTTCCAACATGATCAACGTTGTTTGATCTTAAAGTTCAAAACAAAAGCCTTAATTCTTCGGGAGGAGGGGATCCAACATCAATGGAGATCGAGGTCAGAGGGAGTCTGATCAAGGCGGATCGGCAACTAGGGGAGCTAGTAGAATTTACGAGTTAAATTAAAAAAGATAAGTATTGTGTAAGATGCATCTTGTACAATCTTTCTAATTAGTGGATTCATTCTGAACTGGGGCAGACCCCGTAGACGTAGGTGATTTTTATCGAACTGCATAACCAATTTTGTGTTTTAAAGTTTTTCTTTACTTACAAATTTGGTTAATTAGATAATGTTGAAATACGGTAATTACAATTGAGATAATTAGGTAAAACCAAATTTCGCACAAAAACCACACTGCACTTAGTAAAGACTACTCATGCGTGGGAAAAATTTTTTTCCTATAAAAACATTACTTTTCAACCATCCAACTCTTCCAATTCTTCTTCAACAGCTATTGTGCTGTGCAAAACAAGACTCCTTAAGGCGACTGAGAATGCAAGCCTAGTTCCCAAGGATGGTTTGCCCGCTAATGAGTTAGCGGTAGAGGGACTTTAATATTGAACTGCCTTTGCCAAACTAGGCCCTTCTTATATGGAATTGGATTCCACAAGTTCGAAATCCCCGAAACTACTCCTGGACTTAAAACCCAGTCCTTTCTCTTGAAAAGTTTTGCTTAGATTCAAAGGATTCTAACTTGAGATTTGAAGATTCATCTTCCCCGTTGTCCCTTTCTTTGAATGCCTATTTTCTCTCTCATTCTTCTCTCTTTTCTTTCTCTCCACCTCTCTCTCTCTTAATATTCTTTCTCTTGTTTAGTGAGAGAAAATTCCCATAAAATTTCAATACTCACTTTGTCCCATATTAATCCTTTTCACCGTCTTCGAGAAATATGTTTGACCATTAATATGAGTAACTACGTATAATAACGATAAATAAAAAATTGGTATTTAAAATCTACTTATTACATCGAATTCAATAATATCACATACAATGATATTATTGTTTATATATCTATTCAAATATGTGGTCAAAATTTGACGGTATTAACTGTCAAAGCAAGTGTGAAATTTAATCTGAGATAGATAGAACAATATTCTTTCGTCACTAACTTGGATAGTTAGATTGCATCTCATTGCAATAAATGAAAATAAGCATTAAATTACTTCATTAGTTATTTGGGATCAGGTTGGACATCAAAGTACATCAAGCATTAGAAATATATTAAATGGACGACAAATGCTAACTGACTAGAAACAAATACTTCTGGTACTCATTCCTAAGAAAAATATTCTATTTGTCCAGAAGGCTTCATACCTATTGCATTATGAAATGTAAAATATAAATTGATCAAAAAATGATTAGACAATAGATTAGCACAAGTTATGGATCAACTCATTGACCGTGCACAATTTGGGTTTGTAGAGATTCGAAAATAGGAGAAAGTGTGCCGATTGCTAATGAAATGCTAAAATTTTATAGACAGCAAAAAGGGAAAGAAAAGTCTACTAGCTATCAAACTAAAAACAAGTAAAAAAACCTATGATAGGATACCGTGGACTCTTCTAATTGCAGTCCTGAGAGATACAGGGATGCCTAAAGACTAGATTTCAGTAGTTAGACAGCGTGTCAGGACAATTTCTATGGCAATAACAGTAAATGGTCGGAAATCACCTTTGTTTTTCTAGCCGGGCAGAGGGTTGAGACACGGATGCGCTCTCTCTCATTGCTGCCTCTGTCCCATGTTAAATTACATACTCCCTCTGATCCTTTTATTATGGTCTCAACTTTTGGGCATAAATTTTTTCAAAAAGATAAATGAATGGTAGAGATTGTATTGAAAATGTAAAAAGTAAAATGAGTGGATGAAAACATTCTAGAATTTACCAAAAGGGGAAGGAGACATAAATAAAAAACCATCCCAAAATGGAAAGTAGGACAATATTAGAGGACCAGGGGGAGTATAATTTTTTTATGCTCATTAAAAAATTTATTTAATTATTCATATGTTTAACTACATATAATAACGATAAATAAAAACTTACTTTTAAGAAACTACTTGTTATGATGAATCAAATAATATCAAATACAATAATATTATTGCGTATATATCTAGTCAAATATGTGGTCAAAGTTTGAAAGATACTAGTGTCAAATAGTAAGTGTGCAGTTTGAGATGAGAAGGAGGGAGTATCTATTTATCATATGGCAACAATGCCTATCCACATTGCTAAAAAATCAATGGTAGGAATGAAACATGGCGGTTCTCACCTAATGTATGATGGTGCTAGCTCACTCTACAAGGAATGCATAGAAGAAACAAGAAGTTATTCTCCATATGAAAAAAGTTGAGACGTTTCTGCAAGATTTTTAGGTCAGAGAATAAATTTTTAGTAAGCCAATAATACTGGTCAGTCCAAACACACTTGCACAGGTAGAAAACTGTGTTAAGTATGCCCTTAATCTACGCAATAAAGGAATATGGGGGAAATGTCTAGGAATGAAGATCAATTTGTCATCAAGGAAATGCATGATATTTATAGAATCAATCAGTATACTAATCAAATCCATGGGGTTGGAAGTCAATTCCATGGGCCATGGATATATCACAATGATGCGTCTCGATCGACCGATCAGTTCTTGGGTTTGAGCTCCTCTCGAACCAATATGCAATAAAACTGGCACTGGGGTTCCAGCGGTCAGCTCTCTGATGCCTAAGTCAATCTAAGAGTCCAATGTGATTAAGAAAGAATGAATTATGAATAAATGAGTACCTTGTATTTAAACTCTGTGTCCTAAATAACATCTTCCTTAATTATTGCCCTTAATTCCTCACCAATACGGTCATTATTTTAGAGTATTAAATAATACCCTAATTGGGCCGCCACATCTACGGCCCAATGCCCTTCTTGGGCTCAACCTCTATTAAGAGCCCCTAGAAAAGAAGGTTCTCGGCCTTGAAGGACTAGAACAGTACAGGGGCTCTGAGAGACCTCGAATGCATAAGACAGTTCGAGGACTCCGAAGTCTCGAAGCGGACCTTGTACTTCGTTGTTCCTACCTTCGAGGGAGGGAATCTGGTTTTCTAACCAACTCTCAGTGCTAGGATTTCAAAAGGCGCACGCGTGCTGTACAATCGCGCGTGTCGCTGTCTCCCAAACGGTGTGTTATCAGAAGGCAAAAAAGTGGTTGAGTATTCCAGTAACTTTTTATAGTTCCAAGGCGGTTATTAATCATTCTGCCGTTTCAGCCCCCATTATTACCCCTTAACCTCTCTTTCTTCTTTCACTTTTACTCATTTGCAGGGACTTCTCATAAGCACTCCTTTTCCATTCCTCTTTCCAGCTATCTAATTTTCTTCGCCTTTCCTCGAAAATCAGTAAGTACCTTTCTTTCTCTCCTTATTCTACTCTGTTTCTTTCCTCACTTTACAATGATGGCTCGTTCTGACGAGGGTTCCACCAAGGATGGATTTCCCGGTGAGATTAGGGTAGATGGGGTGGAGGTTAGTACGTCAGAAAGGATTATTACTGACTTCGAATGCACTCATTCCGAAGAATTTCAATGTGATTCTGATGCCGGAGGGGGTGTGTCTAACCATACTATTAGCAGTCCTGGGGAAATGAGGGTTTTCCCGGTTACTGATATGTCTCTTCAAGGGTCTGTTAAGAATTGGCCGCCACGTATGGGCAAGCCTTATATAAGAAGATCCCCTAACAGTGTAAAATTTGGCTTCTACCCTCTACGGAATCCAGCACTCGAGGCCTTTGGGGGGGAATGCATCTACGAAGAGCGAGGAAGCGTTCCTCGAAGCCATAAAGGAGGAGGATAATGCATCTCCTTCGAGGAAGCTCCCCAGAAAGTATCAAAGGTATCCTCTGGAGCCAAGCCCTCTCAAAAGAAAAAGGAGAAGGTATCTCGAGGGGTAAGGTTGAGGGTTTTTGGGAAGGAGCCCCCGCTCCCAGCAGTTGGGAAGGTTATCTTGAAGATTCTGGACTCGATCCCTCTTGGCCAACTAATAGCCCCAGATGTAGATTTTTAACCTTTTCGAGAAAAGATACCCCTCATAACCTCCCCGAGGGAAGATCAGCTATTTTCCTTAGACATCTTCGTTGCGGGATCACCTTTCCCTTTCCCCCTCTCTTTTCCAAAATTCTAAAGCAATTCCAGGTAAGCCCTGCACAAGTTCATCCCAACATCTTGGTAATTATTATGATGTTCTTGACACGATGTGACGAGTTTGATATCAAGCCAAGGTACAAGCTTCCCCTCTCATTGTACTACGTATCTTATAGTGGGTGATCTACTGACATGATTATCACATTTACCAGTTGGGAGGCACATCACAAGGTTTTTGCCGTACCTGGCAATTCGGGTGACTGAAGAAGTTGGAAGAAGGGGATTTTATTTGATAGAAGAAGGAACCGAGTCCTCCAGTGGAACTGGGATGTTCTAGTAGAGTCTGCTAAACCAGGGGAGTATATTTTTCCGGTTGCCCTTAAGAGGGATAGATAAAAACTGTTGTCCAGCTCTCTCGACTACAACCACTTCAACAATCCTAACCTAAGGATTGATGACTTTGTATTTTCTCCTGAAATCTACAAGGAGTATGTGTATAAAGGACTCCAGAAAATATCAAGAACAGGAAGAGAGAACCTGAGGGTCCCAAAGAAGGCCCTCCCCTCAGGACCCTTGCTAGTGGTTTTAGGCACTTGGAAGCCTCCGAAGGTGCCTTAATAGAATTCTATTTCTCGTGTCTTTTGTGTTGTTGCATTTACCTTTACTGGTGATGTTCTTCTCTTCTTTTTTTCAAGTGGGTCTCGCTAGTGGCTTGAGGAACAAGATGAAGCACTCAAAGCAGGGTCAGGGCCACCCTAAAGGGACCCCTATCCTCTCAAACCAGGCCTCCACACCTCCAGTAGGTGATGGAAGGCCTACCTCAACCATGGCTGATGGCCAGCCCCCCACACCATGAATGTTTGCCAGAGGATGGGGGTAAATGGTGGCAGTGTTGGGAATATCCTTCAGCAGCTGTTAATAGGAGCGAGCGGTGGCGACGGTGTCAACGCCCACCAACAATCAGTATCCCTGACACCCCCTTCAAGTGATACGGTGTCTCTATCCAGTATTCTGACTCTGGATGAGCATCATATCATGAGCATGGTATCTGACCCTCGGGTTTTCATCTGTTCCATTGTGAAGTTCATTTTAGTAAGCTTTTTTCTAGCATTTATCTAAGTGTAGTTATCTTGCTACGTCTCCTAACTTTTCGCGAGGCCACTCAGAAGATAGCCACCTTCGCCCCAGCTTATACTTCTTGCCATGGTTCCTTTCAAGAAAAGTTAGGCCAGAAATATGCTGATATTTTAAAGTTGAAGAGGCTGCTCGAAGAGGAGAAAAGGGTGCACGAAAAGGACCAGAAAACCTTGGAAGAGGAGAAGCAGAAGACGACTAATTTTGATGCCAAGAAGCGTCAGTGGACGCTGGATAAAGATACCCTCTAGAAGAGGGTATAGACTGCTGAGGACCAAGCCGAGTAGGTTCAGCTGCTCGTGGCATTTAAAAGTAAACTATTGAATAGTTTCAAGTTGCTTCAATTGTTTGTAGACCTCATCGAGGTGGCCGAGCACCTTGGTTGCAGCGATCTGGCTGAGGAATTCCTAAAACCTCAACTTTCTGCCTCTCTATCCAAAGATCATGCTAAGAATGTGGACGAACTGGTCAAGCCAGGCTCGAGGCTACTCTGGATGCAAAATGGGACATGGCGATCAAGAACGACAGCCTTTGCTTTGCCCTGATGGATGTCATTAAGTCTAAAGGGCAGTTCTTTACTGCTGAGGGGATTTGAGCGATCCCCCTACCCTAGGCCATAGGCGCATCCCCCGAGCCAAACTCAACTAATGCCAGGGTGGAAGGAATGATCACATCCACCTCGGAGGAGGATAACTCTAGGGTTCGTTCTTGATTGTAACTCTGCCAATTTGGGCCTCCTGATGTAACTTTTGATGCTTCGATATAAGAATTCTTTTTAGAATTTTAATGACTTATTTATTAATTTTACCTTTGTTCTTTTTTTTGTACTTTAACTCGTTGAAAAGAAGGCGCTTGTGAGGAGCTTTCGAGCGCTAAAAAAGATTTAAGTTAGACAATAAACAACTATTGAAGGCCACATAGGATTTATCTATCTGGAACCAAGAGAAGGAATTTTTAAAGGACAAACTTAATCAGCTCGAAGCTGAGATGAAGCCATGGAAGTCCAAAGACCATTCAACCTTTAAGGGGTTTGTCAGGGATTTCTTGACCAAAGAATTTAACGGGACATATCCTTAGAGGTGGTCGAAGATCGTGATCCCGCGGATAAAAGTTTTGAAGAGCTAATGCGTTAAATACATCTAAAGTTTGGATCTCTGAAGTCGTGCATTGCAAATGCAACTAGGATTCCAGTAGTGGAAGGGCGCCTAATTGGTTGTATGGGCGAAAATTGCAGGTTAGTGGCCCAAAGGGAGTTAATTGCCGAACAACATCTGGTGGCGCAGAGCAAAATTTCCAGTCTTGAAGAGGAACTGCTCGCCTGGAAGACAGCTAGGAAGACCACCTCTCTTCGAGTGAGCCCCCAGCAAAGAACATCCTTGCCGGGGGATGGTTCCCTAATAGAATCTCTCTTATCTGAGAATACCCGACTCGCAGGGGAGATTGAGGCCTGGAAGCTACAGGCTAAAGAAGTCAAGGAGTGTATTGCCAATTTTGAAGAAATGATTGCTGCCCACGAAGTGAGCCTCCATGCCTACATGTTTTCTCACTGCATCCCTACTTCATATTTAATTGGAAGTGATTAACTTCCAAAATTTCTACTCAAGGCCGCTCGATACTGGATTGAGAAAGTCAACGTTAATGAGAATGGAACCCATTGCTAGAAAAAGGCCTTTGACCTTATTCTTGATTGGTTGGCAGAATTGAAGGTAAAGGGTTTCACCCCCTCTAGTTATCGTTCTGCTCCTCGGTCACAAAAATATGCTATTAAGGAAGCTGAAAAGCCCACTGCACCCTCGAGCAAAGTTTCCAAAGTATTTTCCACAAAATTTTGCAAGAGTGTCGGATCTTCCTCGAAGGGCCCATTTAACCCTCCCCCCCCCACGAAGACGTGGGGTAAGACCATTGCTCCCCTGGATCTTTTTGAGTATCCCCGTGAAAGAACAAATAAAAGATATTCGGAGAGCCACTAGCATCAAGCTGGAAGAGCTCGAACATCTGAAGGCAAAGGTTATGGGGCTAGCTCCTTTCACCGAAGATCTATTTCAGAAGGGGTTTCCCTCATTTAAATGAATGAACGTTGCATACCGTTTGGTACCAGAAATGTACTTTTATTTATTGATGATGTCGAAGCCTATTTGATTCTCGCTCCTAGAAAACGCAAGCCGAGTTTCTCCACCTACTATTGTCATCAGTGAGCCTTTAAAAATTATAACAGGATTTGAGTTGCATGTGTGTATACTTCTTTGTAAATTTTAAGTCCCAAATATTAGCTCCACGGGAAAATTTCTTATGTAGAAATGTTATGACTATCTTCGATAAGTAGGAACTGAAAAGTTCAAAGACACAAGCGTTTTACCTAGGTTCGGTGTTTCCACCTACATCCTGACAAATTTTTTCCACTAGTTTATGATTTCAGGATTTCAAAAGTAGCTCATGAGTGCCTGAAAAGCATACCACTTGAACTCAGCCTTGGCTGGAAGCATTTCCTAGAGAGCCACAAGAGCACCCCACTTGAATATCGTCTAGAGGGCTGCTTAAGAGCAAACCACTCGAATCATCATCTAGAGTTTCACTTAAGAGAAAACCACTAGAACATCAGTCATAGTTGAAAATATTATCTATAGTGGTACTTAAGAGCAAACCACTCGAACATTATCTAGAGTTCCGCTTATGAGAAAACCACTCGAACATCAGTCGTAGTTGGAAATATTATCTAGAGTGCCGCTTATAGCAAACCACTCGAACATCAGTCATAGCTGGAAATATTGGCTTAAGTGCCACTTAAGAGCAACCACTTGTCATAGCTGGTATTACTTTCTCAGGTTGGTGATGTTCCACCTTATTGGTACTCGAATCCTAACATAAGGTTATAGATAATATGAGCGATCCCCCTACCCTAGGCCACAGATGCATCCCCCGAGCAAAATACAACTGATGCCAGGGTGGAAGGAATGATCGCATCCACCTCGAAGGAGGATAACTCTAGGGTTCGTTCTTGATTGTAACTCTGCCAATTTGGGCCTCTTGATGTAACTTTTGAAGCTTCGATATAAGAATGCTTTTTATAATTTTAATGACTTATTTATTAATTTTACCTTTGTTTTTTTTGTAGTTTAACTCGTTGAAAAGAGTGTTAGAAGGCGTTTGTGAGGAGCTTTCGAGTGCTCAAAAAGAGTTAAGTGAGACACATAAACAACTATTGAAGGCCACGTAGGATTTATCTATCTGTAACGAAAAGAAGCAATTTTTAAAGGACAAACTTAATTAGCTCAAAGCTGAGATGAAGTTGTGGCACTCCAAAGACCATCCAACCTTTAAGGGGTTTGTCAGAGATTTCTTGACCAAAGAATTTAACGGGACATATCCTTTAGAGGTGGTCAAAGATCGTGATCCCGCAGATAAAATTTTTGAAGATCTAATGCGTTAAATACATCTAAAGTTTGGATCTCCGAAGTCGTGCACTGCTAATGCGACTAGGCTTCCAGTAGTGGAAGGGCGCCTAATTGGTTTATGGGCAAAAATTGCAGGTTAGTGGCCCAAAGGGAGTTAATCGCCGAACAACATCTGGTGGCGAAGAGAAAAATTTCCATTCTTGAAGAGGAACTACTCGCCTGGAAGACAGCTAGCGAAGTACCCCTCTCTTCGAGCGAACCCCCAGTAAGGAACATCACTGCCAGGGATGGTTCCCTAATAGAATCTCTCTTGTCTGAGAATACATGACTCGCGGGGGAGATTGAGGCCTGGAAGCTACAGGCTAATTAAGTCGAGGAGCGCATTGCCAATTTTGAAGAAAAGATTGCTGCCCGCGAAGTGAGTCTCCATGCCCATATGTTTTCTCACTGCATCCCTACTTCATATTTAATTGGAAGTGATTAGCTTCATAAATTTCTACTCAAGGCCGCTCGATACTGGATTGAGGAAGTCAACGTCAATGAGAATGGAACCTATCGCCAGAAAAAGGCCTTTGACCTTATTCTTGATTGGTTGGCGGAAATGAAGGTAAAGGGTTCCCCCCTCTAGTTATCGTTCCGCTCCTCGGTCACAAAAATATGCTATTAAGGAAGCTGAAAAGTCTCTTGCACCCTCGAGCAAAGCTGCCAAAGAATTTTCCACAAAATGTTGCAAGAGTGTCGGATCTTCCTCGAAGGGCCCATTTAACCCCTCCATGAAGAAGTGGGGTAAGACCATTACTCCCCTGGATCCTTATGAGTATCCCCGTGAAAGAACAAATGAAAGATATTCGGAGAGCCACTGGCATCAAGCTGGAAGAACTTGAAAATCTGAAGGCAAAGGTGAAGGGGCTAGATCCTTACGCCGAAGATCTGTTTCAGGAGGGGTTTCCCTTATTTAAATGAATGAACGTTGTGTACTATTTGGTACCAAAAATGTACTTTTATTTATTGATGATGCCGAGGCCTACTTGATTCTTGCTCCTAGAAAATGCAAGTTGAGTTTCTCGACCCACCATTGTCAGCGTCAGTGAGCCTTTAAAAATTATAACGGGATTTGAGTTGCATGTGAGTGTACTTCTTTGTAAATTTCAAGTCCCAAATATTAGTGCCATGGAAAAATTTCTTATGTAGGAACGTTATGACCATCTTCGATAGGTAGGAATTTAAAAGTTCAAAGACATAAGCATTTTATCCAGGTTTGGCGTTTCCACCTACATCCTTCCACCTTTGTCCACTAGTTCTTCATTTCAGGATTTCAAAAGTAGCCCATGAGCGCCTGAAAAACATACCACTTAAACTCAGCCTTGGATGGAAATATTTCCTAGAGAGCCACAAGAGCAACCCACGTGAACATCGTCTAGAGGGACGCTTAAGAGCAAACCACTCGAATCATCATTTACAGTGCCACTTAAGAGTAACCACTAGAACATCAGTCATAGCTGGAAATATTATCTATAGTGGCGCTTAAGAGCAAACCACTCAAACATCATCTAGAGTTCCGCTTAAGAGCAAACCACTCTAACATCAGCCGTAGTTGGAAATATTATCTAGAGTGCCGCTTAAAATCAAACCACTCGAACATCAGCTGTAGCTGGAAATATTGGCTAGAGTGCCACTTAAGACAACCACTCATCATAGCTGGTGGTACTTTCTCAGGTTGGTGATGTTCCACCTTTTTGGTACTCGAATCCCATTTATCTCTTCGAGGACATAGCTTCCTCCGGAATGCGATTCGATCACCCTATAGGGTCCTTCCCAATTTGAATCTAAATTCCCCTAAGGTTCCTTTATGTTTTTCTTGTTTTTCCATATTCCCAAGTCTCCCGGGTTGAATCACACCTTCTTTACCCTCCTATCAGGGTACCTTCTGACCCGTTCTCTCACTTTAGCCTCTTGTAAAGAAGCTAGCTCCCTCTTTTCTTCCACCATGTCCAAATCCAGGCATCGGTTTTGCTGATTACTTATCTCATGTGCAGCAGCCATCATCCTTGGGCTAGGAACACCTATCTCTGCAGTGATTACCGCCTCCGAGCCATATACTAAGCCATAAGGCATTTCAGTAATAGTGGAAGACTCGACTGTCCGATATGTCCACAACACATTAGGTAATTCCCATATCCAATTACCTTATGCTCCCTTGAGCCGTGCTCGTATGCCATTTACTATTGTCATGTTGGTCACCTCCACCTGTCCATTAGCTTAGGGATGGTAAACTGATGTCACCTTTTGCTTAATCTGGTACTCCTCGTACCACTTCTTGAAGAGATCTTGGGCAAACTGTGTTCCGTTATCCGTCATGATTGTCCTTGGAATTTCGAAATGACATACAATATTCTTCCAGCAAAAGGAAATAAATGTTTTCCCCTTATGTTTGTCAGGGGCTCGGCCTCTACCCTCTTCGTCAAATAGTCAATAGCCACTATTAGGTACTTGAATTTTCCTGGCACTTCTAGAAAAGGACCCACCAGGTCGATCCCCCATTTATCAAAGGGCCACAAACTATAGATGCTTCTCATCTCCTCTTGGGGGATGTGTGTTATGGGGGCATGTATTTGACACTGGTGCCAAGCTTGAATGTATCGATTCACATCATCAAACATTGTCAGCCAGTAAAATCCTGCTTGAGTGAGCCTCCTCGCCACTGATCTGGCTCCCAGGTGGCTGCCGCATACTTCCTCGCGGACCTCCCTTATGGGATAATCAACTTCTTGAGGGTTAGCACACCGAAGCAACAGCTGCAAATGACCCGTTCTGAATAACACTTCTTCTTGCAACATATAGATTGGAGTTTTCAACCTTACTTGTCTAGCATCAACTTCATTTTCTGGCAGGACACCCTATCGAAGATATGCCACGAACGATGTCATCAAGGTGTCATCCACTTCCACCACCATAACTATAAGTTCTTCGAAACTTCGTTTGTCCAAAGTTTCCATGAGTAATTGCTTCTAGGATTGGGTTCCCAAATCTGAAGAAGCGACTTGCTAAGAGCATCTTCTTTGTGATTGCTTTCCCTCAGGACCTACGTTAAAGTGTAAGATTTAAAGTTTTCAATAGATTTTGCACTACCTCGAGGTATCTTAGCAAGTTAATCTCTCTGGCCTCATATTCCCCGTTCACCTGTTGAACTATGATTTGAGAGTCACTGAAAACCTCAAATTCCTCCACCCGCAACTCCCTTGCTCGGCGCAGTCCAATTATCAGTGCTCCGTACTCAGCCTCATTGTTAGTTGCTTTGAATGCGAAGTTCAACATGTAAGGGTAATCCTTGCCACTGGGACTGGTTAATAGAGCCCCAGCTCCACTTTTCCTCCTGAATGTGATGAACCGTCCACATATAGCTTCCATATCTCCCTTTTTCTTTCTTCCACTCTTTGAACAGAGTCCTGATGCTCGAGGGGCTCAGTAGTTTCCACTATGAAGTCCGCCAACGCCTGACCGTTAATTACAACTTGAGGTTGATACTGAATGTTGTGTTCTCCCAATTCTAATACCCATTCATCATTCTTCCTGAGATATCTGGTTTCAACAAAATCTTTCAAATCGGGTGGTTCGTGAGCACCACTATCTTGTTCCCCTAGAAGTAGGGTTTCAGTCTTCTGGATGTATGTACGAGGGCTAGAATCAACCTCTCGAGGATAGTATACCTCGTCTCTAGTCCTTTCAAGGCATGATTGACAAATTAAATTGAGTGTTGCACATTTTCTTTCTCTTTTACCAGGGTCGCACTAATTACCAAAGGCGATGCAGAAATGTACATTTATAGTGTCTCATCCCTATCCGACTTCATCAGGGTAGGCAGTTTTCCCAAGTGCTCCTTCAACTGCTTGAATGCCTATTATTCCACTCGAATTTCTTTGCCCTGCGACGGACACGAAGAAGGGTAGGTGTTTCTCCGCCCCCTTCGATAGGAACCTACTCAACGCTACTAGAGACCCTGTAAGCTTTTGCACATCCTTTATCGATTGTTGGGTTCTTATTCTCTTCAAAGCTTCTACCTTCTCCGGGTTTACGTAGATACCCCTTTCTGAGACCATGAATCCGAAGAACTTTCCTGCTCGTACACCGATATTCAACTTCAAGTTAGCCCCTCGAAGACTGCCAAATGTTTTCTTCCAGGTCTTTTAAAAATTCTCCATGACCTTTGCTTTTGACAACCATATCATCCACATATATCTCCACATTCCTCCATATTTTCCCTCTGAAAAGCTTATCAACCAACCTCTGGGAAGTATCCCCGACATTTTTAACCCAAATGACATCTTCTATAACAGTATGTGCCCAAATCTGTAATAAATGATGTTTTCTCCTCTTCATCTTATGCCATGAGAATTTGGTGATACCCTTTATGCGCGTCAATGAAGGCCAGAATCTAATATCCAGTGATGGCTTCCACCAACTTATCAATTGGTGGCATCAGGTAATTGTCTTTCGGGCAACATTTATTCAAATCAGTGAAATCTATACACCTTCGCCAGGCCCCATCATGCTTTGGAACCATAACTGGGTTAGCTATCCATTCAGGGTAGAACACCTCCTCGATAACACATGCCTTCAACAACTTCTCCACCTCTTCTTTAATTGCTTCATCCCTTTCGGGAGAAAACACTTTTCTCTTCTGCTTCACTGGCTTTATTGAGGGGTCAATATTCAACCCGTGTAGTGCAAGACTCGAAGGTACTCCAGTTAGGTCAGAGGTATCCCACGAGAACACGTCCCCATATTCTCCCAATAGGTCTTTTAATCTTTCCTTAATGTCTTTGGGAATCAGGTTCCCCACAGCTACTGATCCCATGTATCGAATAGGCATCTGTATTGTATCGACTAATCCCACATCTATATGCACCATTGCTACATCTCTTTTCTTTCTCACTTCTTTTACTGTAGTAAGGTTACATTTTTGAAAACAGTTTGATCTCCTCGAATGGATGCCACCCCTTTTTCGATTGGGAAATTCATCATAAAGTGATAGGGTGACCAGGTTGCTCGAGCCTGGCACATCCATGGCCTTCCTAAAATCACATTGTAGGGGCAAGGGGCATCCAAGACAGAGAAGTTACCCCTGAAAGTCGCCCCTTGTCACCATCCGCTATGCGAACGGATATGGTTATCTCTCCTAGGGGGAATATCAGGTTTCCCATGAATCCGAATAAAGGTGAGGCTAACTTTTTCAAGTTTTCATGCCCTATATCCAGCTGATCAAAGCAATCAGCAAACATCACTTCTACCCCACTTCCATCATCAATGAATACTCTTCTTATCAATGATGTTCCAATAATGAACAAAATTACCATAGGATCTGCATGGGGTGTTTAATCTTGCACTGTATCCACTTCTGAGAAAGTGACAGTCTCTTCCGGTCAAAAACTTTTGTGGCTGGGTTCTTCTGCAGTGTCATGGGTCACCGACTAAGGCTGCTAACCATGCGGCCTAGCCATGTACCACCATGTCATGACTACCGTCTAGTATCCCACGTGCGTCGCACTCAGCTTGGTTGCTCGCAGCACACCAAGCCTTTAGAGGGACGTGATCGAGTATGCATCGGAAACACACACCCTTAGTGGGCGAACCCGTGACACGCAGGGACCTTTAGAGCCTCTGCTTTTATCATAACATTTTTAGATGTCTCTCCCACTATGCCATTGATGACATTAATCACTCTTCGAATGGGTGGATTTTCCCTTTTTTGGTTATTTTGATTTCCCCCCTGTTGCTCTTGGGTCCTTCCTTCCTTCTTACCCCCTATCTCGAACCGCCTGCTCTCGAGGCCTTCTGTCTCCTCTACCCTATTTTTTTGATTTTTCCTTATATAAAGTTGCCATTGGTTCATTCGAGGCCTTGAAGGTGCAGCTTGCTTCCTGAGTCCTTGCCCTCAAAATCGTCCTTCCTGCTCGATCTCCATCCTCAACTGCAAGTAGTCATTTGTGTTATGGCCATAATCCCTGTGAAAATTGCAATACCAGTTTGTTTCTCTCAGGGCCACCACTAAGTTATGCGAATTCTTCAAAGGTGAGGATGATTAAAACAAACCTCTACGTATACTTAAGATTTGTGCAGGGGTTCTCCCTCCGAGTGTTGGTGGCATTGGAGCATATCTCTCGAATGGTGTTCTTATGGGTTCGACTGGCCTTTTCCCTCTAAGTTCTACATTTCTTCTAGTTTTCTTTGTAAGGATATCTCTTTTATTTCTGGTTACTTCCTCTATCCTCGAGTATTGCTCTACAACCTCTGAAAGTTTTTGCAGGGCCTTAGGGGTATTAGTACTTAGCTTCTTATATAATTCCAGGTCTTGCATCCCCAGCAAGTACCCCTGAATCACTTCGTTCTCCGTTGTCTCTATCACTCCCTCTCGTCCACATAACGATGATAGAAAGCCTTCGTGCTCTCCATTGTCCTTTGCTTTATCTGATAGAGCTCTAATAGAGTTTTTGTGAACTTATTCTTTTGCGCATACATGCTCAACAATGCTCCACTAAAGCCTCGGTACGATCGGAGCAATCCCATTGGCAACTTATTGAACCACTCTTGTGCCTTTCCTTGCAGGTAACTTCCTACCACCTTACATGTCAACTTCTCATCTATATCCCTCGAACTCATCAAGCCCAGGAATGTCTGGATGAATTCTCAAGGATCGGTCTCACCACTGTACGTGGGGAGTCCTTCCGAAGGTTTTACTTCTATTGGCCATCGAACCCCCATAATCACCAAGCTGAAAGGGGACCCTGTAGCTTTGCCCAAGGGCCCGATTAACCAATCCAACTCCCCTTTTAGGGATTCACTTTCATTTGAGGGGGGCTCTTGTTCCCCCCTGTCAGGTTCAACCCCCCTGTCATGACCTCCCAATTTTGGTAGATAAGGAGGTTGAGCCACCCTATACCCAAGGTTTGTCCAAGGTTGTCCTAAATCTGGGTATGTTGGTGGTTGTGGAAGCTGACCATAGGGATTGTAAGGCCCCTGACTAATTATCATTCTTTGAAATCCCATACTTCCATGTCTTTGAATGGCAGAAGAAGCCATCATCCCATATGTTGTCCCTGTCCCAGGTAGGTCGAGGGCATGAGCGAATGGGTCTAGTGGGGGTAACGAATATACTGGTCCTTGTGAGTAACCTGAAATAGAAGGCTGGGAGCTTGAAATGGCTCTCCATCATATGAGTGATAAGGGTAGGCTATCGTACGCTGAGAAGCCCATCCCATATTTATTCCTAAAGGTGAGAGTGGTAGTATGTCAGAGGAGTAACTCGATAGTCTGCCGTGGCCAGGACCTGAGCTGCCCGCTCTACATCTTGGTTTGGGGTTGCTCTCCCGACGTTCTGATTGCCTTGCATATGTTAGCCATAAGCTTCCATATAAAAATCTCCTGAAACATTCGTAAACCTTCTGTCCCTTGGGTCAGCTACACCCTCAAGCAAAGGATCGAATTTTCTCTATTCCTACTCTCCAATCACTTCCAATTGTCTCGAGGACCTTGACACATCCTCCTGAGCTAGTGCCATGGTACTTGCGATGAACGCTAATAAAGTTTGCCCCCTTCATGGGGCACCATTGGAATAGGCTCTGTACGCGACTCAGTTCCTGATACTTAAGGATTAGCCATGCTGGTATCCTTAACACTGGCTTCGTTACCTGCTCCCAAATCCTTTTTTCTTGACTTTCAAGAAGGCCTGGCTCCCGTATTCTCTAACCTTTGCTGAGATCCAGCCCCTGTACCTATCAACCTTAACCTTTCACTCCTTCGAATAACTGTGGACATAAATCTTCAAAAACCCTTGATCTAGCTTAGATGTCCCCACAGACGGCACCACTTGATGCGCCTTAAACGACCGACCACTTCTTGGGCTTGAGCTCCTCTCGAATCAACTTGCAATAAAATTGTCCCTGGGAGTTCCAAGGGCTAGCTCTCCGATGCCTAAGTCAGTCAAAGAGTCCAATGTGATTAAGATAGAATGAATTATAAATAAATGCGTACCTTGTATTTATACTCGATGTTCTAAATAATGGGTTCCTTAATTATTGCCCTTAATTCCTCACCAATGCGGTAATTATTCTAGAGTATTAAATAGTACCCTAATTGGGCCGCCACATCTGCGACCCAATGCCCTTCATGGGTTCAACCTCTATCACACAACAGAGCATCAAGTGGAAAGTAGCAAAGGAAAACAAAGTCAATATCACTAAAAAACTGGATACCGAGAGAAATTATAGTAACCGTAAGGACTAGTATAATCTTTGACTTCACAAACATGACAATTGCTCACCTGATAGATCAATATGTACATTGGGAAACTTCTGTACAACAAGATATTTACCCACATGATATTTTGAAGTAGATAAGAAAAATACACATCCTTATACATGGTGACACTAATGGAAAATTGGTCTTTGCTAACATGTTGTTTATGACACTTTTCAATTGACGTCACCATACAAACCTATAATGACATTAATTAAATAACCATGGAATGCCTTCTCCTACATAATGTCTACATACAATGTTAATAAGGACATTGTTTAAATAATGTATTAATACTGTCTTATTCTGACATTTTTGGATGTATATAAGCTGACATTTTATGAACCCGTGGTAGTTAAAAGATTATTAATACACGAATAAATATAGTAGTGGAGAAGAGAAGAAAAAACATACATTTCAACTATTTTCAATAGCATAAAATGTCGGGAAAACCTTTTATGACATAACATAGTATATGTGCAGGATTTTATTAATAAAAGGAAAATGTGTTCAAAATTATTTTATGTCATTATATCCATATTCAACAAAATATCCAACTGCATATCCCAATACTATGATTAACTACCATTCAAACAATTTGATCCAAGGACTTATGTTAAATAATTAAAATATACCATTAGGAAAATGGGAAAGTTCAGGAAAGGCGGTCTTTCCATAAGCTTATGGACAGTCCTCAGGGGCATTTGACTTAAATATTGTAATTTTTTATAAAATTTAAATATTGCATTTTATAAGTTAAAATAAGTAATAATATGTATTTGAAGGTGAAAATATAAAAATATATGATATAAAAAATATTTTCAAAAAATTTAAATTTTGTATGTAATTTAAGAAATGCAATGTATAAGGTAAGAAATAAGTGGACTGTCCATGAGCTTATAGACAGGCCGCCTGTACTCACTCTAGGAAAACTCTAGGAAAATTACATCAAACTGGCTCTCTCCTTCGCCACTGTCTTCCCTCCGCCGTTACTCCACCCTTATCCGCCGCTAAATCCTTCTTCTCTGACCTCCTCCATCGATAACCCTTCTCTGCCTTCCTCCACCACTGACACCTTCTTCTATCGTTAAACCATTCTTCTCCGCCTTCTTCCGCTGCTTATCGCTCTCCAACTCAAGGTACTTTTCCTCACTTTTCTCAGGTCTTAAAGGTGTTTTTCATAGTGTAGAAAATATTAATCATGAATGGTGGTTCACTGGTTTACTTTTAGATCCAAGAATTAGAGCATAGTCATCTCTTTCCCAAGTGCATTGCTCAGTCTCCTGTTCTTTTTGTTTGGTAGCTGAAGTGTATCAAATTGCTGCATATATCACTATTCTTTACCTCAATTCTTTATGATGTCTAATAAAAAATATTCTTGGTTGAGTTATTTTTCTATTTTTTTGTTTGGAATTCAAAGGAAGAACATCTTGGGCCATTTTTGTGAACTTGTTTTGGAAGAAGGAAACTTTGCATATCATGTTATTGATCAACTGTTAAGATACTCTATGTTTAACTCTGTTGGTATGCCTTGAATATGTATTAGGCGCTTCGACAGGTTGGTACGGGGGTCTCGCTGCCCGGTCAGCGAGTCGGGGGGTCCAGGGGGCGGAGCGCACCCTGGCCTGGGGGTCCGGGGGGGGGCGGAGTCGCCCCCGGTCCGATGGTATAGCTTGTCTCTTTATTGGACTGCTGTTGATTTGGGCTGAATTGTGTTTTGGCCCAGTTTGTTAGGGTTTAGTGGAGATAGCATATAAAGTGTCTCTCTTCTCTCTGTAAACATTAATTCTGATATAGTGAATCCGTCTCCCGTGGATGTAGCCAAAATTTTGTGAACCACGTAAATCTTGTGTCTTGTTATTTTCGTTCATATCTTCTGTTCTTTCTCCATTCCACACAACAAACTGGTATCAGAGCGGTTTCTTTTTTCGGTGAGATCCGTAGTGGGTGTATCGGATTCTGGGCTCATCAGATCAGGGCTGATCAGGGAGAAAGATGTCTGGGTTGAACGTGAAGATCGACAAGTTTACTGGGAGAAACAGTTTCAGTTTATGGCAGATCAAGATGCGAGCTTTGCTGAAACAGCAAGGTTTGTGGACTCCGCTGACGAAGGATTTTGCGAGCAGTTCTGGCGATGTGGTGGGTCTGGAAGAAAAGGCACACTCGACGATTATGCTGTGTCTCGTGGACGAAATCATCACTAAGGTCTCAGATCAAGAGACTGCTGCACAACTGTGGCTGAAGTTGGAGAGTTTGTATATGACGAAATCTCTAACCAACAAGCTGCTTCTGAAACAATGCCTCTTCGGTCTCCGAATGCAGGAAGGTACGAAACTCAGAGACCATCTAGAGCAATTGAATACTTTGTTATTAGAATTGCGAAATATATATGTGAAAATTGAAGATGAAGATGCTGCTTTGATTTTGCTAGTGTCTTTACCGCTTTCGTATGAGAATTTTGTTCAGTCATTTATTGTTGGTAAAGATTCCGTGTCTCTGGAGGAAGTTAGATCCTCTCTCCATAGTAGAGAGTTGCTACATAAGGCAAACGGTACAGGTACAGAAAGTCTGGCCTCTGGCTTGTTTGCTAGTGACGGAAACACAAAGGGCAAGGGAACCGACAGTAAGAAGAAGGGCAAGAAGTCATCTTCAAAGGGTCCCAAGGCCAATGATGTTTGTAACTACTGTAAGGAGAAGGGGCATTGGAAAAAGGAGTGTCCGAAGAAGGCTAGTAAATCTGGGAGTACATACTGCTGTTGTGGCTGAAGGGGATTTCAGTTCTGAAGATGATTTTGCTCTAGCTGCTACTGGGCAAAATAATCATCCTAATACGTGGTTTCTTGATTCTGGGGCATCTTACCATATATGCCCAAGGAGAGATTATTTCTCAACTTATGAGCAAGCTGAGGGCATCATTACTACGGAAAATGGTGTTGCGTGCAAGGTAGTTGGGATTGGTTCAATCAAGATTAGGACGCATGATGGTAGTTTTTGTACTTTGAACGATGTCAGGCATGTTCCATCGATGACAAAGAATCTGATTTCTCTTCCTACGTTGGATAGAAAGGGTTTCGTCTAATCAGGGAGTGATGGAGTTCTGTGTGTCTGCAAAGGTTTTAGGCTAGCTCTGAAAGGTGTTCTGCATGGTACTTTGTATTTTCTACAAGGTTCCACAGTTATGGATTCTGTTAATGTTGCATCTTCGGAGGTTCACCAGGATGATATAACTAAGTTATGGCATATGAGGCTTGGTCACATGGGTGAAAGAGGGATGCAGATTCTGTCAAAATATGATCTTCTTGGTGGCCACAAGGTCAAGAGCTTGGACTTCTGTGAGCATTGCATTTTTGGGAAGCATCATCGCAGAAAGTTTCCTAAGGCGATTCATAGAACAAAGGGCACATTGGATTACATCCATTCTGATTGTTGGGGATCTTCTCGAGTTGAGTCACTGGGAGGTCACAGGTACTTTGTTTCTCTGGTTGATGATTACTCAAGGATGACTTGGGTTATCATGATGAAACATGAGAGTGAAGCTTTCTCGAAGTTCAAGGAGTGGAAAGCTTTGGTGGAGAATCAGACCAGGAAGAAGATCAAGAGGCTTCGAACTGATAATGGGCTGGAATTCTGCTCGTCTGAGTTTGATCAGTTTTGTGGGGATGAAGGGATTGCTCATCATCATACAGTCAGGAATATGCCACAGCAGAATGTCGTAGCTGAGCGGATGAATCAGACATTGCTGGCGAGAGCGAGGTGCATGCTCTCTAATGCTGGTTTGGAAAGGAGATTTTGGGCAGAAGCGGTGAGTACAGCTTGTTACTTGATCAACCGCGGGCCTCACACGGGTATAGAGTGCAAAATACCTATGGAGTTGTGGTCAGGTAAAGTTGTTGATTACTCCAAGTTAAAAGTTTTTGGTTGTACATCTTATTATCATGTTAGTGATGGTAAGTTAGAGCCCCGAGCCAAGAAGGGTGTCTTTGTGGGTTATGGAGATGGAGTTAAAGGCTCCAGGATATGGTCTCCATCTGAGAAGAGGGTTATTCTGAGCAAGGACGTTGTCTTTGATGAAAATTCTTTGCTTAGATCTATGGTGAAGCCCACAGTTGTGCCAGAAACTAGTGGAGTTGATAAACAGGTGGAGCTTGAAGTCACTCAAGGTGAAAATAGATTGGAACAATTTGAGGTGGATCAAGAGCCACAGACAGATTCTGAGATACCGGAATCTCCACCACCAGATCCTCAACCATCAGGAGCTACAGTCCGCAGTTTAGCTCGGGACCGACCCAGGAGGGTTGGAGTTGGGGCGCCCAAGAGATATGGGTTTGAGGATATGGTGGGTTATGCACTACAGGTTGCTGAAGAGGTGGATACTCATGAGCCATCCACCTACAGAGAAGCTGTTTCAAGTACTGATGCTGACAAATGGTTTGTAGCAATGGGAGATGAGATGGAGTCCCTCCAGAAGAATCAGACATGGGATTTGGTTCAACAGCGTCAAGGGAGAAAGGTTATCACTTGCAAATGGGTTTTCAAGAAAAAGGAAGGGATATCACCTACAGAGGGAGTCAAGTACAAGGCTAGAGTTGTTGCTAGAGGTTTCAGTCAGAGAGAGGGAGTAGATTACAATGAGATTTTCTCACCAGTGGTCAGACACACTTCCATCAGGGTGTTGCTAGTTATAGTGACACATCAGGATTTGGAGCTTGAACAACATGATGTGAAGACCGCTTTTCTACATGGAGAGTTGGAGGAAGAGATATACATGACTCAGCTAGATGGTTTCGAAGTTCCTGGCAAGGAAAAATATGTTTGCAAGTTGAAGAAGTCCTTATATGGGCTTAAGCAGTCTCCGAGGCAGTGGTACAAGAGATTTGACAGCTACATGCTTGAGTTGGGCTACACAAGGAGTTCATATGATTGTTGTGTCTACTACAGCAAGTTGAGAGATGAGTCATTCATTTATCTGGTGCTTTATGTAGATGACATGTTGATAGCCTCAAAGAGTAAGCATGAGGTTCAGAAGTTGAAAGGACTTCTTAGTGCTGAGTTTAAGATGAAGGATCTGGGTGCAGCTCGGAAGATACTAGGAATGGAGATTCTTAGGGATCGAAGTCAGTGGAAGCTTTTCTTGTCACAGAAAGGCTACATTCAGAAAGTGTTGGCTAGGTTTGGCATGTCTACAGCGAAGCCTATAGACACTCCTAGTGCTGTAAATATCCATCTCACCACCATGTTTGCTCCTCAGTCAGACGAGGAGAAGGAGTATATGTCTCGAGTTCCTTATGCCAGTGCGGTGGGGAGTTTGATGTATGCTATGGTTTGCACGAGGCCAGATTTAGCACAAACAGTCAGTGTTGTGAGCAGGTTCATGGGGCAACCGGGAAAGGAACATTGGCAAGCTGTGAAGAGGATTTTCAGGTATCTTAGAGGTACGTCTGATGTGGGTCTCATTTATAGAGGTGATACCGAGTGCTTAGTTACAGGCTACTCTGATTCTGATTATGCTGGTGATGTTGACACGAGGAGATCGATGACTGGTTATGTATTCACTTTGGGAGGTTCTGTGGTTAGTTGGAAGGCGACTTTGCAACCTACAGTGACGTTGTCTACTACGGAAGCAGAGTACATGGCTCTGACAGAGGCTGCAAAGGAGGGAATATGGCTGAAAGGGCTGGTTAGTGATCTTGGTCTATATCATGATCAGGCTACTGTGTATTGTGACAGCTTGAGTGCAATCTGCCTAGCCAAGGATCAGGTCCATCATGAGAGGACCAAGCATATTGATGTCAGATATCATTTCCTGAGGAGTGAGAGGAGAATCAGGGTGAAGAAAGTGGGAACTGCTGACAACCCCGCTGATATGTTCACCAAACCTGTTCCACATAGCAAGTTTCAACATTGTTTGGACTTGTTGAACATCAGAGCTGATTAGGTGCTCTATGGGCAGTCCCGGGAGTGGAGGGATAAGTCTGCTCATCTGGCACTGTAATGGTGCGTCTGGAGTTTATGCTTTGAGGATTCAAGTCAAGGTGGAGATTTGTTAGTATGCCTTGAATATGTATTAGGCGCTTCGACAGGTTGGTACGGGGGTCTCGCTGCCCGGTCAGCGAGTCGGGGGGTCCAGGGGGTGGAGCGCACCCTGGCCTGGGGGTCCGGGGGGGCGGAGTCGCCCCCGGTCCGGCGGTATAACTTGTCTCTTTATTGGACTACTGTTGATTTGGGCCGAATTATGTTTTGGCCCAGTTTGTTAGGGTTTAGTGGAGACAGCATATAAAGTGTCTCTCTTCTCTCTGTAAACATTAATTCTGATATAGTGAATCCGTCTCCCGTGGATGTAGCCAAAATTTGGTGAACCACGTAAATCTTGTGTCTTGCTATTTTCGTTCATATTTTCTGTTCTTTCTCCATTCCGCACAATAAACTCAACTATCAAGTTCTTATAGATTAGATTGCCTGGCTGTGCTAGCTCGTGAATGTACCATAACCTGAAATGGCGAACATCACCATTGGATCCTTCATTATTTTAAATACAATCTAAACCTCTTATAGACAAGTATACAGTACTCTTTTCGGAGAACATAATTTGCAGCATTTTGCTCAAGTTTCGGTCATTATTAGTAGTAGAAAATGTGGGGATAGCTATTTATTGAGGGGAAAATAGAAGGGTTGGGGGAAAATAGTAGAGAGCTACATAAACGGGTGGTTGGATTGTGCAGTTACTGGGAGTTGTACGTATATAAGAGTGCTGAAATTGTTTTCTTTGTTACTAATTAGAAGTAGAGGAGCTAAAAATGATTAAACAGACTTGTATTTTCACTCAAAATAATAGGGATAAGAAGAGCGTGTTTTGAGTATTCTGAGTATATTTTTCATATTAGAACACGATCTTAATGAAATCAGCAATCGCTTGGCATTGTGCTAGTACACACAATATTGCAGTTTTTTTTTTCTTACTGATAAACCATGCTGCAGTTTAGGATATCTAGTTCACACCACTTTCAAACTGAATCTATCAACAATAAGTAATAGGGTATTCACCAGCAAACATTTGGATTTTTCATCAACTTTCTTTAACTTTAACATAAACTGACATTAAAAGTGTTGTAATGGAGAGATTAGAAGCCAGTACTCGTGCATAGAAACTGAACCTACTAACACAACATATTCACGAGCACATAGCTAGATTTCTTTGTCAGTTTGCAAAGCATGTAAGTTTTGTAGAAAAACAGTTCCCAGAAACAAGTCCGCAGAAGAAGAAAAAAACTGACAGTAAGGAGAAACAAGTCTGCAACTAATAAGTACAATTTTTTTGTATAGTTGAAGCTAGATCTTAGAGTTGTTTGTAGTTTTCGATGATTTTTTCTGATCTTAGAGTTGTTTTTTATAGTTGAAGCTAACTAGTTAGATATCAATTTGTTGGATGAGAAAACTGTATGTTAGAGGCTACATTTTTCAGTTTTGCTCATATAGTTGTTCTCGATGATTTTTCAGTTTTGGTCCTAGAGTTTTTTTCTGCATTGTTTGCAAAACCATCACATTTGAGCTACTATAAATTTGTTATGTCTGATGCACTTTCCCAAGATTTTAGAAGCTGCATTTTCTTTAATCTGTTTCGTTTTGTATACATAGAATCTGAGAATTTTCCCAAGCTTTAAGCTGTTGCGTTTGGTTAACTCTGCTGCATTTTCAGTGTAAGAATTAACGCACTTTTTGTTAAATCTATTGCTGTAATATTTATTCTATGTTGTAATTCTATGCTGCTGTAATATTAAATCTGCAAGAATTGACATGTGCTGCATATGTAGCATAAATTGATTCTCTATTGGTATCTACAAGGTTTTGTGGGTTCAAAATTTTCATAGTTTCATTCATATATGATTCTATGTTGGTATTTTTGCTATTACTACTGCATTTCTCTTAAGTTTTTAGTTTTTGTATTTCTGCTGCGTCTGAGAACAAGTTCTGATTGTTTGCTTAACAGATTGTGAACTTATATTTATTAAAGTATGGATAAGAGTTGGATGAGTAAACCAAGATATAGTGAGGAGTATTTGAATGGAATGGAAAGTTTTGTTCAATTTGCATTTGAAAATCAGAATGGTGCAAAGATTTTATGCCCTTGTAGAGATTGTAAGCTTGCTAGATTTGTGGGGGAGAAATGAGGCTTGGGAACATTTAATTGTTGCAGGATTTATCGATGGTTATAACCAATGGATTATTCATGGGGAGCTTCCTTTAGGTAGTTCAAATACTAGTAATACGCCCCCGATTGGTACTAATGAATCAAATGCAACGAAGGAATCAAATGAAAATCATTTTATGGATGATATGGAATATCTAGTCCATGATATTTTTGGGAATCCAGAACGATTTGATGAAGAAGATATTCATTTGGAGTCAAATACCGCCTCAACAAGTAGTGGAAGATTTTATGAGTTGCTTTTTTTTAAAAATAAAGCCATCCGAAGATGGGGGGAATATATTAGGCTCCCCAAACCAAAAGAAACAAAAATTAATTGGCCTCGAAGGCATTGTTTGATACAAAGGATGATCCAGAATGATGATCCAAGAACCGTAATGAGCTCTTGAAGCAAAATAGCACTTGCTTCCAAAAGTGATGTTTCCATCTAAAAAAAAACAAAGAACAGATCGGCGAATCGAAAAAAAATGAAACCCCAGTTTGTCAATGGTATGTTAACCAGTTGGTATTTGATGGTAAGTCCCAAGGAAAGCTCCAAAATCCATTGTTCAGTATGTCATCCTGGTGCTGTTGAGAGGCAGTTTGAATTACTCGAAGCCCTCTCAATGACCTGATGCCACCTCGAGAACTCGGAACCCCTTCGAGGACTCGAAGCCCCCTTGAGGATTGAAAGCCCCATCGAGGACTCGAAGCCTTCTGGTGGACTCAAAGCCCCCTCGAGGGCACGATGCCCTCTCGCGGACACGAAGGCCCCCTCGAGGACTCGAAAACCCGTCGAGGAGTCGAAGCCCCCTCGAGGACTCGAAGCCCCTTCGAGGACTCAAAACCCCCTTGAGGACACGAAGCCCTCTCGAGGATTCAAGACCTCGTCGAGGACTCGAAGTCATCTCGAGGACTCGAAGCCCCCTCGAGGACTCAAAACCCCCTCGAGGAACGCGAGGCCCCTGGAAGACTCGAAACCCCCTCTTGGACTCTGATCTCCCTTGAGGACTCTGATCTCCCTCGAGGACTCGAAGCCCATTCGAGGACACAAAGCCCCCAAGAAGACTCGAATCCCCCTCGACGATTCTCGGACTTGCCTACTCTGCTGGCCGGACAGGTAAGCTTGACGTTCCTGCATTCAGTTATGAAAGGTGGCCTTCTTTGTCTTTGTTTTCTTGGGTGTTTGATAAGCACTCCTCGTTGTGAAGATCCTTGTGTTGCTTGGCTTCCAGACGGGTTTATACTCATATGCTTAGAGTTCACCATTGATGGAAACTTCAGTATAGAATGAGCACCTATTAAAACAAGTATAATCAGTAGCATTCATTCTGAATTATTCTCAGTGAGGGAGTCATCATTTGATCTAGTCTAATTATACCCTGGACAGGTATGGGAAGAGACTTAAAAGAAAAGATTCTTGAGGATTTTGATGAAAAAATAGACTTAGCAAGTGCATCCGCTGTTTTATTTGCTTCTCTGTATATATGAACTAAAGAGCATGTTTTGAGCATGTGATGTACTTCATCAGTTAACTGAAAAAGTTTCCAGTGTGCTGTTATAGGATTCAAGACATGAGAGATTGCATTAAGACAGTCAGATTCTATAATGATAGGATCAGAGTAAAAACAAGCAACTTGGAGTCCTAATTTGATAGCTTTCATCTCAGCTTCTAAAGGAGAATTGGCATGAATATAAGAACCTTGAGCTGAAATGAAAGCACCCATGGTATTTCTCACTACCACACTAATCCCTGCCCTCTGAGATAATTTACACCAAGAGGCATCAACATTTAGTTTTAGACCAGAACAGGGTTTAGACTAAACAACTTTGACAAACCTGGGTTTGGGTGGTTTTTTTTGCAGTGGGGAAAAAACCGTGGTCTGCAATTTCAGCATCAATTTGATTTGAAATGAAAAAAGGCTTTGCGGAGAAGAGATAAAAAAGATACTCCTTAATCTGTTTAAGGACTGATGATGTGTGAGGTTTAACATTATCATACAACCATCTATTCCTCACTTTCCAGAGAAACCAACATGTGATTGATGGAGTCAAACACAAAAGCAAGTTATGGAAGCTAGACAGGCCAGGAACAGTAAAGTAGAAAGATAATCTTTCCCAAAGTGAGGAAAAAAGTCTATCAACAATTCCCATAAAATTATGTATGACCTTCCACACTTTCACAGCAAAGATGCAAGAGTTAAAAAAAATGATTTAGGGAATCCTCATTCTCACACATACATCATTTGGAAGGAAGATTGAATTTCATAGATTTTAGAATATATCAAAAGGCAGGAGAGAGTTAATCATTCGCCACATAAACACTGAAACCTTCTTCTCATGTCTTGGATTCCAAATATGATTAATTGAGGAAATTCTACCTCTTTGTTCCCTGAGCAATCCATAGGCAGATTTAAAGGAGAAAGATTCGTGAATGTCAAGCTTCCAAATAAGTCTATCTTCTCTGCGAGGAGACACTGAAATCCTGCAAAAGAATAATAATGTCAGGATTAAGAAAAGGTATAAGTTGGGGTAAGAAATTGCCCTTGTTGTGAAAGAAAGAGGCTACTGTACAATCCTCAGGAATGAAAGTTAAATCAGGGTCACAATGATCCATGATAGGGCCTTTATCCAACCAATTTGAAGTCCAAAAATTATAGCTACCAACACCATGAATAACTCTGGTATGAGATTCAGACCAGGAGTTAACAAAACAAATTCTCTTCCAGGTTTGGGAGCATTGAAAAGATCTAGGCATGGATGCTATAAAATGAGTCCATAGGGCCTTTGCAGTTTGAAACTTCCACCATAGTTTTACAGAACATGCATTAATGATGGTATGAATTGACCTAAAACCTAATCCATTCTGGTCAAGAGGGAAACATAAAGCATCCCACTTTTTCCAGGATTTTTTAGGCCTGAACTCAGTCTGACCCCAGAAAAAAATACTCAACCTCCTTTCAATTTGCTTGATGATCTATTTTGGAGGTTTGAGGACAGACCAAATGTGCTGAGGCAATGAATAGATGCAAGATTGAATAAGAGTGATCTTACCTCCCGTAGAAAGCCATTTATTTTTCCAATTATTGAGTCTTTTATCAAGTTGCTCAATTAGTGATTGAAAATAAATGTTTTTCACAGCACCTTTAAAAATAGGAACACCAAGATATTTGAAAGGAAAACAGCCCGATTTCATGCCTAAAATCCTTTTGACGTGAGAAATGCGTGAAACAGAAGCATGCTTGCTAATGAAAACATCACTTTTTTCAAAATTGATTTTCTGTCCAGTGGTTTCCTCAAATATAACCAAAAAGGCTTTAAGTCTGACTAGAGTATTGGTGTTGGATTTAAGGAATACCACAGTGTCATCAGCATAGCTAAGATGGAAAATTTTGAGAGTATTTGAAGGGAGATCATAGTACTGAAGCTTACCAGTTTCAAAGATAAAGGCAAGACTTCTTGTAAAAGCTTCAATGAAGATATTAAAGGGAAAAGGAGAGAGGGGGTCACCTTGTTTAATAACTCTTGATGCCTGAAAAAAACCTACCGCTTTTCCATTTAATAACACTGAAAACCATGCTTGGGACAGAGTAGTAAGCCTAGTTTGTATGAGGGATGTGAGTCATTTCCTAACTCTCTTCGATTCTACATATTTTGTGTATAAAAAGTCTCAGTAGATGGAGCAATGAACATTTTGACCAGTTAATAGATTTGCTGCATAGAGCCTTTCCTGAAACAATGACTGGACTTACTGAGTCATATTATGAATGTGAAAAATTGATGAAAGACTTGGGTGTTGGTTATGAGAAAATTGATGCTTGTGTTAATGACTGTATATTATATTGGGGAGAGAATGTTAGTAAGATTACATGCGAGACATGTAATGAATCTAGGTGGCACTAGACGAAGAAGGATCCAATATGCAAGATAAGAAAAGTTTTCCAGAAGGTTCTATGGTATTTTCCAATCAAGCCCATATTACAATGACTTTTTATGTTAGCTAAGATAGCTAGACTCATGAGATGGCATTCAGAAGCTCGCACCAAAGATGGTTACATGAGGCATCCGGCTGATTCTTCTGCTTGGCAGTCATTTGATAAAATATCCAACATTTGATAAAGAGCCTCGTAATGTTAGATTAGGATTAACTTCTGATGGCTTCAATCCATTTAGTAACATGAACTTGTCACATAGTACATGGCCTGTAGTATTAGTGCCCTATAATTTGCCACCAGCGATGTGTATGAAAGAGCCGTACTCAATGCTATCATTATTAATCCCAGGACCATCAGCACTTGGAAACAATATAAACATTTATTTACAGCCTGTGATTGCGGATTTGAAAGATATATGGAAGACGGTATCCAAACTTTTAATGCATCTGTGAGTAAGGATTTTTGCGTGAAGGCTAGTTTGATATGGACAATTAGTGATTTTTTGGGGTATGCAAATTTATCAGGGTGGATTACTAACAGAGCTTGTCCTGTATGTCATCAGGTCACACATTCAAAAAGATTAAAGCATCGCAAGAAGATATGTTATATGGGTCACCAGAGGTTTCTGGACTTGAATCACAGGTTTTAGAAGGATGCTACACATTTTGATGGAATGGTAGAACGTGGAAGACCTCCCCCTCAGCTATCTGGGGATAGAGTTTTGGGAGATTTAAAGGATATAAATTTTAGATTCGGGAAGATGGTGACTGATAATCGTGAGTTACCCTTCAATTGAAAGAAAAAAGTATTTTTTTTATTTTCCGTATTGGAAACACAATGTGCTGCGTCACAATCTTGATTTTATGCATATCGAGAAAAATGTATGTGAAAGCATTTGCGGAACATTATTAGAGGCAAAAAAAATTGAAAGATAAGCTCGAGTCATGGCTTGACTTGAAAGAAATAGGGATTAGAGCTACACTTCATTGTATTAGAAAGGAAGGAGGTGGATGTAAATTGCCAGCTGCAGTATACAAAATGGAACCGAAAGAAAATAAAAGGTTCTGTAGAGTGTTAAAAGTAGTTAAGGTTCCTGATGGTTATTTTACAAACATTTTTAGGCGTGTACAATTGAAACCACCTAAACTAGTTGGTCTTAAGAGTCACGACTATCACATTTTGATGCAGCAGTTGATGCCAGTTGCAGTACGGAAAACATTGCCAAAATCTGTTAAGGTTCCTCTGATTAAACTGAGTAGATATTTTAGGCAATTGTGCTCTAAGGTGATTTATCCCCCTGGTGTGGTGCGTCTAGAAACGGAAGTAGTTATTCTGTGTGAATTGGGGCGTATATTTCCACCATCCTTTTTTTATGTAATGGTGCACCTTACCATGCATTTAGCAAATGAAGTTAAGCTTGGTGGACCAGTCTACTATCGGTGAATGTATCTTATCGAAAGGTTAAATTTAAATACATATGCATGCTGATTTGGGTTACATTTGTTTTTGTAGAAATATTTCCTAATTGTTTATGTTTCGTTATCCTGTAGGGTCAATTGCTGAGGGTTATCTAGCCGAAGAGTGTTTACCATTCTATTCTATGTATTTAGCTGAATACAGTGACACGAGAATGAACTCGATGCCTAGAAATGTTGAACCGGCTGAGAAGGGTACAAAGGATAGGTTGGATATATTTACAATGGACGGCCACTACCTCGGAATGGGCACACCAAAGAAATTTGACAAAGACACGGTTAAGAAAGGGCATCAATACGCGTTGTTCAACTCTGAGATAGTGAAGCCATACATTGAGTAATAATTTCATTTACAATTCAATTTACAATCGATCTTTGAAATGTGCAAAGAGTATTATTTTTGAGATTTGTTATTTCACTTAATTTTCAGGAAACATCTCCGAATTGTGGAAGAGAATCATCCTCAAGCTCCACACCACCATATTGAGCGAATTCATTGTGGTGAATTTGCAAATTGGTTTTTTGAGCATGTAAGAAAGTAGCTGTAATTTATTAATGAGTTGTCATTTTTGTGCTAAGTCTTAATTCTGGTAATTTAGTATTGAGTTTTCATTTTTTGTGATAATTCTTAATTCTGGCCATTTTTGTGCTTCCAGGTTAATTTTTTGCCATTGCCAGAAGAATAGATAGTCTCAAAGGATTTGAAATGTCCGGCTAGGGGCCCGAATAACATAGGACTAACATTCGAAAAATACATTGTGAATGGTTTCCAATTTTACACTAGAGAGTTAGATGGAAAAGGGAAATCTCATACTAGTGGGGTGGCAGTTAAGGCAACAACATCGAGTTTTTCGAGTTCAAGGGATGACAGTCCAATTGTAGGGGATGTAGACTATTATAGGGTTGTAAATAACATCATAGAGCTGGATTACGTGGAGTTCAGGGTGGTGTTATTTGACTGTGATTGGGTTTTGAAGGGAAGCCAAATGAAACAGGATAGTGATGGTTTCATCCTAGTTAAATTTAGTAATGTCAGGCGTCATAACGAGCCATTCATTTTATCTAGTCAAGCCTCGCAAGTGTTTTATATAAAGGATCCATTACAAAAGGACTGGTCTGTTGTTATAAACACTTCTGCTAGAAGCATTTGCAGCATGGAACCATTAGCAGATGTTAATACCTAACTTCAAAGTAATTTAGGAAATCCAGTTCAAGATAACATAGATGAAAATGTTCAATGGGTTCTTCCTAAAGTAGATGGTGATACAGTTGATATCAGCTCTGAAAGGTAAACATAACTGTTTACCAACTTCATGTAGAGTATTGTACAATATATTTTGTGTTGTACATGAAACTGAATATTGGGTTTTGATCGAATGTCTTTGACTTTGCAGATTAGAAAAATGCCCAAAGTATCGTAAAAGAAGTAGGAAGTAAATAACAACTCAATGTTGCTGATGTTTTTTCTGCTGCATTGACCTAGCGTGTTTTTGGATATAATTCTTGATTCTGTAATTGCATATTAGATTCTAAAGCAAAATACTCTGGCCTCTTTGAATAAGCAGGAGATTGATTTTTTTTCGTTTGCATTATCACGTGCTTAGTAGTTAATTCTGAAAACTTCATGAATACAAAATCTATTTTTTCTTGTATTTACATGACTTCCTTTCTCTTTTGAATGTGGATGATCTGCTATGGCTCTTATCAAATGAATTTGTCCAGTATTCATATGTAAATGCATGTATCTTGTTGTGTTAGTGTAAATTGGTTTTTGTATCTATTTCGTAAGTACTAAGCTACGGTTTGTAAATTTGTTTTTTGTAAAGTTGTCCAATACCTACTATGTTTTAATTGTACTGTGTCGGGGGAAGCTCGTGTGTAAATCAATGGCTTTGAACAGAGCTCTGTTTTATGAAGATGAGTTGGGCCAGGCAGTTGCTCAACATAAACTTCGCTGATCTTCTCTGTTTTCTTTATATATCATATGTATTTTGCAGTGCTTTAGCGCATATGTGTATAGTAGTATGGAATCTAGTATGATGCCTTGTGTGGGGAGTGCATTTTTGTAGTTTTGGTGTTGCACTATGCCTGGGCTATGTAGTTGTAGCTTCTACTAAGTTAACGATTTAGATGTTGTAGTCCAAATAAAGGAAGATCATATTGTTATAGGATCCCTTTGCTTGGCATTTTTCTTTGGATTCTCTGCCTACTTATGACAATCTTCGACATGGGATTAATAACATCTCTGTGCCAAGCTCTTGCCCCCTCTGCACCCAAAAAAATTTATCTACCTAGAATTTGTTTTTTACTGTGCTTTTGCCACAGGAATTTTCATTTCGCTGGTTTATACAATCTGCTAGCACCTTCTATCAGTAGCAGCTCTAGGGGGACATGAAGAAAATTCACTACAGATAATAAATCTGCTCTTGTGGAAGTATTTTTCATTTTATGTGAGGCAATTTTGAGACAGAGAAACATGGTTTGTTTTCAGTAACCTATGACTTACTAATAGTCCGGACTCAAAAAATGAGCAATGAAAAACATATCAAAAGCAGTGTTGCAAACAATGAGATATCATAAATTACTACAAAGTAGCTATAATATCTTTCAAAAATATGAACTTGCAGAACTATAAGGTTGACATACGTGCTGCTAAGCACAATTTATTGAAACTAAATATAATGAAGTTCTTGAAATCCTAGAAAAATTAGTTGAAGAAATTTGGAACCCTTCTTCGGCAATGCAATCGCTAATACCTTGAAATCACTAACACCTTAAGTACTTTGCACCAGAGTAACCAGACTCACAGACCATGCAACCATTTTGCCGAGGGCATCTCCAAGGGTATGGTAGTAGTCATATGAACGAATCAAATGCTCTTCAGAGTGAACTACTACCGTAATGTTGACTTCGCACCATTGGTTCTAAAACTTAGCCTCCGACCTCTGTATCTTCATTTGTGTTACTAATGAAGCCTTTAGCGACTATCTTAGTTTGATCAACTATGATTATGAGATGAACATAAAAACCAACCTAAATTTTTTGAAAGTTAAGTTGTAAATAACCAGCATTGTATCAAAATTTTTGATAACATAACTTGTAATATTTTACCTGGAGCTGTTGAGGTCATGGGTTACATGACGACTAGAATTGGCACTATGCTCTAAACTCTCACTATCGCAAGTTTATAATTTTTCCCTGATTTCTGAAAGTTCCTTTTCTAGGTTAACAATCCTAATTTCTGTTCTAACATTTCCTGTTTGGTTGGTTTACGCCCTAGGACATTACCCCATACATCGGAAATGGAGATACCTATTCTAACCATTCTCACATATCCTCGCTTGTCCGGGCCAGCAGCTTTCACAAATATATCATTCGAAGATATGACATCTTCCTCACCACGGGGAGTTCACTTCTGATTTTTTTCAATTTCAGCCTGGAATTTCATAAACAAGGCATGTCACAACATAAAATTGGGACATCTTAATGCTGCTTATAAGTATGAAATTAAAGGATAATTATAGAAAACAATATACTAACCAAGGCATTTTAAACTCATTCAGGAGTTCCAGTCTTCCTAGCATAGCAATATCCAAACATTTCAGCCCGAGTTCTTGTTTCTAATTACATTTAAAAGATATCAAAATCAGGATATCATCAGATATTTAAAATTTAGAAAGAGTATCCGAGCTTTGTAACCTTAATTTCATAAACTTCAGCATATGAACGCTTCCCCGTAGCATGGTTCATACTTTTCTTAGACCTAGTTATCTCGTTCTTCTCACATTGTTCCTATGTGGTGCCGAAAAAGGTACATATCAGTCAATCAAGAGAAACAGAAAATGCAACTTAAGAACAAAAAGTAAAACTTACTAGTGACTTGGGTGTATTCCAAATATTGCAGAGATTCATCCATTAACCTCTGTCAACACGAGTGTCCTCTCCAAGATCAGGGTACTCAATGACATTAGGAGCCCAATAGTTCTTTTTCAAATCGTGTTTCCAATTCCTCCATTTAGCACTAATTGACTTGAATACTTGAGTCTCATCAGCCAATTATATGTCAAAGCGTGCCTGCAATAATTAATATTGTTATTGTGAATATAATACCTAGGAACATCATGTCAAATGCAATGCAATCTGATTCATATACCTTGATAAGATTCAGCATCTTAGTTTTTTTTTGGCATTTCATGCCAACTTCCCACATCAATTGAACAATACTTTGGATTTCGCGCTATTGACCCCAAAAACTCACTTATGTGTGCCCCTCAGTCCTAGTGGATATCCATGCTCATTGAAACTAAGCTTAATAGGAGGTAGATGGGATAGCCTACCCCAAATACTCAGCACATAAGTTGGACCTCTTTTCTTCTTCCCTACATGTTAATAACTATGTTCAACAATGTTGAAGAAATTATATTAAAACATCAAATAAGAGAAAAGTTATCTTACTAATCCTTCTTGTATTATTCTAGCTCTCACCTCCACCACTGTTGTTATCCATAGGGTCTGAGGTCTCATGATTAGTAGTTGGGTTCAATTTGTTTCTCCACTCTGGTCATGCACTTTCTCTTCATGATTTTGTTGTCGAAGAGCAATTCTCTTACCATCTTGCACATTTGTTCTACTGACTACAAAACAACACCAAACAAGTACAGTTGAGTCGATCTGCTGCTCCAAGTGCTATGTATACAACAACAATAAAAATAAGTACTTTGCATTACCGTTGCATATGTTTTCCCCATCAATTTCTCGCTCATCTTTGCTACAGTTTGTGACATGAAGGCTTGTTTTCCTTGGGACCTAAGGCATACTTCACTTTTTTACCTTTTCTCTGTGGAGCCATACCTATTTACACACAAGTAAGAGCAGAACTGAATTCAACTACATAATTTTGGCCACAGTTCTGTCACCATACACTATGAGCATAACATGATTGCAAAAAGGATTTTATTGTATCCTTGCAAAATGAGACCATATATAAGTTGCAAAAGAGCAATGACTAAAGTTTCATCATCTGCCATGTGATCATGAAATTATTCACATCTGATCATGAAATTATTCACATGTATAGGACCAGACATCTGAGCATGAAATTTTCACATCTGATCATGAAATTATTCACATGTATAGGACCAGACGTCTGGGCATGAAATTTTCACATCTGATCATGAAATTATTCAGAAGGAGTTCTGCCATTTGTAGCAATGACTCACGAACATTAAGGTCTAACCTAGAAACTAGATAAATCAACTGGAACCTCAACTGGGATATTAACAGCAAAATTAAGAACTTCAACTGGAAACTCACTAGTATTAAGGACATAGACGTCGACTGCTATTTTGCAATCCTACGAAAATAAATGTCTTGGAGAAGAACTCAGACATCGACTGTCTTGGAGAAGAACCCACATGAATTCCATCCTTTTGTACTAATTGAGATGGAGAACTCGTCCAATAATTTTGCTAATCTCCCAATAACCAGGAGCACCATATTGGCGCATTCCAATGAGGCGGGAAGATGAGATTTAGGCGCCAAAAATGACTGAACTCTGCCTATTGAAAACGAAAGAGCAAAACCCTACGCTCATTCTTTTGATTCTGGAATTGAAAAGGAAAACAAAATCGGTTGAAGAAGGAAAGAGTTGAGGAGATGATTTGGGGGATTCATTGAACTATGCAGAGTTTAACGACTAGGATTTGGGGTTTCTGTTTATTTTCTTTCATTTTAATTTGTATCCAAAAATATGCACTACCTTATATAGATTATTTTTTAAATATTATGCAAGCTTAGGTAATATAAATCACAAATTCTTATTTTTATAATCACTCATTTGTTTTTATTTATCATACATGAGAATTAAAAATAAATTATGACACTAATACAGATCATTATATAAATAAACAATGTTTCTTTCACTAACTGGTGAGATAAATTACATAAGTAATGTACTCAATTACATAGTTGCTAATATAATTTAATATTTAATATTTATTTGGTGTCATTGAATTGTCCTTTTACATGCCATAGTGAATCTATCAAGGACTTATAGATTGGCATAATCAATATGTGATTATATTTGTAATCATGTAAAAACAAGCGAATCGATCACAAAATATTAAGAAGACATAATCGATATGAATTTCATTGATAATGTAGTTCTATTAAGTATTAACAATGAAAAAAAATGAACTTAATTATGAATTTTTATTGATATTAAAAGTTTACATGCCATAGTGTGTCGATACTTATATTCTTTTAAGTATTCTATTATTTTTTATCATATATTATAGCGATTATAAGTAAGTTTATACTTTTTTCATAGTAATACATAATAATGCAACTAAAAGTATTTTTCGAGATGTTAATCATGCAATATATGCTATGTCAGTGAAACTAGAGTCAACTGCTATAATGACCCTAACTTTAGGCTGGAAGTACCAGCATAACCCTGCAAAACTAGAAAGTGATAAAATTACATGAACTTTAAGACAAAACTTGCAGGTATTACCTTTAGTCACTATTACACAATTGACTTATCAATTTGGGTGTTGATCGAATCTTAAATGATAAAAATACCCTTGGCCCCATAGTGAATCGATCAAGAACTTATAGATTGGCATGATCGATATGTGATTATATTTGAAATCATGTAAATACTAGTGAATCGATCACAAAATATTAAGAAGATATAATCGATATGCAATACATTGATAATGTAGTTCTATTAAGTATTAACAGTGGAAAAATAAACTTAATTATGATTTTTTTATTGATATTAAAATTTTACATGCCATAGTGTGTTGATACTTATATTCTTTTAAGTATTCTATCATTTTTTATCATAAATTATAGCGATTATAAGTAAGTTTATACTTTTTTCATAGTAATACATAATAATGCCGCTAAAAGTATTTGTCGAGATGCTAATCATGCGATATATGCTATGTCAATGAAACTGGAGTCGACTACTATAATGATCCTAATTTTAGGCAGAAAGTGCCAACATAACCCCGCAAAACTAGAAAGCGATAAAATTACACTAACTTTGAGACAAAACGTGCAGTTATTACCTTTAGTCACTATTACGACATTGGCTTATCAATTTGGGTGTTGACCGGATCTGAAATGATGAAAATACCCCTGGCCCCATACACTTGACTCCTTTTCAGCTTATAAGGGTATTTTAGTCATTTCCATTAGGGTCAACACCCAAATTGACGAGTCAACACCGAAATAGTGATAACAAGTAATAATTGCACATTTTGAAAAACAAATTAGGGTTATTTTAGCACTTTATCACTTTACAGAGTTATATTGGCTCTTCCAGCCTAAAGTTAGGGTTAGAAGTATAAATATCCCATAGGTGTTCATTAAAAGCGGCTGGCACGAAAGACGATTAACTTTTCTTTGCCTACCTGCGATTTTTAACCTTTTACAACTCGCTATAATTTTAGTTTGTATACATTCCTTTGTACATTAATTAATACCAACGTGAACTATTTTGAAAGAGGTAAAAATTATAACAATGCCTTTTGTACATTTTTAACATTGAATAACTTTCAGCCTTTGAACAATGATTGAACCAAATATAATTAAAGGACATGCGTATGTGTGTGTAACTTTAGAGAAACAAATCAATATTTATAGGATATACTTATAACTTAAAATTAAAATTAATGGCAAACTCAAATTATCAACATAGGCTGGTCAATTATCAACATTGACCCAACTTTAAGAACTAAAGGTACTCTCATCATTCCCACCCTATTTCATCGGCCACCGGAAATCCTTGAGACCTCATCTCAAAAATATACAAGAAGGATTCCCGGATGATTTTATTTTTCAAAAATAAAGTTCTGTTCAATTGTTCGGATAAGAAACTTTTTAAATTTGTATCCCTTAACCCGAGAAATCGTTGCAGAGTTTAAGGACACTCTGTCCCCCTTCTCGTGCTTCAGATTAGTTAAATATTTTAAAAATTAAAATTATATAAATAAAAACAAATATTTAAACACATATACAAAATAGTGTTTGTGTTAAGCCTAATGAAAAAGGATTATATCTAACTAAAACATTAATGAAAGAGTTTATTAAATATGGAGAAAATAAATATTGGGTGAAATAAACTATTATTATCCTTCCTTTATAAATACCCCTAGCATCCTCTCATTCTCCTAACCCTAATCACCATTCTAAGAACACCGCCGCAACCCACTACACCACCCCAACACACTACACCACCGCATCCCTACACTAATACACCACCGTATCCCTACACCATCACCATCAAACCTACATCTCTGGTCGGTGTGTACACTGCCGCCATCAACACTACACCATCACACATATTCCCAGCTGATATTAACCGCCATCGTAAACAATACATGTCAATTTAGGGTCACATTTTTCAGAGCATCGGAGGCGCCGGGGAGTATCAAGTAATTGGCAATTTAAATGGCGAATTAAATTGACTATTGTTTGATACTCTCCGTCGGCCTCTGAGCACTGATAATGCTATTTGTTTTCGATGTTCATATATATGTTCTCTATTATTAGAATATTTTTTACTAATGTCATGCTATGGAATTTTTGGTGTTATGTATTACTAAGTACTGAAGCTATGGAATTGTTGTGTTCATTTTTTTACTAATAATATTTTTATGCATTACTAAGTACAGTCGAATCAGATTATATTGATTACTAGGTTGTGGGATGAGTGTAGCGATTTTAGGACATGCTTGTAGTACAAAGTTACCTTTAGCTTTTGTTGAACTATTCATGACCTGTTTACTGAGATCTTTACTATTTGGCATAAGGGCTCTAACGTGCTAAGTCTTAAGGGTTCATTAGGCTATTTAGTAGATTATGTATTAGTATGTGTTTCTATTTGAAGATTAACTGAAGCTATGGAACTGATGTGTTCATTGTTTTTACTAATAATATATATTTTTTGCTATGTTTATGATGTTTTGCCTTTTGGAGTGTTCGCACCAATCTGTTTTTTTCTCACTAATCTGTATTATTAGATTAGCGAAAGTAAATTTATCACTTGTCTATTTTTCTCATTGATCTGTATCATTAGATCTTCTATGTTTATGATATCTTATGCATTATTGAGTACAGAGCATTGGCAAATGGAGATTACCAAGCAATTGGTGGTTTAAAAGGGGAAGTACATTGCCATATGCTTGGTACTCTCCATCTGCCTCGAGCACTAACAATGCTACTCATTTTTCCGTGTTGATATTTTTGTTATGCATTTCCAGATTCGTGGTTCCTAAGGTCCCTCTTCAGCCCAATTACAAAGGATACCATTTGAATTGTGAGTGGATCGACGTGCGCTCAATTCAGCATTACTTTCGTGCACACATTTCTTTTGTTGCTCAAAACTTTCATGCCCACAACTAACACCTTAATTTGGTACTTTCCGTTATTCGTTCTTGCATACTCATCCGACATAGGACATTCTTCTCTAACATGTTAACTTCAGAAGCACAACCCTGTTACTTCATGCATTGTTTTTTGCATCTCCTGTAACCATCACAACTTCTATCCATGATTATCCCTTTTGAGCTCAAGTATTTTCAGGAAAAGTTGATACCTTGGAACCGTGAACATTTATACTGGGTATAAGGTCCAATTTCGTTGTCTCCTAGAGTGCTCAGATTGATTGTCTTGGGATGTGGCTCGTGGGTTTATGTTTAATTGGGTTTATGTTTATGTTTTGCAGGTGTTCCAAATTAGAGTGAGCTTTGAGAATGATGTTAAAAAACAAGAAGCAACGTGGGAGAGGCAGCACAAGCTTGCTGGTGACAAGATTTATGATTTATGCTCTAATCTTGGTGGCTTATTTCTCAAGGTAGTCTCTCTTGGATCTTTGTTATATATTTCTGTTGTAACTCTCTTTTAAGACCGGGACGGGTTAACTGCTATGGTTTTTAAATTTCCTGCAGGTGGGTGGGGGAATAAGATTTTTTCTTCATGTGTGTCAGTGTGTAGTTTGGATCCTGTTACTTGATGCCAATTGTTTTGATTCATAAATAGTAACTAGTGAATTGTATTGTATTTGTTGGAATGGGTTATACAATCAAGACAGTTCTACTTCAATTACACCCTTCCTGATCGAACTCGTTAATAGATGCTGAGAACAATGACTCTCCTTCCTACTGATCGCTGGCCATTCATGGGGTTTCCTCTATCTTTTAAACTTATTAAGTTTCTCTACTTTGAATCTAAAGGTTAAAACTAATATATCAAGTCCCATGCAGCAAGAAAGATGGGAAAGGATGACCGCTCCATAGACCTAACACTCCCAAGGCACCAAGGCACGAGCCACGACCTCCATCCCATCTCAAGTTTACCAAGATGTGTCAAGTTGCTGTCTTGCTCTTTCGATAGTCTACCTTTCCATTAAGGTGTATGGTGCCTAAAGCAATGGGGAAGCCTGTGTGCAAATCCATGGCTTCGAACAGAGATCAATTGCAGGGTCAAGATGAAATTCGATAAAGATCCCACGGGATGATTTTGGTTTTCTTATTGTATCATTATAGGATTATTAAGACAAAAATTCCATGACATTGTGGTCAATACATTTTACTGTACCAATACATTTTATATTATAAAAAATAAATTTTAATTTCTTTACATGTACATATTATTTACACCAACAAATGTATGTATTGATAATTTATTATAAGATATCAAAATGTCATATTTAAATAAATCAAAATTTTGAAATGTTAACTAAATTTCTTTACATGACATTGTGATATGTAATGTATTCCAATTGTGACAAGAAATGAGTTTCACTATTGATTACATTTATTACAATTTCTTATGCCCCTTTTTCATTCATAAAATTCATGTACGAATGTCACAAAATTATCAATACATAGGCATATGTATACGTCACAAAATTATCGATACATAGGCATATGTATACGTCACAAAATTATCGATACATAGGCATACGTATACGAAAATTTAAATACTTTTTCTTGCACAATTTTATCCTTCTAATAAACTAAATCACACATGATGTACTGTTGTTTAAAGTCTAGTGATATGACATATATCATCGTCGGCTATCGACGTCTCCCGCAACTGTGTTATAATATGTTGTGTTTAGGGATATTGAAAACTGTGATGGTTTCGTAATATCCATGTCACTTAATTATATAAGGATACTACACAATGTCACGTCCATAGGAATCTTGATGTATAGTTATGTGTGGGGACAGATCGCGTATAGGGACATTTCTAAGCATAAGGTGTTTGATTTGTCTCATTCAATAATGTTATAATATATTATTTTTACGACACTAAACTTAGTGATAAATGCACAATGCCCCTTTAATTTCATTATACAATGATACTTCACAATGTCACATGTCATACATCTCGATAAATATACATGTGTAGAAAGATGTTATCTATGACGACATGTTCAATTGTTGGTTATTCAAGTTGTCGTATGGAACCATGTCATGATATAAGGTTTCTTAAGACATGCACAATGTAGTGATTGGTTTTTGTCGACTTTCAACATGTTATATCTTGACATTCCACAAAGACATATCAATACACATGTTCAACAAAATCAAATGTCGATAAACCATACCTGTTGAGACACTAATTATTGTACAATCATAATTTTTTACTAAATAAAAAATAATGTATAAAAGCATATTTTTGGGTTAGGATACATACGCCTGGATACACAATCCGATGTTGTCATATATTGGCTATCACGACATGAGATTGTGTGTTTTATTTGATTGTCATTTAGATGGATAATAACTTATAAGGACATACTTATGTGTCAGACTTATCTATTGCTTTGCTACATCAATACTAACGACATGTTAAATATGTGTCGGGATATATCAAACGTAGTGATAGGTCCATTCATATGACAAAAAAATCTTGTGAACAAAGATCATTTTTCCATTAGTGTGATCAACAAAAAAAATGATATATATGGACGACTAACGAAGACGGAATTGAAGGTGTAAAGTCGAGATAATGGGCTAAAAAAACCTGACTACATAGCAACAATCACAACAATCAAGATCGGAAAAATGGTCCTAACTATAGAATCTCAAAATACCAAAGAAGAGTATAATATGCACCTGAAGGATCCTCAATGATGCACATAAAACTATACACATAAAACTATACACATAAAACTCACATCCTCCCCATTATGCAAACAATTTGACATGTGGAATTTTAAGGATATCAAACATATTTTTCTACGCTACTCTATGGCAACAAATGTATTAGAACATCCACCCTAGGTTTTGACTTCTAAATAACAAATCCAAGCCAGTTTAAAATTTGGATTTGGGAATGGGTTGGATTAGCCCCGGATGAAGATGTTAGGCATGTTCAACCGTTCTGAACAGGACCAAACCTAACCAGGATCGAAATGGTGGAAATTTTTGGACCGAAGACCAGACCAGTTATTGAAAGTTTTGGATCAGGACCGGTCCAGATATATTCCGGATTTAGACCGATCCGGACCGAATTTTAAAAACAAACAAAAATTCTTTATTAAAATATTCGTTATCAACCCTATGTCAGGCATCTCAAATAGTTATATCCTATGGATTCACGTCAACTAAGTAATGTAGATGGATACTTTAAAACTTTGAAAAGATTGACAATAGAATATATACAACTACCACAATGTCCTACAAGCGAGAAACACATAGAATAAAAAAGTATATTTACAATAGTGACTACGAGGATTGGCCTTCATGCTAATCGTTATTAGTGAACCACATTGACAATCAATCAATCCCATTCAAATTCATCCTAAGTCTAAGCAATTTCATCAATAAACAATCATAATTAGTTGTCACTCCTAATTATAACCTAGCACTAACCAACAACAACCACATTGACAAAAATTCAAAGTCTTCAAGGTTTGACCAAAAACCTAGCAAGTAATCAACCCACAATCATCATTTAGTTGATCATCCTGGTCTAAATCATGCATTAATCTCACAAGAAAGCACAAAACATACTTGATAATCAAATACAAAATAGGATAAACCAAATCTCACAAATTCATATTAGAAATGCTTACAAATTGCTCCCAAGAGTATGTTTATCCTAGATTATGAAAACCCATAACAAAATAGAAAGAATCCATGGTAAACATAGAGTTAAAGATGAAAAGTAAATGCAAACTAGGGTTTTGGGAGAGTAGTTTAGGGTAGGAATGAATGAGGGAAGAGAGGATAAGAGGAATCTAGATGCTCGTAGGGACCAAAAATCCATTAGACTATAAATAGGTTACAAAATGAAGGATTTAGATATGAAAACCGAAAACGGTCATCTAAACCCCTTATGATGTAAACCTACCTAAAAATCTAGCAATCTTCAAACAAAAAGATGACAAAAGAGATGTTTAATGCTTTGGAAATTACATGCATTTGACATCTCATCAAACCTCCCCACACTTAAAACCTTTACTCGTCCTCGAGTAAACAAGAACAAGCAAAGATATAAGCGTAAACTAGCATGCAAAAGTTTTACCAAAACATTCAACATCGTATTCCCATACTACCCTAACCCCCAAGACATAAAAATCTCTCACACTCTCACATCCCAAAGTCTAAAATAATCTAAACAACCATTATACCAATCAAAGGTGAGTTATAAAATACAAGTGTAAAGTTAGCTTACTGTACCAAAGAAGCCACCAAATAGACAAATCAAGAGAAGCATAAAATTTTCAATTTATCTCATTTTTCCTAGGAGCCTTTTGGGTTTTCATCCTAGCTTCACACTTTTTTTTTCAAGGCTCACCCTTACCTTTTTCCGCACCATTTGGCCTCTCATTTTTTCATAGATTACCCTTTCGGTTTTTCAACCTATCCCTCTTTTCAACTTAGCGGGGTGTTTTGTTTTGTTTTCTTTCCTTTTTCCTTTTCTTCTTTTTCCCCCCAAAAACTATGTCTCATTAGAAATGCTCTCAAAAGAGCTACTTGCTACAAACAAAACTACTAATCATAAGTATCATCTTATTCCCCTCCCCGCACTTAAATGTTGCATTGTCCTCAATGAAAATAAACATTTTAGAGCATACGTCAAGGAGGGAAAATCAGAGAATATTCACGATGAGTACCAAACACCAAAAACACGCTTAGAAGCACAACTATAAGATCTAATGGACAAATACCACAACCACAATATACTCTCCCCACAACCTCTATCGTAAAGGTCCAATAACAACCACTGTCATGCACAAAAAATTTAATAGAGCAATGAAATCGCAATGGAGGAGAGAGATACCTCTTTGGTTTCGAATTGTGTGTTTCAATTGGGTTGCAGGTAAATAGGTTTGGGGTGTATTAAGTGGTGCTAGGGAAGGAATTTGGTAATGTGTGAACATCGCAGACCCTGCACGTCTATACGGTTCATGAGTTGAACTTCTCCTAGCCGCGGTTGCTCACCCTTTTTTCTCGCTCCTTTTTTACCAAAACAAAATGCTTCCTACAAACAAATCATGCAATCTAAGCGTAATAGTGTTCCAATAAAAAATAAAAAGAATAAAAACCAATCATGAGTCCCAATTAAAACAACAAATATTCACAATCCTTAACAAAAAGAACAACACAATTACATAGATGGAATGTTACAAATGACTATCCCAATGATCAAAACCAAGTTTATTAATGTCGTCGGCACACCATCCGTGATTCCACCCATTATTTTCTTCGTATGTATTGGTCTCCAACATTGTGTCGCCTTAAACCCCATCTTCGGAGCCAAATGGACTTGTGCACCTCATCCCTTTTCAGGTGGTTTTGGGGACTCTTTAGAGTGAAGGGGGTTCAAATGATGTTTATTTAACCCTCTCTTCACTCGCTGTAAGTTAGTACTAGAAACATTCACATATGCAACATTGACCTTGTTCAAAATACTAGAAACTTGCTTAGATGCCTTACTCATTCCATTATCAACTTCAATTAAGTTAATCATGTGGCAATGTTCAAATTCATTGTAAGGCTCATGCAAATTTCAATTAGAGTGACACCATTGCAAGACATTTTATCCTTTGGAAGCTCTTTATCCTTGTAGATCTCATAACCTAATTCTTCTCCATCAAAATCTAATGTCAATGTACCGCTTTGTACGTCGATCTTAGTTCTCACCATTTTAAAAAAAATGGTCTCCCTAACAAGTTAGGGGGCGCACTCTCATCATGCGACATATTGAGAACATAAAAATCAGCGGGGAAAACTAGTTTATCCACTTTAATGAACACATCTCGCACTAATCCTTTTGGAATATCTTTGGAATGATCGGCTAGTTGTATGATCACCCTAGTTTCATGCAAAGTCCCTAAGTTAAGAGTCTTGTATAGAGAGTAGGGAATTACATTAATAGAGGCTCCTAGGTCTATCATTGCTTTTTCAAAATTTTGGTCACCTATGACACAAGGGATAGTGAACACACCAGGATCATTGCATTTAGGAGGTAGTTTCTTTTGAAAAGAGCCAACACTTGTCCACCAATTTTAATTTTTCCAACATTCTTCAATGCTTTAGTTCTCTTAGGTGTGCATAAATCTTTAAGGAATTTAGCAAACCTAAGCACTTGATTGATAGCATAAAAAAGGGGAATGTTTACCTCACATTTGCGAAAAACCTCTAAAAGGGCTTCATTCTCATCCTTGCAATTCTTGTCCCACAAAGCTGCTGGAAAAGGTGGTGGTGGAAGGATTTTTTCAATTTCCCTCTTCTTCGGTTGTTGAGCGATCACCTCCTCCACCTCTTGGTCTTTCACTATAAGCTCCTCTTTGACTTCTTTCCCATCCTTAACAACTTGCCCCGGCTCCTTGGTTTCTTTCTCACTCCTCAAGGTGATTGAGCTTACATTTTTCCTTGGGTTCAATTCTGGTTGCGAGGGAAGTTTTCTGGAATCCCTAGCCTCCAATCAGGCCACGAAAGATGAAATTTGGATAACTTGAGTTTCCAAGTTCTTAAAGCTAGCGGAGGTGCGGTCTTCCAAATTTGTGATCATGGTGGTTATAGCATACATAAGCTCCTCGTTCTCTAACCTTGATCTCCCTTCTCGGGGGTTAGATGAGCCCTCATCCTTTAGGTAGCGTTGTTAGGGTGCCTAATTAAACCCTTGATTTCCTTGGTAATGAGCTTGTACCCCTTGATGATTTGGTTGAAACCAACCTTAGTTACCTTGAAAACCACCCTGAGGATTTGATTTCCCGAATTTCTCGTCTCTCCACCAAATGTTTGGATGGTTTCTCCACCTAGGATTGTAAGTTTGGGAGTATGGATCAATTTTCTTTTCTTGGCTTGTCTTCTTTGGAAACCTTGTCTGCCTTGACCCTGTCCACCTTGGTATCCCATTGCGATTACTTCTTCAAACCCCTCTATCTTGGAGTTGAGGGCATACATCGATGTGGTGATCGAATGAACAAACCCCACAAACTTTGGCTTGATGCATCCTCCCCTTCATTAGTTCCTTCATCATGGAAGCTAAAGCTTAAACTCGCTTCTCAAGCTTAGGGTTTTCCGAATGCAGAACCTCTTGCACCCTTTCCCTTTCTCTCACCCTAAATTGTCTTGTTCCATTAGCCATGTCTTCAAACAATGCCATGGCATCTTTTAGGCTCTTGTTGGCAATCGACCCATTATAAGCGGCATTGATCATCCTCATATCTTAAATGAGCAAACCATCGAAGAAATAGTACACAAGATCTCCTTCCTAAACCTCTCTCAATATTCGTATAAAGATTCACCCAAATATTGGGGGATGTTGCTTAACTCCTTCTTTAGCCCCACCGATTTGGATGCCGGAAAGAACTTATCCAAAAACTTGCTCTTCATCTCCTTCCATGATGTTATACTCCCCGGGGGAGGTAGTACAACCAATCTTTGGCCGCATCCTTCAAAGAGAAAGGAAAAGCCCTTAGATTGAAACCATCATCTAAAACTCCGGATGGCTTCATGTTCATGCTCACAAGGTGGAACTCAGATAAATGCTTTTTTGCGTCCTCCCCACTCATCCCATGGAAAGATGGTAGACAATGTATCATCCAGGACCTAAACTCACAAGTGACATTTTTCGAAAGAGGGGGAATGTGATGCACATGGGTTGACATTTTTCGAAAGAGGAGGGAATGTGATGCACAGGTTAGGAGGCATGAGCTCCCTCAAGGTTCTAGTATCATCCGCCATAGTTGGTGTAACTACTTCGGGTTATGTTTGGGTGGCTTGGTTAGCAAAACAGGTTGGTCTCCTTGCTCTCTGGAGTGTTTTTAATAGATCGGAGTCTTAGTGCAAGGGTTCTTGTTTATTGGTACGAGTATCGACCATAAACCAAGCAATACAACCTTATCCCAAGTAACAATCACAAAAGCAAGCAAACGTCACCAACAAACAAGTAAGAACAAAAACACACAAAAACTACACTAACACTTTACTAAAATTTGTCTTTTCCCTGGCAGCGGCACCAAAATTTGGGAGGTCGTCGTGCTTCTCAAAGATACTCCCTCCGTCCCACTCTAAATTGCTTATTTACTTTTTTCACGGTCTTCAATGAGCATGTTTGACTGTAAATATCTCTAGTTACATAAGATAATTCTGCATAAAAAATTGATATTTAGAAAATATATGTTAAAACAAATCTAACAATTTCTCACATGATACATTTATTATTTATATATTAATTTGTATTTAGGGTCAAAGTTTACAAATTTTGACTCTCAAAAGTAAAGAAGCAATTTAGAGTGGGTCGGAGGGAGTAGTATTTTAATGGCCAAATTATGGCTAACTACTAAATAGTAGCTAGTGGTAAGACGGGGTTGTCCACAAGGAAAAGGGGGTTTTATCGACTGTTAAATGTAGTTGAAAAGCACACAAAGATGTCACTCTACGTGTGCGGTAACAAAGTTGGGGGTGGTTTGGAAATCACTACGACTACTTTAACAACTAAATTAATCTACAATTAGAAAAAAATAATTCAACTACGATCACACTAGCACGAAAGATGTAATTAATATGATAACGAGTTTTGGGCGCAATTGGTTTACATTTCTAGTCATCCTTTGATTATCGATTAATTATCCTATTTTTATACATTAACCACATATTGTGGAGAACTTATCAGCACCTTTTGAGTGCTGATATTTCTCACCTCTCATCGGTTATAGTTAGAGTGGGTGACCGACGCCACACAATAGCCCTTATCCTCGAGGTACTCAAGATGATCGCCAACATAGACTTCCCCAAGGATAGAAATACATATGGAGACCCAACACAACTACCACAATGTCCTACAAGCGAGAAACACATAGATAACACAAGTATATTTACTAACAATGACTACGAGGATCGGCCTTCATGCTAATCGTTATTAGTGAACCAGGTGGATAATTAATCAAACCCATTCAAATTCATCCAAAGTCTAAGAGATTTCATCAATCAAAAATCATAATTAGTTGTCACTCCTAATTATAACCAAGCATTGACCAACAACAATCACATTGACAAAAATTCAAAGTCTTCCGGATTTGACCAAAAACCTAGCAAGTAATCAACCCACAATCATCAACTAGTTGGTCATCCTAGTCTAAATCATGCATTAATCTCTGAGAAAGCACAAAACATACTTGATAATCAAAGCACAAAATAGAATAAACCAAATCTCACAAATTCATACTAGAAATGCTTACTAATTGCTCCCAAGAGTATATTTAACCTAGATTATGAAAACCCGTAAAAAAAGCAAGAATCCAAGGTAAACATAGAGTTAAAGATGAAAAGTAAATGAAAACTAGGGTTTTGGGAGATTAGTTTCGGGTAGGAATGAATGAGGGAAACGAGGATATGGTTTTAGGATATTTATAGTACAAAGTTTAAGTCAAAGGGAGGGTCAAAATGCAGCAGAAGCGCTGGCCGCACACTGGGTGCGCGGGGGCAGATGCTCTAGGTTGAGCGCGGGTGTACGAGAGAGAGCGCTGGCCACGCGGATCCAGAGATGATGTTGTACTCCACAGTTTATCTCAAGCACACGGGCATGCACTAGGATGCGCTGGCCATGCACCCATTCTTCATGATCGGTCCTCCGCCAGGTCTTCTTCACCTGGACGGTCGGCCGGTCGGTCTTCGTTCTTCAAACCTGGACTTTCTTCTACCACGTTTGGCTTGTGAAATTCAATCTTCTACCATTATTGCGAATGACCTTCAATAAACCAATCTGAAGTGCTTACGAGCAATCTACAAATTAAGCTTACAAAGAGGAATCTAGGCGCTTGTAAGGACTAAAAATCCATTAGACTATAAATAAGTTACAAAATGAAAGATTTGGATATGAAACCCGAAAATGGTCATCTAAACCCCTTATGATGTAAACCTACCTAAATTTAGCAATATTCAAATAAAAAGATGATAAAAGAGATGTTAAATGCTTTGGAAAATACATGCATTTGACGTCTTATCATGTATCTGATAGTGGCAGTTGATTACTTTACCAAATAGGTTGAGGCAGATCCTTTGGAAAACATTAAAGGGAAATCTATTATTTCATTATGCTGAAAAAAAATCGTCTGTTGTTTTGGCATACCAAAGACATTCATTACAGACAATGGAACCCAGTTCGCGAATGACCCCTTTCAAGAGCAGGTGCAAGGAGTCCAAGATCCAGCTATGAGTAACATCGGTATATCACCCCCGACAAATGGGCAAGTCAAAGTTACCAACCCAATGTTAATGGAATTCGAAAGAGGCTGGAGGGAGCAAAGGGAAACTGGGTCAATGAACTGCCTATGGTTGGTGTATGGCTCGGAGGTTGTGATCCATGCAGAGATTGGCATGCCAAGTCCAAGAATGATGATAGCCAGCGATGCTAGCAATGAAGATAACCATTGCCTAGACTTGGATCTGTTGGAAGAAAGGCTGCTTCAGTGTCCATCCGAGAAGCCAAAGTTAAGGAAAAGGTCAAACGATACCATGATCGAAGGGTGAAATGAGCATCGTGGGAGATCTCATCATGAAGAAAAATGAGAACACCTGCCAGGAGGCAGAGGGGAAGCTTGCCCCCAACTGGGAAGGACCTTATTTAGTGCTCGAAGCTCATCCCGGGGGAAGTTACACCCTGGGATCGATGAATGGTGATCGCATTCCAAAGAGGTGGAATATAGTTAATCTTCGACAGTATCATCAGCTGCAAGGGGTGATAGCCTTAGGTCTCATGAAGTTGAGTAGATGATTTCACAATGTAATTATTCCCAAATTTGTATGCTCCGCGCAGCAACTAGTTGACTTAACGAATATTTTGACACTTCCCAAATTTCTATACAACCTATTCACTTATAAGTGATTGAAAGCTCTCTTTTAGGCGATAGAAAATGATCTTGCTTTTAAGCGATCAAAAGTTTACTTTTAAAAAACAAAAAATAATCTCGCTTATAAGCGATTGAAAGCTCGCTTTTGAGCGAAAAACTATAATCTTGCTTTTAAGCGATCGAATGCTTGATTTTAAGCGATAAAAAATAATCTCTCTCTTAAGCGACAAAAAATAATCTCGCTTATAAGTGATCGAAAGCTCACTTTTAAGCAATAGAAAATAATCTCGCTTTTGAGGGATCGAATGCTCGCTTTTAAGCGATAAAAAATAATCTCGCCTTTAAGTGATCGTAAGCTCGTTATTAAACAAAAAATATTAATATCGCTTATAAGAAATTGAAAGCTTGCTTTTAAGCGATAAAAAATAAACTCGCTTATAAGGAATCGAAAGCTCGCTTTTAAGCAACAAAAAATAATCTTGCTTATAAGCGATAACAATAATCTCGCTTTTAAGCGATCAATTGCTCGCTTCTAAGCAAAAGGATTATGTCACTTATAAGCGATCGAAAGCTGTTTTAAGCTATAAAAAATCATCTTTCTTTTAAGCGATTGAAAGCTCGCTTTTAAGCGGCAAAAAATAATCTCACTTATAAGCGATCAAAAGCTCACTTTTAAGCGACAAAATAATCTCGCTTATAAGCTATCGAAAGCTCGCTTTTGAGAGATAAAAAATAATCTCTCTTTTAATCGATTGAATTCTCTCTTTTAAGCGATAAAAAATAATCTCGCTTTTAAGCAATCAAAAGCTCCCTTTTAAGCGATAAAAAAAATCTCGCCTATAAGCAATTGAAAGCTAGCTTTTAAGAGATAATAAATAATCTCACTTTTGAGCGTTCGAATGCTTGCTTTTAAGCGATAAAAAATAATCTCACTTTTATGCGATCGAAAGCTACTTTTATGCAACAAAAAATAATCTTGCTTATAAACGATCGAAAACTCTCTTTTAAACGATAAAAAAAAAACCTCGCTTTTAAGCGATCGAATGCTTGCTTTTAAGCGATAAAAAATAATCTCGCTTTTATGCAATAAAATACAATCTCGCTTATAAGTGATCGAAAGCTCACTTTTAAGCGACAAAAAATAATCTCCCTTATAAGCGATCGAAAGCTCTCTTTTAAGTGATAAAAAAATAATCTCGCTTTCAAGCAATCAAATGGTGGTTTCTAAGCGATGAAAAATGATCTCGCTTATAAGCGATCGAAAGCTAGCTTTTAAGCGATAAAAAATAATCTCACTTTTAAGCGATCGAAATCTTGCTTTTAAGCGACAAAAAATAATCTCGCTTATAAGCAATCGAAAGCTCGCTTTTAAGCAATAAAAAATAATCTCGCCTTTAAAAGATAAAATAAACTCATCGTTGGGAATCGAGCAGTCCACTCAAATGAATGAAATGGATTCACTATTTAACCCATTTCAAAGTATCGAATGCCCTTCATGCAATCGGAACAATTTGACACTAAAGTGGTAAATATAATCTACAGGAGCAAAAATATATGCTTAAACGACACGTTCCTTTGCAAACAAATAACTTATTACACAATCCACTGCTTAGAAGGATCTATTCATATGCTATACAAACGGAAATCTTTATTGTAATAAATATTATGCACCTATGATCAATCGGACCATCGAATGTTCTCCGGTTTCACCCAAGTAGGAATCGTAAATAAACGGTCGACTTCACTCTCTGAAGCATCGGCGATAGGGTTAGTACATCGCCTTTGATGAGGTATTAAGCCTCCAGAAGGGGACAAATCCCTTTCTGCATCACCCTCAGGGATTGGCAGCGTCCGTCCATCAAACAAGGAACCATCAAAGTGGTTTCTTCCATAGATTCAACTAAGAGAACTCGGTTTGAAGAACTAGCATGCAGGTTCTTAATCTGAGATGGGGGATCACTCTGAGACACAGTTTTTTTTCCAACTTGAGTACTTTTCTTAGGCAGAGTCTTCTTTTTAGGAACCCTCTTCGAACACTTACCGTTCGACAAAATCACTGGAAAGGAACCCCTGTTTGAAGGACCGGCCTTCTGAATGTTAGCACTGGCCTCCAATCGAAGATGCTTTTTCCATTCGTGAATGGCATCAAACACCGCATAGTAATTTGGGTTCCTATCCAAACCCTTTTGCATCATAGCTATTTCAATATCGTACAAGAACCTAAAAATATCACCAATAGGGCCAATATCAAGGACCCAATAAGACAATCCATGTTCTCAAAGTCTATCAAAATAGAGCTTGATAGTGGCAGCGTGTGCGGACAAGTGGTTCAATAGCTGGTAATTTTAGCTCACAATCTCTCTGCAAAATCATTGGTTATCATCAATAACCCCTTGCAGCCTAGAGACCTCTTCGGTAAGATAATGGTCTCGCTTGGTCATTTCCCCAATTTAATATTCAAGCTTGCTAACCTCGTTCGGATACTGCCTAACAAGCTCTAGAGCTCTACCTTAACCCTAGCAAGCTCTCGAGCAGAATTTTCCAGTTCGTCACTCAAAATCGAAGTCTATAAAGCATAAGGAATAATAGTCAAACACTTAATCTGGCACATTCGATTAAAATAATCGATTAAAATATCAAATCGCTAAAAAAACATGCGAAAAAATAGGGATTCACATTGTTTTTCAAAACATACCCCATGAGCTTGTCAATGAAGGTGGATAGCAGGGAATGTTGGGACTCAGGTGAACATTTCTTTGATAAGTGTTTCTCTTCCTCCTTCGACTTTCTCAAATCCTCCTACAGCCTATCCATTTCCTCCTGCATCTTTGCACGCTCATCTAGTCAGGCAGCTTCAACTATTACTTCGATAGGTCCTTAAAAGAGGGGCAGGACCTAGCTGGAGAAGATGTCAGATGATTGTAAGACCGATCAACCAGCCGACACAACCTAAGAAAACACGAGAAGAGAGATACAATTAAAGAGAACTTTAAAAAATGAGTAAGAAGGTGATGTATCGAAGGTTCGTTGCTCAAATCCCCCAGATACTCCATGGACAGATCATCATTATCAACCTTATAGTAGATATTATTAGGCCAATTCAATTGAATGTCCAGCAGCCTCGAACCTTTGCTTCTTCGAAAATTTCTCCTACACAGGAGGCTTCTCTCGAGGTCCCGATTGAGTAGGCGCTAGATTTGGCTGCCTAACTAGCACCTTCGGCTGAAGATTCTCATCCTGCTCGAGAGCGCTGCCGAACTCATCTGCACTGCTCACTGCATAAAAAAAAAGAAAGAAAAGGAATAAGTAACGAATCATGACAAGAAAAAAAAATAAAACTTGTAGAATGAATATCCCAAAGACCTTCGGAGGAGTTTGAAGATGCTATCTCTTCAACAACTATCCCTCTCGAAGGGTCTATAGATCAAAGGGGCCTTGGACATAGCGGTCTGTTGTCACCTCTCTCTCTTTTATCATTATTTGCAGGACCCTCAGAGCTAACATCTTCAAACCCTCTGAGCCAAAGTGTAAATACCCTTATAGACCCACTCTTTCCAAACGAAAAGTTTAGCACCCTTCGTCGCTGGGTGATAGACATTAATATCTAAAGGCCCAGGACCCCGAATGTGATCTATGTCTTCACGAAGTCTCTATGGAACCACAAAATTCCTCTTCCTTTCCTTAAGAATGGAATTGGGGTTCTATCGAGGGGGTTCGATAAGTTCCCGTTCACTCGAAGGAAAAAACTTTGTTTTGCCATCCCGAATTATTGGAGGGAGGGATGATGAATCTCTGTCCAGATAACCTATTACCTAAGGTGAAAGTACCATTTACATCTTGATTTCTAATTAGAGAATACACGGCTCAAAATAACTCATACTGAGGGTCCAGTTCCACCTCCCTACACCAAACTAGGAAAGCTATTAATATTACAATCACGTTAGCGTGAAGTTGGGATAGGCTAACGTCAACTCCTCCATTAGGCTTGGGAAAAAAAAGGAAAGGGGAAGCTAAGAACTGACCTAATATGCTTATTATAAGTCACGGCCCTCCCTATAGATAAAGAAGTGTGCTCATTCGCTTCGAGGGTTTCTAGTCGAGCGTTAAAGGGGATATGCCAGTACGGGGGAATCTTTTAATAAAATTTTTCATCTCCTCGGGAAAAACATACTTTGATGAGCCATCCGTAGGCGATGAAGGCTTCACAGTTGAGCATCTCTCTACTACAAACTTCCTCTTTGAGGGTTCCCACAAAATTTTGTTCACAACTCTCTCAACTCAGGAACCGTCTATATGCTTGGAACTACCCTTCGATGGGATAGTAAAACCCCCACCCAAAATGTTTCCTAACCCAGAGACCTAACCCTAACAGAATCAACCACCTCGTAGAGGTCAGTGGACTCGCTGGAGCTGCGACTAAGGTTTGCAGACTCCGCATTTTCTAAATCGACTGTGGATCTAGCTGAACCAGGAGAAATATCGCCAAAATATTTGAACACCCCCCGAGAGCCCATCTCCTGATAAACTCACTTCATCATCATTATCCCTCTCGAAACTTACAGAGTGAGAGGATGGGGAAGAAAGGGAGAGAGTTACTTGTCGGAATGAGGATAGAAGAAAACTAAAAGCTTGGGGGCAGAAGAAGATTACAGGAGCTTTCAGATAATACTTGCAAAAGGAAGAGTGGAAATGAAAGGGAAAATGGGATTTTTTTGGGGGTTTATAAAGGCGGAGGAAAGAGAAGAATATGGGGTAATCATTACCTTAAAAGGTGGGAAGTTTGAAAAGGCGTGAAAAGGTGAAAAATCCATTTACAGCTGCCCCATGCGCATTGTTTTCCTGCTCTAAACTCATTCACGCGCCTTTCAAAGAGTTCCAAAGGTCAGAGCATTTAAGAAAAATCTAATCGCTCTCCCGTAACACAAAAAGTAAAGAAATCTCGATGGCATCTCATAACGAAGCCAACCATGTCAGACATCACTAAAAGACATGAACTTCAATGACTAGGTATGGCCTTCGATGAAACATGTCTTCGAAGGTCGGGAAATCACTTAGTTTTTCGGGGGGCTTTTGATGACATATTAGTATTAAGACCTATATGGATTAATGTTCTCATACCCTAGAAAAAGACCCAAGACCCAAGCAATATTTAAATGAGCTTGTAGTTGGGTCATTCACTATAAGACAAAAGAAGCTAGGTCATAGACCAAGGATATTAGGGTTTTAGAAGAGTATAAATAGGGAGGCGTGCCTTCTATTTTTGGTAACACTCTATTGCATACTTTTACCCTCTATCAATTGATGATTCGATCGTCAGAGAATCTCCCCCCAAATTCTCCGGGGTCTGTTTTCCTTGCATAGATTACAGGCTTCACTGAACCAGATCGAGATTGGGCTTGGGGTGACAGTCAAAAGACGCATCAAAATTGTTCCTCATAAAATGTTTGATATTTTCACATTTTAGTGATTACATATTTTTAATAATTATAATCAATGTAATATTTTAAATTGTTCCTCTTAAAAAGTAATAGTTAATTTATATATATATATATATAACATAATATATCTAACAAGATCTCACATAACAATATTCCTATTTGATTTGATATTCTATATTTTTTATTGATAAATTTTTTGTTTATAGGAGAGATATATTATATTAATGTTTATATATATATATATGATGACAAATTTAGTATTTATTTTGAATTTTAAAGAGAAAACTTATAGAAGTATTTTTATGAATTCTTTAAATGTAATATATTTATTATGTATTAGAAATTCTGAATCCACCATTGGGTGATCATGTTGTAATATTTTTGTTTCTCTGTACTTAATAAACATAGTTTAAGTTTTTTTTAATACATCAACGCTCCTCTCTCTAAAACCCTAACGCTCCTCCTTCTCTCTTACTGGCTCCAAACAACCACTGATAACTGCTAATTTTTCACCTTTGTCCAACCATACATCTAGCTACACCTCCAATGGTGACTAGCTCCACCAAGCCGCCATGGTGGATCCACCGCCATCCACCATTTTATCAAATCCCAATTCCTTCCCCGCTCGCTCCTTTGCTTAAACAATGCCTATGAGATCCCCTCCAATCGCCACCACCCTTCCATCAATCCCCAACCTAATGTAGGTTACCCAACACAAGGGGGAACTTTCTTGTCTTTATACTAACAATTAAATTGACAGGTTGGCGGATCCATACAAGAATGCCCTGATCAGAACTTTCCCCAAAGGACGTCCAACAATGGAAATGATTGAAGTCGATTTCAAGACAATCAGCTTCTCAGGTAAGTTTCAGGTAGGCGCCCTAGATTTCAAAAACATCATTATTTGATTCCACTTGATTGATGATTTTCAGAGGTACTGGATTAAGGGAGTTTTGTCCCTAAATAGCAATACGATGAGAGTTCTAAGATGGACCCCCTAATTTCAAACCTAATATTGAATCCTCTATTGTCTCAGTTTGGGTCACAATTAGGAATGTGCCATTAAATGACTATAACACAGAATCAATAGAGGCAATTGGCAACCAGATTAGCATTTTCATGAAAATGGACCTTGCCATAAAAAACTAACTAGGTGATCTTCCCTAAAAATCTATGTAGAGCTTAACCTATTATCTCCCATCCCAACCACCGTTAGACTGGGCTCTTTGCAAGAAAATGAAAAATATAACCAGGAATTTGAGAACCTCCCTGCATATTGCCTTCACTGCAAAAAATGTAAGCTGTGTTATTTCTAAATGCAGAACACTTCATCCTAATATGGCCCCAAAGATCACTGATCACAGAACTAACACTGCTTTCAAAAACACTGATCCCAAAACTACAAATACTTCTTAAAACACCAACCTACTAGCCCATAAAAGCAACCAGGCTAAACCTTTATGGAGTTCTGCCAATAAAAATGAGACTTCCTCTGGAATCTCTATTTCTCATAAGGAATTAGATGCTAGGAATCAAAAGAAGAACATCTCTAATAACATAAATGGCTTATAATGTTAAAATTTCTCAAAACCAGGCTAACTCTGATAGTCCTGGTATTAAATATGTATATGTCATTCCTATTATTAATGTTGTTGAAAATGTTCCTGCCATGCCTGTTGATCTTTTAGTTGTATCTGATGCATTACCTGATATTTCTTCTGTAAGATCTAATAAGTTTGTGAAGGTTTATAATGTTCATAATGCTGGAACACCTGAGAATGTATCTGCTATGCCTACCCCCTCTAAGAACAATGATATTCTGTCTGATAGGACTAGTAAGAGTTCAAACACTCAAATAGCCTCTGATATATCTCTTCTGAACCTAATGAAGATCGATAATACGGATAGGAAGAAGAGACCAAATGATGATTTGGCTATCTCTACACAAATAAACTCATATGAGAACAGTCCTCATAATCTTTCACTGAGAAGTAGTCATGTTGCTGAGAATAGATTTTCATTAGGGGTATTGACACTTCTTTGGATAAATTGAAAAGGCTTATTCAAATACACTCCCTCTCTCTCTATGTATTATAGAACCAAAACATATGGCTAACCAAGGAGATCTATATAGGACTAAATTGAACTTCCAATCCCATTTCTACTTTGCTGTTAGTAACATTTGGTTATTCTAGAATTCAGAATGTCAATTGGACATTATCTATGATAATAAAGAATTCTATCAGGCTAATATTAACATGTTAGCTTTTCAGAAACAAATGTCTGCTACTTTCCTACATGCCTCCACTTTTGCGGCTACAAGGAAAATGTTATGGAATAATCTCAAACTTGTTGTGATTGCTAATAACTTATTTATTGGAGATTTTAATGCCATGACATCTGCTTCTGAATAGAAACGCTCTAACTCACCTAATAGCGCTAGTATTAGACATTTCTCACAATTCATCAACATGAACCAGCTCACTGAGATATTTACAGTAGGTAATTCTTTCATATGGTCCAATCTTAGAAGAATTCCCACCTTAGAAAGGTTAGGTAGGGCCCTAAGTTGTAACAAATTGTCTTTAGCCTTCCCTAAAAGCTCCATACACACCCTAAACAAACATACATCTGACCATAGCCCCCTTATTTTGACCATTGGAAGTAACATCGAGACTTATCCAAAGCCTTTTAGGTTCCTAAACATGTGGCTAACAAGACCTAAACTCAGGAATTTAGTACCAAATGACTGGGATAAATCTCTGCATGAAACTGGTATGGATAAGACTAGTCCTTAAGTTAAAAATACTTACGATAGTGCTTAAAACATGGAATAGAGAGGTTTTAGGGGATAAAAATTCTAATATAAAGCAGGCAGATGAAGAGGTAATTCAACAAGAAAAAATAAATATGAAAACTCTAACTATACTGCTGATCTGATTGAACTAAAAAAGAGACAGGCTTGCCTTACTAAGGCCTTACATGATGAAAAGTTCTTCTAGAAACATAAGGCTAACATTAAATGGCTTCGAAATGGGGATGAAAATACAAAGTATTTTCATGCCTCAGTTAAGGAAAGAAGAGCCAAACTAATCATTTCCAAGATAAAAGCCTCCGATGGAACCTAGTTTGACAAACCAGAGGAAATTGTAGAGGAAGCCATTAGCTTTTTCTCTAATCTACTAACTGATGACCTTGACCCCACCTCCCACATATTTAGAGACCATTTCCTAAACCAGATCCCATCATGCATTACTGATAGTGATAACATTAGGCTTATGAGGGATACAGACCTTGAGGAAATTAAATCAGTAATTTTTTCTCTCAACCTTAATGGTTCACCTGGACCAGATGGTTACACTGCTGGTTTTTTCAGGGAATTCTGGGATGTAACAGGTTCTGACATCTTACAGGCTGTCTTAGACTTCATGAAAGGTAATAGGATTCCACCAGGTATCTCAAGTACCTGGATTATCTTCATACCTAAAAAAGAGATACCAATCTCTTTTGCAGACTATAGGCCTATAATTCTGTCAAATTTCATTAATAAATTTTTTTCAAAACTTATTAATAAAATACTGTTAACCCTATTACTCAACATCATCTCAGAAAACTAGCCGGCCTTCATGAAAGATAGGGAACTAGCGGACAATGTCATCTATCTCCAAGAATTGACCAAGTTTCTCAACAAAACAAAAACCAATCCCAACTGCGTAATCAAGCTTGATCTGGAAATTTTTTTTGATAGAGTCAATTGGTGCTTCTTAGCTTCAATTATGCAGAAGTTTAGTTTCCATTCGGATTTTATTAAAATAATATGTTATAATCTGTCAAGTACAAGTTTTTCCATACTTATTAACGATGGCTCTGCGGGATTTTATAAAGCCTCTAGGGGGATTAAACAAGGAGATCCACTGTCTCCTTGTTTATTCAATATCTTCTCAGAAGCCTTCACAAGAAGCCTGGAATTTATTTTTAACAATGGAAAATTACCATATTACAGTCTGCCTAGTAAAGCTTATCATATTTCTCATTTAACATATACAGATGACACAGTAATTTTCCTTCAAATCACCAGGAATTCTATGATTAGGCTCAAGGCCTTTTTGCCTGTGTTTAAAGTTACTTCTGGTCAGAAAATTAACTATCAAAAGAGTAACTTTTACATTCGCAATAAGGCTAAACATGCACACATACATCTGCTAGGTCTAAACTAGGAATGATTCAGGGGACCCTACCTTTCACCTACCTAGGATGCCACAGTAAGAACAAAAAATGAACATTTCAGACCCCTCTATGAAATTTATGATAAGAAACTGAAGAATTGGAAAAACAAATGGATTAGTATGGGTGGTTAGATGACTCTAATACAATTAGTGATGTTATCCATTCCACAGCATCTCTTGGCTATCATAAAACCCCCTAATCAGGTTATTGGAGCTCTTACAAAAAAACTGACCAAATTCTTCTAGGGAGAGAATGAAACAGGTGGTAAAAAGGTCTGGAAGAGTTGGGACAAATTGTGTTACCCAAAACTAAAGAATGGACTTGGGTTTAGAGATCTAGAAAAAACCATAAAAGCATACTCTCTTAAACTGTGGTGGAAATTTCTAATTGGGAAAACTTTGTGGTTCGGTTTATTTGGTCGATTTCACTAGCTAAGAGGACATCATATAATTGGAACAGAATCATGTCGGTTAACTTGTTGGCTGAAAATTAATGTAGAGTTATTCATGGCTTAGGAACAGCTAATGCTTTTACTTCCAATTGGAAAGGTTTTGGACCTCTTCAAAATTTCACTCTATCCTAGAACCCCAATTTGGATACTTCTGTCACCATTACTGAGTTCATTGAGCAAAAAGACTTCTTTTTAACTAAGCTTCAATCCTTACCTGTTGACATTCTCCACTTCTTACAAGGTGCGAAGATTGACAGGAATGCAGAGGATAGACTCATCTGGAAACCTGCTCAAAATGGAAGCTTCACACTCAAGTCTGCCTACCTCCTACTAGATGATTGCAGACCTAAACTGAGATATCTTAAGCAGGTTTGGCACTCCAAACTCCCTAAAAAGATATATGTTTTCATGTGGAAACTCACTAATGCAATTTTACCGTTTTATAATATCATTGAATTTTCCAATACGGCCCTTGCATCTAAATGTCCTTGGTGTTGTAACTCTGATTCTATATCACATTTTTTTCCAATGACTGTGACATAGATGTAGCAATATGGACTCATTTTCTTAATCTTTTTCACCTGAATTTTCCATCTTTTGCTACTATTTGGGATAGATTGTCTTACATCAGGTCATCTAGGGGTATTACAAGCATTCACACAGAACTGATTACAGTGTTTCCCTCATATATATGCTGGTACTTATGGAAAGCAAGAAATAAATACATGTTTGATGAACTGAATCCACAGTTATCTGTCATGATTCAGAATCAAACAAGATAGTTTCCTTGTTCTCCACAATAAACCAACCTATACTTCTAACAGTGAGGATCTATACTGGTTTACCATAGGCGTAACACCAAAGCCAATGCCACCACCCAAGCCAAAATTCAAAGCTCTTAAATGGTCTAAACTAGTTTCTGAACTTCAAATGAATGTTGATGATTCCTGGTCCAACACAGATAAAAGAGCCGGTATAGGAATTATAATTAGGGATCAAAATGGCAAATTCACCCATGCTTACATTAGATCTATCTTTACATCATCCATCTTTCATGGTGAATTATTAGCCATTTTTTATGGAATCAAATTTGCAAAAATTATTGGCATTCAGACATTTACACTTGAATCAGACTGCAAATTAGCTCTTAACTGGATAAAACGGAGCTGTCACTGTTCAAACCGGTTAATCATGTTATGCTAAAAATTGGGAATATTACACTTGTTCATACTCTGAGACAGGCTAATATGATTGATGACCACTTGCAAAAGAGGCTCTAAAAAATATTACAGAACTATTTTATTATGGGATCAGCTAGACACCAGAACTAGGGGGCTGATTCATCTTGATTAATAAGGTACTCCAGCTATACGAATATGAGTCAGACGCCACTGATTCCCTGTTGTTTTAATCTTTCCAGGTCTTTTTACTTTAATGTGAAGGAACGAAGAAGGTTTTTGGAAGGCTAAATTATTTTTCCCCATTTGCAGATCAACCCTTAGACGGTACCCAACAAATTTAAAACAATTTGTTTGGTCCCCAAAGGTGGTTTTCAGGCAAGACCAAGTGGTTTTTTGGTATAGCCAGGGGTATAATGGTAATTTTACTAATTAAGTAACATTTTCAATTAAAAATTTATAGTTTTTAAATTTTTGTTTTCTTTAGTTCGCAGCTGCCGCCTTCCGCCGCCGCCGCCAGATTGCACAACATCCCCATAAGAAAAAGCTTTACAATGAACAGAAAATTAAACGAGCAATTCAACACTAATTTCAGACAAAATTCCCATCAAGATGAGCGGCGGTGGTGGTGAGGTCTTCGATACACTGGGTATTGAGGTACCGAAAGCTAGCTGACGTCCGGATGTATATTTGCGAGTGCAAAGATTGGATCCGTGAGTGCAAAGATCGGATTCCATACTCTTCCTTTAGCGGCCTGGATTTAAGAGTGGAGAGCATCTGGCGGCAAGAGCGGTGGAGGCCGGTGGAGGTGCTTTCTGAGCGCCAAACGAAAAGGCGTCAAATAAAATTTCAAGTGGAAGACGAGCGGCGGAAGGTGGTGGCAGCGGAAGAAGAGCGAAGCAGGCAGAAGATGAGCGAAGAAGACATCCGCTTTTTCTATTTTATAATTTTTAAACTCAGGGGTATAATGGTCTTTTTATATATTTTGACCAATTTTACCCTTGACCTTCTCTGAAAACCACCTTTGAAGACCAAACAAATTGGTTTGATTTTGTTGGGTACCGTCTAAGGGTTGATTTGCAAACGGGGACCAAAACATGGTATACGATACTTTGTAGGGGACTAAAAAAACAATTTAGTCTTTCCGGAATAAGGAAACATGGATGGAAGGAAGCAAGTCAATGGCATAGGACATTTGGTTTTGATTTACACGTATGCAAAGGATGCTGGAAAATGTAACGACAAAAGGAGGCTCCAAAGCTGCTCCTTTCAAGATCTGCTCCAGAACTTTTTGTCTTTTGTTAATACCACCAACACAAAAAATACATGTATTTTTTTAACTGAAAACACCCAAGGGTGGGGGTTGATATATTGGTACCCCAAGGCACATAATTTACGAGCCAGTGATATCATAGTAGTTTTATACAAAAAGGCAACATCATTGCCTCCAAAAGAATGATCAGATACTAATAACTATAAGTCTATATATGTGCAAGATCTAGAAGAAAAAGGTAGTTGCGATTTCAAAGTAGCAAATGTCCACACCCAGTGTTAATTCATTACTTTGGCCAGGCAACAACTAGTCAGTCATAACCGTAAGTAAAACTGATGGAGGAATTAGGCTAGTAAGTCTGCCATTGTTGTTATTCTGAGCTCGTAAGCAGGAGAAACTTGCAGACCACGGTGAAACAGCCGGAGGATTATGTTGTTGAATGGCATGTTTCTAGCCGGAAAAACCAAGCTTAATCAGCTCGAGCACACGAATGTAGCTCGAGCACACGAATGTCCCCTCGAACACACGGAAGTCCCCTCGAGCACACGAATGTCCCCTCGAACATTCGAATGTCCCCTCGAGCACATGAATGTCCCCTCGAACACACGAATGTCCCCTCGAACACACGAATGTCCCCTCGAGCACACGAATGTCCCCTCGAGCACACGAATGTCCCCTCGAGCACACGAATGTCCCATCGAACACACTAATGTCCCTTCGAGAACAAGAATGTCCCCTCGAGCACACGACTGTCCCCTTGAGCACACGGATGTCCCCTGGAGCACACGGATGTCCCCTCGAGCACACGAATGTCCCCTCGAGCACACGAATGTCCCCTTGATCACTCGAAAGTCCCCTCGAGCACATGAATGTCCCCTCGAGCACACGAATGTCCCTTCGAGCACACGGATGTCCTCTCGAGCACACGAATGTCCCCTCGAGCACACCGATGTCCCCTCGAGCACACAAATGTCCCCTCGAGCACATGAATGTCCCCTCGAGCACACAGATGTGGATAGAAAATGTGGCTGTGAGCTCCCCTCTAGAAAGTGAAACACCATAACCATCGGGGGGAAGCATAGAGTTCCAGAGCCATGATGAGGTCTATAACCTACGACAAAAGGAAAGAAAGATCAGCAGTATCAATCATCTTTAGAGGCTTGCCTATGGATTCTAATATAAGGTGTATGAATGCTATCCATATAAATTAGCCCTTTAATATGCGCCGGAATGTTATTCAAATGAAGTGAAAAATCCATCCGGGAGGTTGAGTGGTGTTTAACAATAGCATCAACCACTGAATTACCTTCTCTGTATGTGTGCTTAAAAGAAACCTGGGATAGAAGTGTGTGAACTTGGAACACCAAAGGTTATAAAGACCATTTGGAGCATGATGGATCATTGATCATATGAACTGCCTGTAAAGAGTCAGATTCGACAATGAAGTTTGGATATCTAGGGATACAGATTCGACATGCTAGAATGACTGCCTTTATTTCAGCTTCCAGTGGTGAAATGGCTGATATGGACTCTAACTCGATTAGGAGTGGGAAACCCTGGTTATCACGAGGAATTTAGCCAATAGAAACAGATGTAACAGATCATGAGGCATCCACATTAACCTTGATGACATTGGGACCTAGAAATTCCCAGTATACAGTGGAGATGGTTGGCATTGGTGGTGATCTGGGGAGGGATATCAGAGAATGGAATTGATTGCATGAGTTATGGTGCATATTGGAGAGGCAGGGAGAGGCTGAAATGGAAAGATTAAGAGTATCTATAACTTCCTTGCTTATATGGGTAAAAGAAAGGGTTTGTCATCAAGAAAGTAGGCATTTCTAGCCTTCCATAATGCCCAGCAGATCAATGGAGGCAACAATCAACATATTATTTTCTGAAACCCAGAAAGGTCACTACAATTCCAAAAGATGAAGAAAGTATCCACAACACTATGGACATTTTGCAGGTTGAAGTTAACTAAACGAGCACTCTGAATCCAAACAGATTTAGCAAGATGGAAGTTAATGAAGAAATGTTCCAGAGAGTCAGATTGATTGCACATAGGACATTTTGAAGCCAAGCTAAAACCACATTTAATGAGGATGTCATCAAAAGGTAAGAATGAGTTGAGCAATTTCCATGTAAAAATGGATATCTTCTTAGGTAACCTAGTGTTCCATATGAGCTTAGTAACTGGAAAATTACCTGGTATATATGTTAGAGTTTTATAAGCTGACTTGAAAGAGAATTTGCCAGTCTCTTCAGGTTTCCAAATCATCTTGTCCTCTCTGTCATGTACAATTTCTGCACCCTGTAAAAATAGAAAAGTATCATTTTCCAGAAAAGGAACAATCTTAGGTAAAATTGATACTTTGTTATTTATAAAATCAGCTACTGAACAGGGGGGAAACATGGAAGTGATGTGGGATGGGATACAGTTTATCAACGGTCCATTTGGGCACTAGTTAGCAGCCTAGAAATCACATTTACCTTGGCCATGAATAATCAATGAAATTTTTTCTGCAATAGGGTTTACCTCACAGATTCTCTTCCATATTTTGGAGTTCTTGTGGGACTGGGGAAAGGACCACAGTAATTTGGCCCACAAGGTGTTCCCTAATTGGCTTTTCCACCATAATTTAAGTGAGCAAGCTTCAATAATTGACTTAATAGATCTAAAACCCAATCCATAATGAGATTTAGGGATAGCAATGTCAGTCCACTTTTTCCATACCTTATTTTTTCTTTCCTCGGTTTCCCCCCAAAAGAAATTGGCCATTCTTTTTCCATGGATTTTGCAATAGATGTCGGAGGTTTACTAACAGTCCAAATATGATGTGGGAGAGAGTATATGCATGATTGGATCAATGTCATTTTCCCTCCTGTACTTAACCATCTATTCTTCCAGTTTTTAAATCTCTTATCCATAGTTTCAAGAAAGGGATAGAAATATCTAGATAGGGTTCTTCCTTTGAAAATAGGGCAGCCTAGGTACTTAAATGGGGAAATACCTCTCTTCATTCCTAGGATTGACCTAATCTGATGTTTCTTAGTGACTGTAGCTCTCTTGCTAATGTAAAACTCTGATTTTTCATGGCTGATTTCCTATCCCGATGTTAACTCAAATATCTGCATAAATGCTTTAATCCTAATTAGACCAGATTTTGAAGCTTGCATAAAAAATATGGTGTCATCAGCATAGCTTAAGTGGGTGACTGGTAAAATAGTAGAGGGAAGAGAAAAATATTGCAAACTGTTATTTTGAAAGATGAATGAAAGGCTCCTGGAGAAGGATTCAGTAAAGATATTGAACAGTAAAGGAGAAAGGGGATCACCTTGTTTGATTCCTCTAGTTGATTTAAAAAAATCAACAGGATTACCATTGATGAGCACAGAGAAGTAAGCCTGGGAAAGGTTGTTCATGACCGCCTTAAGAAATTTACCTGAGAAACCAAATTTATGCAAAATACTCTGCAAAATACCCCAGCTAACCCTATCAAAAGCCTTTTTCAGGTCAAGTTTGAGCATACAATTTGGTACCCTATTTTTTTTGTCAAGGAATCTAACCATCTCTTGAAGATATAAGATATTGTCTGAGATATATCTATTCTTCATAAAAGCAGTTTGGTTTTGAGAAATTAGTTTGTCCATATATGGTTTCAGTCTTTCCATGAGAACCTTAGAGCAAATTTTATTAGCAACATTAGAAAGGCTAATAGGTCTGAAATCATCAAAAGATGATGGGGTAGGTTTTTTTAGGAATAAGAGTTATCCAAGTGCTAGAGATACCTCTTGGCATGTTAGATCCTGAAAGAAAATTATTTACTGCAGTTATGAGGTCCTCTTTTATGAAGTCCCAACATTAGATGTAAAATTTACTAGAGAAACCATCAGGCCCTGGGCTGCTATTTCTATTCAGACCCATGACCACTAATTTGAGTTCAGTTTCTGTTACAGGCCTAGATAATCTAGAGTTATCTTGCTCAGTGATGATGGAAGGTATCTAGCTAAGGAAATGGGGATAGTAGATGGAATTCACAGAGTTCCCAGATTCAGTTAGCAGGCCTGAGAAATAATTGACAGCTTCATTTTGAATGTCTGCAAAATTATCCAGCCATTGACCAGAAGAATTTTTAATTTTAGATATATTTAATCTACAATTCTTCTCCTGAACAGATTTATGAAAGAATTGGGTATTATTGTCTCCACACTTAAACTAGTTCAGCCTTGACTTATGTTTCCAGAATTGTTCTTTCTCTTTTAAAGCTCTGAGAAGTAATGCCCTTTTTTCATTAAGTATGATACGTTCAGTTTCTGAGTGAGTTAAATCATAGATTGCTTCATGTCTTCTCAGATTATCCTCAGCATTCATTACATTGGAGTCAATGTTACCAAAGATCTCTTTGTTCCAGATTTTAATTACTTTCTTAACTCTGATTAACTTAAGATATAGTCCCAACATACCTGTTTGATGGGTAGGAGTACTCCAGTTTGTTCTGATTAAATGATCTGGCCTCAAACTACTTAAATGATACATGTAAAACAAAAAATACATGTAAAACCTACTTAAATGATCTGGCCTCAAACTATTCACACAGGGGGTGAAGATAGTTTTAGGGGACATGTCGTTTGTTAGGAGTTACAAGCACATATTTTTAGCTACAAACTACTACTCAAACCTTTTGATTTTCATCATTTAAGCACGGATTGAACCTCTTGTACTGTTACCTTTCTATTCAACTTCGGGGATCCTATAAATAACCCAACATCCCATAGGGGTATTTATTTTTATTTTTTTTAAGTAGTTTAAGTAGTTTTGTTTTTGGTACAGTAGTACTTTAACAATATCATTTAGAATTACTGGATGACGTTATTTAAGTTATGTTCAACAATTAGCTAAATAAAGTTTAGGATTAGTAGAACGGTGTTGTTAAATATTTCTCAACTATAAGTAAAGATATTTTTTACAATTACCTTAAACCTCTTTTACATTTTGGTATGGTTCCTCCACCGAGTGGTGGGATAGCTAAAAATGAGATTAGTGAGATTCGGGGTCAAATTCAACCCCTACCTTCCTCTCCACCACTGTTACGGAATTAGAATTGTATTCTTACAATAATTGTAGATATAATTGTATTCTATTACCTTTTCCTAGCCTGTATAGGTATCATGTACTACTAAATAATGTGTCCTGAATTCATGAATACAACACACATTATTACCCTTATTTTCTACATGGTATCAGAGCCTAAAATCCTGAAACCTTAAATAGAAAATTTTCCGCTGCATTAAATTTTCCGATATGCTGTCGTCGCTAGCCACGTTTTGCCGTTGCTGCCGCCACGCTACACCGGTTACTGCCGCTGCCGCTGCCACGCGCCGTCCGACGCCGAGTCTTCATTCCACTGCATGGCCGAACTCACCAACCTTCATGCACCGCCACTAGTTCAACGCGCCGGTGTGTCCCGTTGATCCAATACGTCACTGGTTATTGTACCTGCTGCTGATCTGTACCCAATTTTCCACAATTTCTAGCTCTGAAGAACAGCCTAGTTTTGATGCACCTGAGGCTTCGAAGCTTCAGGATATGAGTGGTTATGATGTGATTGCAGCTTTACTTTAGTAGTTGTAGTTGCAATCTGGCCCTCGGACTAATTTACCTATTGGTTGTATCTCGACTGATCCTTACTTTATTGGTTCTGGCAATGGTCCAGGTTTACAACTCATACCGAACATGCTGAATGGTCAGGAAAATTACATTGAATGGTCTGATGCGATTTGTCGTACATTTCTTGCTAAGCACAAGATTGGTTTCATTGATGGATCAATTACCAAACCCCAGGATGGTCATCCTGATGTTGCTGATTAGCATGGGGTTAATACTACTCTTGTCCGTTAGATCTTGCAAACCCTAGATCCAGTATTGAGATCTTCTACAAGTTTGTTTGCCACAGTTAAGAATCTATGGGATGACCTGAAGGCACGATTTATTCTTGCCGATGGTATGAAGGTTTTGCAGACGCAAGAGGCCATTCGGAGTTGCAGGCAAAACGGTCAGCCCATCGACATCTACTTTGCTAAACTGAAGAAGTTGTTTGCAGATTATCACTGCATGCGACCTCCCCTGGTTTGTGCTGGTGAAGAAATCAAGGCATTATGCCATTGCAATATTGTTACGAGATTCTTCCAAGAAAGAGAAAAGGATTTGATCTACCAATTCATCTCTGGCCTTGACGAAGATTTTCACACCTTGCGATCACACATCATAAGCATTGATCCAATGCCATCTGTCATGAAAGTGTATGCCCTTGTTGCTCAGGAGAAGAATTATAGAGTTGTCATTCGAGCTCGTGAGTCTTCTTCTAACTCCATGGCGCATGCTGCCCGACGTCCACCACCTGCAAGTTCTTCGCCAGTTGTTCATTCTGCATCCGACCGCAAGAATCTTGTTTGTACACATTGTCATCGCAAGGGTCATGATAAAGATACCTGTTTCCAGTTACATGGTGTACCAGACTGGTTCAAGGAGCTGAAGAAGAAAGCTGGTACCAGCAAGAAATTGGTGCCAGCTTCCCGGACGTCAGCCACCATCGCCGGTCCCGGAGGCACTGCCGCGACGCTTCCTCTCCAGCCGTCGTTTGCCAGCGCAGCCACGTCGCCACCTAGTCTGGTGGCAGCGGCTTCTTCCAGCAGTGCCCCTGCACGTTTCAATTTTGGCCTTGCTCTGTCCAATGACCAATGGAGCACAACCATGCACTTGTTTAATCAGTTTAATTCTCTTCCTGACAATGAGTCTAGTAAGCCTACTTTACCATGGATACTTGATTCGGGAGCCTCATATCACAAGACTGGTGACAAAGGTTCTCTTAATGATCTTACTACTACTATTGATTCTATGAATGATGTTCTGCCTGATTGCTCGGTGTCATCAACTACTCAATATGGATCTATTTGCTTTGGTGGTGTTACTCTGCCTCATGTTTTATATATACCTACATTGCAATGCAATTTACTGTCATGTTCTAGATTGTTATCTACCTTGAACTATCTAGCTTTGTTTACTGAAAATTATTGCATTTTACAGACAATCAGTACAAGGAAAGTGATTGGCGTGGGTGAACAGAAAGGGGGGTGTTTTGGTTTCGTCTGCTGGATGCTCGTGTTCACCGTCCTGTCCTGCAGTCTCTTCTTACAGTTGCTTCAGTATCTTCTTCTGACTTATAGCATCAGCGTTTTGGACATCCTTCTTCCACGGTGTTGTCTTCTATTTCTTCTAGCATTAATAAACACTCTTTACCTTGCTCTATATGTTATAGAGCAAAACAGACTGGACATAGTTTTCAATTGAGTTCTACAAATGCTACTGCATTGTTTCAATTAATTCATTGTGATGTTTAGGGACCTTATAGAACACCATCTTCTAGTGGTGCATTTTATTTTTTGACAATAGTAGATGATTATTCTCGAGCTATTTGGGTTTATTTGTTAGTAGCTAAATCTAGAGTAACTTCTAGATTTTTAGAATTTATTGCCTTAGTGAAGAACTAGTGGGGCCGAACAATTCAACGAGTTTGGGCGGATAACAGCACTGAATTTTTGCCTCTGCGATCTCACTTTACTGCATCTGTATCATTTTTAAGATAACTATGGCTGATACACTGCAACAGAATGGTCGAGTTGAAAGAAAGCATCGTCATTTACTCAATGTGGCAGGTGCTTTACAGTTCCAAGCCAGTCTTCCTATTGAATTTTGGGGAGAATGTGTTCTTACTGCTTCTTACCTGATCAACCGAACACCGACTCAGTATCTCAACGGTCGTACTCCTTTTGAGTTGCTCTATGGGCAAGCTCTGAATTATTCATCATTAAGAGTTTTTGGATGCTTGTGTTTTGCTGCTCATGTTCCCAGATATTGTGACAAGTTTTCACCTAGAAGTTGGCGGTGTCTGTTTCATGGTTATCCTACCGGAAAGAAAGGCTATCGCCTTTTTGACTTGGAATCCTGTGTGGTCTTTAACAGTCGGAATGCTAATTTCTTTAAAGAAAAGGTTTCGTACTCTGCAACTCCAACATCTGCATCATCTGATGAACCTGACGGTGCCACCACATCACTGCCGGTTTCCTCCTCCTTCATGCCGAAGACGCACGGAATTTTGATTCCACCTGCCGCTGCCGATCCTAAGTCGCCAGTCACCGTCGGCCCACCGCCGTCCGCCAGCGGTCAACTGCTGTCGTCCACCGCCGACCAGTCACCGTCGTCCACCGCCAGCCAGTCACCGCCATCCGTCACCGGTCTCGCAATGCTGGCCACTGCCAGCCAGCCTCTGGCGTCCGCCGTCGGTCATCATCCGTCGGCCGCCGCCAATATTACATCCTCGGTATCTACTTTACCAGTTTCTTTGGTACCGAATAGTTCCGCTGCCACGTTGCCCCCTACCATACAAAATGTTCGATCTCGCCAACCGCCATCTTACTTGGCAGATTACGATTGTGATGATTACGCATGTGCCCTTACTGCTAAAGACCCCCCCCCCCTTGAATCTGTTCCCTCATGCGTCATCACTTTCCTCAGGTGTTCTCTACCCTCTTACTGATTATGTAAACTATGATAAGTTTTCTAGTATGCATTCTAGATTTTTGGGTGCTGTAACGTCTAAGGCAGATCCCACTACTTATTCTGAGGCTTCCCAACATACTCATTGGCGAGCCTCTATGACAGAGGAACTTACTGTGCTAGAGTAAAATCAGACATGGACTTTGGCTCCTGTGCCGTTGAATAAAATGGCCATTGGATGTAAATGGGTCTACCAGATGAAGTTCCGTTCCGATGGTACTATTGAACATCATAAGGCGTGCCTAGTGGTTCTTGGGAATCGCCAGGTGGAAGGAATTGATTATACTGAGACCTTTGCTCCGGTTGCAAAGATGAGTTTTATTCATTTGTTCATGTCTGTTATAGTCATTCGTGGTTGGGAACTCCATCAGATGGATGTCCACAATGCTTTCCTGCATGGTGATTTGCATGAGGAAGTGTTTATGCAGCCCTCGCCTAGCTATATGGTGCCACATGGATAGGTTTGTCGCCTTCAGAAATCTCTTTAAGGTCTTTGTCAAGCTCCCTGGAATTGGTTTGGTAAATTGGCTAAGGTTTTATGAGCATTTGGTTTTGTTCAGAGTAATGCCGATTACTCTCTATTTGTCCTTTCCCGTGGATCAGTTTCTTTACATGTTCTGGTTTAAGTGGATGATTTGGTTATAGCTGGTAGCTCTTCTTCTCTCATCTCTAAGTTCAAAAAATAATTGAGTTCCTATTTCCATATGAAAGATCTTGGTCTCCTTAAGTATATTTTGGGCATAGAGATTGCTGGAAGACCGGAGGGGATGTTTCTTTCGCAAAGAAAATATGTTTTGGACATCTTATCCAATACAGGTTTATCTGATTCTAAACCAACTGACTTCCCAATGGAGCAATAGTATGATTTAGCACGTGTTGAAGGTCCAGCCTACCATGACCCGGAGCAGTAGCGATGCTTGGTTGGGCGTCTGATATACCTAACTATTACTCGTCCTGAACTTAGTTATTCAGTTCATACTCTTGCGCAATTCATGAAGTCTCCTTGTGTTCCTCACTGGCAAGCTGCTGTTTGTGTGTTGCACTACCTGAAGAGTCATCATGGTCAAATTTTATTTCTCTCTTCTCATAGTACTTTACAATTGACTGCTTATTGTGATTCGGATTGGGCTGCATGCCCGATTACTAGGCATTCTCTTTCTGGTTAATTTTTTTATGATTGATGATTCTCCGATTTCTTGGAAAACTAAGAAGCAACCTACTATTTCTCGGTCTTCTGCTGAAGCGGAGTATCGTGCTATGACGGTTACCTGCTGTGAGTTGTTATGGCTTAAGTCTTTACTGAAGGACTTAGGGGTTTTGCACTCCTCTCCTATGAAATTGTTTTGTGACAGTCAATCCTCTCTTTATATAGTGGCAAATCTAGTTGTTCATGAATGCACAAAGCACATTGAAGTTGATTGTCATTTTTTCCGGGATCTTGTTCAATCTGGCACAATTGTTACTCAACATATCCATACGACAGACCAACCTGCAGATTTATTCACTAAAGCTCTCGGATGTAACCAGTTCCATTATTTACTTGGCAAGTTGGGCATTTCCAATCCCCATGCTCTAACTTGAGGAGGAGTGTTAAGGAATTAGAATTGTATTCTTACCATAATTGTAGATGTAATTATATTCTATTACCTTTTCCTAGCTTGTATAGGTATCCGGTACTACTATATAATGTATCCTGAATTCATGAATACACCACACATTATTACCCTTATTTTCTACAACCACCATCGACACCTTGAGGCGACCATGTATGTGCCTAGGTGTTGGAACGGCATCGAACAACGACGTTATCTTTGAAGTTGGGGAGAAAATGTAGAGAGCGAGAAATTGGAGGCGCTGGAGTGAATCTTGGCTGCTCAATAGGTATGGGTGTGAAGTGGTAGCGGTGCACAGCGTGCGGAAAAATAAACAAAGAAATGGAAAATTGAAGAAGCATTGCTACAACGTATAGAAACGATGTCATAAAGGGGTTTGTAAAGGGGAAGACACCACACCCTCTACCATAGCCATGATCAAGCCTCGGTCATTTCATTTTAACCTCAGACTTTTAGATAGAAATTATCTGTGGTTATAATTGTGAATGCTATTAGTAAGAAACTAAATTAATTAGGGTAATATGCAAATATAATCCTATATGTTGGAGAAAATGCAGATATAACCCTGAATTATTTTTTAGTGCAAATATAACCCTAACTATTATACATATGTGTAAATATAACCCTAAAGTCATTATTCCAACATTGACAAGCCATGTTCAGCCATTGACCAACAAAAAATAACAAAAATTCCCTTTCAGCCTGATACTAAAATTAAAAAGATAAAATTTCTCTTTCCTGCCACCACAACCACTATTCCACCACCATTCGCCACTACACCGCTCGCCACCGCCCCATCACCACCACCACCCACCCAGCACCACCCCTCCACAACTATCCACCCCCGTCACCACCACCAATCATCCCGCCACCACTATCCAGCCCCACCACCAGCCATCCCGCCACCACTGCCCAGCCCCACCAGCCAGCCATCCCACCACCACTGTCCAACCCTACCACTAGTCATCCCACCACCATGCCTAATGATACCACCTTCCGTTTCACGCCTCACACCTCACGCCACTATTGGCCATCTTCATCTGCTTTCGACGAGCCCGAACTGCCACTCGCCTCCACCATCATATTGACTCCAACACCGATGCTACTCTTCCGGTGTCAGCCTTCCTCGATGCTGATGCTGACTCTGAAGCCCTACCTGACTCTTTGATTTTTCCTGGTCCAAACAGCGTGGCTAGATTCAACTAACGCCACCTCACGCCTCATGCCACCATCGGCCACCTCATGTTTTCCATTGCTAGATTAACCCGATTCAACTCAAATCGTTGATGTGCCCATTGAATATGGTTATATTAGAACTTTTAGGGTTCACTTTTGTACACTTTTGTGTTCTATATGTGGCATTTTGCCTTGAAATTCTCTAAGGAGAGTTAAAGTGACTTTTACAATTTATTACATTTTTAGATAATTTTGTGTGACAAGGGAATTTGTTTGAAGACTTTGAAGATTACCTTTGAAGATTTGAAGAATTGCATTTGAGCTTTTGAAGACTTGAAGAATTGAAGATAAGTGAAGTGAATAGGAGGACATGATACAAAAAGAAGAAAGAAATCAAGATGTTGAAACTTGGCTCGATCGCAACTCGAGATGGATTGGTCGCGAGTCGCGATGGATGGGTGACCAGAACCTTTCTTACTTTTTTGTACTATAAATTCTCACCTTATCCTCTCTCTCTTAAACCCCTTCTTCTTCCTGTGATTTTCTGGGTTTCAAACCCTAGTTTTTCTTATTTCTTTTCTTTATTTTTGTAGGTTAATCATGTCTTTTAATTATCTAGGTAGTAAGAACCTCTATTTCACTTTATCTTGAAACATTTATTATTTATCATTCATGTGTTTTAATGCTATGTTTTACTTCATTTATGCTATGGTTTGTTTGAGTATATGAAGTGTTTGTATGATTGAAGTGTTAAGGTATTAGGAAAGTGGCAAATTTCTTAGCTCTTTGACATGAGAATCCAAGAACATGGAATTACTTGTGCATAATGTGGAATTAGAACTTCTTGTGCATAATCATAGATGAGTATGTTAATGTGGATTGTTCTCATATTTATCCTATAGAAGCAATGGAAGGTTTAATCTTGAATGTTGATTGTCCTAGGTTTTTTCTAAACAATGAATCATGAATGTTGATTATTCTAGGTTTAACCTCACGAATGCTTTGTTTGGTTAAATGGCTATGTCTTTGGTAGAAGGCTTGTTGTTATCAAATCTATGGTCTTTCGTGTAGAATGCCATTGATGAAATATCTTTATGGTCGTTGAACATCTAAAGTGATTATCAATGAGGATTGCAAATGGTCGTTGAACTTCTTTGTGAACTACTCTTAAGAAGAAAAGAATGTCTATCGAGTTAAATGGAAGTGATATCCTTCCCCATAAGTAATAAATGTTATAGAATGAGTGAATGGTTCAATGATCTACATTAGGTTTGGAAGTGGATATCAATTGCCCCCAAGGCTTTATCTTTTGTATTTTTACCCTTTTTCTTAGTTTGTTTGATGATTAGCATAGTTACTTAACTTTGTTGGTTATCTTGTCTTTTAATTTCATACCTTAAGACCAAAACCAACCAAACCCCTCCCCATTTTTACTTGTTTTTATATATCTCTATATATTTACTTCTAACATAATATCAACCCTATATGTTTAAACGTTTAAGAAAATCCCTCTTCTTCATGGGTGACCCCGACTTGCCATTATCTACGTAGTTGTAGATAGGAAGCATTTAAAGCTTATAAATTTAAATTTGAGAGATACGGTGATGACCTCCCAAATTTTGGCACTGCTGCCAGGGAAAAGGCATTTATTTTTAAGTGTTTGGCCATATTTGGTTGCATATTAGCTAGTTGTTTTTATTTTCCACTCCTTGGTAGTTTTTTTTGTTCGGGGTAGGTATTGCTTGAGGTCTTGGTGAATGTTTATCGAAAATCCTTGCAATATGATTCCTGACCTTTAAAAAATTAAATGGAGCGTCTCACCTTGAGGGAACTCACGATGAGAAGAGGGGCTCAATAAGCTAGGTTTTGTAGGATGTCTCATTCTGACCATCCTACCGAGTCTTGCTATATGTTGAGAAATGAGCACTATGAGAGGGAAAGAACCCTTAGTTTCCAAAACCAAGGGTATTATGAGTAGTGCTACCAAGAGGTAGCGGATGTTGGTTTTCAAGGGCAAGAAGCCCAAGAATGGTATCCATACCACAATTCTTACAATCCGGAGTGGAGTGGTAATACAGATTTGTGGTATGAGAATGAGCCTGAAAATCAACAATACGAGCAAAATAGTTGGACATCACCACCTTATACCATACCCCAAAACCAAGCCCAACAAGAAAGTTCAAGTTTGACACGTGAGGAAGTCATGAATACAATAGCAAACTTGAACAACTTGGCCAAGACTAGTGAGGAACCGGACACTCGGATTTCCTCTAGTGTCAAGGCTACTGAGGGGCATGTGAGGAGTATATTGGAAGCGGTGACCTAAATGGAAGCTCGTGATTCCAAAAATACACTATCCCAAGTTGAATTCAAAGATTCGGTGGGTGAGACCACCATGAGAAATGAGTTCGAGTTTGAAGAGGATGAGGTGTCGGTTGTTAAGGATGAAAAAATGGAGGAAGAGGTGATTGTGTTACATTCATTAGCATCATCACCCTTACCTCCTCCTAGTGAACCAACTCACTCATTTTTGAAAGTTTTGAGGGAGACAAGAGAGGAGCCAAAAGACTATCACAGGCTTCCTAACCACCCAACTCCCATTGAACCATCTCCATAACACTTTCGTCTTGAAAGTTTTGTACCCCCACCTCTCTATTTTTAGATTCTCATGGTGAAGAGGTTCAAGCCTTCACAATGTGGATAACATTAGGTTCATGCTGACAACCTTAAACATACAGAGCTATGTCGTGTCAACGACGTAAATAAATTCATCTTTTATTTTAGTTTTTGTTCATTTTTCGTGATTTTATCTTGTCTTTTCACGGTTTGTTTTTTTGTGATTTTGTAGAAAAGTGAAGTGCAATGCATTGTAGGAGATGAAGGAATGAGATCCATGAGAAAGGGAAGAAAGCTTGGAAAGTTGGTAAGAAAAATTCTTTCTAAGTGCTAGGAAACCCTGTCTGTCGCGAGTTGCAACAGATATGTTGCAAGCCACGGCGAACAGGTGCGAAAAAATGAACTCCTAGCCCTAACTTATCGTGAGTCGCGACATGGGCATCCTGAGTCACGATGAATTCAGAACAATTTCTAAAAGAAGTGAGCTCACAGACCCAAGATTTCGCGAGTCGCGATGGCTTTGTCACAAGTCGCGACAAGGCATCGCGTGTCACGATCGTGACTGTCGAGATGGAGGAACCCTCTTTTCAACTAAGCTTAAATATTGTATAATTCTTCCTTCTTCTCCACCAAATACTCCCAAGAATCACAAAACTTCCACTCATTCCTCCACCATCTTACACATATTTACATATGAACATTCTTGCATCTTTATAGTACCTTTGTTGATTGTAGTATGCCGACTACATCATTGTGACTATAATTTCTATATTCAATGGTGCTTGGATATGTGTCGATATATGTTGGATATTTTTATTGGACAATCTTATAGTGGTGATTGCATGATAGATTGGTTGTTCTTTGAGAATACTATGGCTATTAACTTTTGATGCTAAACCAAGCATTACAAATCCTTATGTACTTTTGAGTTTGATGTTGTTCTCTGTGGTGTTAGTTTTAATCAAACGGCGCCAAGGAGACAAAATTTGCTAGAGGGGAAAGTTCTTCTATGGCACTTTTGCTCCCCCCCCCTTCAGCTTCGAAACCAATTTTGGGACCGATTCTATACAAATACATGGGATTGCGCAGAGTCACCGGCGACTATGCAGAGAAACAGGAGTCACTCTACCTCTTACCTTGAGTTTTATTGTTCTTGCCTTACTTGTTTACATTGAGGGAAATGTAATATCTTAAGTACGGAGAGGGGTTAGAGGACTCACGTGCGTGCTAGCTTTATTTGAAATGCTTTTTGCTACTTTTGATTGGAAAAATATGAAAAAAAATGAAAAATTTGAAAAAAAATAGAAAATATTAAAAAAATAAAAATAAAACCCGCTAAGTTGAAAACCCGAGAGGGTTACATAGGAAACATTGGGGACCTAGATAGGTCAAAAACCGGAAAGGGTGACCTACGTAAAAATGAAAGGCTAAATGTGCGAAAAAAATTGAGATGTGAGCCAAAGAAACATGATGTGTGGCTAGGATGAAAACCCAAAAGGGCTCATAGGTAAAATGAGAGAATGATTTCACTCAATTGTCGGCGTTGGAGTCATAAGTTGTGGTTGTAATATGGATGGATCGGGTACCTCAACATCTTGAGATCTCTTAGGATTGAGTAATTTAGCGGGGAAAACAAAATAAGTTGAGAAATTCTTGATTCTTTGTGTACTTCGTTTTTGGGTTGATATATTGGTATAGAGTGAAGTATGTGTTTGAACCTCATATATAGTTTTGACTTCATTTTGTGTCATTGGATTTTGGTATATTGGTATGAAGTGAAGTATGTGTTTGAACCTCTTATATGGCTTTAAATTCATTTTGTGCCATTGGACTTTTGGATTATCAATTCGGGACTTTTAAACGTTTTATGGGTACTGAATTAATTAGTGGTGGGTTTGGTTAGATTTAGGAATTGGGGTTTTGTGTGTGAAAAAATCTCATTTGAGCTTTGATTTTGGGATTTATGATATTGTGAATTTTTGTGAGATTTTGATTGGGGGAATATTAGTTTAGGATGTGGACATATGAATTCCTTTGTGCTTGAATCTTTTTTTACTCAAGGGCGATTAAGGTTTAAGTGCGGGGAGGTTTGATGTGACCATTTTATATGATTTTATTAGGACTTTTAGGATTCACTTTTATACACTTTTGTGCTCTAGATGTGGAATTTTTCTTTGAAATTCTCTAAGGAGAGTTAAAAGAAACTTTTACGCTTTTATTACTTTTCTAGAGGATTTTGTGTGACAAGGAAATTTGTTTGAAGGCTTTGAAGACTTTGAAGATCACCTTTGAAGATTTGAAGAATTGCATTTGAGCTTTTGAGGACTTGAAGAATTGAAGATAAGTGAAGTGAAGACATGAAACAAAAAGAATAAAGAAATCAAGATGCTGAAACTTGGCCCGGTCGCAAGCCGCAATGGATTTGTCGCGAGTCACAACGGGCGGGTGGCCAGAACCTTTCTTACTTTTTTGCACTATAAATACTCACCTTATCCTCACTCTCTCTCTCTCTTAATCCCCTTTTTCTTCCTGCAATTTTTTGGGTTCCAAACCCTAGTTTTTCTTCTTTCTTTTCTTAGTTTTTGTAGGTTAATCATGTTTTTTCATTATCTAGGTTAGTTTTTTATTGGGAGAAATTGATTGAAGCTTCCATATCTATGTAGTAAGAACCTCTATTTCACTCTATCTTGAAGCATTTATTATTTAGTATTCATGTGTTTTAATACTATGTTTTACTTCATTTATTCTATGGGTTGTTTGATATTTGAATTGTTTGTATGATTGAAGTGTTAGGGTGTTAGGAAAGTGGCCAATTTCTTATCTCTTTGACATGAGAATCCAAGAACATGGAATTAGAACTTCTTGTGCATGATGTGCTGTGATTCTTGCTAGATGAGTATGTTAATGTGGTCCCCTAAATAGCATCTTATAATTTGTTTGGTCCCCAAGGCCAATACCGCGTTTGTTCAGCACTCAACATTTTGAAAATAATTTGTTTGGTCCCCAAAGCGGTTTCCCAGCAATTTTCAGGTAAATTCACGTCAAAATTTGTAAAATGACCATTATGCCCCTAATTTTTTAAAAAAGAAAAAATGAAATCCAGTCTTCTTCTTTCTCCTCCATCAGTCCCAGATCTCGGCACCGCTTAAACTCTGATGACTCCACTGTCTCTCCAACTCCGATGAATCTCCGACTTGATTTAGCAAATGCAGAGAAAATGAAGCTAATCTACGGCGTTGCATAAACATTTGATACCCCCGTGAAGATGGAGCTAACCCACCTTCTTCATCCTCCAGCCCTCCCTCTTACTCCTCAACCCTGCCTGAAGCAAGCTGGAGCTAATCCACAACACTGACGTGATGCCGACTTGAAGCCCGGACGACTACGGACAGGATTTGAGCCGGAGAAGATGACCCGCGTACAAGCACGCGCAGGTATCAAATGTTTGTTCACAGTGCAGTGCATAGCTTCACGTGTCTGCATAATTTATTTTTTTTGTTTCTTCATTACACAAAACGGCATCATTTTTGTGTAAGTAAAACGACATTTTTTTGTTTAATGAAGAAACAAAAAAGAAAAAGTCAAAAAATGGGCTTTATCAGATTTTGGACCAATCAGTCCTCCTCTTCCTCATGTAAACCCTTTCTTGTTCTCTTGCCGCACCGCCGCCATCAGCTCCTACCACGCCGTCGCCATTTCCCATATGCCCCTGATGTGCCTCGGTCCACTAGCTCACCGCGTATCTTCGTCGTAGTCGGTGGAGCACAGGACCCGAGAAGAGTTTGATCCCCACCGGTTGCATCAGCGATTGGAGCTGCCAGTCGATGCTAGCCTTGGTGAGCCAGCCACCTTTGCTCATCCACGATGTTGAGTAGACCGGCAGAGCACAAGACCAGCGGAGCAAAAACCTGGGTTAGGGTAAAATTTCAAAATGGGGCATATTAAAAACTGAAAATTACTATTTAGTATTTAAAATTACTATTTTACCCCTGGTCAAATTGGAGAAAATGGCACGTGCAAGCCACGTGACCTGTTTAGCCCGAAACTTGCTCGAAAACCGCTTTGGGCACCAAAACAATTGTTTTCATAATGTTGAGTGCTGAACAAGCGTGGTTTTGCCCTTGGGGACCAAAGGATGATATTTCATCATATGTTGAGACCAAATAAACAATTTAGTCTCATATTTATCCTATAGAAGCGATGGAAGGTTGAATCTTGAATGTTGATTGTTCTAGGTTTTATCTAAATAATGAATCTTGAATGTTAATTATGCTAGGCTTGACCTCATGAATGCTTTGTTTGGTTAAATGGCTATGTCTTTGGTAGAAGGCTTGTTGTTATCAAATCTATGGTCTTTCGTGTAGATTTCCATTGATGAAATATCTTTATGGTTATTGAACGTCTAAAGTGATTATCAATAAGGTTTGCAAATTATCGCTAAATGTCTTTGTGAATTACTCTTAAGAAGAAAAGAATGGCTATCTATTTAAATGGAAGTGATAGCATTTCCCATAGGTAATAAATGTGATAGAATGAGTGAATGGTTCAATGATCTCCATTACGTTTGGAAGTGGATATTAATTGCCCCCAAGGCTTTGCCTTCTGTAGTTTTTACCCTTTTTCTTAGTTTGGATAATTAGCTAGTCAACTTATCTTTTAATTCCATAACTTAAGACCAAAACCAACCAACCCCCCCCCCTCTTTTTTACTTTATTTTATATATCTATATATATATATATATATTTACTTCTAGCATAATATCAAGGGTAATATGCAAATATAACCCTATATGTTGGAGAAAGTGCAAATATAACCCTGAGTTGTTTTTTAGTGCAAATAAAACCCTAATTATAATACATATGTGCAAATATAACCCTAACTATTATACATATGTGCAAATATAACCCTAAAGCCATTATTCTGGCGCTGACTGACCAGGGTTATATTTGCACTTTCAATTATCGCAGGGTTATATCTGCACTTTCATCAATTATATAGGGTTATATATGCACTTTTCTCTAATATCAACCCTATATGTTTAAACGCTTAAGAAAATTCCTTTTCTTCGTGGATGACCCCGACTTGCCATTATCTACTTAGTTGTAGATATGAAGCATTTAGGGCTTATGAATATAACTTTGAGAGGTACGGCGACGACTTGCCAACCGCCCATCGCTAGATTCAACTCACGTCGTCCACTTGCCAGTGCAACCCCATCCCAACCCTCTACCAAAACCATAGCCCCACGCCACCTCCGCCACCATCAGCCACCATTTCCGACGATGCTCAGCCAAGCGCCAGAAAATTGACAAACCTTGGTGGAGCTCATCAACGTGGTGGAGAGAAATGTTATTGCCAATGGAGGTTAGGAGGAGGTGCTTCGTAGCTGGAATATGCTGCTCTATCATCGGGTCGGATCCGAAAATCCAAATTCGATGAATTCAAATCCAAAGGACGAGATTGAGGGATATTGCCAAGGGCATCACATTTATATAGAGAGCGCGTGGTGGTGGGACTAAGATTCCATAGCCACACAGTCACCATCTGAGTCACCAGACCACATCAAGTTGTGTCACCGTCGGAATGAATGAAGAGAAGTAATTTTCTCTTTCAGTGGAATAGAAAACGAAGAGAATGAGAAGGAGGGAAGGTGATTTCATCTCTGGTGGAAACTTTTAAGGGAAATTGCAGACGAATTGGTATGGAATATGATGGATTTGCATACGGCGAAGAAAGAAGATAATTTTTAGGGTTTTAGGGGCATAAATTTAATTTCTATGTTTTGCTTTTTATCTTTTATAGAGGGATAAAATAGTATTTTCACTAAATTCCGGCCTTCAACTACCGGAAAAGGTTATATTGCCCATAACCTAAATATCTAGGGTTATGTTTACACTTTCAATTATTGCAAGGTTATATCTGCACTTTCATCAATTATATAGGGTTATATATGCATTTTGCTCAATTAATTAAGTGGAGGCATAATACAAGTTGAAATATTGTGTTTGATCAACGTGACGAGTGTGGCAATAAATGTACATGTATATCAAATTATATGATTTTAAATAATGTACTCTCTCTGTTCCATTTCAAGATATAATTTAATTATTTATTTAGTTAAAAAATTAATTTGACATTATAATTAAATTAGTGTATAATAAATATTATTGAGTGATAACTTGTTAGATTCGTTATAACATTTATTTTTAAAATATCAACTTTTATAAATTTTAATTTACATTATAAAAAGATATTAGGAATCAAATATATTTTAAATTAATTGATGAAAGTTAAAGTGTGGATGTTGAAATGGCACGGAAGGAATATACTGTTAAGATCGGTCGAACTCGGGCAACCAGAATATAAGAATTAATGAAATCTAGACATAAGATTTTTCAAAATCTATTAAAAAACAGTCGGAAAGTCCACCAATAAAACCCTCAGTTCCGCCCACTAGAATTGAATATTTCAAGTAACGTAGATCATCGGACATTTGTATTCCAGGGAGGGATATGGGTTTTTCAATTTTGTTTTTTGATTAATTCATTTCTTACAATTAAACTAAGTGATATACAAATTATATTTTAGATAATTGGCGCTGTCAATTACGTACAGCAGCACCGTGTAGTATAAGTAAAATGAAAAGCATGCACAAAAGTTATTCAAAGTCTCAACAATCAATCTCTGGTCGTGGGGAAAATGACATATAACGGACGACGACTATTCGGTTGTGTTAGGAATAAACATAGGTAGGCACGTAATATGTTTGTGATTAATTGATGTTTGTGATTCCACTTACAATGCAACACATATGATCCTCCAAAAGAAACAATTTAATTAGTACGACAGTTGGTAGGTGCCAAAAATTGGCGATTTTGTCCGTCCAAACTTACATTAGATCTTAGAAAGATAATCTTTTTTATTTTTTATTTTTTTAAATACAAACCATCGTAAGATGGGGGGATTTTATTTGGCTCCCCGAACCTCCAAATTGGGCTTAAAACCCGTATAGTTTATCAGACAGTTAGAAACATGAGAGAATTTGAACAAAATATAGACAGTTACATCGGCATAGGTATATGCCATCAAAAGAAGAAGCCTGTACAAAAAAAACGAAAGGGAAGTGGAGAGTGGCTTTCCCTTCATGTATTCGAACCGGGAACAGGAGGAGCTCTTCTGTTTGTGTAAGCCTCCACACCCCAAGTGTCGACTTACACTCCAGCCTAGCCTAGCCAAACCCTGTGTTATGCCCTGATTCTTCTCCAAGAGTGGAGATTATCCATCAAAAGTTTCTCTCTCAGTTGTGGAAACTGTGTAAGATCAGTGAGTTGCCGTGATTCCCTCGTTTGCTGACCATACTTTGCTAAGAAATCAGCAGGGCCATTAATTTCTCTGTAGATGTGGGAAGCTCGGATGTTGTTCTGCTTCATCAGGTCTGCCACTTGTCTGGCCAAATGGAGACAGATCCACGGAGGCTCCAGGTTGCCATTTATGATGTTCACTGCCGGTTGACTGTCCATCTCCAGTGAGATATTGTAATAGCCATGTTCCTTTGCTAATTTGATGCCTTGAAGGGCTGCTTGGAGCTCCACCTGCAAAGGGGAACACCCGTGTGTTATATTATAAAAAGCCAACCTGAATCTGCCCCTATTATCTCTTATTAGACCCCCAACTGATGAGGAGTTTTGTATAAAGGATGCATCAACATTAAGCTTGAATCCAGCATCAGGGGGTTCCCATTTGATGGGGATAAGTCTTGTTAGGGGGGGTGGATTCAGAACAGAGATCAATCCTCGTTGGATCCATTTGCAATCAGAGGGATTGCCAGAGGCATGTGTTCTTACTATGGAGATTAGTCTACTGTTTGCCTTTACTTGATTCCAGATTTGTAAAGGGGTATTTTGAACACCCTGATAAAGTAACTGGCCCCTAGCTTTCCACAGTTCCCATAAAATTAGACATGGTAGAGAGGAGCACAGGAAAACATGAAGTTTTGGCAGATGTGATATACTCCAGTATGATGTTAATCTGTCCCACAAATTAACAAAATGAATCTGTGGTAGTTCTAGGATAGCATGCATTTGTTTCCATATTAGAGAGACATAAGGGCATGTGTTAAAAAAATGCTGCAATGTATCCTCATGCTGACAGAAAGGACATTTTGATACATTAGTAATCCCAAAATCTTTAAGCATATCATCCATGGGCATCAAATTATTAAGGATTCTCCAAATAAGGAAGGTAATCTTCACAGGTAAGTTTAGAGATTGTACCTTTGTCAGTGATGCTGATTCTCTATGCCTGTGTCTCAAGCTTTTATATGCACTTTGAATCGAAAACTTACCTTGCTGGTTTGGTGTCCATACCATGATGTCCTTGTCCTCAGTAAAAATGTGCTCCCTTTGCATCTTCTGTATCATATCTGCAGAAATGTATGGTGCCAAGAAAGCTAATATTGCTACCTTGTTAGTGTAAAATTCTCTAACTGTCAGGTTAGGATGCAAGGGTCTGGTTCCATCTATCTTATCTATCAGCATTCCATCACCCAGCCAGTTAGAATTCCAGAAACTGCATGTACCATTTCCCAAAATGATTCTAGTGTGGGATTCTGCAAATTCAGAGACTGACTTCACTCTCTTCCATACATCAGAAGTTCTTCTGTGGTTTGGAAGAGACCAAAGGAATTTGGTCCAGGGTGCATTACCCTGTTGCATTTTCCACCAAAGCTTAAGGGAATATGCATCTATAATGGAGTCTAAGTTTTTAAAACCTATCCCATTCTCTTGTTCTGGAAATGCCATTCTTTCCCAGGATCTCCAGTGTTTATGCTTCTTTCCTTCTGTTTCCCCCCATAGAAAATCTGAGCATAGCATTTCAATTTTCCTAAGAATGAAACTTGTTGGTTGCATCACAGCAAATACATGTTGGGGTATGGAGGAGAGTACATACTTGATAAGTATTATCCTTCCCCCTTTAGAAATCCATTTAGAGTTCCATGTATTTATTCTAGCACTTATAGATTCTAAAGTTCCAAGAGAGTGTGCATTAAGTTTTCTACCCTTATATATGGTACAGCCTAGGTACTTAAAGGGAAAACTACCCTCCTGCATTCCCAAGATTCTCTTAATCTTACTTTTATGTGCCCTACTGCTTTTATCACCTGTGTAGAAGTTGGATTTTTGCATATTTACTTTTTGCCCAGTAGCCATTTCAAATGAGGTGATAAATGCAGCAAAATTCTTAAGAGATTTATCAGTTGCTTTAAGGAATATACATGTGTCATCAGCATAGATTAGATGTGTAAGTGGTGTAGTGTGCTGTGGCAAATGGAACCTTGCTAATGTACCAGATTCAAATAAGGAATGGAGCTTCCTGGACATGAGTTCAGTTAATATGTTGAACAAGAAGGGGGACAGAGGGTCACCCTGTTTGAGACCTCTTGATGGTTTAAAAAAACCATAAGAAACTCCATTAATGATAACAGAAAACCAAGCTGATGCTATGTTAGACATAAGTATTCTGACTAAGGTGCCATGGAATCCCAGTTTGAGCAGAAGTGAATTAAGAGCAGTCCAGGAAACCCTATCAAATGCTTTGGTCATGTCTAATTTAAGGATAAGGTTGAGACATTCTTTATCTTTCTGCAAGAATCTAGTAGCCTCTTGCATCAAGATAACATTATCTGCTATTTCCCTCCCATGAAGGAATGCTGATTGTTCACTTGATATAAGTGAGGGCATCAGAATTTTTATCCTTTCCATCAGTATCTTGGAGCAAACTTTATTGCTAAAGTTTGAGAGGCTGATAGGTCTGAACTCACTAAAGGTTGATGGTTGCTGGTTTTTGGGGATAAGAACTATATTTGTGGAGGCCATTGCTCTTGGGATTGGTATACCAGCTTGAAAATCCCTTACTGCTTCAGTAAGGTCCTGGGCTATGATGTCCCAACTGTTTCTATAAAACAGGCCATGGAAACCATCAGGTCCACAAGCACTATTTTCTCCAAGACTAAAGACAGCAGCTTTGACCTCATCAGTTGTGACTGGTTTCAATAGCTCTGAATTGGTCTGGGGAGTAATCAAGGAAGGAATGTCTGTGAGAAAAAATGCTAGGTTTTCTCCATGCATATCTGTATTCTCATCCTGCAGGAGATTTTTAAAAAAAGTTTCCCCTGCAGTTCCAATAGCATCCTGGTCAGTTAACCAGTTCTGATGCTCATCCTTAATTTTTTGTATGGACAATCTAGAGTGCTTCTGTTTTACAGACTTGTGAAAGAACTGACTGTTGCAGTCCCCATCTTTCATCCATCTAACTCTACTCTTTTGTTTCCAGAAAATGTCCCTCTCCCTAATTTTGAGTAGGAGGTTGGTTCTAGCAGTGTTGAGAGCTTCTAGGGTAGAAGGATTATGTTGATCATCATTCTCAGCTTCTAATCTATCTACCTCCTGTTCTGCTTCTTTTATATTCTGGAAAACATCTTTGAAAACCTCCCTATTCCACTGTTTAAGAAAGATTTTGAGCCTTTTGAGTTTGTTACAGAATTTTAACATGCCATAACATTCTATAGGCTGCTCCCAGTTATTTCTTAGAACCTGTTGAAATCCTTCTCTCATGTACCACATATTTTGGAACCTAAATGGCTTTGGGTAGATTTTAGCCTGATTATTAAAGCTTGCTAAGAGGGGAGAATGGTCTGATGTGGTCCTATTCAGTATTTGTATTGAGGTACTTGGGTAGATTTGCCTAAGCTTCAGGTTGGTTAGGCCTCTATCTAGCTTTTTAGAGACTTTTTGTTTAACCTTAATTCCTTTCCCTTTTAATCTGTACCCAGTCCATGTGTAAATGTTCCCAACTGTGTGAGGTTCCTCTAGATCCATAGCATTTATAAAGATATCAAAATCTATTATACTATCAATACTTGGACTAGAAGAACCATTATATTCCGAAAGAGTTCTAATGACATTGAAATCTCCTACCAGGAAGTATGGCAAGGAAGGTAAGTTAAGGATCCTACCATACATCTCTTGTCTTCCTAGCCTTGAATGTTCAGCATAAACAACAATTAGATACCATTCATTTCCTGGGTTCTGGTTTTTAATCTTAAGAACAGTAAAATTTTTGTCATCATGGATTAGTTGGGTGTGTATATTAGTGTTCCACAAAATCCATATTTTCCCTGATGTAGATGCTAAGCTGGAGTGAAAATGCAATTTCTTAGTAAAGCCATCCAGGGTGTTAATTTTCTGTTTAGGCTCAATAATGGCAAATATATCAGGCTTATGAACTAGACTTAATTCTTTAATTCTTTCCACAGAGGTGGATAGCCCATTTACATTCCATGTTAAGATTTTACAATTCATGGGAAATGTTTTGTTTGGCAGCTAGTCTAGAACTGATTCTGTTCGGTTGAGAGAAGAATGTAGGTTTCTTCTTATCAACCTTGTCAGTGTGTGTCTGCTGATCTAGATTGGGTGTAATGAGTATAGCATTTTCAGATGACACAGAGAGAGCAACAGAAATTGGATCAGGAACTTGTAAAGAAGTGACAATTGATGTGGGCACATTATTCATAGGCACAGTGTGCTCCACATTAACATCCTGAGCATCTATATTGGCAGTTACATTCTCAAGCTCTATGTCAGGTTTATTGACTACAGTAATTGAGTTTGATGTATTGTCTTCCAACTGCGAATCTTTTTCTATTATCTTAACTACATCCCTTACATTCTCACTATCACTAGCAATCATGTTATCATCATCATTCATATCAAGTGATGCTTTGAAGGAAGAATTGTCTGTGTTTCTTTTAAAAGAAGAAGGTGTAGGTGAAACCTGGTTAATGAGGTTCTTTTCTGCATTGACCAGAGTGACCTCATTTTGGATGCTCACTTCCATAAGGTCCATTTCAAGATCTTCAGCTGGCTCCTCTGCTTGTTCCACGTTGTCCTGATCCTCATCTAAGAGTTGAAATCGATTAGTAGTTTGAAATATGATTTGACCAGAGTTACCTGATGTCAATGGAGGTGTGCAGTCTTCCACAGAGACTCCTATATTTGATGGACCCGATTTGGCTGGTGACTGGAAGGGGGGCTCATGAATCTTTCCTTTTCCTTTATCCAAAGTTATTTCCTCCATGGTTATGGCATCCAGGAAGATGTCTTCCTCTTCCTCCTGGGTAATGTGAGGGTCTATATCTTCTTTCTTTTTCCAGACCTCCAATGGTTTCTTCCTGGTCTCTTGATGTGGTTGAGGTTTCTTAGGGGCACCGCCGATTATGACCTGGCCTCTTGATACTTGCCCCTTTGCTGTGTTCTTAATGGCACCAGAGTTTGATTGTGAAGCTGCTTGTATTGTAGCCGGAGTCATTCCATTCCTCAATCTACAGTTTGACCCATTATGACCCAGTTTCTTGCAATCCTTGCAGTATAGGGGGGGATCCTCATAGGTGATATTATAGTACTTATGCTTTCTCAAGGTTCCAAGTCTAACCTTGGCCGGAAGAGGGTTCCTAAGATCAAACTCTACGCTCATTCTGACTGTGGAAGGTCTCGATAAATTTTCTGTTGGGGTATCAGCATATAGAAACTTTCCTAGAGACTCACCAATACCTTCTATGGCGTCAGGGTGGAAGAAATGCGTCGGCGGTAGCTCAACATTGATCCAAATGGGTGCGAATGGGGGCTCCTCATCGATGTCAAAATCTTTGGTCCACTTTAAGATTCTCATTACAGACCCTCCAAGATTCCATGTATATCTGCTCCAGCAGCGATGCAGATCTTCATCTAGGTCGAAGGTGATTCTCACATGCCTCGCATCCAGAGCGGTGATTTTGAATTCTCCTTTGAATCCGATTGTCTGGAAATGGTGTCGGAGAAATGGCAATGTTGGCCGGCCTCTGGTAAATTTCCCAACTAGGGCGTCATTGAACGGTTCGGCGATGAGGTCGATTTCTTCCTCCGTGAAGAAGCAGCATGGTTCCCCTTTGTAAGTTAGCTGAGGCTTGAGATTCAACTTCTGGAGTTTGGGGTGTGGTTTGCCTTCTGGGTTCCTCTTTGGTTTGAGGCAGTCAGCATAGGCCGATTGCGAGCTGCCTCCAGGTGGAGGAGCCGCCATGGGAGCAATAATCGGGGACAGTTGATCTAATTCAGACTGATGGTGATCAGAGGTGAGGGTTGGGGAAGAAGAGAAAGGGGAAGAAGAAGAACAGTGGGTGTTGTGTGTGTTTCGCACTATTTTTCGCACCTAGATACAGTATAACGGACTCGCAACTACTCTATTCTGATAATCTTTTTTAAAATGTGATAATCTTTTTTAAAATATGAGTGGTTTTCCTGACATGCGGTATATCCACATAATTTTATGGACAGGTTACTTATTTCTTACCGTATATACTGCATTTATTAAATTACATACAAATTTTAGAATTTTTGAAAATATTTTTCTATATCATATATTTTTATATTCCCTCATTCAAATACATATTATTACTTGTTTTAACTTATAAAATACAATATTTAAATTTTATAAAGAATGACAACATTTAAGGCAAAAGCCCATGTGGACTGTCCATAAGCTTATGGAAATGTCGTCTTTCCTGAGACTTTCTCTTTTTATAATATCAAACAATCACTCACAAGTGAAAACATGAGTCATTAAGGCAATTGTACCCTAATTTAGAGAAGACAATTTTCAACTCGATCGGCTGGCACCTTTATATTTTCAATTTATCAAGGTTCGATCATCAATGGAGAGCCTTTGATTAAAGCAGCAATCAAAGGCGATTCCTGAGGAACCACGTTTAATGAGGGCCCCGAGAGGTTTCGAGTTTGGAACTATCCTCCCGGGTTGCATTTTTCATTTAAAAAGAGGTTTGAAATCAATAAAAGGTGAAATCATCTTTAATGGCAATCGATTAATGAAGAGCTGAAAGCACTTCCGAGTTCGAAAGTGCTTCTAGGGCTGTCTTCTTAGCCCGATCCAAAAACCCATAACATTAGGAAACCACCCCATTGTCTACACTAAAAAAATTTCTAAGTTTTTCCTCCAATCTCATGTGCCTCTCTCTCCAGCCACTCTCTCCTCAATTTTATAAGCTTTTCCTCCACCACCATTCTCATGTCACTTGCCCTCAACCACTCTCACGCCCTCCACCACTCTCCCTCCTTACCGCCGCTTACTCTCCCTCCTTTCTTCTAGCATTGGCCTCCAATATACCTTCCACCACCGATCTCGCCTCCACCAATCTGAGCTCCACCGCGTCGAGAGAAGAGCACCACGTCGCCGTTGGAGAAGGGCTCCGCCGCCATGGGGAAAGGGCTCCGCCGCCATGGAGAAAGGGCTCCGTCGCCTCTGGTTTGAGCAGGGAAGGGCACTGTCGTGAGAGAAGTTTGACGCCATGGGGAAGGGTGCCGTTGGGGAGAAGTTTGCTGTTGTGGGAGAATAGGTTTGTCGCTGCCGTGAGAGAGTGACTCTGTCACCGCCGTGAAGAAGTCCCAGATTAGTCTTTTTTTGTGTAATTCTTTTTGTTCAGACAAATGTAGATTGGGAAAATGATCTAATGTTTTGTAAAATCTTATTTTTGTTCCATATATGATTTTTTTGTTCAGTCTCAATATTGTTTTTACTGCTCCGTCGATTGTTCCGGCGATTGTGTTTCACTCCAACAGTTTTTTTAATACCTCAGACTCAAGTTCCGAAATTGAAACTTGATTCGGATCCCAATTACAGACAATTTTTAAATGCCTTTGATCGATGACGATCAAAGGCGAAACCAGAAAAGCCACCCAATAAGTGACTTCTCTGGTCCAATCAAAATTTCCATTAATTGGCTTGTTTCCACTAGTGGATTTTACTCTATCTTCTGGTTTATGTTGTCGATATCATTCTTAAGGGCAGTGACTTTGTGGTCATTCGTCAGTTCATTGCTCGTATAGATCATGAGTTTTTCATTAAAATATTTAGGTTCGTTGCACTACTTTCTTGATCTGTAGGTTTCTTCTACTTTTTTGGGTCTCTTCTTCAGTTAGGCGAAGTATGGACGAGATATTCTTCGATAGGCTGGTATAATTGATGCAACTATTGTTTATGCCTTTTCTACCATTGGACTCGGTGTCTTGAGACTCGTTCTTCGACTTATAGGTCCATGGTTGTGATCTGTTTCTTTGCGGCAATATTGTTTTCTAGAGTACCGAGAAACGACCTACGGTTACTCGCTCAAGTTCTGAGTCTCAGTATCGTGCATTGGCCAACACTGTTGTTGAAGTTATTTGGTTGTTGCATTTGCTCAAGAATCTTCATTTTCATTTGTTAGTGCGCCTCGTCTGTTTTGCTCAAAATCATGTTGCTCATAAGCAAGTGAAGCATATTTACATTGACTATTACTTCGTCCGAAAATTGGTGGCTACTGGCAAGTTCCATGTTAGTCCTACTGGCGAGTGAACCATATTCAGTCAAACAGGCATTTTCATTGTTTATTTGGGTATCCTATGGGTTCGGATTATAAGCAGTTCATACACGATACACTTATAGAACAAACATTTTGGTTATCAAAATCGACTGGCTTAACTCTCCTAGTTTAATAAAAGGAGTTTATGGGTTAAATGGAGAGTGGCTTAGTACATTAGCTTTGACTATTTCCATTTTAGGTAGTTTTTTACTAATAAAGTAAGTGGATGTGGACCAAAGTTTGCGTGGTTGGTATATCTCTCGAGAAATTCCAAGACTAATACTTGATATTGTGACGACATCAGTCGAAGCACTGACTTCAATCGGTGGTTTTAGCTCGCTTATTTTGAGTAGAGCTTGGGGGCGGTTATACAGTAGAAGACCACGATATCAGTCTTGGCCCATTAATTCATGTTGCCACAGAAGTGTGTGATTGAATTTTACAGTGTAATGCATAACCAATCTTTTCAAAATTACATCAATTATAATTGTAATTATGCAAAATTAAGGTTAATACAACAAAGATGGAAACTCAATAAACCTTCATTTCAGAAACAATTTTAATTTTAATTTATTTTTTCAGAAAAGTATTACAAACAGGAAAAGGTAAGATACTGTATATATTGCATTAGTCTTACAGCATCATCCGAGTCATCATTTAACACCAAAATTTGCGGAGTTATTGGAGTAGTATCTCTTGGTAACAGCAATAACTTGTATCTGACCGACCAACCGTTACCAAGGCACTGACCAACAGAAACTAAGAGATAAAAATTCCTTGTTCTTCTCTACTTCATTTCCTAAATTTGGTTGCTACTGAAAAATAAATACGTTAAAGGAGAAGAGTTTCTCCTACCTTGGATTCTTCATTTTTTATTCAACTTACAAAACGTACGAGAAAATAACAAGTCAAATGCGCTCGAATAGGAAAAAAAAAACTAATCCGAAGTCAACAATTCGTCCCAGTTTACCTACCCAAAACTATAACGGGCCAGTTGGTTCAATATATGAAAGGGATAGGAATCAAGAAAGTGAAAGGAAAATAAAGGAATAGAATAACCTTGTTTTTTAAAATGGGTTTGGTTCAGTTATAAAAAGAGAATCATATTCTTACACATTTCCTTTGTTACTATTTGGTTCATACTAGAGAAACAAATATTAATTTTTAGCACTATTTATAAAAATAATATATATACATATATAAGTATAAATTATTTCAAATGATCAAATCTACTAAAAAATATAAAAGTATTTCATGAACTATTTTCATATCTAGTTCATATAAAAAAATATTTAATATATAAAAATTTTAGTTCTTCATCTTTAAATTATTAATATGTATCACAAAATCAAAAACATCATTTCACAAACCCTAGATTCAATACTATTTCGCAATCACTATGGCCAGAACTAAGCAAACAGCTCGCAAATCCCCCGGCGGCAAGGCACCCAGGAAGCAACTCGCCACCAAGGCCGCCAGGAAATCTACTCCGACGATCGGAGGAGTGAAGAAGCCACCGGTTCTTTCCCGGTACTGTCGCTCTTCGAGAAATCAGGAAGTACCAGAAGAGCACCGAGCTTCTCATCAGGAAGCTCCCGTTCCAGAGGCTGGTGAGGGAGATCGCGCAGGATTTCAAGACGGACCTGAGATTCTAGAGCAGCGCTGTGGCGGCGCTTCAGGAGGCGGCGGAGGCGTACTTGGTGGGCCTTTTTGAGGACACTAATCTGTGTGCGATTCACGCAAAGAGGGTGACTATTATGCCTAAGGATATGCAGTTGGCAAGGAGGATTAGGGGAGAAAGGGCTTAAGTAATGTACTATCTGAGATTTAGGTTTTTTTTTTGAAATTTGGGGTTTGTTATGGTGCTTAATGTTTAACCTAGATCTGTTTTTCTGCTTTTGAAATGTTGGTTAATTTAGTGGTGGAATGAATTTTTTTTTATTAATATGTCATATGTGATTTAAAAATATAAATTTATTTATAATTTCTCGTAATAAATATTTTATTCAAATATTATCATCTTTACATATTTTTAGTTCATATTTTTAAAATATATATAAATCACATACGATATATTGATTTAAAACGTCTATAGTTCATCATATGTGCTAATAGTGATGTTAAAAAAATCACATAAGTGAATCTTGTAAGAATTGACGTTACAGAGGATTAAAAACTTGAATTCAATATCTTTAAAAAAAAACATAACAGTCCATCTCTCGAAAGACGGTATTTCCATAAGCCATAGAAAGACCAAGGTTTAAAGTACAAATTAGAAGAAATGAAGATAAAATTTTTGTGTTGCATGAATCGTGATATAAACTTTATAACTATTTCACGTTGCATAATAAAATTTTAATATTACAACTAAGACTTTTTACCTTTTATTATTTTAATTAAACCCCGTCTTTCCATAACTTATAGAAAGACGGCTTTTCCCAAAACTTTCCCAAAATATAAAATCGATGTAAATTCAAAATATTACATAATGTGTGATATCCACTAACACAAAAAAAAATAGTTAAAATTTAAAAATCAAACATTGATTATATTTTAAAAAATTCTTAAATTAATTTAAGTTAAAGTATAACATTCTAATATTTCTAAAACTCAAAAATAAAATTATAATATTTTTATTGAAATAACAATCATTAATATTAATTTTTTATATAATAAATAAAAAGTATAATCTTATCTTGGAACTGAGAAAATAGAGATCAGAGATCGCTTGATAATGGGTAATGGCAGTGAAAATGAAGGTTTTATGAAGAAAGAAGGCTAGGAAGAGGTGGGGAATTTGTGTTTTTCGTGGAGGCTGGAAGAAAGAAATTGGGGAATCTCAATCCCAATGTATGACTAGAGAATCGTGATACATCCAAGTGGGAGAATGGTAAAACTAAAAATAGGGGAAAGTGAATGACAAAAAATACAAAACCAAATACTAACTAAGGGAATCAAGATCCCTCCCACATCCCCTTTCTCTCTCCTGATTCATCCCAACCAACGCCCCCTAAATTTGATTGGTAATATTAGCCTTGGAAAAGTACAAAACTAACATTATTAAATTTTAAAAGTGAAAATATGACATCGTAAATTGAAATGTGCGAAATCAATCATGAGATTTTGAGCAATTGTGCAGATATACCCAAATTGAATTATTCCAGCATGGATTCAAGAAATCCAAGCGTTGACCTAATGTGAAAAGAAAATAATACCCTCGGTTATACTATATTTATTTATAAGGTTAATTAAGTAATAAAAAGTGTAATTTATCCCTCCACTCTTCTTGTGATAGAGATATAGTTGATTTAGAATCAATATAAGAAAGAAATATCCTTTTTTATTGGTTTTGTATATATCTTGTTCCATATTTGTTTAGGTCTTGTTACCCTTTGTACTCAGAAGTATATATCAATATACACAACCACAACCATTTGTGAGTTTTACATTCTATCATGGTATCAGACACCTTTTTCTAAAAATCTTGATCTTTTCTCTCTCTTTTTCCGAAAAAATCTCTTTTTTTTCGACCCTTTGTTGTTTTCATTTTTAAAAAATGGCCACCACCCACTTGCCGCCTATTGCGTTGCCCGCTAGCTCTCTCCCCGCTTAGATCCCTCTGCTGTTTGTTTGAACAAGACTGTCTTCTCGCCGTTTTTGCACTATAGATCTGCTCTTGTCGCTAGTTATGATTCCTCTCCGCTGGTAACAATTCGACTTCGGTTCTGGTCACTAGCTCTCTCCGCCCATTCTAGTCACCACTCCACATCTGATAGTCCTCTTCATATATCATAGTGCTTCTCTGTCGATCAAGTTGCCTGATTCTACTCAATTTTCACCGTCGAGCCTCACTTTTTGCGTCTCTAACTATTTGCCATGCTCAACCAGATCATCGTTGGTGTTCGAGCGTCACCTGCATGTGCTCGCTCCTACTCCTTCCTCTCAAGCCAACTTGTTTACTCTGTTTGGCGTCTCATTCAAGAAGACAAGACGCACGTGATATACACACGCGCGAATTTCCACTTTCCAGAAGCGTGTGTATCCAAACGTGATAGACACATACGTGTACTTCCTCCAGTAGAGCATGTCATCCACACGCATTTTGACTCAGATGCGCGCCACCCTACAGGAGCACGTGTGTCCACTCCCATGATCAACAGAGAACTACTTCTGTCTGTTTTTTCTTCAGCGAATTTTTAAATTTAATTTTAAAAAAATAAATAATTGTGTTATGGCTCTTTTCGATCAACCACCATGTCAATGGTGTCATGTTCTAGGTCATGTTACTTCTTGTTACTCTAAGCTGCACGGTGAATGGTACCAGTTACAGTGTCAGTCGTGTAAGAAATTTGGTCACTTTGTCTCGACGTGTCCTCGCCTGGTCTCTCGGGCTTCTTCTCCTGGCTCTTTACCAGATGCTCGTTGGATAGCTGATTCTGGCGTGACCGGCCGCATGACTTCTTCTCAGTCCGCTCTTGATCGCGAGACTCCTTATTCTAGTAACAACCGTGTTAATTTTGGTAATGGTTCTGCTCTTAACATTACCCATGTTGGTCATTCTCGAGTCTCTGATTCATTATCCTTGTCATATGTTTTGGTGGTTCCACAAATTACTAAAAATTATCTTTCGATTAGCAAGTTGACTCGGGATATGAATATTGTTATTTGCTTTGATGATTCTTATTTCACTATTTTGAACAAGTTTACTATTGATGTTATTGGCAAAGGCCGTCGTGGTGGAGGTTTATATTTTTTGGATTTTTGAGGTGCTGTTTTATCTACTTTTGTTGCATCGAATGCTTCTAACGCATCTTTTGAACTTTGGCATAGTAGATTGGGTCATATTCCTCACAACATCATTTCGCCTTTAAGCAAGTCTGGATGCTTGTCAGTTACTAGTTTGCGGCCTAAGCCTAATGTCCCTGTTGTGAGATGGCTAAATGCAAGCTTCGTTCTTTTACTGATAACTTAAAATGCGCACCACACATACTTGATTTAGTTCACTGTGATCTTTGGGGACCCTCTCATGTTATCTCTCATGCTGTGTATTGTTATTAAGTCATTTTTGTTGATTTTTTTTCTCGGTTCACCTGGTTATATCCTCTGCCACAAAAGTTTGATTTTGTAGAGGCTTATATGCATTTTGAGGCTCTTGTTGAAAACCAATTTTCTACCACCATTGAAGTATTTCAGAGTGATAGGGGAACCGGGTTTCTCAATCATCGTATGCACTGACATTTTGAGTCCAAGGACATTCATCCTCAGCTTTCATATCCTTACACTCCAGAGCAAAATGGTCGTGCAGAGCAAAAGCATCGTCACATCATTGAGACTGACTTGTTGATGCCTTTTCATTCTGGCCTTCATCATTCTTTTTGGTATGATGCTTTTTCTGCAGCAGCCTACATCATCAACAGGCTGCCAATGCCAGTTTTATCTTTCAGTCTCTAATCTCCGTTATATTTGGTACAACTCCTGACTACTCCAATTTTCATCCATTTGGATGCCAAGTTTTTTTCGTATTTACACCTTTATGTTGCGCATAAGTTGTCAACTCGGAGTATGTCTTGTATATGGTGCCCTTGGGCCTTGGCCTTTCAATACAATCAAATAGAAAGGCCCAATGAATTGGGATTTCCCTATTGGTTCAGGATATTTTTGGGCAAGCGGGTCATTTATGATGAAGAGGATGAGCTTCAAGAGAATGATTCGGAGTTCTTGCATAATGGAACCATGCAATACCAGAAACAAGATAGATCTTCCAAAGAACAATGCCTTTTTCGAATAAGTCAATTCATTTGGGACCCTGCAGATCCATTTCTTTTCCTATTCAAAGATCAGCCCCTTGGCTCTGTGTTTTCATGTCGAGAATTATTTGCAGATAAAGAGTGCTTTCCTGTCTCAACTACTATACCACTAGCACTCCACGAGTGTATTAGTTGAGTGACTAGACTGAGACTTTCTAAGATATCAATCACTAAACTAAACAAAGTAGCAAAAATTATAAGAGAAACGAATTTCAACGAAGGTTGGAAAAGAGTACGCCCTTTGGGTAACAACTCTCAATACAAGGGTTATCACTGTTTAGATCCTCTTATGAAGAAGGAGTACATCACTCGCCATGCTCGATTTAATGAGATGTTTTTCCAGCAACCCGTACTAGTACTATCACTAATCCGGCTTCATTTGATGTTTTTGAATTTTTAGAGCCCTCGACTGTAATATGGTAAATAGTATAGACGGTGGAACCCACGGTAGAGCCCTACAAGAGCCCTACCAAATACAAGAATAATCCAACCCTAGGTTACGTGATGAACCTAGGGAGCAAAATCCGAGGGGGGGAGCGAAACCCAAAGGGCAACACTCCCCCCCCCCATTTTTCTAAGTAAAAACTACCAACCCTGAGCAAGATAAGTCTAGCAAAAGGAAACGAGACAAGTTCCAAGGATAATGGGACCGAAAACAACCTGAAGTGAAGACAAGCTAAGAAATGCTAGGTAAATGAGATGAGAACAAACTCACTACCCATAAACAAGTGAACCGCTTCTACCCCTAACAAATGGGGCCTTCTTCATTTTCATTCCATAGAGCAGCCGAGCATTGTGAAACTCGGGTCTTGAGCAGATTTAGTTGTCGGAATCTTGATGAAGGTACAAGAATCCAAGGTCAAATAGTTTGAAATTCCTAATGCAGCCGAGAGTGTCTCGGGTCTTGGATATTCCATAAAGAGTGAAGCTGATGCCCATAGTTGCACCAATCTGGCACGAGTGGATATCTTCTTCTACCATTTATACCCCTAAAGTGAAGAAAGAGGGATGTTATTGGCCTTCAAACATTCTCTTAAGAGCGCCGAGAGTAATAAAGTGGGCAAGGATGTGCTGAGGGCGTCGCTCATATCCTTGAGAATCCCAACTAAATCACTCTCCTTAAGATAAGAGAATGGATACACTTATACCGCGTGCATCAAGCGTGGCGATTATGTAATCGCCCACTCCATTTTGAGCAAATGGACAGCTTTATGCCAATTTAACACAGAGTGTAGCGCGGGCATAGAGCGCATAAATAACTGTTAATTCAAAGTTAAAACTAGGCTTAGGAGAAAAAGCATCAGAGCAAGATCCTTACTTTAAATCCTATTGCCTCCTTCTTAAATCCGAGTTGCATTAGCCAGAAAAAGGAACCAAGAAACCCTTTGATTCTATCAGGCCTGGACAACCTCTTTCTGTCGCGAAAACTAACATCCTTCGACCAGCAAGTGCCCAGACCTTTGAGCACTCGACCACATCCAGATAATGAATATCCCATTCGAGCACTCAAACATCTCCATGGCTCGAATGCCCCCTCGAGCACTTAAACAACTCCTACGCTCGAAAACCTCCTCGAGCTCTCGAAGACCTCCTGGAGCACTCGAAGATCTCCAACAGTCGATGCTCCCCTCTAGCACTCGAAGACCTCATGAAGCACTCGAAGGCCTCTAACACACGAATGCTCCCCTTTAGCACTCAAACACAACCCTATGTTGAATGTCCCATTTGATCACTCGAAAACATCCATGACTTGAATGCCCCCTTGAGCACTCGAACGCCTCCTGAGTTCAAAAACCTCCCCGAGAACTCGAAGACCACCTGGAGCACTCGAAGACCTCCATCACTGAGACGCCCCCCTCTGGCAGTCGAGCACCTCCTAGCACACGAACACCTCCATCCCTCGAGTGCCTCCAGGAGCACTCACAGACCTCCAGCCCACGAATGTCCCTCCCTAGCACTCGAATATGTCAAGCACACGAACATCTCCATCAGTTGGACACCCCTCAGGCGCACTCGAACACCTTCAGCACTCGAGTACCTCTACCACAAATTCCCATTCGAGCAATCAAAATCAGTGAATCCATCAAACTCAAAAATCCCAGATTCCAACACCTATGTTCCAGCACCAAGAATCCATCCAAAATTTTAGAATAAGTGCTCATCTGGGAACATCCGATTTATAACCATGTAGCAATCCTTCATGATTATCTTCACAACTCGCTCAGAATTAGGTAGAGCACCATCCATAACACCATTGTTTTGTTCTCTCCAAATACGATAAATTGTAGTAATCAAAGCTAGCATTCCAAGTTTCTTGCGAATTTTGGAACCCTTGATTTGCCTTTTCAGCCAATTCATAGAGCTTGCTATCGTATTTGTTCTTCTCTGTAATCCAATCCAATTCCGTATTCGACTCCAAACCACTTCTGAAAACTCACATCTGAAAAATAAATGCTCATTGGTCTCCTCCTCTAGATGACATAATGAACAAATTTTATCCATACCATCAACTTCCTCTTGTGCTTGATGCTTATCCTTGGTATAAAGCCTTTGAATCGCAACTAACCATGCAATGAAAGAGAACTTTTGAGGTATAAAACCACGCCATATGGAATTAAAGACATTCTCACCTGTTTGGCCACTCTCTTCGTATAGTCTCGGATACTTATGGCGATGCATGAAGACATAAGCTGCGCTTGTGAATCTACCCGAACTTGCCCAAGAACAAAGATGGTCTTGAACCGCTCAGACGTCTCCATGAAACATAACACTCAATTCATCCCGAAGCTTACATAGATCACCAAAATAGCTTGAGTATCTTTCACCCAATCTTCCATTTTGGATCCTAGGATTGATGTCCTAGAAACCATCACCCTGAAGATAGAATGAATGAATCCACTTTACCCATAAACTATCCTTCTTCATGTGGATATCCCATAGCCTTTGAGCCACTGAAGCACGATTCCAAGTAATAAAGTCTTGCAAGCCAAGACCCCCATACGATTTAGGAGCACATAACTTCTTCCACGCCACTTTATTCTTGTACTTTCCTCCCCACAAGAAGCGTTTGCATTTTTGTTCCAGAGCATCAAAAACCGAGGATTGTATAATGAAGTTCTGAATCCAGAATCCTGCAATACCTCCTACAATTGATCGTACAAGCTCCAACTTACCAGCATAAGAGAGAGTATGTCCCTTCCATTTTGCTCTTTCCGAGTCAACCTTACCAAGTAGAGTACTAAATTGAGTCACCTTCAACTTGCTGGAATCAAGTGGCACACCTAGATACCCAACTGGAAAAGTTGACCATGGAATACCTGTGAAACTCAGATCCTCCTTTATGCCGACTCCAAAAAACTTGGACTTAGCCGCATTGATGCCTAATCCAGAAGTGCGCTCGAACTCATTCAAGGCGTTCATGAGTATATGTACTGAACTCGTATTTGCCTTAGAGAAGAGCATAAGGTCATCCGCAAATGCCAAGTGTGTGATTCTTAACAATTCACATCTCGGATGATAAGTGAAGTGTCTTGAATCCGTCCTCCTTTTCAACAGTCTCGAAAAGTACTCCATGCATATGACAAAAAGAAGAGGCGACAATGGATCCCCTTGACGAATTCCACGTTGCCCCTTAAAGTGATCACAAAGCCTACCATTAACCGCAATCGAGAATGAAGAAGTGCAGACGCACGTCATGATTCGGTCTTTAAGTCTTTCCGGAAAGCCAAGGCCAAGTAGAACTTCTTCCAAGAAATCCCAAGAGACCGTATCAAAAGCTTTCTGTAAATCCACCATGATTATGCATCTAGGGGAATTCCGAACCCTTCCATAACCCCGTACGAATTCTTGGGCTAACATGACATTATCTGAAATGTTTCTACCCTTCACAAATGCACCCTGGCACGGGTCTATAATCCCTGGCAATATTCCTTCTAGCCTGTTTGCGATAATCTTAGTGATAGTTTTGTAAACCACATTGCAGCACGCTATTGGTCTAAAGTCTCTCACTTTTAAATTATCAGGCTTCTTCGGTATTAGAGCAACCGATGTATGATTTAATTGGGCCAAAAGTTCACCTATCCGGAAGAACTCCAATACTGCTGCTGTCACTTCTACTCCCATTGTATCCCACTGCTTTTTAAAGAAGCCAGCAGTATAACCATCTGGACCTGGAGACTTGTCATCCGCCATTGCAAATAAGGCTTGTTTTATTTCAATACTCTCCACTTCCTGATTCAAGAAAGCCCTATCCATATCCGAGAGAGTGTTTCCCGAACTGATAATACCAGGATCGATGGAGACCTTATATATTTTCGTACCAAATAAGCCCTTGTAGAAATTTGCAAAAAGTTCTCCCTTACGAATATTAGATGTTACAATACGATTGTGACTATTAATAATCGCTGGTATGCCCCCGTCTTTTCTTGCCGAGACCATAGCATGAAAATACTTTGATCCCTTATCCGCCAAAGTAATATGATTTATTCTACCCTTCTGAGCAAGAAAAGATGACTCCGCAATATAGTACAGCATAGCCTTCTTCTTTAACATCCTCAATGCCGCAATCTCCTCGGTCGAGGCATTCATGGCATCAAATTGATCAAATGCTTTTCTATATTCCCTATCTGCAATCCGTGCCTTTTCCGAAACATGATTAAAGCTGATGCTGCCCAAACCTTTCAATGGGCGCTTCATCCTTAGCAATTTTCTAGTAATCCTCCACAACTTGATTACAATTCGGATGGTTTAACCACATGTTCTGGAATTGAAAAGGTCTCTGCTTATCATCAATTTCTTGCGCCATATCAACCACCATGGGAGAGTGGTTCGATTGGGCTGAGATTGGGAGAAAAGTGGTTCGACAAGCATCACCATCCCATCCATGATTGAGTAGAACTTGATCCAATTTCCTCCAAATTTTCCAATCGGCACTATGCCATGTTAAATGCTCACCAATGGAAGGCACGTCTTCCAAACCACACTTCAAACAAACATCCTGAAACTCCTTCATGGGATATAAACTAGGCACCGTGGCTCCATAATGATCATCAACACTGAGTATAGCATTAAAATCACCAAGAACCATCCATGGAGAACTCAGGTTAACACCAAAAGTCTTCAACTCCTCCCAAAGTGGCAATCATGCCGCTCTTCCCTCACTATGACCATATACAAATGTACAGAAAAACTCAATTCCTGAAGAAAGATTACGAACCTTGAGATGGATACATTGAGGAGACTTGCCGAGAACATCTACCAAGAAGTCTTTCGGATCCCAGATAATAAGAATCCTCGAATTCTTCCACAGCTTAAAGTTGTGCGTGAATTTCCACCCCTTAAAACTCTTCAAGAAAATACTTAACACCTTATCCTCCATCTTAGTTTCCAACAAGCCACATAGTCCTACCCTATTAGTGGAGATGATATTTTTTAGCCACCTCCGCCGTACAAGGGCCGAGAGACCCCTAACATTCATGGCTGCAGCATTTATTGGGAACCGGAGGTCCCTTTAGGTTTCGGACCGCCGCCTTCCAAACTTTTATTACCAGAACTATCCGAATTACTCCTTGCAGTAGATAACATACGCAGGAAGGGCTTCTGAATGGCCTTCCCATGTTCGTGAATGCGAGTTCAGGTTTTGCTCCAAGATCTAGTCAAAGCCCCTGAAGTAGGGGGAGGTCTACTCTTGCTCTTGCTCCTATTCAGCCTTGGAATTTTTGAGCCACGAGCTTCAGGGTGGATCATTTGATGAGGCAATTTTCCAGCTTCAGCAATCGGATGATCGTCATTACCAAAAGCTGGATGCAGCTGCCTATCGAGAACAAGAACAGGCGCTGGAGTTACTGATTTAGCGTCACGATTTTTGCCGGACTTTGAGCGCTGAACACTTCTGCCTCGGCGCACTGCCTGCGCATAACTGTCGTCTTTAGTGTGCTCTCCAGTGCCACAATTTTCAGGCACTGTGGCTGCCTTGTTTGCTGGTAGTTCCGTAGTTGCTGGGAGTGCTACTACTGCCTGATTAACCTCAATACGTGAAACACCAACGATAACACCAGGTCCTCGAGTTCCAACTCCCACCCAACGCTGCTCTTGTCCGTACCTTCAACAACTTTACCTTTGCCTTTCCTTTGTCTCTCCAAGGCTTCATTATCCAAAGATGCATCTTCGGGGATAACATTATCTTCACCTCTTGCAGAGCCTACACTTGGACTATCACCAATGGTTGCTAATTGCATCTTTTTGACCCAAATTCTATCCTTGTTTCGAGCTCTCCAATTTTTCTTCCCCTTTACATTCTCACCAATATTATCCTTCATTCCCGTAGGATTATTCCCTACCTCTTCCTTGGAATTCCAGAAATCCTCACACTCCTCAACTAGATGTGTGTTTTCCCTGCAATTCGGACACCAAGGGCGACAGTAATCGTAGATGATTTTTTGCGTGTGTACTGCACCAGTTGGAACCCGAAAGCTCACCTTTTCCTTCAGATCTTTTGAAGTATCAATTCATAACAAGAGACGTGCATAGTATCCCCTCAGCTCGAGAGTACCATTGTCCATAAGGATTGGATCTCCAATTGAGGTTGCAATTTTTTCTAAGGCTTTCTTATGCCAGTAAGTCTAGGGCAAGTGCTCCATTCGTACCCATACTGGCTTAATAGCTTGAATCTTAGAGTCATACTGTCCAGATTCATCAATTTTCAACATAAATAACTTCTTGCCATGGAGATAATGGTCAGGACCATTCATCACCAAGTCTCTATCCTCGGCACTGTTGAACTTAAACATGACATATCCATTGAGCTTACTCTGAACAGTACATGCAACTTTCCACTTCGCCACTAGGAGAGTACGAATAGCAAACATTCCAGGAAAAAATCCTGGAAAAACACCCAAAAAACCGTAGAAGGGTTTGTAGAGATCCTTATGAATCTCTTCTTCTGTGAGAACAAAGTCAATATTATCTCCATTGTTATCAACAATCTCGATATTCGACTTGTTCATGAGGATGTCAGGATCATCCCACAACCTCCTCCTCTCAAGCATAGGATCGTTCCATTCCCTCGGATGAACTTGTTGGGGTTTCCGTGTTTGACCCTCAGCATGCCCCTGATTCTTAGGGTTGTTCTTGTGCTTGCTACCCGAAGAAGCATCTCCATTCACCACCATTGTAATCACGAGATCAATCCAACACAAGCACAAATTCCGATAAGCAGATTGGAATCACCAACCAAGTGAACAAAGATCCAATAATGAAATCGGAGTCACCACACCAAAATAAACACCAATATGATACACCACAATGCTTCAAATCACCACTGAATAGATAAATTAACAAATCAGAAGCAACACACCATGCATGCAATGCATCAAATCGAAAACAAACAAACCATGTCGAATTTAAATAGCATAACCTGGAAACCGTAGCACCACGAATTCCGATCGGAAGGGTTTGAATCCTTCGAATGTTTTGCTTCAAATCCGCCAACTCCTTCAAGAAATTCCGATGTAGATGCGAGAAGTTTGATTAAAAGTTGTGCTGAAACTCGTAATCAAACTTTTAAACCCTTGCTGGAAACCAAAACCAACCAAAACCAACCACTCGGCCAAGGATCCAATGCATGAACAAGATCCAATTACAAATCCAATGCTGGATCCGAATCCGCAATCACGAAAAATAATACCACGAGCAAGATCCGCAATAGAACTCAAGATTTTGAATAAAACCCAAACTCCAAGGCCGAATTAGATAAAAAAAACCCTTCACAGATTTCATATGATTTTATGCAGAATTCAGAGGAGAATCCGTTAAACCATAATTCATCGGTGAAAAGTGATCGAAATTGAAGAAATCAGCCTCCAGAGAGATGGAAGAAAGGCTGCGCCTTTTTTCTTCTTATTTTTGCCTCAGGGTATTGATTTGAGAGCTATTGAGAGCTGTTTCGAGATTCTATTTTTTAGAGCCCTCATCTATGCCATCAGGTGTGTTTGAGCCGTCCTCTACAGCCGAATTGCCCATTATTTCGGAAGATATTGATTGACAGTTTGTACTGAGAGCTTGGGGTTTATCTTATAGTTGTATCTGTCTTCTGCACAATGACGAGGAGCACACGTTGCAAGCCCAGCCGTGGCACGCTCTAGCAGCCAGCGCGTGTGGCTCACGCGTCCTAAGAGGTATGTGTAGCCCACACGCCACCATACGGTGGTCTTTGTAGAAAATATTATGTCTGCTCAGCTTGTGCAGCCTCTGATGCCAGTTTCCCCTTCTTGATATCTATCGCCACTGGCCTTGGGTCCGTGCCCATCTTGGGATCTTTGCCATCTAAGGCATCGAGTCCTTCTTCTCGTCATATGATGGCTACTCGATCATGCACTGGCTCTCTCCGGTGTAAGAATTTTTCAGAATATGATATTACTAGTTTACTGAGTGCTTTATTTGCTAAAACTGAGCCTCGTTCACATCGCTCAGCTGTCAAGAATACTGAATGGTTGTTGCAATAGACTCAGAGATGGATGCTCTTCGCACTAAGCAGGCGTGGGATTTAGTTCCTCCTCTATCTCGTGCCAATGTTGTTGGTTCAAAATGTTTTTTTGTTTGAAGTATAAAGTTAATGGCTCTCTTAACAGACATAAAAGCAAGGTTAGCTTCTCTAGGATTTTTACAACTACCTGGTTTTGATTATGATCATACTTTTAGTCATGTGGTGAAGGCTTCTAATGTTCGTACTGTTTTATCTCTGGCTGTCACTCGTAATTGGCCCTTACGACAGCTGAATATCAAAAATGCATTTTAAATGATGTTCTTGATTCACCGATTTATATGGAGCAGTCTGCTAGATACAAAGACCCTATACATCCTGATTTTCTTTGTCGTCTACGCAAGACCATTCATGGTTTGAAGCAAGCTCCTTGAGCTTGGTTTCAATGTTTCTGCTCATTTTTTGTTGGTCATGGTTTTGTATGTTGTTTCTCTGATACATCTCTATTTGTCTTTTCTCATGTCCCTCTTTGCTCTACTTGTTGGTTTATGTTTATGACATTATTCTTACTGGGAATGACGTTTGTCTCATTTGGAAGTTTATTGATCGGGTCATTCAGTACATGCAGGCTCCTACTGATGACCATTTCCAAGCTGTCACTCAAATTCTGCGCTATGTCTGTGGTACTTTCCACTATGGTCTTCATTTTTTAGCAAATTCATCCGCTTTACCAGTTCTGGGTTATTCTGATACTGATGGGACTCATTGCTTTGAGACTCGTAGGTCTTCATATGGTTATGCCATTTTCCTTGGAGGTAACCTGGCATCTTGGAGTGCTAAGAAACAACCTACAGTTTCTCTAGTTTAGAATCAAAATATCATGCTATGGAAAATACTGCTACGGAGTTGGCTTGGTTGATGAATCTTCTTCGGGATTTACGTGTATCGACTTGCGCACCTCCTGTTTTATTGTGTGATAATAATAGTGCTCTCTTCCTGGCTCAGAATCTAATTTCACACAAGAGATCCAAACACATTGATATTAACTATCATTTTGTGTGTTAGATAGTGTCTTCTGGAAAGTTCAAAGCTGGTCTTGTTCCTACAGACTTGGAGCTTGCTAACATCTTTACAAAGGGGTTACCTCATCCTCAGTTTGAGTTCTTACGCTCCAAGCTTTGCGTTTCGACCACTCCTACGCTTGCCTTGAGGGGGGTAGTAGAGATATAGTTGATTTAGAATTACGATCAGAAAGGAATACCCTTTCTGATTGGTTTTGTATATATCATGTTCCATATTTTTTTAGGTCTTGTATACCCTTTGTACTCGCTATTTATATCAATACACACATCCACAATAATTTTTGGGTTTTACATTCTTTCATCTTCTTCTCCTTGTTTAGTCACCACCGCCGCTACCCAACCCTTACCCCTCCTCTCTCCTGCCACCTAGCCCTCCGACCCACCACCACGGCAGAACCATTGCCACCATCTCAACCCAACATCGCCAAAACCATCGTCACCATCTCAACCCAACATCGCCAAAACCATCATCACCATCTCAGCCAGCCCCCCTTGCTCTGCCGCCCCTAAAACCCTAGCCCACCATCAACATCTCAGCTCGTCACCATCCCCCTCGCTCGACCTGCTGCTGCTCCTCCCCCCCCCCCCCCCCCCCGTTTAAAACCCCGGGCAACTACCATCATCTCAACCCTCCTCCTCACCATGCCCGCCTCCATCTCACCCTCCCCGTCCTGCTCGAGCTTTCTGCAACTCCGCCCATATCGCTCGAGCTCCACCATTCTATTGACGATGATAGAGAAATTGGAAAATAGGGAAAAGGAGAAAGAGGGAAAGGGAATTAGGGAAGAAGGGAAAGAGAAAGAGAAGGAGGGCATTCTTTTCTTTTCCTATTTATTTATTTTCCAAATTTTATAATTAGAGGTATAATGGTTGTTTTACTGATTTTCATCGAATTGACCCTTGACATTCTCTATTATTATTACACGTAATAGTCATTTTTAGATACTTATAATTAGAATAATAATGATTTAATGTATTTTACTAATAATTGTGAAAAATAATCAACAAAATAAAAAACCAAAGCAAAATTTTCTACGAACTAAAACAACTAGTAACTCCATTCCAACAAAATGGTACATTTTGACTAAAATCAAATTGAGCCAAATTCAATCATTAAATTTTATTTTTATTCCAAACATCTTATAATAAAAATTATTTGGATGGTACTATCAACCGGGGATATTAAAGTCATTTTGACTAATCTAAATCCAATTTGTCTAAAAATAATGTACTAATATTATAATATGTTATTAATTTTATTTTTTTACTATGTATAATCAATCACAACTTGTTAAAATATATAACTTCTTAAGATATAATTAAAACCATAAATATCTCACTGTAATATATAAAATGTTTGGATATTTTTATACATTGATAGAGTACTTTTGATAGAAATACGTGTACATATTATTTATTTATATATATATGACAAAATCTTGTTTTAGACCAATTAACTGTTAAATGAGGACATTTTATAATTAGTGAGACTAATAAGGTCATTTGATATTTACTTTTATTTATTGCAGTGAGATACATATAATTATGATGGTCTTTTAAAATGAATCTCAACATATAAATAATTACTTTTAAATATAATGAATGAAATATTATAAAAATAATCAAATTTTATTGTATTCAATATTTAATGATTTCTAACATCTCATATAGTTTTCCTTAGATAACCAAACTTTACAATTTTAAATAAAATTCTTTGTTTTTAATTTTAAATGTAAAACACAACATATACTACATAAAACTTAATTCTAATATTATATTTAATAATATATATGAAAAATTATTATTATTTTATATGTTGTTGGATTTATCATAACATATTTTTTAAATTATTATATATTTTTAAATTATTTTACACATATAATAATAATTGAGAATTGATTCATTAACTTGAAAATGGCAATATATGTTATTTTTACTCGATAGAGGTAGTTAACTAGTACATCTTGGCCGTCCCATTGGGTTTTAAGTTGTGGTTTCTCGTTCTCTTTCAACGAATATACTCCCTCCATTTTTTTTTCATTGGCACCTCTCTCGTCTGGTGTTAGAATTGAGGAGATGCTAAATGAGTGGATGAAATTGAATTAAAAGAAGAGAAAGTAAAATGAGTGGATGTAAAAACCTTAAACTTGCCCAAAATAGCAAGTGCCAATTAAAAAAACACCACTTTTAATAAGTGTGCCAATGAAAAAAAAACGGAGGGAGTAGTACTAATGTTTCTTTCGTCACATTTTTCACATACTCCGTTTTTATTTAAAAATGGATTGCTAAACTAATTACTAAGGAGAAAGTCTCATGAAAAGAGGTGTTTCCTTAAATTTATGGACCGTCCATAGTAGTTTTTATTTTAAATGTTGTAATTTTTTATAAAATTTAAATATTGTATATTTAAAGTTAAAACAAGTAATAATATGTATTTAAATGTGAAAATATATAATATATAATATATAAAACTATTTTCTAAATTTTTAAATTTAGTATATAATTAAACAAATATAATATATAAAGTAAAAAATAAGTGACATATATATAAACTTATTGACAGATCGTTATGATACCTACTCGTCACTAAGAAGACAAGTGGTACAATTAAAAGGACATATTTTTATATTTCTGGAAAAGTCTCCGTGGAAGAAAATAATTCTTCGATATACTTATGGAGAATGGAGGAAATAACACTTAATTAAATCGACAAACACGGTTACTTCGTATGAAAGTTCAGTCCATCTCTGTTATCGCGTGGGATGTCGGTGAGTGGATAACAATCCTAGTTGGGAAATTAGTTTTGAGTGGGTCTCTTGGCAGGCGGCGGCCTGTCCATAAGTTTATGGACAAACCACTTATTTCTTACCTTATGCATTATATTTTTTAAATTACATACAAAATTTAAAATTTTTGAAAATATTTTTTTATATCATATATTTTTATATTTTCACCTTCAAATACATATTATTACTTATTTTAACTTATAAAATGCAATATTTAAATTTTATAAATAATAACAACATTTAAGTCAAATGCCCCTGAGGACTGTCCATAAGCTTATGGAAAAATTGCCTTTCCTGAGACTTTCCCATTAGTTTTTTTTTTGAAAAATCATTCATTCAAAGATACGGGGGAAAATGCCTAACGACAATTACAATAAGTGGAATTGACATCCACCTAACTACCTCTAGCAATAATCAATCTATTCCAATGATATTCAAATTACATGTCAACTAGACTGATAGTCTGTACTATTTTAGATTAGAGATCCAATAAAAAATTATAACATCGTCTTCCGGGATATTAACTCGCTTCCCCAAAAATCATGACCACTTGGCGATGATGAGCGTATCAGCATCAATATCACTACGCCAAACATGGATCTACAATAGTTGTAACACCACTTGATCTTGATCCAAAACACAATTTATATTGTCCAAACTGTAAACACCTTTAAAAACACAGATTGAGAATGGAACTCCGAATTGAGTAACACAAAGGAAATCATGAACACACGTTCTGTAAAACCAGATTGGACAAAACACATCGACCTGAATAATTATCATGAATACATCAATCTAATCTATCAGATCGAAAAATAATGCTAATATATGAAAACAGATCCTTACTTATTCAATAGTATAAACATTAAAAGTATATCAAATAAAAAAATATTATTTTTCCATCTCCCTATATAGGAAGATAGGGAAAAGAAGATCGAAAAAGAAAATTGCAGAGGAAGAAGACATGCTAGAATAGGGTTTTAGAGTGAGTTGGGAAATTAGTTTTGATTAAGAAACATGCATCCATATTTATTTTAGAAAGAGATGGTCAGTGGTTCAATTTCCTCCATAAAATTAATTTCTTTAGAAAGAGATGGTCAGTGGTTCAATTTCCTCCATAAAATTAATTTCTTTAGAAAGAGTGGATCCCTTCCCCTAGATCAAATGGTTACTCATTTCCCTCTCCGTGTCTTAGTTCATTATTTATCAATAAAGTTGATTTAATTTACGTTAAAAAAATTTATATATGTACAAATGTGAAATTTAACGTATCATATATTACTAGATACATTTTTAGAATATCTAATTATATAATTTATTGATATACACAATTTAAGATATCAATTTTTTTAAAAAAAATTAATGAATAGTGAAAAAAAGACGTGAGACAGTTATAGAGGAACGGATGGATTATAAGTTTTATCAAAAAAGAATAGCTAGAAGTAGATCATGTCATACTCTTTTTTTAAAAAAATATCTTTAAATAATGAAATTAAGAGTTAAAAATAAGCTTTACATAAGGAACGACCTAGTCTATTAGCTACTAGATGGTCTTCATGTAACTGTATCCGACTAACACGTCTGATGGAATATGACTGGAAGGATTTCAACAATTGTTGAATCAAACACGTAACTCCTTTAAACTCCCATGGCGTCTTCTTTACGTCTGCAATAGATGATGCTAGAGAAGACGAATCTGTAAAGATGATTAAGTTATTATTTGTTGCTCTCTGTGTCGCCTTGATAGCTCTGTAGCATGCCTCTGCCTCGGCTTGTAGAGAAGACATCACAACAAAGAAGTCTGAACCTTTTGTTGTGATTTTCCATTCTCCTGCATTTCTAATAGATATGGTTCATGATGTCGTGCCTAACTTTCTTTTCTCTTGCAATGATCCATCACAGGAGATAATTGAGTAACCTTCCTTAACCTATAAATGTTCATCAGCCACATGTTTTGCTGATTGTGATCACCTGTATTAGGGTTTTGTGATGACTCTTGATCTCTTTCATCGTCTTCGAGTCTCTCATGATTTATGTGCAGTAAAGTATTTAGGTTTCTTGCTTCTTCCCAGCACATGATCGGATGCTTAAACTCATCCTTTATGCTTTTGGCATTCATTTGCTTCCATATCTCCTAAATGGTACAAATGGATAACCTGATCGCCTCCTTATTTGTCGCTAATTTAGTCCAGTGTATGAACCAAGAGTTTACTTCCAATTTAGGATTTTGATTAAAATCAAAACCTAACGAGGATGCTCTCTAGATTATTTTTGAGTCTTCTTACCTAAGAAATAAATGTGATTTATCTTTCACTGGCCATGAACACCTAGAGCATATACTATCTGGAATTATGTTTCTCGTCTACGAATTGAGTTTGGTAGGTAATGCTCTGTTTATCAGCCTCCAAATAAATACTGCTAACTTGTTTGGAATGTTTAGATTCCAAATCAGGTTCCAAAATCTCTTCATATGCAGCATTTGTAATGAGCTTGTCTATTGGTGCTGTGGAACTTGATTCTGCGAGTCTGTTTCTTTCATAGCTAGATGATAGGCTTTCTTGACTGAATAATTTCCATCTTTGGTTTGTCTCCAGAGGGGAATATCATCATCCAGACGATTCCTTGATATTCTGATTGACATGACATATGGTATTGATTGAGCAGAAAAGATAGCTCTAATCATAGGCATCCTCCAGTTTCCATCATTCTTAATCAGGTTGTTAACCCTAAGATCCGTGTGATTTACCACTGAAGATTGTTGAGTCATGGATTTTCATGTTTTGGAATCCAATTATCACATAGCTTTATGTCTTTCCCTAATCTGACTTGCCAAGCCAGATGATCAGTTATAAGATTCCTTGCCCATAATACTAGTTTCCAACCCCAAAAATCATGTCCTTTTTGTCTGGCATTAAGGATGCTTGTATATTTGAGATATTTTTCCTTATAGACCCTGTTTAATAAAGAATATATTCCTTTAACCATATTCCAGACATGTTTACCCATCATTTCCTTGCTCACACCCTCCATTGATCTCATGCCTAAGTTACCATCTTGTTTAGACTTACATAAAAAGTTCCAAGATCTCCACTCCGGATCCCCTCCCTAAATGAACTGTGCCACCATCTTATCCAGCCTCTCTAAGATCTCTTAGGTACTTTAAATATCCCTGAAGGATAAATTGCTACTGAAGATAAAACATGTTTTTCCAAAGTGATTCTTCTTGGGAGGGATACTAGTTTTGCTTTCCAGGAATGAATCTTCTGATGAAACTTGTTTATCAGATTCAGAAAGATCCAAGTCTTGTCGGTAGTGAAACTGATGTTTATCCCCTAGTACTTCCCATCAATTTTTTCACCATGAACATTGAGTGTGTATCTTGCATGTTTGGACTAAATATCATTGCATACTTCTGAAAATTTAGCCTCTGACCAGAAAACCGAGCATATAAGTCTATAGTCTTTTCTTATGATCCACCGTTGAGTAGTTGCATGTTGAAAACAAAATGGAGTCATCCGCATACATTTGATGACTTATCTTTGGTTCGTTTATGGAGACTGCTATCCCTAGCATGTTGTTCTGATTAATCCTATGCTCCAGCCATGATGACACATATGGTTGACACACTATGAAGAGGTATGGTGATAAAGGGAAACCCTGTATAATTCCTTTGTTTGGGACAAAGAAGTCTGAAGATTCTCCATTTAGAAGTACTTTGTAAGATACTAAGTTAACACATGAGATAACTATGTTAATCCAGCTCCCTGGAAAATTCATAGCTCTCAAAGCCTCTTCCAAATAAATCCAAGAGACCCTATCATACACTTTTCTCATAACTAGTTTGACAGCAATGAAACCTGCTCCTTTTCTGGTTTTCTGATTCTTCATGTAATTTAAAACATCATGAGCCAATAATACATTTTCAATGATTGATCTACCAGGGAAGAAGCCATTCTGATTTTTAGATATCAAGGAGTCTATATGGCCTTTTAATCGCATAGCTAAAATTCTGGCAATCACTTTATATTTGACATTGCATAGAAATATTGGCCTATAATCAAAAGGAGAATTTGGTACCTTTATCTTAGGAATGAGAACCACCTATGTTCTATTCCAATCAGCTGGAATGATACCTTGGTTTAGTAAGTTGATGATTATCTGAGAAAAGTCTTCTCCGTTTGTCTTCCAGTGTGCTTTGTAAAAACCAGCAGGAGATTTCCAAGACTTCATATCTTTGATAGCATTCCATACTTCAGTTTTACTAAATGGTCTTGATAATTTCTATCTTCGTACGTCGGATAGTCTTCTTATATTATATTGCATGTATTCCTCCTTTTGAATGTAACCGTGTAATGCTTTGTAAAAACCAGTAGGTAGACCATCCTCACCTGGAGCTTTCCAGGACTTCATATCATTGATAGCATTCTAGACTTCAGTTTCAGAAAATGGTCTTGATAATTTCTATCTTTTTACGTCTAATAGTCTTCTTGTATTATATTGCATGTATTCCTCCTCTTAATGCACCATGTATCATTGGTGGTTCCCATTCTGGGATTACAAACACAGCTTTCATATGCTCCATGATTGAATCAAAGACTTCCTTTGGCTTGTTAATCCATTGACCTGAGCCATCATATATACCTTGTATTGTATTCGTATTTTTCCTCCTCGTAGCCCACTTATGATAGAATTTCGTGTTTTTCTCCCCAAACTTGACCCCAGACAGCTTTGCAATTTGTTGCCAATAATCAGAATGCATCTGATGAAGATCTTTTATCTTCATGGAAATCTCCTGGATCTCCTTATTTCTTATGAAAAGACCTGAACCTTTTTGTAGACTTTCCAACTTTTTCTCTAGGTTTTTTATGTTCTTTTCCAAGTTGCCAAAAGAGGTGTTACTCCATCTGTGAAGATGTCTGAGTGTACAGTTTAGTCTAAATGATAGAATTTCTTCCCTGGCTGCAAAACTGGGATCCAGTTCCATCACTTTTGTAGTTTCCCATACCTTTCTGACTATGATATCTGAAACTTTGGTTTTTTCCCAGAATGCTTCATACCGGATGGTCTTCATTCAATTATTCTTGCTTGGAAGTAGGCCTAATAACAATGGACTATGATCCAAGTTGATGAAAGGTAAATTAATTACCTTAATTTCTAGATATAGATTCCTCCATCTTGGATCAGCAAAGGCACTATCCAGCCTTTCCACGATTGTGTTTGGGTACTCCCTTTTATTGCTCCAAGTGTATCACAAGCCCTCATTTCGTACTTCACTAAGATTGTGTTTCTTGAGCTGATCATGCAAGCTAGTTTTAGTGAGAATTAATGGATTACCACCTCTCTTATCTCTTTGAGATAATACTTGATTAAAATCACCTACTAAAACTATGGAAAATTTGACAATGTAATCCAAAAGATTCAAAGAGTTCCATACTAAATGCCTATCTGAGACATTTGGATGACCATAAACAAGCCCCAAACACCATCTACTCCTATTGGCATTTGTAATAAGCAAAAAGATAAAGTTCTTAGACTTAACTAATACATTAACTTCAAAGTTATCTTGCCAAAATACTACCATACCACCTGCTTTGCCAACCGGATCTACATAGTCATACCTATCAAAACTAGAGCTCTCCATCAATCTTTCCAGATTTTGCTTCGAAGATTTAGTTTCAAACATACAGAGTATCGAAGGTTTTTTCTTCTTTACCAGTTGACAAAGTGTTCTCTTTGTAGAGGTGTTTTCAAAGACTCTACAATTTTATCTTAAGACTCACGTATTTCTTTCAGGAACTATTTTGGTACAGTTCCCAAAAACCCTCCAATGTATGAGCTTGCTTCTGAATCATCCTTCCTATTTCCTGTTGTTTGCGCTTGATTGAGGTTCACCTTTCCAGCAAATCTAACATTTATCTTCCTCTTTTTTGTTGCATCAGCTAGTGCTTCCTTGTTGAGTATTCTTTTGTCAGAAACTAAATAATATTTAAAGAAAAATAAATCTGACTCTCTTTTTGATTGGCAGCTGATTCTCCCCTTGTCATTCTTCCAGCAGCTTATCAACATCTACTTCTAATCTTGCCCTTTTCTGGTTAAAATTTGTTCTTCTCTGATATAAATTAGTTCTGATAATACCTTGGGCTCTTCCTTCTTTTTCCAGTCGTAAGCTACTGGTGCACCCTGGTGTAACTTCACAATTTGCCACCTTTTGAGAGTCTTCTTTTTCTTCTGTTCATTTCCTTACACCCACTGTTTCTTGAAAAAAAATATTGTATTGAATCCCCGTCAATCTCTTCTCTTTTTTTTTGCTTTGATCACTTTCCCCTTCATTCTTATTTTATCAAATCTTTGTGTTTTTGTGATGATTTTCTCTTCTTGAGAATGAACTTTCTTCTTATTCTAGTCAACGGGAACTTCCCCTGGTTGCATTTCCTCCACAGGTGTTCCTGTAAGTAGCATTTGTGAATCCACCTCCGTAATGTCCTCATGATTTTCTTCTGCTTGGCTTACCTCCAAGAGTTTTTTTGTCAGTTCTTTTGCAAAAGATGAGAAACCTACACTCCCTCCTGAGCTATCAGAACTAGCACTTGAAGTTATCTAAAGGTTGAGATTTTCAATATCATCATCTCTTAAAACATATCCTTGATTCTCTGGGTACTGCACCGCTAAAGGGACTACTTTTATTTTCATTTGTACTTCTTGAGATGACACTAAACCATGCTATTAAGGTTGTTATCATAATCCACATTAAGATCCATATGTTTCCCTCCTTTGTGATGACCATTAGAAAAAAGTGACCATTAGGTAGGTAATGATTTTCTTACTGAGGTTCTGGTTAAGGAGAAGATGGAGGTTGATTCCTTTGAAGTAGGTTCAAATGGTCCCTGAAAATAATCATCTTCACCCGCACCCTGATTACCTGCAGCTCTAGGGTTTCCACGTGGTTGACCCACATATGCTTGTTGAGGTAGCAGATTATCAGTTTTCATGGAGATTATGAAACCCTCTGGAACCCAATTATCAGCCAAACTGCTATGCCTCTCTCATCTAGTATCCATGTAGCCATAAAAAAATTCTAGTATTCTTTTTGGCCTGTCTATGAGAATGAGCCCTTAAAAAGGACAAAACACCTCCTTCGTGGGATCATACACAATATCAGACCCTCTAAGTGCATTGTGAATTTGAATATGGCCATCAATGAATAACTCTAACTGATTATCATCATCTATCGGACAACGTTGACACGAGTGGCCTATAACTCCACATCTACGATAGAATTTATAAAGTCTTTCATACCTAACATCAAGCCAAACTCTATTTCCATTAGGAACATCAATATAGAACCCGAAAATTAATGGGGCCCCTGGAACTACCCACATAGTAACTTTCAAAACTTTAAATTCATACAAGGCCAAACATCGATATCAACATCAATTATATCACCTGCATGGTTTGAAATTTTGATTGTCTCCATTGGTCCAAAGCATTATGAGGGAATGCCATGAATCTGGATTGGCACTTTCACCTTGTCCACTTTGAGTTTTCTCATCGAGATTCCTGCACCCCAGCATTTTAAAGCTAAGAGGCATCATGTCATTTAAAAGGGCTTCTGTGCAGCACCGCCAAGACCTCTTATCTGGACTGGAATTTGATCATATAAAATTTCTTTTACGGTGAATTACAAACACCAGCACACTCCAAAAGTGGTAGAAATACTCATCCAATCTTTCTGCACTGCAATCCCTGTCATCTAGACAATAAGCTAGAAGACAGTTTTGTTCCATCTTCACCGATTCTTCAATATCAGCCTGAGTCTTCACAACTCCTCCCATTTGGGTTGTTTTGTGAATAGTTTCTAGGTCAATATAAGAATTCACTGGTTCCTTATATTCCTCTGAGAAGTCTGACCTCGATGGAGTAAAGAAGTCATCAGAAAGTGGTAAAGAGGATGCATCACTCATCGTTATTTCACTGACTTTGGGTTTATAATGAGGAAAATGGCTTTGAATATTGGTTGATGGTTTAAGATCATTAAATGAAGGTCTATTTATAGGCTGATCTTGATCGCCTTGAGTCTGTTTTTTCTTAGCTTTAGGAAGTTAAACTTGTGAACCCTTACTCTTCTCCATAGCTATAATGATTATGACTTTTGAGTTTCCAAAAACCCTTACCCAATCCTCCTCTTCTTCGTTCGAAGCGTGGGTGGAACCCTTATCTGTCTCACCTTTCTTTTTAATTTACCAATGTGTCTACTTATCTTCCGCCAATCGAAATTAATTGCTTGTTGAATATATTAATAATGTTTTCTTGAGGAAATAAAAGACTTAGCTCCAGCATGATTACCTTGCTTGTTGATCTGTAAAATTGCATAACTCTATATCTTCAACCAATCCGAGGGTTTGGGAGAGGATGTAATTAAACCCTAGAAAGCTTAGAAAATCAATGATTTCCTATTGCATGCTTACAAAAACTAGGTTCATACGATAGCTCTTCCTCTCCTCTTTCGTGTGTCGTAATCAGATTGTCAATTCTAGTTTTAACTTGAAAATAGCTGAAGAACAAAGGCCGAGGAAAACCCTTGCCTCTGTCAGATGAACTCGTCTGGAAAAACATGCTTCTCACTTATATTAGAGAGAGAGTAGAGAATACTTTGGATTTATAGAGTGTAGGTCATACTTTTGATATTAAATTATCATTTAATTCAGTTCCATTCTATTCGATTAAATTGTTCAATTTGCTTAATTATAATTTACTTTAACTTAATATGGTTTTTAAATTTAATTAGTTTTAGTTAGTACTTTGTTTCATTTTATTTTTTGAAATTAAACATTCATTAAATGTTGGGAAAATGTCTAGTGATGATTAAATTCTAGTAATAACTAACATATTGCAAGGATATCCAAAGTTCATGTCAAGCAAACTTATCGTCCGTACTATTATTAGACATCCAATAAAATCTGTAATATCGTCCTTGGGGATGGTAACTATTCACACAAAAATCATCACCACTTAGTAAAGAGAGCGTATCAAGCATCATATCACTACGTCAAATTCTACAGCAGTAACACCACTTGATCTAAACAAAGTCGATGTTGTTCAAACTTTAAACACCTTAAAAAACACAAATCGGCGCATCCAAATAGATGGAACCCTAATACATACAATGACACAAATAATATAACAAATACACGATCTATACAATTAGATTGAGAACAATAAATCGACACGAACAGTTAAATCGAGTTATCATCATGAACAAAACGAGCTGATCGATCATGTCAAAAAACAAAACTAATGTATAGAGATGGTTTACAAACTTGTTCAATAACAAAGATACATCAATTATAATAATAACTTTTACTTCCCATCTTCCGAGAAGTCATGGGTTCAATTACCACCAAGGGCGGGGAAGGAGAGGAATTTTATTGGGGGTCCATTTTGAGTTATTACCCAATTCTATTTTTTTTTTTAAAAAAAAATATCTCAATACTAAATTAGATCTTTAGTTTTTTTATTTAATTATATTTAGATAAATTCAATTCAATCTGATAAGCTATAGTTGACTTTGATTAATTCGATTACGTTAAAACAAAAATAACAATTAAAACTGGCCCAATCTTTTAATATGAATATATACGATGACTACAAGAACAGTAACAATCAGAAGCAGCAGCATCAGGCAACGTTAACGGTGTTTGAAATCCAAATGACATGTGCAAGTTCAATGGAGTCAAAATTCTTAATTAGTTGAGGTGGTTGGGATATTTCATCTTTGTATGTCGGTCACACATAATCTCCCTCCTATTGGAATATTCTTCACAATAAAAGATGACTCATTCCCCCCCGCCTTTAATTTTCGGTTTGAGAATTTGATTTAGCTAAATTAGTACTCAGAAAAACAGCATCTTCTTTCATCTCTTCCTCTCAATATACTACTATATTTTAGTTATTTCTCCACATAGCGTCATGACCACGGTTTGTTTGTATGATCTATATATTTTTTAATATTATTGAATAATGATGTGTTTCATCACATCATTATAATTCATCGCTTTAGTTGTTCAAATGATGCATTGTTGTTATCTAGTTACACAAATCATGCATCTATAATTTTGTTTGTGTTTGGTTTGGTGGTTCTAGCTGGTTATTGAATGCATAAGTTTGTATTTTTCAGAGTGTTTTCAATTTGTAATACTCTCTCCGTCCCATAAAAATATACATAATTAATTTTTGTACGCCAATTTATGAATGTTGGGTTGGCTAATGAAAAAGAGATGATTGTAGTTACTTTTTTCTTTTAGTGGGCCATATTGAAATTGAAACCACTAATTTGTGTTTAGAAAAGGAAAGAGTCAAAATATGAAGTTTTCAATGGGACAGGCTAAAAAGGAAAGTAAGAAGTTTTCTATGGGACGGGAGAGTAAAAATTTATATATTCGTTAGGGTACTGTAGATGTTGCAAATTTCTAATTAACATGATGGATTGATGCAGAACTTGCACTCCTTTATTAAATAGTGTACGTGATTTTGATGGTTTAACTTAAGTATCTGAGAGTCTATCCATCAGGACCTCCCGGGGGCTTGTTCTTGCATGTCGTTGATCAAGTGTCGACGGTGCATCATTGGCGGTGTCTTAGCGCATCAACAAACATCAAATTATCATATTAGTCATATTAATTAAGAAATGATTCGTTTAACACAATAAGAATCTGTATAGGCAAAAACATGTAAACATGCAATAGTACATAAAATCTAGCGTGATTAGCTATAGTTATGTTAGTTCATAGTTGGGCCAAGTAGAGATGAAAAAGAATAGGAAATATGGAAGAGAAAGAGACGTCGATGTCGGTGATATATACGGGTTAGAGATAAGGTGACAAATTTAGGATGTACTAAAAGGATGATCGTATGTATTGTACCCACAAATGTAGCTTACTTTAAGCCGACTACAATTGTGAAATGAGGTGAATGGTTAATTCATCATTTTTTAAAATTGAGAGGTTTAGAGTGCAACTTATACGTTTGACTAAAATTATAATTTTTTAATCAATTTCAAAATATGGATTATCTGGCATTGTGTAATTGTGTTAATGATGATCTCCATTGTAGTTTCTCAATCTATTGGTGGTTTATTGGTGATCGTGGTGGTTCCGATTTTAATGGTAGTGGTTCTTTGGTGGTGCAGCTAGTGTTTGACTGTTCTTGATGGGATTACACGACATTATGGGATCGTGTTTATGGTCTCTGATGTGATTTCCCTTCTACCAAGTGATTTTCGGTGCAAAAGCAGGAATTTCGTTTAGGGGGGCTGAAACTCTACATTAAATATTAATTTTGTATCAATATAAAAAAAGTTATAGTAGATTAATTAATTCAAGGCAAAATCTTGGAAAAGACCATCTTTACATAGGCATATGGAAAGACGAGTGTTGTGGTATTCCCAATCCGGCTGATTGATCGTTGTCCACCAGGGTGTGCCTGCAAAAGGAATCTCGGAAGTGGTTTCGGGAAAAAGGCTCTGACGCTCAAGTCAGTATCTTTTCCAGAAATCAAGCTCCTCCAATCTAGTTGCACCCATCCCTATCTGTGACCTCTTTGTTCCTTTTATAGCCTACTCCAAACGTGGCTCTGCTTTTCTCAGGTTTGCTATCGTGTGCTTGATCGTGACTCTGAGAAAGACGGTCCGTGGTCGGTGCCTAACCATGATCTCCGCTTTTCATGGTTCGTGAGTTGCCTCTATCTCTGCTCGCATCGCGAGCTGGTCTTGGGCTTGTTTGCAACTTTGGGCATGCGGCCCAACCTTTGGTCTAGGTATACAGCATAAACCCCCTAGCCATGAAGACTAAAAGCAACAGAGTAATAGCGTGGCTTTGTGGTTTAAATTCGAACTGATATTGCTCGTTAACAGACTGTTTGTCATTTAATACTATATTTGTCGTCATTGCAAAGTAACGTTAACTTTTTGGCTATATCTCTGTTCTCGAACCTCCGTCAAATTTGAATTTTTGAATTTTGAACTCCTCATGGTAAGGCTATTTTTGTAAAGATTTTGTTTCTAAAGGCTGAGATTCTATCCTCATTTTCCGCTGTTCCGGTCAGTATTTTTCTAATATTTTTTCTCACTATACCTCTTAAATGAGGAATTTGAAACAAATATTTTAGTGTTGCCCTCATTCAATGTGCTATCTTTTATATACCGTCGTCGTCTCGATATAAGCAAAATGTAACTTGTTTTTTGTGTTAGATTATCATCATTGCATTTTCTGAACTAATTGTCTTCCTCGAACTTGCCATTTCTTGTTGATATTTAAGTATCTTTTCTCATTGTCATTTCACTTTTATCTCCTCTGTTGTCCAAACTTTCATCTTCTCTGAGCATTCCTAGGTTTTCTGCGTATCGTCTTCCTTCATCCTCTTCAAGAGTAAGTTTTGTTAGTAACTTCATTTTCAATTTCTTTGCTGCATATTTTGGACTTGATACGTCAGGTTCTTCAATTTTTGGTAATTTTAGCAGTTGTATTTCCAACAATTTTCTGGTCATCTTATCCGGCTTGTTTTCTGTTAACCTTTGCTCAGAAAAACTCGTGTCTGTGGTGTTTAACCCTAATTAAGGTTGTTACTTCCAAATCTAGGACCCTCGCCTATCTATATGTCTTCCTCTAACCGTGTTGAGTCTCCCGTAGAAGATGCTCACTCCGACGGGGATTCCGATCATATCACTGGATACTCTACCATACTCAGTATGCTGTCTTGTTCGTATTTAGATAACTTAAAGATTTATTTCCCGTTTCTAGCTCCTTTTTTGCTTTGCGCTCCTGCCAATTCTGAGTGCATTCACACTCCTCCGCCTGGCTATATTTCATGTTATTTATCCTACCTAAACTTTGGCTTTTATTTTCCTCTCCATGATCCTGTGATTGAACCTCTCCGTTCGTACAAGGTTGTGATGTTCAAATTTCACCCCAAGATCATCGCTATCAAAATGGGGTTTCTTCAGGTTTTGTGAGAAAGAAAATGTTCCTTTCTCTTTTGAGTTGTTTCACAATTTCTATCATCAGCGAAAAGTTAAAAATACAGCAGATGAATTCACCTTTTATCATGTGATTGCTGGGTTTGAGCTTGTTAGCGGTTTCCCTAGTAATGTTGGTCTGTGGCATACGAAATATTTTTTCATAAAATTAAAACAAACTCCCAAAGTGGTTGTGCCTTCTTGGACCTACAAGGTTCCCAAGTCTAAGCTTCCAGGACTGAGTGTCTATTTTACTGCTGAGACGGAAATCGTGGCCACACTCCGTGCTCATACCCAACATCTTTGCCATGCTGACTCTGATGTTGAAGGTGTTTTGTTCGTTATTTTTTTTGATGTGTTTGATCTGCATTCTCTCTTATGTTGGCGAACAAATTTTTTTGTGCGTTCGTTTGATCTATGATGTTCATTTAATTTCAGACATGAATCTATCTAAAGGTGAGATTGACATATCACTTTTTTATGGCGACAATGAGGAGGTGGCTGAAATGTTTGTTCAGCCTGATAATGCTGTTGGAAGCAACACCACCTGACAGGGTGGTAATAAAACAGGCACTGGTAATAAAGGTAAGTCTTCTGAAGGCGAGGAGACAGGTGGTCATTGTTTCAGTGGTGGGCAGAAAGAGAAAAGGCATAAGAGGGATAGGAGTGAAGGTCCTTCGGGGAATTTGCTTCCTCCCGTGAAAAGGGGCGTGGTCCCAACGCATCTCACTCTCAAACTCTGGCCCAAACCGAGAGTCCTCTAGTAGGGGGAATGATATTTGACATTCTCTTGAACCTCTCTCTGCCTAATACACTAGTTGTGGTAAGTTCGTAGCTAGATTTTCATGGTTTTTGCTATACTATGATATTTTCTATGTAAGATGTTGATTAAACTTGTCTTATGTGTTATCGCTTTGTAAGGTCAGTGAGAGCCTTCAAATCGCGAGCAAGCGGCTTTCTAAGTTCTCCCCAATTGAAGAGTCGCACTTGGAGAAGTATAAGGCGTAGGAAACAAAGTGTGTGGCTCGAAAGACTTCCCTTAAAGCTGCTCTAGAGCGTGTCAGGGTTGCAGAGGTAGAAGTGAGTCAGCTTCGTTCTGAACTGGAGTAGATGTGTACCCATGAGCCTGCTTCCCCTAAGTATCCTCAAATCCTGGTAGATTGGCTTTGCAAGACTATGTCTTTCTATAAGTTATTTGAGAACGGTTCCAGCAATGTTCGCACTGTTGGATACTGCAAGACTTTGAAGGATCAATGCAAGTGGAGTCCAGCATGTTCACTGAAGAGTCTACCCTCGCTGAAGAAGTGTACTGAGACACTGGAGAAGCAAAAGGACTGAACAAAGCTTTTATCGAAAAGATTGTTGATGGGGGGCATCCCTATGCTTTGCTCTCGCATCTTGCCAACCTTCCCTATCTTCCTTCTGCGACTGAACTAAAGGGTTCCGAGGTGGATTACTTAGAGGATCTTTCATTTAAATCTAGCATTTTTCTCCAACTCCTAACCCTAGTGTGGCCGTTGAGGGTAATGCGAGCATTAAGGCCCTCGCCCAGCAGCCAAGCTAGAAAGCTCTCGCTCAGCCACTAAGCTAGGAAGCCGCTGCTATTGTTGTTTTAGCCTTCACCTACCTCCACCTCTGAAGTCAGTTAATTCCTAGTGTATTTGATTTTTTCTATATTTTGAAGCGTAATTTGAGACAATATTGTGGTGTATGGTTTTACTATTTGTGTGATTGGGATTATCATTGTTGTTTTATTATTCATCTTTTGAAATTTCTCATTATACCTATTTATATGCGGGGTTTTAATATTTTGATTGATCATAAGTTTTTGAAACGTCTTGATTTTCTTGGATATAGTGATCATTTTTCCGATCGTTGTGGATCTCCATCCTCTGATTATCAATGCCCTATTGGACTGATTTGTGCTTCTCAGTCTTTCACTAAAGAATTTGAAGTGATTGTTGCTTCTGATCGCTTTTTTCATGTGGAGTCTCTTTCATTAGCCTTGGGTGGCAACTTCCTATTCCCAGTGCATCGTCGTCCGCATCTACAAAATGTCCTTGCACTTAGTTTGCTCCTGATGGTTATGATGTTGAATCACTTGGCATAGATATTGTTCGTGGGCTGCTTGATCTTGAATCTGTTGGTTTGTACATGCGATCTCTTAATCTCCATGCTCGCGTCCAAGAGTGGGAATTATCTCTAGGTATTCGTCTGAAATACATGCTCTTGGGTATTAACAATCTGGAAGTGAAATGGGGCAAGGATGTGAAAGACACACATGATGTTGTGCACGATTTGCGTAATATTTGCAACAAGCAGAATAGCCTTTTCCACCGTCAACAGGTGGCCATGGTGAAGATGCTCCGGCAACATGAAAAGGCTAGGAATTATGCTATGATCAAGACTCACGAAGCCCATCAAAAAACATTGATCATTGATAAGCAATGTGCTCATATTGATGATTTGTTCGAGAAGTTGGAGAAAAAGTGAGGATCACTTTAGTTCTTCTGCACTTGGTTGGAAAAGTAATTTTGATGAGCAGTTTGCTATAAATGCACAAATGCAAAGTGAGAATGAGAAAATTAGCACTGAGTGCGATCGGCTTAATTCGTTAGTGCACCAACTCGAGCAAACTTGTGTTGAGTACAAAGATAGACTTCAGGCTCTCCCGTCTTCATCTTGCGGAACTACTAGCCTTGGAGATCTCATTGTGGGAACCAGAAATTAAAGGATTAATTTTTCTAAGGTTGTCTGATCGCATATCCGTGGCCAAGAGGACGAAGTGCAGAATTTAAGGGCGGAAAAGAAGTGGTATGAGGAAACTGTTAATGTGATGAGTATGCAACTGGACCGCGACGAATTCGTCCCTATAACCAATTTCAAGGCATATTATGCTAGGTATCTTGGTCATATGGAGCGAAGGGGTCTAACACACCATCCTTCTTATTTACACATGAAATGGCGATATCATCATATGGTTAGTGAGGAGCGTGAGACCAAAGAACATTGGCGTAGGGCTGAGCTCTTTCATCGTGAAGCTGAGCTAAGTCGTCGCTGCGCCAGATCGTCTTCTTTTGGTTCATCACGAGCATTTAGGCATAAATAAAATGTGATGATTTTTTTCAATGATGTTGTTTTTGTTGCAGTTTTTGAATGTTATAGTCGTCCCTCTCTTTTTTTTCCTCTGTCTTTATACTTTTGAATGCTCTTGACTGCGCAGTTCTATTTTCTTTGTAAGATTTCTTTCTCATATATCTATCTGTCATGTTTAAGTATTGTAACCCTGTATATCGCAAAGCTGCAGGATCTATAGCTTACTTTAGTCACTTTATTGTAGGCATATCTTCCATATAGCAAGATCTATTACTTGCTTTGTTGTACGGAGCCGCAAGATCTATAGCTTGCTTTAGTCTCTGCATTGTGGGCATATCTTCCACGTAGCAAGATCTATTGCTTGCTTTATTGTGCGTATTTGTAAGATCTATTTCTTGCTTTTGTCACTATAGTTGAGCCAGGTTTTCCTGGAAACAAGATCTATAGCTTTTTTTTTATTGATATTTTTAAGCTGCAAGCTTTATAGCTTGTTTTGTTGCTTTGTTGTGGGCATACCTTCCTTATTGAAAAGTTCATGACTTGCTTTTATTTGTATTTTGTGAAGATGGAAGTTGAGTGATGTTCATAAATGATAATTATGCCATTATTATCATGTGTTCGTATGTGAAGAATTTGTAACTTAGTTTTGCGAATGTAAAGCACGGTTGTTCAAAAAGAAAATATGGTACTCCAAAAGATTTATATTGCGATCATATTGCTTTCAACGCATAACAAAAGAACGAACAGTCCTAATGATTATATCATGGTTTCTATACATGGAAACTAATTCTTCATGTCTCTCTGCTAATTCTACACATAAAATTTTCTTAAGTTGACTACGTGTAAAGTGTTAGGAACACTGCTAACATCCATTCTCTCTAGCTCGTAGCAGTTGAATTGGTGCATCTTCGTTATCTTATACGGCCCTTCCCACTTTGGGCACAACTTTCCTTTTTCCTCAGCTAGGCTAGCTTCATTCATCCTTAGCACCTGATCGCCAATTTGTAAGCTCTGGCTATCCTTTCTTCGTACCTTGCCTCCTTGATTGCCACCCTTCCCTTTGTCTCTTTTCCTTGAGCTCATCCAAGTCCAACCTAACCATCTATAGGTTGGTGTCCTCTTTGTATTGTTCAACTTGAAGGCTTGATTTTCTGATTTCAACTGATATTACCGCTTCGTGCCTAAATACCAGACTGTACGGCATTTCACCTGTTGGTTCCCGCACTGTTGTTTTATACAACCACAAGGTGTTGGGTATTTCATCAACCCAACATGCTCTCTTTCCGTCCAATCTTTTCTGGATACCTTGAATGATCATTATGTTCTTTACCTCAACTTGTCTATTTGCTTGAGAGTGAGCTACATAAGTAAATTCCTGCATGATTCCCAGCTTCAAATACTATTTTGTAAATACCCCACTTGTGAATTGTGTCATTGTTAGTAACGATGGTCTGTGGTACTCTGAAGTGGCAAACTATATTCTTCCAAACAAATTTTCTCACTGCTTCCGTTGTGACTCTTCCTAAAGACTTCACCTCTACCCACTTCGTGAAGTAGTCGAGTGCCACAATTAAAAACCTGGAACTGCCAGCACCTTTTGTAAAAGGTCTAACGAGATCAATTCCTCCTTTATCAAAAGGCCAAGCTCCATATATTCCCGTTAATGCTGCATGCTACTTGTGCAATATTGAAGCATTTATCTGGCCGATTCTGCATTTAAGGAAAAAATTGTATGCGTCATTGAACATGGTCGGCCAGTAGTATCCAGTTCAAATGATCTTTTTTTCTATCGTTCAAGATCCTTGATATGATCCGCACAATCCTTCGTGTACTTCTTTCAATATTTCTCCTGCCATTGATGGCCCCACGCACTTTATCCATAGAGATAGATACCCTTTCTTGTACAAGGTTTCATCTTCATAAACACCGTTGTGGGATTGCATTTCTAGCTTCCTGGCTTGCACCTTATCTATCGGTAACTTCTATTTATCAAAGTATTCAATCAATGGCGTTTTTCAGTTTACCTCCCGTGCTTAAACTATTGGCACGATTGTCCTTGTTGTGCTTCTAACCGGAATGATCTCCACTTTCACATCTTTGTGGTCAACCAAGGATTCAAAACCTGTTGTTACTAACTTTATTAAGGTGTCTGCCTTCATGTTTTCAGTTCTTGGGACGTGTTAGGTGTTGAAGTATTCAAGGTGAGCGATGAGTTGATGAACCCTGGTTAAGTATATCATCAATTGCTCTTCTCACACTTATTGGACCACTATCTATGAATCGTTGAATGCTAGAACGCTCTTCACCTTCATGTTAACTGTGAGGTCTAAGCCATATATTAACGCCTTGTACTCTACTTCGTTATTGGTAAGTGAGAAACCAAAGCGAAGTGAGTATCTGTCTCCTTCATACTGGTTAATTAACAGCGGTCCTGCTCCACATCATTCCTTGCTAGATGCTCCGTCCACAAACAGTTTCCATGCGATGTTTTCCTATTGGCCTTTCCTTTGTCTTTGTTAAGAAACTGTTGTGTTTTCTCCTACTGTGCCCCGACGCTTGTCATTTCAGCAATGAAATCTACTAAAGCTTGTGCCTTAATTGAGGTTCACGGCTGAAATTGAATCTTGAACTGTCCCAATTCAAGAGCCTATTTGGTCATTCTCCCGGATGACTCGGGCTTGTGCAAGACGTTCTTAATTGGGTAGACAGCATAGACAACAATTATATAACTGTGGAAATAGGTTCACAGTCTTCTCGCTAAATATATCAATGCTATGGTTATCTTTTCAAATGGAATATATGCCCTTTCAACTTGCTGCAATATTCTGCTGGTGTAGAACACTGTTATCTATTTTTAGCCCTCTTGCCTTACCAATACTGAGCTTACCTTATTTAGTGAAACCGCCAATCACAAGTATAGTGGTTCTCCCTGAATAGGTGCCTTCAAGGTTGGAAGTTTCTGAAGTTGTTCCTTTAGCGATTCGTATGCTATTTAACACCCTTCAGTCCATCTGAACTTCTTGGCCTTCTTAAGGATTTTGAACATTGGGAAGTGTCTTTCGGTTGCTTTTGACACGAACCTACTGAGCAAAGCCAGCAACCCCATCAAGATTTGGACTTCTTTCACTGTTTGTAGTTGGGGGAGGTTAACGATTGCTTGTATTTTTTTCAGGGTTAGCCTCAATCTCCTTCGAGGAGACCTTGTATCCCAGGAATTTACCAGCGCCCAACCCCTATTGTGCACTTTCTGGAATTTAGGTTCATTCCAATTGTACTTAATGTATCAAGGGTTTCTTTTAAGTCATCCACAAAGTCACCTGCTCGCCTACTTTTTATGACCATATCATCCACATATGCCTATATATTCCACCCAATCTGACCGGGAAATGCATTGTCAACCACTCTCTGATACGTTTCTCCCGCATTTTTTTAATCTGAATGGCATCTTCACGTAGCAGAATATCCCAAAACTTGTTATGAAGGCCATTTTTTTCTGCATCTCCAGGGTTCATTAATATCTGATGATACCCTTTTTAGGCATCCAAGAATGCGAGGACTTCGTACCCTGAGATTGTTTCTACTAGCTGATCGATCTTTGGTAGGGGGTAAAAATCCTTTGGGAATGCTTTGTTTAGATTGGTGACTATACACATTCTCCACCCAGAGTCTACCTTTTCCACAATTACTGGGTTCGCTAGCCATGCTGGGTATATTACCTCCTTTATAATCCCAGCTTGTAACAACACCTTTACTTCTTCTTCGATTGCCTTTTGCCTATCACTGGTGAAGCTTCATTTTTTCTGTTTGACAGGTTTGATCGAATCAGCAATATTCAAAGAATGAGTTGCCACACTTGGGTTAACTCCTCCCATGTTCTGTACATTGCATGCGAATGTGTCCTTGTGATCTCTCAGAATTTTTATCACCATTCTTTTCTCTCGATCTGGAAGATATTTTCCTAATTTGACACACTTAGACGCATCGTTGTCATCCAAAATGACATCTTGAATTTGTTCCCATGTCTCTACTGGGTGATCCACCTGGTTAAGTGAGTCACCGTTGGTGATAGCATTGACCATTTTTTCCACGGTTCTTCCTGTTTTCATTGCGATAACCATACACTTCCTGGAGATTTGCTGGTTCCCCCTCACCGTTGAAATTCTGGTTGGGGTAGGGAATTTCATGACTAAATGGTACGGAGACCGTATTGCTTTGGCTCTGCTCATCCATGGCCTGCCAATAATGACGTTAAACGAACTTGGAGCATTCATGACAACGAAGGCACAGATCATGGTGCAGTTCCTCCCATTCTCCCCGATTGTTACAGGCAGTTGAATAGTGCCAAACAGTGTCTCAGCTTGTCCTATGACCCTACAAGCGCGGACGTGGATTTTTTTCAAATCCATTCTCTGTAATCCAAGCCTGTCAAAATAGTCCATTAGGATTTCTACCGCGCTTGCATTGTCCAAAAACACTCCATGAACAGTTGCATTCCCGATTTTATCTATAATGACCATGGAATCATTGTGTGGTGAGGCATTAGGAATAGCGGCTTCTTCGCTAAACGTGATTGTTTCTTCAATACGCAATCTTTTATCTACGGGCTCCTGTGGAGGTGTATACCTAGCCTTAGCCTTCTGGGCATTATTTGATAAGAACTCTATCGACCCATGTATAGAGAAAACTACTTTTTTTGGAACTTCGTTTGGTGCGTCCTCTTTGAAATCGACTGCCGCCGTCATTTTTTGGTTTCTGTTTTGAGTGTTTGTGGTGGCTTAGGTTTTAGCCATGAAGCTTTCTGCCTTACTCGCTTCATTATATCTATTACCGCCATCTTCCTTCTTGTATCTTAAAACCGGATCTCCGTAACTCACTCGACGAAGGAAGTAGCATCTGGGGCCTCTATTGACATAGATGTTAAATATACAGCATGGAGGAGCTTGATCTCCGCAATACTTGAAATCGTGAACGTGATCTCTATGGAACTGACAATAGTATTCTCTTGATCTTTTATATGGAGGTGCTACCATTGGCCCTGGTTTTCGAAATAGATCTTTATTTACTTGCCAGATCTCTCTTTGTGATTTTTTTAGCGGTGTCTCTTGGGACAAAGGGTTTGGTGTTTCTACTTCTGTTCCTTTGAAAGCAAAGTTTCCTTTCGCCTTCTTTGCCAAATTCCTTTGTGAGTCTTTGATTACTCTTTTCTCGCCTCGCTCCCACTCTATTTTACGGTTGTTGGCTTCCTCGGTTCGCACATACTACCTATCATTTTTTGTAGATCCCTTGGATTTTCCAGCATGTTCTTTGCTTATTCCTTATAGAACTCTCCCGATCACATGTCTCCTTTGAACGCACCTAAAGAAGATTGAAATGATAGGTCCTGAACCTGCAAACTCTCTGTAAAAAACCTACTCTGATATTTTGCCAAGCTTTCATTGCTTCGTTGAGCTATATTTTTTAGATCTGTAATTGTCTTGGTAAACTTCTGTTACTGGTAGAAGCGTCCTAAAAAAAGATCTGACAGTTGTTCCCAAGATGTGATGCTTCCATTTGGTAAATCTTCGTACCATGTGATCGTTGTTCCCGACAAAAATAAGGGGAACGCCTTACATACTAGCTCGATTTCAACATCACGGAACCTCATACTATTACGATAGGAATGTAGGAATTCCTTAGGGTCGGTCGTTCCATCGTAGATTTTGACATATAATGGTAACTTGAAGTCCTTTGGAATTCTGAAGTTGCAAAGATGTGGTGCTAGTGGTGACTTGTCTGCATCGCCATCCGCTACTATGTCTCTCAACACGTCCCTATATTTAAGGCTCTCATTATTTTTGAACAATTTTTTGACTCACCCTGGGGGACTTTGGTTTGAGAGTAGCTAGAAACTAATTATACAGTTGCTCTTTGTTTGCTTCTAGGAATGACTTGAATGCTCTTCTTTCTTTTTCCTTGTTCGTGTTAGGGGATTTGGCCTCTTCTTCATCTTCTGTGTCATCCCTAGCATGCTCTTGCTCTCTGCTTGGAATCCAATCCTGATGCTAGCTGGGATATTTCTTTCTCTCCCAGTTGTTTGCTCTTGAGTGTGGTGGTTTTGACTTCTTTCACAACTGGTGAACTCCATTATCAACCTCGTTGGGAATTAATGACTGGAAATTTTTTTTTGTCCCCACAGACAACACTAAATGTTGTGGTATTCCCAATCCGGCTGATTGATCATTGTTCACCATGGTGTGCCTGCAAAAGAGATCCCAAAAGTGGTTCCGGGGAAAAGGCTTTGACGCTCAAGTCCGTGTCTTTTCCAGAAATCAAGATTCTTTAATCTAGTTGCACCCCTCCCTATCTATGACCTCTTTGTTCCTTTTATAGCTTGCCCCGAACGTGGCTTTTCTTTTCTCAGGTTTGCTATCTTGTGGCTCCGAGAAAGACGGTTCATGGTCGGCGCCTGACCATGATCTCCGCTTTTCACGGTTTGTGATTTGCCTCTCTCTCTGGTCGCATCGCGGGCAGGTCTTGGGCTTGTATGCAACTTTGGGCATGCGGCCCAACCTTTGGGCTAGGTATACACAACGGGGTTCAATTAGGATTATAGAAAGGTTGAAAGTTTTAGTTGCAATATCAAAATTTTATCATGCAACTTTAAGTTTATGACCCAATTAATGCAATCCAATTTTTTTTTAGTTTCTTCTATTTTCATTTTAAACCTTAGTCTTTTTATAATTTATTGAAAGACCATCTTTCAAGAGATGAACTCTTATTTCAAAGGTGAAAAAAATCAAATTGTATGACAAACTAGTACTAAAGAAAGTACATATTGATAGTTTAAAATGGACAACATTCTTATTTTTATTTAAATTGTGCTCTCCTCTCCTTGATCACATAAAAAGTATATATCTTGATATCTAAGTTAATGAAAAAAATATAAATTTTAATAACTTTTTTTTTTGGGTTTGCTTCTTGATATTTAGTTTAAAGATTTTGCTTTCTTCAATCGTGTCTTTGATTCTTGGAAGATATCACATCTATTTATACTAGTATATTGGTATCAAGAAAAAACCAAATCTTAATCAAAATCAAAAATTTTTATTAAATGAAATTGTTAAAAAAATTTACAAGTATAACTTAGATAAATATTAAAGATAAAAGTTGGATAAAAAGAAAATTTTGTTTCTTGTTGGACTATATGAAGAAAACTACTTCCTTCTTGAATATTGTATAACCTATAATATGCGCTAGTTTTTTTTTCTCAGAGGGTGGCCACAACATTTTTTTTACCTTTAAAAGACAAACAAAACACAAGATAAATACAAAATAATTGTGGTAAAAGAAAAGTTGGAGGGGAACAAGCCCCCTCTGCTCCCCTCAATGTTCACCGCTTGGTGGTTCCTTAATGATCGTGGTGGTTCGGACTTTTGTGGTAGTGATTCGTTAATGGTGTATCGTTTGAATGTTTTTAAAAGTATGTAATTTAGTTTTTGCATATATATGCATGTACTTTGAAAATAAAATCGACTACAACTTCACTCTCTCCATTTAAAAGGTTTCATCCTTATTTGTTTTTTTACTTTAAACTATCTTAATTCTTTTATTCAAATAAATGAAAAGAAAAATGAACTTGAAGATTAGGTAAATTAAATGGGCTTTAACTGGGTTAGTCTAGGTAACCACTAGAGATTTACTCCAGACTCGAAGTCGAGATTTTTTTCTTTATATTTGATGAAACATAACATTTCATCTCTCAAAAAAATGCTCCGTTCTCTCTCCTCTTTTTGCTAATCACTATTCATCTTCATCTCCTTTCTTTTCTCGCCGATAATGGCTATATCCAAGATTCTCCATCCATCCACCTAATTTCCACTCTCTCATTGCGGCTCCACCTCCTGGTGTGAGCCCGCCCTCTTTTGCACAAACCCTAATGGCTAATTTCCAACCCAATCCATATCAATCTGTAAAAACCCTAATAGCAATCTGCATCCTCTGTTGCAATATGAGGGTGAAGCAGCATGTCTCTTCCCCCAGGCTGAAATTGAGAACATTGCAGAACCATTCAAGCATGCCCTAATTGGTAAATTCTCCAAAGGAAGACCTCCGCTCGATTTCATCCAGAAACAGATGAGCGTCATGGACTTCAAAGTTGAGTTCCAAGTTTTTGGAATGGACACGAGGCACTTTAGGCTCACTTTCAACCTTCTGGAGGGTGGACAAAAGTGCTTGAGTGAAACGGTATTAAACATAGGTCAGTTCTCAATGCGCAAACTAAAATGGTCGATTGATTTCGATTTAGACGAAGAACCTCCCTATGTCCCAGTTTGGCTAAATATTGAGTACCCTCCCACTCACTATTTCCACCCAGAAGCTCTGATTTGTATAGGAAATTCCATAGGAAATTTTATCCAGGTTGATTACCCTACTAAAAACCTTACCAGACTTTCCAACATTAGAATATGTGTGGAAGTTGATCTTAGGAATCCCCTACCTTCCCGAATTAGGCTTGGAATGGTATAATATCTCCTATGAGTCAACTTATGTACTGTTTCTGTTGCCTCAAACTTAGGCATAGTGATTCTACTTATAGGAAGTTGCACTCCAAAAATGACAGTAACCATGATAGCTCCAAGCCTCAGGACAATACTGAACCAAAAATGATCACAGGCTGGAATAAGGTCAACCATCCAAGTATTCCATCTTCCTTTACTACCATTCTTTCTGAGAGCCAACAAAGCTATCCTATTCCAAGCAACTCCATGGACAACCAGAAATTTCACTCTCCAAGCACCTCTCCTAGGAAATCTTCTGTTAAGAAACCACTTTATCCACAGAGATCAAGGACCACTACAGAAGAAATGATGCATCTTAGAAAAAAACACAAGTTGGCTCTTCTGGTCTCTCTATCACTCAGAAGGATTCAAATGCACTGATCATCAATGATAATCCAGAGTTTCAATGTCCTTTATGCATCCTACATGTACATCATCTCCACAATTGTTACAAATTTTAGAGGAGGATAGTGATCTCATTGCAAACATACAGGACCCTTCTAAACCGATTTATTATAAAGATTACCTTCATGTCTCTATCTATGATCAGCAAAATAATAATACCCCTGCTCAGTTGGCTATTGTACCATATGAAGAGCCTATACTAACTAACAACTCATTTGATCTTTTATAGGATCTGAATGAAAGTATGGAATTCATCTCGATGAACTCTACTCTCAGCAAGGAAAACTCAGAAGCATTAGATTTCACAGACTCCATGGATGCTCTGATATATTCGTCACCATCTGAGGAGGGATCAATATACTTTCCAGGTTCTCCTAATCATTACTCTATTTATGTTGATAATGTGCTAGTATTCTCCATTGATACTAATCCTAATACTTCAAATAACCCCAAAAGCAAAAAAATAAAGAACTATTTTACAGGTCTTAATATGATATTAAGATCTTCTAATAAGAACAAATCCTTTAAATTTTAAATGAAAGAACACATTTATACAGATAATTTCCTAATCTGGAACAGTAGAAGATATAATAAATCAATCAATAGACTCAAATCTCTGGTTAAAAGACATGGAATTTCCCTGCTTTGTCTGATTGAACCTATGCATTAGGATAAAGATATTATTGGCCTTCGAATGAAATTAGGTTTTAAGAACCACTTTATTGCTGACAATTAGAGAATTTGGACACTTTGGGATAACACTTTAGATGTAACTCTACACTCCCAAACTAACCAATTTCTTGCCTTGGAATTTAAAGACTCAACTTCCAGCTCCCCCTGGTTAGGTGTTTTCATTTATGCTAAAACTACCAGGGAGCTTAGAAAACAACTTTGGACTTATTTGAATAATCTGAATGCAGCATGCCTTTCTACCCATTATGCTAATTGGTGATTTTAACACCATTACCTCTGTGGATGAGTACAAAGGTGATAACACACCTAACAGGGGAAGCATATCAAAATTCAACAGTTGCATTTATAATCTCATATTATTACAAATTAACATTGAAGGTACAGAGTTCACATTGACAAATAATAGGTCGGTGGGAAGAGTTTTTAAGAAACTAGATAAACGCCTATGTAATCAGGAGTGCTTAGGTAGATTTCCCAACTCCTCAATCCAAGTTCTGAATAGAGTTCTATCAGGCCATTGCCCTCTCATACTGAGCATACAAACCTCAGATATTAGAAAGCTTAAGCCATTTACAATTTAGCTTATGTGGTTAAATAGAGGGCAAGATCTGTCAGATGTAATCTATTCTGACTGGAATAAACCATGCCCTCTTGGAGGCCTAGAGGGTTTCAATTTCAAACTAAGAAGACTTAAAAAACTTTAAAGCAATGGAATAAAATCTCATTTGGTGATATTCACGAAAATATCTCTAAATTTGAAAAAGTTGTTGCAGATGGTGAATCAAAACTAATCAATAACCAATTTGACCAAAACTTAATAATTTTAAATAAAGCCAAGGATGAGCTCCTAAGAGCACACAAGGAAGAAGTAATGTTTGGGCACCGAAAATCCAAACAGAAATGGATTAAACTTGGTGACAGTAACAAAAAATTCTTCCATATGGCTACTAAAGAAAAAAAATGCTAAAAGCCTGATAACTAAAATCCAAAAAAGAGATGGATCATGGATCTCAAATCAGGCAGATATTGAGGAAGAAGGAATCTCTTTTTTCCAGGAGCTTCTCACTCAGGATCAGCAAGACCTCTCTGCCCAATAATGGTCTTCATTTCTAAATGTTATCCCCTCTCAGATCTCTGATCAAGAAAATTTTGATTTAATCAGATGTGCTTCAGAAGAGGAGATCAAAAACACTGTCTTTGGCTCTAACCAAGACAGTGCTCCTGGCCCAGATGGTTTCCCAGCAAAGTTTTACACTTTTGCTTGGGAAATCATCAAAAAAGATTTAATTGAGGCTGTGAAACAATTTCTTAATGGACACATAATTCCTTAATAGATATCTACCACCTGGATCTCCTTAATACCAAAAAAACCCGTTCCTAAAACCTTTGGAGACTTCAGACCAATAAGTCTCTCAAATTTCATTAATGATATTTTTTATAAACTTTTAAAGAACAGGTTACAGCCCTTAATGAACTCTCTCATCTCTATGGAACAATCATCTTTTTTAAAAGACAGAGACATCTCTGATAATGTCATTCAAATGCAATAAATGTTCAGACTTCTAAATAAAAAATGTAAGAACCAAAACCTCAATTTAAAATTATACATGCATAAGGCATTTGACATGGTCTCTTGGGGATTGCTGAACTCAATTCTCCTAAAATTTGGCTCCTTCAGTCAGTTTGTCAAGTTAATCATGACAAATATCTCATCAGCCTCCTTCTCTATTTTGTTCAATGGATCTCCTTGTGGGTTTTTTAAATCCACAAGAGGTATTAAACAAGGAGACCCATTATCTCCTTTTTTATATATAATGTTCTGACTGAATCCTTCTCCACAGCCTTAAAAACTCTACTTTCAGTCAGGACACATTGAATACTTTCACTATGGCAGTCAATCAGTAAACATTACACACCTAATGTATGTTGATGATACGGCCATCTTCCTTAGGGAAGGAAAGAAAAATCTAAATGAGATTAAAAAAAATTAGATGCTTACCAGGTCACCTCAGGACAACTAATAAATTAGAGTAAGAGTGAATACTACCTAAGCAATAAGGCTTCTGATCTAGGTCATAGATCTGTCAGATGAATTCTAGGATTGAGAAAGGGTCAACTGGCTTTCAAATATCTAGGGGTTCCCATTTTCAGAGGGAAAAATATAGTGGCTAACCTACTCTGAAATTACTGAATCAATAGATAAAAGACTTAATAACTGGAAAAACAAATGGTTATCATAAGCTGGGAAATTGATACTAATTAAATCTATCCTCATGACCATCCCTTTGCATATATTTGTGACCTCCAGTCCCCCAAAAGCCCTGATTAAACTCATTATAAAAGAAAGCAGCTAGATTCTTCTGGGGAGAATCTTGCTTTGGTAAGAAAATAGTTTGGAAAGCATGGCATAAATCATGCTTCCCTCAGGTGGAAAATGGACTAGGGTCTAGGAATATTCGTACATTCATTTCAGATTTTTCTTGCAAACTGTGGTGGAAACTATAGTTAAATGAAAAGGTATGGACTAAGTTCCTATGGTCTCTCTCTAGCTCAGCACAGAAATGCCCCTCTGGTCCAGAATATGTAGGAATACTGAGTTTTACAACAAAAACTCAAAAATTATACCTTCAAAAGGTAGTTGTAGTTTCTGGAATGGTAACTGGCTAGGTTCGGGTGCTCTTTCTTATGTTTGGTGAAACTCTGATCTCCCTTTCCCGGATATTACCTTAGTTGAGTTTATGGCCAAGAAAGATCATTATTTACCCATCCTGGAGCCAACCTTGGCTACCAATCTCATTCATCAGTTGTCGATTTTCCAACTGAGTGGCAACCATGATGATAGACTGGTTTGAACTCCATTTTCCAATGGTGTTTTCACGGTCATAAGTGCATGTAAAGCTCTCAGATCCAAGACTAACCAAATCTCAACACTAAGGAAAATTCAGAGCTCAAATATTCCAGGTAATCTATCCTTATTTATGTGGAAGGTGATGAATAACTTCTTACCTTTCGACAATGTGCTGACTGTGATGGGTATTCATTTAGTGTCTAAATGTTGCTTTTGCAATCAATCAGACTCTCTTGACCATTTCTTTCATTCATGTCAATTTTCTAAGGTTGTGGTAAAAAATACATAACTTAATGCATATTCAAGCATGTTTTTACCCATCTATGTGGGAAACAATATGTTTTTATCTTCATTTCCACTCACCGTATAAGTCCCAACTTCAGGAAGTTAAAACACTTGCTCTAGTTACTTTTTGGCATCTTTAGAAGGCAAAGAACAATTTCTTATATGATCAGAAGCCACAAAATCCGGAAACAGTAATCCATTCCATTAAAGATATGTGTTTTTCTATTTTCTCAGTCCACCCAATCCAAAAGAGTTCTGATTTTGATAAATGTTGGGTGGAAAGAGGTCTGATGCCTTATTTGGGAAAACAAAAGGCTAAAAAACCACAGATCTCCATCTGGACCAACTCCCCCCCCCATAAATCAGGTTTTAAAGCTAACGTGGATGCATCTTTTTAAACTAATCAGGCCAGTAAACATGGCATCATATTTAGGGACTTCAGAGGTATTGCTAGACATGTTCTTTTCTCATGGTCTTCTGCTAAGTCAGCCCTTGGAGCTGAACTCACAAGCATTCAGATGGCCCTGGAATACATCAACTCAGCTAGCTGGAAAAATGTGATATTGGAATCTGATTGTCTAAATGTTGTTCAAGGTATTCTGAATCCACTGAAAGCACCTTTTGATCTCTACTCTAAGTGTGTTATGATTAGGGATTCTTTGAAATCTACTAAATTAGCATTTGTGCATAGGGAATCAAATAAGGTAGCAGACTACATTGCTAGATTTGGGCACCTTGTGAGTCTAGATATGATCACTCATTTCATCCCAAATGCAAATTTTGATAACAAATTGAAAGACCTAATTAATCTAGATAGGACTGGGATTCCATCAATTAGGTTCCAGTCATTCCATCCACTCTAAAACTCATATTTTTAGTTATAAGGCACTTGGGCGACCATACTGTTATTGCTCTATGTTTCTGCTACATTTGTGCTACGGTCTGCATTGTTCTCCTGCTCATCTATTCTGTTAGAGGTGCTGGAGGCACTAATATTATTTGATCTTAGTATGCTTAATGGTAAGGGCATTGTGACACGACAAAAAGTGATATTTGAATACCCCTCTGCTGGTTTTTCGAATACCCATTTGCTGGTTTTCTTGGTTTTATTTGCAGGGGTGGTTTGCATCTCATCGGAGTAACATTTATCTTCCATCGGAGTGGAAGCTCGGTGACACAATGCTTGTTTATACTCGGCGACACAATGCTCATTTGAGATAGAAGGAAATAGGCTCCAGGTTTGTGGATCCTAAGTCCTCTTGCTGCTCAACATGATTCTCCCTATTTTGAAGGATAATTCCTATAGCCTAGCCACTTCTTTTTTCGGCCACCTACAAATCGACACAGTGGGTGTAGGTTTGTATGCGTGGAAACACAAAGAAGGGCCACACAACAAAAATAGTTTGCTTATGATCTTTTTTAGGGTAACCACAGTTACCTATCCGTAAAATATGTATCAATCCACTTCTAATTTTTAACTATTTCGGTTTTATTTCGGGTTGGGGAGCCCAATGATATACCCCTTACTTATAAAAAAAGAGTTTTTCTCTAAATTTAAACTGTTACTGATGGGATGTTAGAGAATCTAATGTTAGCCTAGTGGTTGAAGTCTAGTGCTACTACCATGAGGTCATGGTTCAATTCCCACCAGGGCAAGGAGAGGGGAGGGATTTTATTGGAGGCTCATTTGAGTTATAACCCAATTTTTTTAAAAAAAATATATGTGCAAACAACTTTCTCCTATCTCTCCTATTCTGCCAACACCATTTAATTCGCAACTTTAGCCCTCAATCTAGGTATAATCCATGATCGAACTAATATACATTCAAGTATATTCTCTGTAATTCCTTCCTCTTATTTTTGCCTTGTCGAGGCAGCATTCATTTCTTCCATATCTGATAAATCACCCCGCAAACGTGGATATAAAAGGGAGTCATGGGCCAACCTTGGGCTCTAATACCATATTAGAATCACAGGCTCCAATCACAAAAACTGTAACATCTTCCTTGGGGATATTAACTCGCTTCCCACAAAAATCATGACCACTTGGCAGGGAAGAGTGTATCACACATCAAGATCACTGTGCCAAACATGGCTCTTCTACAAATGTAACACCACTTGATCCAACCACAATCTATGTTGTCAAAACTATAAACAACTTGGAAAACAAGGATCTGACAAATCCAAATTAATCGAAACCCAAAAATAAAGCCACAAAAAAATTACAAACCCACAATCTGAACAAGCAGATCGAGAACAATACAATAACGTGAACAACTAAATCAAGTTAACATCATGAACACAATGATCTAATCGATAAGGTTGAAGAACAAACCTAATCTATGAAGACAAACATCACACTTAATGAATAACAAAAATATAAATTAATATAAACCGTTATAATTGAAAGATGGGAAAAAAAATTAATGAAGAAGGAGTGCATCAAGAATAGAGGAAGGGGGATTCGGATTGGTTTAAAATGCAGGAGTTAAATTCTGAATAAAGTAAGTATTAGTGAGTCACTGACCGATTGAAACATAAGTAATTTTTTTTTATGAAATATTACCTACAAACAACCAAATTACATATTAACATCATAACTTAGGGCCTAATTAGGAAATACTACCATTGAATCTGTTGAATCTCGTTGGATCCTGAAACTTCATCTATTTCAATAATTAGGGACGCACTCCTGAGAACACTCAGTCATCGAATATGGAACAACCATAATCTCACCATCATCGACCACCTGCGGATTGAGAAACCACGGCGGGAACCATCAATATGGTCCTATGATGCAGGGTTATTCCCGTCAAGAAATTACTTTAATATTCACAATTTTCGACAAAGATATATTTTTGAACCCAAAACCTCTCAGTTATAGAGAGTGTGGATTATTACTGAACCCTACCCAATTCATAGTACATAAGTAATTTAAATAGCATAGTTTAAATGAAAATGCTAAAGAGAATAAAAATGGAGGTTTGCTATCGTGCCTTTTTCAGTTTCAGAAGAACTTTCAAAAGGGACTAAACTTACGAATAGGGGAACTACAACCTGTATGAAGATGATAAATAGACAATTAAACCCATTTCCAGTTCAAAGCAACTATCAAAAGAGACTAATTAGCTACATTACAATAAAGAAATTAAATAAGGCTCTGAGTCTGAGGAAATTCTACATATCTATAATTTATACAATAATTATTAATTTTTTAACTTGAACACCTGTATTTTCAACTTAAACATTATTAAAATATTTTAATACTTCCTCTCTTTAACAATGGCCTCATTTTTTAAATTTTTTCAAGACACGTTTGACCACTAATAACTTTAATTTCATATAATAACGAACTATAATTTTTTTGCTTTTTTGAAACACGTTACGAAGAATTCATAGACATTTCACATGATGTTTATTGTTGTATGAAATTAAAGTTATTGATGGTCAAACATACATTGAAAATTTTTGCGGTCAAATGGAGCCATTGTTAGAAAATTGGAAAGAGCTCAATATTTTATATATTCTCTCTATTTTCTTAAGTTTGACACATTTTCCATTTTTGATTGTTTTCTAAGATTAACGTCTTTCCTCTTATGATAAAAAGTTAATCGTTCTCAACCATTTATTAAACTTTTTACTCTCCTCGTGACTCAACTCTCTCCACACATTTAGAGCATCTCCAATACTAAGGGGGTCGTGAGCAAAAGTATAAGACATTTGTCAACACTTTATTAGGCGTCAATATGACGTGGATATGAGAGATTTGATTGAAAAGTATTTTGAAATTCCGCACTCCAATGCAAGAGTGTCAGTTAGCATCACTTTAATAAGAAAAAATTTATTTTTTATCAAGATTATTAAATTATAATTTTATGTATAATATATTTTATTTCATTAATTTTAAATAAAATTCAGATTTAATAATTAGAAACTTTAATTTCACTTCCAATGTAAGTATTACTTTTTATAAATAAATAATACTAAAATATTAAATATATGCTAAACTAAAATTAAGAAATAATAATTCACATTAATTAAATTTAATGTAAATTAAATTTTACTTTTATGTTTCTATAATATTATTTATTTTTAGATTATAGTTTTAAAATATATATTTTAATTTTTTTAAATCAGTATATTATAATTAGATGAATAAAATTTGTTTGGAACGGAGGGAGTACAAATATTACATTTATATTTGGAATCGTAAAATAATTAAAAGTTGAAATCCTAAATTTGGTAATTTATCAAACTGATGGCTTCAGTATGAGTGTCTGAATACAGAAGGTTTAACTGAGACCCTCACTCCACATGTCATCCGCATCTCCCCCCTAAACTCTTGCATTGGAGGTAGATTTCAAATTCTTAGAGTATCAATTCTACGTGTCTTTTGATGTTTTGCAAAGAGAGGCTTGCATTGGAGATGCTCTTAAATTTATAAAAATAAAACACTTAAAATTAGGGTGCCAAACATAGTAAAACTGAGAGTATAATATTTAAATACATTTTATTATATATTTAAATTAAAATTACAAATTCTATAATTAATAAAATATTTAAACCAAAACTAACATTTAAATTTGAAATATAATGTCATATAAATTGAAAATAATATAATTATTTCACATGAAATTGCAATTCACCATTTAGATGGACATACACACAGCCTAATTTCCATACGTATTTGCTGGTAGTTCATTCCAGAGACTTCCTGAATCATCATTCATCAGTTTACTAGTCAGTATCAACAACGGTAAAACCTGATACCATGAGCATCGTATTTCCAGGGATTGTGATGGTGCATTATTATAACTTAATTAAAATCACTGAAAAAATTATAATGCACATATTATAGTATTGAAATGTACATTTAATATTTATATTGTGCATATACATTATACATGGTACCCCTGGTATAAGGTATAAGAATTGATCAACAAATAAATTTAAATTTAAAGATAATAAGGTTGCTTCCTCCTTCTTTAATTTTCTGGTAATTATTTCTTAAGCTTAAATTTTTGTTTTTCTTGTGGAAATGATCCACACTTCATTCAAGGTGGCTCACACAAATGGGGTGAGACTCTCACAAAGGGGTTAGCTTAAATATTATATTTAAGTTGATATATAATAAGTTGCATTTGAATATGGAAGTTAAATTACTATTGCATAATGTTTAATTAAGTTGAAAAGTAAAGTATTACATTAAAATACATTGCTCAAGTTTTAAAAAATACTTATTCTGGAAATCTACTCAGTAATTACAAAATTAATACTATATCTGTTGAATTTCCTAATATGTTGGTCAGTTCTTGCGTTATCCCTCTAAATGACAAAATTGGGTTGAAGCCACTAACAAATATATGCAGTGCTAACTAAACTTGATACTCTTTTGGCCTTCTAGCTCGCATTGGTTTGATAAAAGGCATATCGCTATATCTATTTATCAACGTATCCACTCCTTGCTTTGGCCCAGTTTAGGAAGGAATAATCATTTTCAATAAATGGTATTTGTAATATGTGGTGGGGGGAGTGTAAAATGAGTACACAAAAACAAACTTAATTAAGAGAGATTAATTATGTACAGCTGCTCCACCATTAAGGAAATATAATAAGATTATAACTTGTAGAGTAGTAGCAATAATAAGGAAACAAAAGTTTTGACAGAGCAATTAATAAGGTGGGTTGTATTTATTAGAAAAGAAAAAACGGACTATTTTGTTTGGAAGTTACATTATGCTAATTAATACTCTCTACTAGCAAAGATCCTGTGGTTTTTCTTAAAAATCTATATTTAACTCTCAATAACTTTAATTAATGCTATAATGAATTGTAAAATTATATTTCTTTTAAACGAGACATTACGAACAATTCAAAAACATTTCTCGTTATTGCATGCCATTAAAGCTATTGATCCTATTTAAGGTTAAGAGAGGCATTGTTAAAAAAATTGGAGAAGCAAATTTTACTGTCAAATATGGAACAATTGTCATAAAATTGAAACGGAGTACATGAGGGTGCATATTCAACTAACCACCAAAAGGGACAAGAGAATCCAAATGAACAAGAAAAGTGAAACTCCGGTAAGAAAAAACACTGAAAATTGCATATTGCATTAAAACTTTTAGGAGTTTTTACACACCAAATTACGAACCATACTAAAACGACGACGAAAAGCATAGAAAATCCCCTTTCACTCGGGTCTCCTACCACAAGAACATCCTTTAAAAATTGCAGGACGCTCCGAATTCTCTATGCCTTTTAATTAACCCTTTTCACCACACCTGTACAATAAGTATACTGTAGGAGAGTAATATAGTTAATTCATCCATGTATCACGATCAGGCCGCAGACGGCGCGCTGATGTACTGCACCAGTCGCCCAACTTGCAGATCCTCCGCCGAGGCAGCGGCGGCGGTGTCGGCGCCGGCGACATAATTGTAGTCCAGTGTCTCGTCGTTGTAGATGTCCTTCCACTTGTTGACGAGCATCTTGATGTCGTCCCGGTCCATGTTCTCCTCCTCGCCGGTGTACCTCCACGGCTTCGACCCGGCGGCGCAGTAGTGCACCACCCTCACCTTCTCCAGCTCCACGTTCTCCGGGTGCCTCCACAGCATCGCCAGCACCAGGTTGTACACGTTCGGGATCGGCTTGTACACGTCCCGGAAGAACATGTTCAAGAAATCCTGCAAAAGCAAATAATCAAAATCAAAATCCACTCATTTTCTAACATAATTATCTCAAGGTTTCTCGGATCCGCCGTTACCTGCTCCGCGAAGGGGGTGGGAGGGGTGGCTTTGAGGCGGGCGAGGAGGTCGTCGTAGACGGGGAGGCTGGGCTCGTAGACCAGCATCCCCGCGTTGAAGTAGAGAGGGGGCCTGGGGCCCATCTTCTGGGGCCACTCGACCCGGTCGGGGCACTGCTGGCAGTACCCGACCTTGTACTGTGGGGTATGGCTCCATGTCTTCTCGCAGAAGCAATCCTTCACGGCGTACAAGTAGCCGTTCGGAAGGTCGAACAGATGGTCGATGTTGTCAAACACCTGGATATCTCCGTCCAGGTATATCATCTTGCTGTACTCCACAAACTGCAAAAACAGATTAGTCAGCAAACCAAAAACAGAGTCCGGAAGAACTAAGAAAACTAGTGTATATACGGACCTCCCAGATGCGGAGCTTGGAGTAGTTGATGACGTAATAGGCCATGGCGAACTGGGTCTGGTTTTCCGGCGGGTAGACCGGAGCGATCTCCCGGACGATGCACCCCTGGTTGACGAGGATCCTCCGGTGCTCCTCCGGGACGTCGGGGAGGCATGCGACGACCAGAGGGTAGGCGGAGTTGGCCTTCCTCAGGCCCTTGGCGAGCCCCACCACGCCCTTCACGTAGTCGCCGGTGCCGGCGAGGAACGTCACGTAGGCTCTGGTCGGAAGGCTGGCCGCCTTGGCGAGGCCGGTGGTTGTCGCGGTGATCATCATTCTATTGTTCTTGACTGTAGGAGCCATTTTTCCAAGCTTTTCGGAGAGATTAAGGAATCAAAAGATGAAGACTACTGAGCTTTTTCTTTGTTTTACTGCTTCGGAGAGTACAAAATGCTTTGAGAATTTGGTGGGTTGGGGTGGGATATGGGGGCCCGTTTATATAGGCGTTTTCGGGGGATTAAATTTTTTTTTATCAAAAAAAAGAAATGATTTTTTTTTTGCAATTTTGCATGAAAGGAAGAAAACGTGGAGCATTCTAGGATGCTCCCGAGCAGAGTGTTTGTTGAGTGGCTACTTACTACTGGCTGAAAAACTTGGTATCCTTTCGCCGACGTCGTTTAGGTGGGGCAGATCGGACGGTACATTTGGGTTTGGAGTTTGATCCGACGGTTGCCGACTCGGGAGACGTTTCTAGAAATGGGCGGTGGATTTGAAAAAGCCAATTTAAGGAATTAAGTAACGGATTGGATCGGGTGACTTTACGGGGTCCCACATAATCGGCTTCCTGAAAACGCGGAATTACCCCTGACTTTCGGTCGTAGGGAGGGGGTTGCATGACTAATGTGAGGTGCGTTGTGGTAATTTCGTGACTGTGGGCCCGATTTATTTATTTAAATATTCGGGTGGTAATCTAGTGTACTTCACCTCAGGTTTGCTTTTTTGCGCTGGAGTCTCCCCGTAGTCTCTTGAATCTTGGTGTTAAAAATGACAGCATTTTTTTATGTTATCTCAATGTTTTACCAAATGGTGTAGTTAATATTTGGTGTAATCTTTTTACCAATGTTAGTACACTAAAGTAATTGAAAGATAACACGGCTTTAACTCGCTTATAGGCACCAACTTTAATTTAATGTTTTAATTAAATAAATAAAGCATTGGATCCATCTGCTTATTGGATAAAATTATAATTTCTTGGACATTATGGTTAGGCAAAATCTTGGAAAAACAGTTTTTCCATACTTACAGAAAAATGAAGTTTAATTAGAATTATAAAAAGATAAAATGTTATAATTGTAATATTAAAAATTTATTATGTAACATGTAGTCATTATAAATTTATGGCCCGATTAATGCAACTCAAAATTTTGTCTTGATTTCTTCTAATTTGCAGTTTAAACCTTGATTTTTCCATAACTTATGAAAAAACCGTCGTTTAAAAGACGGACTCTATGATTAAATATTGTGACAAAATTGAAATAAATATTGTTACGTTTATATAACGCGTTAACGGAAAAAATCCATTTTAAAAAATGGATTTAAATAACGCATTTATTAGATTTGTATATGTTTAGTTTCTTTCCTTATGTTACTATGGATAGAAATATTGAGAATAACCGTAACATACCTCAATCCTAACACTATCGGGAGCAAGTACAACAAATTCTCCAAATGTTTCTATAGAATAAATAATAAAAACTCATATTCTCTATATACTCTTTGTCAACTCTAACAGACTCTCTATTTTGGATGACTTTGCGTTTAATAAAATAATAATGATTTTTTTGTAAAATAATAATATATATACTTTAACAACTTCAAAATAAGAAAATCTCTTATTAAATCGATTAACGGTTAGACCAATAATGAAAAACGTTGTTTCAATAACTTTTATGATCAAATTATAATTATTTATACATTCCGATATATTTTAAAAGTTTTTAAAAGTTATAAGAATATCATTGCAATAATAAAAAGAAATACGCATTCACCACATTAGTAACGTCAATTATAAAATTAGCCATGTCTAACGATTAATCGATCTAAAACAAAACTATGTGATATACAATATAAATAAATAATATATTTTAAGAAATTTAAATAATTTTTTTAAAAATTAATGAATATATACCTATTTAAAGAAATTTGTAAGTAACGACTAATTTTTAATGATGTCATTAGTCAACATTTGTTCCTACGCATGAAAGTTACGGTAGTCATGAAAACTAAATACAAAAATTCTTTATATAAATAATGAAATTACCTTCAAATTAAAGGTCATTAATATCATTAAACTTTTAATTCTCCAAGTATTTTATTCTCTCTCTACCAATATAGAGAATGAAATATTCTCTTTCCTCCAATTCTCTATTTTAGAGAACCATATGTAACATATGTTAGAGTTGAAAATTTCAAAATCTCCAAATATAGCTAAAATCTCCATTTTGCATGATTTGTTAGACTTGCTCTTATAGATAAGTTGTATTATCATGGAAAACCCACCCTATTATACCCTTTTACCATAATACATTTTTACGGATGCAATAATGGACAGATTGGAACGATGTATACACAACAACGTACTCACTAGAAAGACCTTTAGTAATAATATCAACATCATGTAACTGTATATAAACATGTTGAACACAAATAGCTCAATGTGCAACCATTTCACGAACAAAGCGGTACTCTATATCAATATGCTTGCTATGGTCATGATGAATCGAGTTGGAAGTAAGATGTGTGGTAGAGAAAGTAACAAGATGACGGAGAAAAATCCAAAATCCACAAGAAGCTGGCGAAGCTGAATTGTTTCAGCCGCAGCGTATGCTACATCTATATATTCAGGTTCAGTTGAGGATTTCAATACAATATGTTGTTTTATAGAGCATCAAGAAATTAAATTCTTGACACGAAAATGGCATAGCCAGTGGTAGAACGACGACTGTTGGATTACTAGCCCAATCTGCATCAGAATAGCCTATCATTACTAATGCAGGGGAACTCGTCGAGTAGAGAAAAAGACCAAACTTTAAGGTACCCTGCAAATACCTAAAAATTCTCTTCAAAACATAAAGGTGAGTAGAACGAGATCCATGCATAAACCGAGAAACCATATCAGCAACATAAACAATATCCGGACGAGTTATAGTCAAATATTGCAAAGCACCAACCTTAATACAATATCCAGTGGGATCAACAAAAAGATCCCCATCAACAACAACATCATAACTCTAGAAACACTAGGCGTTCTTACACATTTAATAGTATGAAGATGATTTTTTTTAAAAGTAAATCAGACACATATTTGTGCTAGGACAAAAATAGGCCAAAAGGAGCATGCGACACCTAAATACATAGAAAATAGTGGAGATCCCCCAAATCCTTCGAATCGAACTGACGACAAGAGAATATAGATGAATTTATGAACTAGAGCGGAACTACTACATGTGAGAATAATATCATCCACATATAAAATAAACATATGACCCTGATATTAATTAATAAATAAACATATGGCCATGTAATTACTTTGGCCCGCAGTATCTACTTCATTAATGAATGGTGAAGTATGACACTTATAAAGGGGTGGAGGGAGTATGTTGGTTATGTAAGTCCATGTTGTAACAGGCTTGGTGAGTTTAGTTTTCTCGTGTCAGGGTCATATGTTTATTGAAATCCTACTCAAATTCACGTTATAACCTATTTAGGTAAATTCACACTATTTAAGGTGAAACCTCAACTTTCTTTCCTTTTCCCCAAACCTTCCATTAGCTCAAATTTAATTAAATTTCATTGTTTCATGATTTAATGTCTATGTTTCAACCTAAAGTTATAATGTTGTATACTGAACAGTTTCAGGAGATATTTAGAAATTACATATTAGAGAAGAAGAATCACCAAAAAATGTTAGCTGGAAACACAAATAAGCAACGTATAACTTGTACATTTTACTCTAAATATGTATGTTTCAAACAAAAACTCAAATATTTCACTTGGAATTACTGCAGAGTATGAGCATCTACCAAACTCGAATGTTTCTGACCTGATCTTTCTGTATGCATACGGAAAGACAATTTTTCCCAAAATTTTATCAAAAATATTTTTTAAGAATTATAATTAATAAATAATATATACATATAATAATAATATAAATGGGATAGGCGACAGAGATTAATCACCCTGAATACCCAACCTTTAAAAGATGTGTACTATGTCCATGCTTAAAGATGGAACCAATGCCTTAGGCCTTTAAGTTTTTTTTAAATACACCCTAAGGTGGGGGATTGTATATAGGGTTCCCCAAACCTTTGAAAAGAACAGGATAATTACAGAGAGTAGTTTTTGCGGATTTACTATTGAGGCAACCTCGTTGCCTCCAAAAGAAAATCTAACTTCTATAGCCTATTGTTTGTACTACGATCTAACTGTACAAGAACGAGAAGTGATGAAAGTTGCGTTTCCAAAGTAGGTAATCTCCACCCCATGTGTTAATTACTTACTTTGGCTAGGCAACTATCATTCCAACATATTTAAGTGGTCTCAAAATTTAGGAGAAGCAAGAGCAAGTCTGATAGATAAAGCTGAGTGCGGATTTATAGTCATATTCCAGTTGTGAAGTTGAGTGAGGCAGGTTGGAGCACTGAAGAATTGAACTGGAACTTCAGTTGTGGAGCATCAGTCAGGTTGAGCTTCGAACCCATGTCTTGGATCACTGGACTTGGAATATTGGGTCTGGAGCAACACAGAGTTCAGCATGCCATATGTCTTTTTAGTGGTAAAATCCACAAAAGTTTCTGAGACAAAATAGAAACAACATCAGCAGTATCAATTGTCCTTAGTTGCATGTCTATGAGTTCTAATGTAGGGTATGTGATCCCTATCTAAATTAATGAGGCCTCTGATGTTTGCTGGGATGTTAGAAAGGTTCAAATTAGAATCATCAAGGTGAGTGGATCTATGTTTAGCAATTGCATCAGCAACCGAGTTGCACTCACTGAAAACATGTCTAAGGGTGGCATCTTTTAGTTTAGAGTGAATTTAAAAAGCTAGTGCATAGAGGGACCATTTAGTTCTTTTTGGATTGTTAATCATGTTTACTGCAAGCATAGAATCATATTCAATTATAAAATTGCAGCTGTAATCCAAAGATAGGAAAACCTGAGCTGCAAATTGGATGACTTTCATTTCAGCTTCTAGTGGTGATTTAGCAGAGGTGATTGTGGATTGGATTAGGCATGGATTACCAGAACTGTCTCTAGCTATAAGGCCAAGTGTTGAGATCGTGAAAGACCAAGAAACATCCACATTGATTATTATAGTGTTAGGTGTTGGCCTATTCCAGTAGGCAATGGATATGGAAGGCTTTAGAGGTGGTCTGAGGGGTGGGATCAGTGAGGAAATGGGATAGCTCATATTAACAAGATTGTTAGACAAGCAGGGCTTAGCTGATAATGATAGAAAGATAAGGTCTCTTACTTCTTTACATATATGAGTAGGTGAGAAATTCTTGTTATCAAAATAGAAAGCATTTCTGGCTTTCCATAGAGACCAACAAATCAGAGATGGTAGCAATCTACAGATATCTTTATGAACTCAAGACAGATCATTATTGTTCCAGTATGCAAAGAATCTATCAACTAGATTGTCTAGAGTGTGTAGGTTATGTCCCATTGTAGCAGAAGTATCAGTCCATACAGTTTGAGCTAGGTGACAAGAGGTGAAAAAATGTTCAAGGGAATCAGCTTGGTTGCATGCTGGGCATTTAGAGGCTAGGCTAAATCCACATTTGATTAGAACATCATCAAAAGGCAAAAAAGAGTTTAGCAATTTCCAGGTGAAAATAGATTATTTTTTTTCCTACAATCTAGGGTTCCATATCAATTTAGTAGCTGGAAAGTTACCTGGTAAATGTGTGAGAGCCTTGTATGCTGATCTAAAAGTAAAAAAATTCTATTTCTTCCAGTTTCCAAATCATTTTTTCTTCTCTTTCCATGTTTATATTTGCCTCTTGTAAGAAATTCAGAGTATCATGTTCTAAATAAGGAGAGATCTGAGTTGGAATCTGATTTTTATCCTTGATGAAATCAGCTATTGTGCAATAATAGAGTGAAGAAAGATCAGAGGGAGGGACACAGTTGATTAGTGGTCCATTAGGGCACCAATTTGTAGTCTAAAAGCTGTAGTTACCTTGGCCATGTATAATCAAAGAGTTTTTTTCTGCGAAGGAGTTAACAGTACATATCCTCTTCCAAGTTTGGGATTTTCTATGTGTTTGATGTAATGACCATATCAATTTAGCCCACATGGTGGTGCCCTGTTGGCTTTTCCACCATAGTTTGAGAGAGCATGAGTCAATTATTGCCTGTATAGATCTGAAACCTAAACCATTATAGAATCTATGTGCACTTAGGTCAGACCATTTTCTCCACACTTTATTCATTTTCCCTTCCCTTTCTCCCCAAAAGAATCTGGCCATTTTTCTTTCCAGTGATTTAATTATCTGCTTAGGGGGCTTTAGGACTGACCATATATGCTGTGGAAGGGAGTATATGCAGGATTGAATGAGGACCATTTTACCTCCTAAACTTAACCATTTGTTTTTCCAGTTCAAAAGCTTCTTATCTACAAGTTCCACCAATGGTTGAAAATATGTGTTAAGTGTTCTTCCTTTAAAGATTGGACAGCCAAGGTATTTAAATGGAAAAACCCCTTTTTTCATTCCTAAAATTGACCTAATCTGATTGATTCTAGCAGTAGTAGCTCTTTTACTAATATAGAAATCAGATTTATCATAATATATTTTTTGGCCAGAGGTGAATTCAAAGGTTTATAAAAAGTCTTTGATTCTCATTAGGTTAGATTTTGATGCTTGCATAAAAATGATGGTGTCATCAACATAACTCAAATGTGAGGTAGGTGTAATAGTAGAGGGAAGCTGGTAGTATTTAAGTCTATTATTCATGAAGATGAAAGACAGACTTCTAGAGAAGGCTTCAGAAAAAATGTTAAAGAGAAAAGGGGATAAGGGATCACCTTGTTTAATTCCTCTGGTATCTTTAAAAAGCCAACCGGATTACCATTCATAAGCACAGAAAAATGTGCCTGAGAGAGATTATTCATCATAGCATTCAAAAAGTTGACTGTAAAACTAAATGTACACAGAATACTTTTTAAAAAGTTCCAATTGACTCTGTCAAAAGCTTTCCTAAGGTCCAGTTTCAATATGCAGTTAGGAACTATGTTTTTTCTATCTAAAAACCTAATCATTTCCTGAAGGTAGAGTATATTGCCAGAAATGTCCCTTTTTTCATGAAAGCTGTCTGATTTGGTGAAATTAGTTTTTCCATATAGGGTTTCAGCCTTTCCATTAGCACTTTGGAGCAGATCTTATTAGCTACATTTGAAAGACTGATTGGCCTATAATCATCAAAAGAAGAGGGGGTTTGCTTTTTTGGAATTAAAGTTATCCAAGTGCTGGTTATTCCTCTGGCATTTCTGAGCCTGAGAGGAAATCATTAACTGCAGCTTTTAGATCCTCTTTGATGAAGTCCCAGCATTTGGTATAGAATTTAGATGAGAAACCATCAGGATATGGGCTACTGTTTTTGTTCAAGCTCATAACCACTAGTCTAAGCTCATCTTCTGAGACTGGTTTAGACAGGGATAGGTTATCCTGAGCAGAGATTATCGTGAGAATTTGGCTGAGAAAATGAGGGTAGTAGGTATTAGAAGCTGGTAGGTTAGACTCTGATAGAAGGTCAGAAAAGTATGAAATGGTTTCTTTCTGGATTTCTGCGTAGTTATCTAACCATTGTCCATGCCTATTTTTTATTTTTGAGATATGAAGCTTACAGTTCTTTTCCTTTACAGTTTTGTGAAAAAACTGAGTGTTATTATCTCCAAGTTTAATCCAGTTAGTCCTAGATTTTTGTTTCCAGAATTTTTCTTTTTCCTTTAAAGCTCTAATTAATAGTGCCTTTTTCTCATTAAGTTTGATTAAATCTGATTCTGAGTGAGTGGAATCATAATTAATTTCCTGTGATCTCAGATTTTCTTCTGCAATGAGTACATTAGAGTCAATATTACCAAAACATTCCTTATTCCAAATATTAATTTTTTTTCTTAAGTCTAATCAGTTTAAGATAAAGTCTTAGTATTCCTTGGTGTGGGATAGGTTTGGACCAGCTGTCTTTAATTAGGTCTATGAACTCTGGTCTACTAAACCAGGTGTTAATAAACCTGAAAGGCTTAGGGTGGGAGGGAACTGAGGTTGAAATGTGTAGGAAGAGAGGGCAGTGATCCGAAGATTGCCTGTTAACGATTTGGATAGAGGAAGCAAGGAATTTTGTGCTCCACTGTATGTTACATACTATCTAGTCTCTTGGAGGTGGGTTTTCTTAGCCTAGAATTTGTCTATGTGAATAAGTTCTCAACTGTATTAATTTCCTGAATTCCTTTAGTGTTAATCCAATTGTTGAATTCCCTAATACTACCTAAATTAGGGGAGGTAGGACCTTTATATTCTGTAAGTGAGGTGATTGTGTTAAAATCTCCTATATACATAGTATCATTATTTGGTAGGAGGCTAAGATCATTCCACAATGCTTTCCTTCCTTCCCTAGTTCTAAGGCCATAGACAAAAACAACATCTATATCAATATTTGAACAGGGTTGAAATATTTTAACATATAGAAACTGTTCATGGTGAGAAATCAGAGCAACAGATAAGGAGTCATTCCACATAAGCCAAATTTTGCCATTATGAAGAGGGGGGAAATTAGAGTAATTGAGCTTTTCCATATAGGAATGACATTGACTGTTATCATGCATTGGTTCAATAATACATAAGAGTTGAATTTTCTTCTGTTTGATAAGATGTTTCAATCTGAGCATTGAAGGTTCTAAGCTTCTAAGGTTCCAGGCTAAAAAATTAATAGTAATGGTGTGTATCATTGTTCACATGATTTATGGCTTTTAGTAGCTGACCTTAACATCATTTTGTTTAGCTGGCTTAGATAATTTTTCTTTTTAAGTTTAGAATTACCTTGGAAATCTTTGTTACCTGATGATTGTGATTGATGAGATACTAGACCTGGTTTAGGGTGTGAATTATCTGAGTATGATCCCTCTTCTTCTTCCTTACGTTGCAGTATCTGATCCAGGTTACCCCTTGTTTGTGATGTGGATTTTGTATCCAGCAAAACAGAGAATCTAATTTTCCATCTTTCTTTGCTGAGAAAGTGAGAGATTAGTGGATAAAAACTGATGGAGAGTAAGCTTATGGGAACCTATCTGCATATCATCCTTTGCATAGATAAGTTAGGCCTTGTTTGGGGTAATTAGAGTTGTTGCATTAAGCAGTTTTGATTGGTGATTGTGGGTCAGCAGGGGGTGAATTTGTTAGGTCCACTTTTGGAGGAGATTGGGATGGTTGTGGGGTATTATTATCAGATTCTACTTCTAAAAGCTTGGGTAGATAGGAGGATGGATTTAGGGTAGGGTTTGTTGTGGCTAGCTGATGATCTAGTTGGCCTTTATTCTAGGGATTGTTGTGGGATTGAAAATTTGTAGTCATATTTGGTATCTTATTGAACTTGTTCCCAGTGGCTTGCCACTGTGGCAGTGCATAGTTCTGGGAAATGGCTCTACACTGGCTGAGTGAGTGACCTAGCTTAGCATAATTGTCACAGTACATAGGGGGTATCTTCATATTCAATGATGTATTTCCTGTTGTTAGAAACATAACCTAATCTAATGATGTTGTTTAGTGGTTTCTGAAGGTCAATTTCCACACATAGCTTGAAGGCCGAGGGTCTAGTTAACATCTCTGTGGCTAAATCTTTCTTAATGAAGTTTCCTATACTATTTCCAATAGCCTCAATTGATGAAGTATTGTAATAGTAAAGTGGGACTTCCCTGATTGTGCACCAGATTGGAATGATTGGCGATTCCCTATGTGTGGAGAAGTCGGGTGACCACTTAAGAACCTTCATGTGGATTCCATTAAAGCTCTATAGGCCCTTGATCCAACATCGTTGATAGTCATTGATCTGGTCGAATCTTATCAGCACATGTTTGTAGTCCAGGGAGCCCAGCTGATATTTCCTAGAAAACCCTACAGTTTTGAAAGTCGCCTCCAATTGGTCCATGATGAGCCGTCCTTTGGTGAATTTACCTACTAGGGCATTGGCATAATGGGCAGAGAGCATAGTTATATCATCATCAGAGTAGAGGCATGCAGGTTCCCCTAGGTGTTCGAATTTTGGGGTAAGTTCTGGATTATTTGGTAGGGCTGAACAGAGCGGAGGGGCTTTCGATTAAAGGGCTGCAAGGAAGGATTTGGGATTACTCAGTGGATTGTTGTCCGCCATAGTTTTTGGCGGAGGGTGGAAGGGTAGCCGTTGCCGGCGAGAGAGGAGCCATTATCAGCAGAAAGAGGCCGTTTCCGGCAGTTATTGAGTAGCAGACTACAGAAATCAGAGGAGAGAGAAGAGAGAAGAGAGGAAAGAGAGGCCTTTAAGTTATATATAAATATGGGTTTGATTTCTTAAGAATTTCAATCTGAAGAAATTAAACCCATATACAAATAAGATATTGATATTTAGGTGTTTAGATTAGTTTACGATAGAGTTGCGACAATTTTCAAACAAGTATACGTTCTATTATTATGAGTGTTTCACCATCTAGTACGAATTAGATTAAAACTGATTATTGCATGCTACAATATGCTTGTTAGTTTCAATGTGTTACTTGAAAATTTTAGTTCATGAATAGAATATTATGTTAATGGTGCAATTATTCATGCTATTTTTTTTGCATGATATGAAAAGTAGGTGTGTACATTATTGCACTGTACTTAACTATTGTGAATTATGTGGATAACCGACTTGTACCTTATCTTGCCGCGCCGTGTTACTTGAATACTTGCGTAATTTTTTGGGGTCCTCAATGCTATGGTACTTTGGTAGTTCAATCGAAATTGATTGTGATCAGTATAGACCAGAACGTACGACTAGAACGACTACCTATGGAGTTTCGGTATGCTAGCATTACCTCATGGTTTTCTGATACGAGCTCGTAAGTGAACATGTTATTGGGCGTGGCTGATGAGAATGAATTTCTTGATCGTGGTAGCCTTCATGTACTTCTAAATAATTGAAAATGTTTATGTCATGTATGTTAGTCACTGTGGCCTTATATGAATTCTACTGCAACTTGCATAAACCGCATGTATCCTTTACTATGTGTTAGGGCATATGTGGCTACTTGTTTATATGTTCACTAAAACTCCACTTGGTAAATACTGACGATGGAACCTCATGATGCAAGGAGTTTTCCCTAGTCTAATTAACCCAAACATGTGTAGTTGAGCAGATAGAGTGAGAGCTTGTACGAGATGCATTTACTTCTTTTGGGATAGGATCATAGCTGGAACTTTTGAATCTATAATCCAACTTAAAACCTTCCAACTGTATTACCTTTAAACTATGTAAAATATTTATTATAAGACGTTCCTTGTAATAGTAAGTTAGGCTTTGGATTTTGAAATCGCTTCTGTATAATATATATTGCTCGTTACTGCATATAAGTAATCTGACCAGTTTGATTCTGAGTAACACACCCATGTTCGACCTAGTAATTACGATAAACAAGGTGGTCGAAGTTTGGAGTGTTACAGGTGTGGTATCAGAGTTTCCTCAAATCAATTAACGGCTAAATCAAAACATACCTTATAAAATACTTCACTCAATTTAATAAATTATAAAACAACACTATGGATTTGTGCCATAATTAGCACTAGACTGTCAAACTAACAATTATTGTCAGATGGACAAAAGAATTATTGGAAGTGGTTTTTGGGAGAACTTTAAAGAACCTATTTAGGGGATGCGATATAAGGGTAAAATCATTGATATGCACTCCTTTGGAAGAACCTTTAGGTATTTTCTAAATTGAAAAATTGTACCATCCAAGCTTGTTTTTTTTAAAAAAATTCATAATTATGTACATTCCATTGGATATTATTGAATTAAAGTATGAATTTATAAAATCAAAATTAATATAAAATTAAAACTTAGAAAATTACCTTTTTATTTGAATTGAGAAAACTTTTGAATCGCCTGGGGACGGACAACCCAAAGTTTGAATTAGATTCTCAGTTTAAATTGAAAAGTTTCTAAATAATAATAATGAAATTTTAACTCCTAAAAGACAAGATAATTAAGTAATAATCGTAATATGTATCTCCGTTACTATTAAATAGCCAATACAACAAGATTGAACCGTTAAATGTAGTAATTTTAAACTCATACAATGCCTACCCAATATATTAAATGAGTGTCCTACTCTAATTGGGTAGTGAAAGCCTTGGTTAGGGAGCGGGAAAAATTAATAAGTAGAGTCCTTAAACTAAAGAGTCGGGAGCAAATGATGAAGAATGCATTGTGGGAACAACACATGCATGCTAACGAAGAGGTGGCCAGAGCAGACACAGTTGCCGCAAAGAATTAGTATCATGCCATCACCATATCTTTACCAGTTATGCTCACACTAGGATAACTTGGAGAAAGTTTTTGGAAAATCTTGGAATTTGAAGACATGGAGGACTATGCACTCGAAACGATAATGGGTTATCCTGAAGGAAAGTATTTATTTAACATCCGCTACAAAGAGAATTTCATAATTGAGGATAATAATTATCATCTTAAAATCGGCGATATAGTGTGCAGCTTACAAAATGTTTTTTCTCTTAGACCAAGTTCATGACACGTGGGGCCTTAATCAATGCAGAATACGCTAATGATTCAAATTCTTGACATTTACAAAGAAGAGAGAGAAAATTGACCTTTGGAATTGATGCACGAGAGAGCCAAAGTTCTTCATCGAAGCACAACCTTCGACTCTCTCCGAGGGATATTGATAAGGGCTTGACCAAACCTTTCAATTTGGGTCGAAGGTTATGCTACTATCTTCTACTAGACCAAATTCCAACACAAATCGAAGCTCTCCAATTCTAACTCTACTAACGGAACATACTCCTTTTTGAGGTGCAATTATGGTATATTGAATGTATGGTAATTATATTATAGTAAGACATATATTCCAACATGGAATGTGTATATGCATCCCAACAGGGGCGGAACCAGAAATTTTTTCCAGGGGAGGCTGAAAAATTTTTGCCCCTGGGAAAATTTTTCTGGTTCCGCCCATGCCCTTCTTTGATGTTTGCAGGCGGCGGGTCACCCGAAGACAGCGACTTCTTGCTAATTATACGATATATATCTCCAAGGATCGACTGGAACGCTTTCTCCACATTAGTTGCTTCCAAAGCGGATGTTTCAATGAATGACAGACCCTCCCTCTCGGCATAACTCTGAGCATCCTCGGTTGCAACTGCCCTAAGATGCTTCAGGTCGATTTTGTTTCCGATGAGCATGATCATGATGTTTGAATCCGCATGGTCCCTCAGCTCCTTGAGCCACCGGCTGACGTTATCAAACATGGTTGGTTTTGTGACATCGTATACTAGAAGAGCTCCAAGAGCACCTCTGTAATAGGCACTGGTAATGGCTCTGTATCTCTCCTGTCCAGCCGTGTCCCATATCTGAGCTTTTATGGTCCTTCCCTCAACCTATAAATGAAACACGTAACCATATTTCTAGCATTAAACGGTACTACACCAAAATTTACAGTATCCAGGTAAGTTACACATGAGCAAATGCAAACCGATTATAACAGCTTCTATAGTAGCATGACCAGCCAGAGACTACAAACGAGCTATGGATTATCCAATCACACAATATTGATGTCCATACAAACACATACTAGAAGCATAAGCTCCAATTCCAGACTACTTACCCATCAAGGTCAACTAGAATGCAATCGGGATTGAAAGATACACGATACATAATGTGTGATTTCCACCCAACATAAGCAATCAAGATTAAAAGTACAAACTGCAGATTTCCACCCAGCCTCTACTTTATTCATATACATCAATAAACACATTCCACCCCTATATCCATATCTGATAGTAAAAACTGCAGAGTACACAGTGATGCAAAAAATATAGAGAGAAATCTCACCAAATTGGGAACAGTCAAGATATAAGCAAATCAGCGTGTTTATCCTCTTTCTCAGAACACCCCATGTTACACACACAAATTCTACTGAATCAAACTAAGGTACAAAAATTGCATCAAGTCCTAAACCTCTCTTTTAGTTCTTCAGTTTTCCTTCTTTCCAACATTTTATTTTCATTTCAAATGAGTCTGAAACAAGGATCAAAATTATCCAAACTGAAGCTTCATATTCAATCTCTCAACTCTAATCAATCAGATTCCATCCTCTGCAGAGTACTTTTCATCACTACAATGACTCGATCCTCGTCATATCTTCTACCACTATATATCTCCTTCAGGTGGCAATTTCCGAACTGAAATCCCCAATCACCAGATATACAGAGGCAGTGATTATCCTTTTCTATCATTTATAACTCGGTTTTCTCACGTTCACACGACATCAGAAGAGACTCTGCGCTACTAATCGATACATGAAACCGTTCCTATAATCGAAGTCCATTAGGCTACCACAAGTTGAAGGATTAAGCTTACAACAACGAATCTAAATTCGTAAGCAACATTAAACAGACGCAAAGTTCAAAGCACTCGTGATCGAAGCTTACTCTACTCGAGAAATGAACAAACAGTAAATTTAAACTAGATCACGTCTCATAATTGAACTCAGATTTCAGTTCGTGAGAGAGAAAGCAAGCTTACTTGAAGCGTGCGCGTGGCGAACTCCACGCCGATGGTGGATTTTGATTCTAAGCAGAACTCATTTCTGGTGAAGCGAGAGAGCAGATTAGACTTCCCGACGCCGGAATCTCCGATTAACACCACCTTGAATAAGTAATCGTCCGGCGAACAGGCTTCGATTTTTGCTGCCGCCGCGCCGGAGATGCGCTCGACTCGCCGGAAGACGCGCTCCCGCCTCCTGCTACCTCCGGCCGGCGTTCTAGGTAGGGCTGGAGCCCTACCTAGCGTACCATTGGTTCCGCCAGTGCATCCCAACGCGAGTGGGAGAACTCTTAGGGATCAACCCTATAAAGAACACGGTATGTCTCCATTTTATTCATTCAATTCTCATTATTTAGATCAAACATTTTTTTCTCTAATTTTGACACCAAATCTTCTCTCTAGTCATCCCCAGGGATATGTTTTTGCAAGTTTGGCATATTCAAACAAGGTTCGGGTAATCACATCGATGTTCAACACACATCACACTTTGTTGCTCCACGCTTCGATCAACCACGTCAAAGTACGATGACTGTTGCAACCTCGCACCACGCCATTCCTCACATAATGGCGCTAAAGGGTATGTCGGCCTAATATACAGAGGTGATGCATGCATAAATATTTCCTGATGGACATCCTTGACAGGCCAACACCTTGGGTTGATTCGGTAAACCATTAATTATTGTTGATGCTTCACCCAATAGTCCTTCTGGGCGCCAGATGTGCTGCTGATATCCCGTGATTGGTTGATAACCGTCTGGTCGGATATGTGATTGGAAACTTTGAATGACCTCCGGAACAGTATACTGATGAAGATGCATGTTGAAGTTAAATCACTGAGGATGTGAAAACCCCTACCGAAATGGAATTAGAGTACATGTAATAATTAAATTTTATCAAATATTCCAATCTTTCCTTTTAATTTTTCCAAAAATAAGATATGTATATATGTATAAATAAATAATATATATATAATAATAATAATACTACTACTAATAACAATAAGTAAATAAATAAGTAAGAGAAATTACCGAGAAGAAAATATACATAATTATACATATATATATATATATGATAATAGTAATAATAAGAAAATGAATAAATAAATGCAAGAAATTACCATGAAGGAGAAGCTGGCAGCGGATGTGAAAAAAATTATCCAAAGTAATTTTTTGGGCAAGTGGAATTACCGGGAAGAAGAAACGGACGGCGGATGTGAGAAGTTTGTCCAAAGTAATTTTGGGCAAGTAGGCTTGAGGTTTACAGGATAAAATTTTAGGTTAAGTAGGTGTCACAATCCTATATTTTACCTAGTATAAATACCATTGATATCTTTCCCAAAACTTACGGACTTAAGATACTTTGAGTACCAAAATTCAGAGGTTAAGCAGTGAAGTAGAAGCGGAGGTTGTCAAGCCAAATTTAACTAAGGTGAGTGTTGCATCGCCCTAGCACGAATTGAGTTAAATTGGGTTTATGTTTACATGATGCCATCAGAACATGACTCTCTCTCAAACTGAACCATCCACCCCTCGAACCCCTGCTAAAACTCTACCTCTCGAACCCCTACTACTTCTCGAACCCCAATTGAAAATTTACTCTTGAACCTCTGTTGAAAATCTATCTCTCGAACCTCTGCTGAAACCATTACCTCTCGAACTCCTACTGAAAACTCTACCTCTCGAACCCCTGCTGAAAACATCACCTCTCGAACATACTGAACCCTTCACCTCTCAAACCCCTACTAAAAAATCACTTCTCGAATCCCTACTGAAACCATCACCTCTCGAACCCCTACTGATACCTCACCTCTCAAACCCGTACTGAAAACTTTACCTCTCAAACCTCTACTGAAAACTTCACCTCTCGAACATACTAAACCCTTCACCTCTCAAACCCCTACTGAAAACTCACCTCTCGAACCTCTACTGAAAACTTCACCTCTCGAGCATACTGAACCCTTCACCTCTCGAACCCCTACTGAAACCATTACCTCTCGAACCTCTACTGAAACCATCACCTCTCGAACCACTACTGATACTTCACCTCTCAAACATACTGAACCATTCACCTCTCGAACCCCTACTGAAAATAATACCTCTCGAACCTCTACTAAAAACTTCACCTCTCAAGCATACTAAACCCTTCACCTCTCAAATCCCTACTGAAAACTCACCTCTCGAACCTTTACTGAAAACTTCACCTCTCAAGCATACTGATCCCTTCACCTCTCGAACCCCTACTAAAACCATTACCTCTCGACCTCTACTGATACTTCACCTCTCGAACATACTAAACCCTTCACCTCTCGAACCCCTACTAAAAACTTTACCTCTGAAACCTTTACTGAAAACTTCACCTCTCAAGCATACTGAACCCTTCACCTCTCAAACCCCCACTGAAACCATTACCTCTCGAACTATTATTACCGAAACCTGTACCTCTTGAACTTACCTCTCGAACATGTACCTCTCGAACTAGTATTAATGAAACATGTACCTCTCGAACCTCACCAACTGAACCCGTACCTTTAGAATCTCTCCAACTAAACCTCACCACTCGAACCTCACCACTCGAACTGGTACTACTTACCACTCGAACTAGTATCACCGGATACCCATACCACTTGAACCTTCTCCACTCGAACTCTGTACTTGAACCCAACTACTTAAACCCCTATATTCAAACTTATCTGCTCAAACCCCGGTACTTGAAACCTGATACTCGAACCATGAGAGAGAGATATGACGGTTACACTTAAATGATGGTATTTATTGACTGTTGAATTAAGTGTATCTTTTATCATACTTTACTGGATTTTCGTGATATTGAACTCCTGAACTGCTGTAACACTTTCTGTGAATGACCGGCTTGTACTTTATCTTGTCGTGTCAAACTTGAATCATATAATGCTTTGATAACAAGCTTGTACTTTTTCTTTCCGTGTCCAACTTGAATTACCTACTACCTGATTACCTATCTGTGAGTTTGGAGGCCCCCACGTGATTGTAGTTTGGTCGAAGTCGGCGGGGAATGGTATAGACTGGACCGTCTGATTAGATCGGCTACACATGGAGTTTGGTATGCCAGAAAAACCACCTAATTGATACCGGCATGATTGGGGAAAGTGAATTCTAAACTAATAGCCTTTTGGCATCACTGACTGGGTTATGTCGTGTATGTTAGTCATAGTTACGATATAGGCACTTAGCAGCAACTCAGGATTAACCACTCGTATCCTTTTACTGTGTGCTAGGACATACATGGCTAGTTGTTAATTATTATTCTGTCATCACTTAACTGAACTAGGTAAATACTGGCGATGGAACCTCACTAAGCAAGGAGCTTACCCTAGTTAGACAACCCTTTTTTAGGTGAAGAAGAACAGTAAGAGACAAGTGCTTGTTGTCTTTACTTCGTTTGATATAAAATCCTGGGTGAACTGTTAAAGTTTTAACGTGAACTTTAAATCTGTAATAGTTAGGTGAAACTTTCATTTAACACTTGTAATAATCCTGTCACTGTAATAGTAAAGTTAGGTTTATCTAAATCGCTTCCGCATAAAATTTATCTGCTCGTTTCCGTTAGCACTTTCGGTAGCACGCTCAAACCCGACCCGATACTTGTGTTTGGGTTTGGGGGTGTTACAGATGTGGTATCAGAGCTTCCTCAAATCAAGTAAAGGAAACTAAATGAACTGTGAATAAAGTAAGGGGGGCTAGTTGGGTATAAACAGTCAAGCTAATAAGTTTGTTATGTCGATGGACAATAACGTATAGATTGTGAGCAATGCCTTTCAAGAAATTATTGAGGTGAAAAGACATCACAGAGCATTCCCAGAGACGTTTCTCCCTTGTACGGAAATAATAAACAATCCTCAATGGCTAGAAACTCACACTTACCCAAATTAGATTGTGCATGCATTAGTCATGGAGCAGGCATAATTAATGGGTAGGGTCCTTAGCCTCGAGACCCAAGAACAATTAACGAGAGATGCAATGTGGGAACAATATCTGCGTGCTAACGCAGAAGAGACATGGGAAAATGCGGTGGTCGTCGAAAACAAGCTACTGAGGAATCAAAGAAGTAGGGAGCTTGGACAATGGGATGTAGAGCGACAAGAAGTCTTTCGACAAATAGACTTAGCCCTAGTAAATGCCCAAGAACTACAGGGAGGTCTGACAGCCTATCGTCGACAACCAACTAAATCACGTTGGAGGCATATTAGAGAGACTCGAGGCACGATGGATAAAGCTCTTGCCACATTGCAGGATGATTTAATGGATCGAGCGTACCCTGGAGCTGAGCAAGAAGAAGAAGGTGACTCCACCAAGGATTCGAGAGTCGATTAGAATTAGAAGTTGACTTTTGGGAGAAAACTTACAGCTAAGATACTAACTTTTTGTAAGATAAGTATTAGAACAAGAAGCGAGTCCCAATTTTTTACGTCGAAAGATGACGCTAGAGGACCATAAAATTTTCGCAAATATGTTATAATGAAGCTACAACTACTGTAAAAATTTGTGATAATATAAAAAATATTTTGTGAATTATATTCTTTTGGTTAGGTAACTAAATGAGGATTGGTTCAATCCATGGAACTAACTTATTGAGTATAGACAATGGAAAGGGAACAAGGAGAAAGTTCAAACTCACCCGCGGGACAGAATCCCCCAACCGCTGGGATGGAATTGTTCGCAAGTCAAGTTACCAAATTTTTGAGCCGCATGCTCGAGAGAGATAATTAAGCTTGATCTCCTGTCAGAGATCGAAGTCATGGACCAGAAACAGAGGACACAACCTTGGAACGATTCCAGAAGTTTCATCCACCCAGGTTCAATGGCGGCCCAGATGATGAAGTTGCCGAAAATTGGATCGAAACAATGACTTATACTTTTCGAGCCTTGGGATATGCGGATGAACGAAAGGTGAATTTTGCTATATCCCAATTAGAAGGCACCACACTAGATTGGTGAAACATAGTACAAAGGAAGTGGGACATGGAGGAAACTCTCAGGACCTGGGAGAATTTCAAAAAGGAGTTTAAGAAGAAGTTCATTCCACCTCCAGTTATCGAAAGGAAAGAAGCAAAATTCATAAAATTGAAACAAGGACTGATGAGTGTAACAGAGTATGAGACAAATTTTTCCCAACTCTCTAAATTTGTAGAGAAGATGGTTTCGACTGATGAGGAACGCAAGAAGAGATTTATCCAAGGGTTAAGGCTGGAATTGAAGGATGCCCTCGCCCCAACCTATCAGAACAGTTATGCCGCAACCATCAAATCCGCTTGCAGAGTGGAGGAAATGAAAAATCCCTTACGAGCCATGTACCAATCGAGAAGGACAAATGTGAAGTCCCAGTCAGTATACATCCCCGGCCCACCGGGAGTAAACTTTGAGCAAAAAAAATCCCTAGGAGAGACACATCCCGACCATTGACCACGTCAAGGAGCCCAAGCATTTCCTCGAGAGGAATGACTCAAGTGTGTTGCATGTACTGTGGAAAGGGAGGCCATGATGAGAAGGATTGTTGGAAAAGGGCAAACAAGTGTCTACAGTGTGAAAGTTCTGAACATAGAATATCCGAATGCTCGCAAGCTCAGCCGAGTCGCTTGTCTCAAACCATGGGATCCCAGGCATCAGTCGCCAAATCTGCTTAGAAAAAAGAAGCAAGTAGGGGCAGTCAACTAAAGGTGCAGGCTCGTGTATACGCGATGGAAGATAGTGAAGCCCCAGTTTCGACCGAGGTCATTGAAGGTACCCTTCCTATCCAGAGAAAGTAGATGACTTACCATATAAATTAGAAGTTAGCACTCCCACAAACGATATTAAAATCCTAACTGGACGTGTATGTAGAAATTGGGAGGTAAATGTGGGATGTTGGGAATTGCCCATAGACTTAATTGCTTTACCTATTTCTCGAACCCCTTATTGTATGGCACCGCTAGAGCTACAGAAGTTGAAGCTATAACTCAAAGACTTATTATCTCGAGGATTCGTTCAACCGAGTACCTCTCCCTGGGGAGCCCCAGTATTGTTTGTTAAGAAGAATGGTGGCTCTCTTCGAATGTGTATCGATTGTAGAGGCTTAAACAATGTGAAAATTAAGAATAAATACCCTCTTTCCATTATTGAGGAGTTGTTTGATCAACTCCAAGGGGCAGTCGTATTTTCCAAACTGGATTTGCGACAAGGGTACTACCAGTTACGAGTGAAGAGGGAGGACATACCCAAGACATCTTTCAATACTCGATATGGTCATTACGAATTCCTGGTAATACCATTCGGAGTAACTAATGCACCAGCGGCGTTTATGGACCTCATGCATCGAGTATTTCGGCCATACCTAGATGAGTTTGTTGTCATCTTCCTTGATGACATCCTGGTCTATTCCAAATCTCAGCAGGAGCATGAAGGGCATATAAGGGAGGTATTACAACTTCTTAAGGAGCACGAGTTGTACGCTAAGTTTAGCAAATGTGAATTCTAGCTAAACCAAGTGAACTTTTTGGGGCACGTGATTAGTAAGGAAAAAATATCTGTGGATCCCTCTAAAGTCGAGACAATTCTAAACTGGAAGGTGCCGAACAATAGTACAGGAGTGTAGAGCTTTCTTGGACTGGCAGGATATTATCGACATTTCGTTAAAGACTTCTCTAAGCTAGCATCCCCTTTATTCCGCTTAACTCAGAAAGGAGTTAAGTACGAATGTAATGAGAATACTGAATCCAATTTTCAAGAATTGAAGAAGCGTCTAACCACTGCCCCAATCCTTGCCCTACCTGAGAGAAATGATGGATTCATAGTATATACTGATGCTTTAGGAGATGGTCTAGAGTTCGTATTGATGCAAAGAGGCCACGTGATTGCTTATGCATCTAGGAAGTTGAAACTTTATGAAAAGAACTACCCCACCCATGACCTAGAACTAGCTGCAGTGGAGTTTGGTTTAAAGAAGTGGCGACATTACTTATATGGCATCACGTTTGAAGTAATGTCAAATCATAAGAACCTGAGGTAGCTATTTTCCCAAAAGGACCTGAATATGCACCAACGTCGGTGGAGGGAGTTTTTGGGGGATTATGATTGTGTAATCAATTATCATCCTGGCAAGGAGAATGTGGTGGCAGATGCACTAAGTCGGAAGGTGAATTTTGGCACATATCTGGATAAAACAGACAGAGATGTTATCACAGGCAGAGAATTGGGAATGCGAGACTAAACCTGACCGACTTGTTTTCTTCAATCTAAGGGTACAAGCGGTTTTACCCACAGAGATTAAGAAGGCTCAAGAGTCGAATGAATCATTGGTGAAGAAGAAAAAGCTTATCGCTGAAGGGAAATTACCGGACTTTGAAGTGAACAGTGAAGGAATACTGACCTGTAGAGGTAGGCTTTATCCACCCCAAAATTCAAAAATCACCCAAAGAGTGTTGGAAGAAGCTCACCGATCCAAGTATACGGTGCACCCAGAGGGGACCAAAATGTACCGAGACCTGAAACAGTGATACTATTGGGATAATATGAGAAGGGACATAGCGAAATACGTAGCACGTTGTTTAGTGTGCCAGTAGGTCAAGGCCGAGCATCAGAAGCCATTGGGGTTGTTACAACCATTGGAGATTCCCAAATGGAAATGGGATCACATCACAATGGACTTTGTGACAGGATTACCCCACAAACCGAAGTATTTTGACGCAATATGGGTGGTGGTTGATCGGTTGACCAAGTTGGCTCATTTCCTACCGATCAACGTTAAATACTCCTTGGAAAGAATGATTGTCCTATACATCCAGGAAATCATAAGATTACATGGGGTGCCGATAACTATCGTATCCGAAAGGGAACCAAGATTCACTTCCCGTTTTTTGAGGCAACTGCAAGCAGCTTTGGGAACCAAATTGAACTTTAGTACAAGTACCCATCCACAAACAGACGGGCAGTCGGAGAGGAAACTTCAAGCCTTGGAGGACATGCTCCGAAGCTGTGTTATGGATTTCGGTGGAAGTTGGGATGCTCATTTACCTTTGGTAGAATTCGCTTATAACAATAGTTATCATTCGTCAATTGGTATGGCCCCATATGAAATATTCTATAGTAGGAAGTGTCGGACACCCCTATTTTGGGATGAAGTGGGAGAGAAAAATATTTTGCCAGTTGCCAGTATACCTTGGATTGAGGAATCCATGGATAAGGTCAAACTGATAAAGTAGCACTTACAGACGGCTCAAAGTCGACAAAAGAGTTACGCAGACCATCGAAGGAGGGATTTGGAATTTGGAGTGGGTGACCAGGTGTTTTTGAAGGTAACCCCTCACAAGGGTCTAGTCCAGCATGGTAAGAAAGGAAAACTGAGTCCTAGGTACATTGGCTCTTTCGAGATCGTACAGCGAGTCGGGCCAGTTGCGTATCGACTTAACCGGCCTAGCCAGTTGGGGAAATTACACAATGTTTTTCATGTGTCACTTCTGAAAAAGTACCACCCTGACCCCAGGACGTGTTAAATCATGAAGACTTAGCAGTGAACGAAAAGCTAATGTACGAGGAAAATCCCGTGAAGGTATTGGATCGAAAGATCAAAACTTTGAGAACTAGGGAGATTCCTATGGTCTTGGTGTTATGGAGAAATAAAAAGGTCGAGGAAGCAGTTGAAAGCTGAAATGAAGGATAATTACCCGGAGTTGTTTGCCGGAAATGGAAATTTTGGGGACGAAATTCATTAAGGGGGGAGATTGTGAAAACCCTTACCGAAATTAAATTAGAGTACATGTAATAATTAAATTTTATCAAATATTCCAATCTTTCCTTTAATTTTTCCAAAAGATATATATATGTATATATATATATAAAATGAAGGGAAAAAATATATATATATATATATATATATATAATAATACTAATAACAATAAGTAAATAAATAAATAAGTAAGAGAAATTACCGAGAAGAAAATATACATAATTATACATTTATATATATGATAATAGTAATAATAAGCAAATGAATAAATAAATGCAAGAAATTACCATGAAGGAGAAGCAAGCAGCGGATGTGAAAAAAATTATCCAAAGTAATTTTAATTTTTTGGGCAAGTGGAATTATCATGAAGAAGAAACAGACAACGGACGTGAGAAGTTTGTCCAAAGTAATTTTGGGCAAGTAGACTTGAGGTTTACAAGATAAAATTTTAGGTTAAGTAGGTGTCACAACCCTATATTTTACCTAGTATAAATGCCAGTGATATCCTCCACAAAACTTACAGCCTTAAGATACTTTGAGTACCAAAATTCAGAGGTTAAGCAGTGAAGTAGAAGCGGAGGTTGTCAAGCCAAGTTTAACTAAGGTGAGTGTTGCATCGCCCTAGCACGGATTGAGTTAAATTGGGTTTATGTTTACATTATGCCATCAGAACCTGACTATCTCTCAAACTGAACCCTCCTCCTCTCGAACCCCTACTGAAACTCTACCTCTCAAACCCCTGTTGAAACTCTACCTCTTGAACCCCTGTTGAAATTCTACCTCTTGAACCCCTGCCGAAACTCTACCTCTCGAACCCCTACTGAAACCATTACTCTCGAACCTCTGACAAAACTCTATCTCTCAAACCTCTGCTGAAAAAGCTACCCCTTAAACCTCTGCTGAAACCATTACCTCTCAAACTCCGACTGAAAACTCTACCTCTCAAACCCCTGGTGAAAACATCACCTCTCAACCCCTGCTGAAAACTTCACCTCTCGAACATACTGAACCCTTCACCTATTGAACCTCTACTAAAAACTCATCTCCCAAACCCCTACTGAAACCATCACCTCTCGAACCCCTACTAATACTTCACCTCTCGAACCCCTACTGAAAAATTTACCTCTCGAACCTCTACTGAAAACTTCACCTCTCGACCATACTAAACCCTTCACCTCCCGAACCCCTACTGAAAACTCACCTCTCGAACCTCTACTGAAAACATCACCTCTTAAGCATATTGATTCACCTCTCGAACCCCTAATGAAACCAATACCTCTCGAACCTGTACTGAAACCATTACCTCTCAAACCCCTACTGATACTTCACCTCTCGAACATACTGAACCCTTCACCTCTCGAACACCTACTGAAAACTTTACCTCTCGAACCTTTGCTGAAAACTTCACCTCTCGAATGTACTAAACCCTTCACCTCTCAAACCCCTACTAAAAACTCACCTCTCAAACCTCTACTGAAAACTTCACCTCTCGAGCATACTGAACCCTTCAACTCTCGAACCCCTACTGAAACCATTACCTCTTGAACCTCTACTGAAACCATCACCTCTTGAACCCCTACTGATACTTCACCTCTCAAACATACTAAACCCTTCACCTCTCGAACCCCTACTGAAAACTTTACCTCTCGAACCTCTACTGAAAACTTCACCTCTCGAGTATACTGAACCATTCACCTCTCGAACCCCTACTAAAACCATTACCTCTAGAACTAGTATTACCGAAACTTGTACCTCTCGAACTTACCTCTTGAACATGTACCTCTCAAATTAGTATTACTGAAACTGTACCTCTCGAACCTTACCTCTCAAACTTCACCAACTGAACCCGTACCTTTAGAATCTCTCCAACTAAACCTCACCACTCGAACTGATACCACTTACCACTCGAACCAGTACCACCTGATACCCATACCACTTGAACCTTCTCTACTCGAACCTAACTACTCAAACTGTGAGTACTCGAACCCCTGTACTCGAACTCATCTGCTCGAACCCCGGTACTTGAAACCTAATACTCAAACCTTTCCACTCGATACTCAAACCATGAGAGAGAGATGTGACGGTTACACTTAAATGATGGTATTTACTGACTGTTGAATTAAGTGTGTATTTTATCATACTGTACTGGATTTTCGTGAAACTGAACTCTTGAACTTCTCTGATATTTTCTGTGAATGACCGGCTTGTACTTTATCTTGCCATGTCCAACTTGAATTACCTGCTACCTGATTACCTGTCTGTGATTTTAGGGGCCCCGGAGCGATTGTAGTTTGGTCAAAGTTGACGGGGAACGGTACAGACTGGACCGTCTGATTAGACCGGCTACACTTGGAGTTTGGTATGCTAGCAAAACCACCTGACTGATACGAGCTTGTAACTGAACACTGGCATGATTGGGGAAAGTGAATTCTAAACTGATAGCCTTCGGGCATCACTGACTTGGTTATGTCGTGTATGTTAATCATAGTTTCCATACATGCACTTGGCAGCAACTCGACATTAACCACCCGTATCCTTTTACTATGTGCTAGTACATACATAGCTAGTCATTAATTGTTAATTGTTATTCTGTGATCACTAAACTCAACTGGGTAAATACTGGTGATGGAACCTCACTAAGCAAAGAGCTTACCCTAGTTAAACAACCCTTTTTCAGGTGAAGAAGAACAGTAAGAGAAGAGTGCTTGTTGTCTTTATTTCGTTTGATAAAAAATCCTGGGTGAACAGTTAAAGTTTTAACGTGAACTTTAAATTTGTAATAGTTAGGTGAAACTTTCATTTAAAACTTGTAATAATCATGTCACTGTAATAGTAAATTTAGGTTTATCTAAATCGCTTCCGCATAAAATTTATTTGCTCGTTACTGTTAGCACTTTCGGTAGCACGCTCAGACCCGACTCGATACTTGTGTTTGGATTTTGGGGTGTTACAGAGGAAGAGTGGGGTTAGTGTCATTCAGGTGAGGGGAAATCCCTGAGAAACCAAAATTCCCAGAATGGCTATCAACGAAGTGACAACTTCTATAGTGTAAACCGGATAAAGGGCACCTTCCCTTTCAAGTGCGATGGTAGTTGGATATGGGTGTTGACAACATAGGGTATTATTCATCACTTTGATTATTGCTCGTGTCATGCTGATTGTGAAGGAGTTTATCTTCTGATGTACGGAAGTGTTGATCTTGGTGATTTGTTTGAAACCTTTCAAAATTGGCTCTTCAAGAAGCCATGAAAGCTACTTTTGAATGAGGTCGATCTGAGGAGGTAACACTGGTTGCCTCTTCATCATGATTCTCTTAATATCCAGGTTGCAGAATTATCTGATGCTGAGAAGCACCTGATTGCCTTTGATCTCTCATATGAGGGACAAGTGTTTGATCCCCCGCTAGAAGAGCCTAGATCTGGGCCCCGTAAGAAGGCACTTGATTTGGATCTACGAGAGTATCCACCATGCCAGTAGTTTTGGGATTCATTAATCGTCCAATATCTTGTGATTCTGGTTTCTCTTATCCCGGCGGTCTAGAGAGACCTCCTACATTGTGATTTATATCTTCGAATTTAGCCATTCCCGAGTTTAACCTTGACGTTCTCCTCACAGGATGGTTAACCCACCTGTTCCCAAAGGTTTGTATGCGTTACCAACCATCAATCTCATGAAAGGGTCCCACTAAAAGTGCCAAATGATGAAGCTATTTCATTATACTTCTTCTACTCTAATCTCATATTGATGAATTGATAACCTACAAGAGAAATTCCCTGAGTTATCGTGGGGAGGAAAAAAACTTACTACTTCAAGTTAGTTTTAGGTTCTTGACTTAGTAAAAAGACTCAAGGGTTTTTAGGTTCTTGACTTAGTAAAAAGACTCAAGGGTTCTTGATGTGCTTACCTTGCTCTTTATACTTCTAATTCTCCTACTTTGAAATTGTAAAGTCACTGTATCATGATGATTCGTACGCATTGGACTTCTTCTTCAATTGACATAAGCCATTACAAAAGGCCTTAAACTAGATCTCAAGCTTATGTCATTTAGAGTGTTGACTTCGCGTTAGAAACATTGAGAGAGCAAGGAGAGGGCGGAGTTGGGGGGGGGGGGCACATTCCCCCACTTTTGATGCTTAATATATTATCAAAACTTTTTGTTATTTTAATTTGGTTGTAAGACGTACCTTCAATGTCATATGTAAATTTTCAACATTAATATTAAATATTTTTATTGATTGTACAGTTTTTCGCTTTACCTATCTTAATTAACATTCTAAATTTTAGTCTTGTCAGTTTTTAATATTTATTAAAGCATATCAATTTTTTGTGTTTAACTCTTTTTCTCTTAGTACAAGTACAAAATAATTTTTTAAAAAGTTTATAAATATTAATATTTTGAAAGTTATCCTCTTATTCATTCATCGTCATAAAAACAAATTACCAACATGACTACGGCTCTGTTTGGCAGAGTTGTGCTTATAAGCAAAGCTGACTTATTTTGACGGTAGAGGGAGACCAACTTCTGCTTTTCCCCCAAACATAGCTTATGGTTTAAAAAAAAGCTATTTTTTAGCACTTTACCAAAAAATAAAAAAAATTGCTTATAAGCACAACAGGTTAAAGGCTCTGCCAAACAGAGCATGTTTGTCTTGAGAGGCTGTCTACAACCTCCTCATTTAATCCAAAAAAAATTCTGGTTAACTGCAAGAAGAATATTGATAGGAGGGATCTAAACATATAGTGTGTACTACTTAATCATGTAGTAACTATGTGGAATGGAATGAAATATTCTCGATTCACTTAATGATTATTTTGTTACATTATTCGAAAGAAGTGTACATCTCATTGAGTTCATATTCGAATAGGGTATATTTTGGGTTGGTTCATTTGGGTTGGTTCAGGTTATGTTTCAATATTATTATTCTTACCATTGTATTATTATCAAGTTTTGTTTCAATGTAAGTAGCTTTTAGTTTTAGTTTATTAAACATTGTTAATATTCCATCGCAAATTTAGTCTGAAATCAATATTTAGTCGATTTTCTATAGTTACTAATTCAAAATCATAATTCTAATTAAACATCTCCTTTATTTAACTATTATTCATTAATTGTATAAATTTAATCGTACTTTTGCATTTCTAACTTAACCTTGTGCGTTCAAATTTGTTGTGATTTGACTTTGCATAATCATATATTTAGATTTCTAATAAACAGAAATCCTGCTTAATTCTAATAAAAATGTCTAGCCAATTTATTAGTTTTATTGGTTACCAAACCTGTAACACCCCCAAACCCTAACACAAGTTTCGGGTCGGGTTCGAGCGTGCTACCAAAAGGGCCGGTAATAACGAGCAATTAAAGTTTATGTGGAAGTGATTTAAATAATTCAAAAGCCTATTTTACTATTACAATGAAAAGAATTTATTACAAATGTCAAATAAAAGTTTCTCTTCACCCTTACAACATCAAAGTTCACATTAAAATTCAAGTAGCCGGGATCTTTCTCAAAGAAGTAAAGACATCAAGCACTTTTCTCTTATGGTTCTTCTTCACCTGAAAAGGGGTTGTTTAACTAGGGTAAGCTCCTTGCTTAGTGAGGTTCCATCGCCAGTATTTACCGAGTTGAGTTTTAGTGATCACAGAATAACAATTAACAATTAACAACTAGCCACGTATGTCCTAGCACATAGTAAAAGGATACGGGTGGTTAATGTCAAGTTGCTGCCAAGTGCCTGTATGGAAACTGTGACTAACATACACGACATTACCCAATCAGTGATGACTGAAGGCTATCAGTTATGAATTCACTTTTCCCATTCACGCCGGTGTTCACTTACGAGCTCGTATCAGTCAGGTGGTTATGCTAGCATACCGAACTCCACGTGTAGCCGGTCTAATCAAATGGTCCTGTCAGTCACGTTCCCTGCCGACTTTGACCAAACTACAATTGCATTGGGGCCCCCGAAATCACAAATAGGTAATCAGGCAGTAGGTAATTCAAGTTTGACACGGAAAGATAAAGTCCAAGCCGGTCATCAGAGCAGTATATGATTCAAGTTCGACACGGCAAGATAAAGTACAAGCTGGTCATTCACAGAAAATATCAGAGCAGTTCAGGAATTTAGTTTCACGATAATCTAGTACAGTATGATAAAATACACACTTAATTCAACAGTTAGTAAATACCATCATTTGAGTGTAATCGTCATATTCTCTCATGGTTCGAGTATCGAGTAGAAAGGTTCGAGTATCAAGTTTCAAGTACCGGGGTTCGAGCAAATGAGTTCGAGTACAGGGGTTTGAGTACTCACGATTCAAGTCTTGGGTTTGAGTACTGGAGGTTCGAGTACAGAATTCAAGTGGAGAAGGTTCAAGTGGTATGGGTATCAGGTGGTATTAGTTCGAGTGGTAAGTGGTACCAGTTCGAGTGGTGAGGTTCGAGTGGTGAGATTCTAAAGGTATGGGTTCAGTTGATGAGGTTCATAAGGTAAGGTTCTAGTGGCACGGCACTAGTTCGAGAGGTAGGTAAGGTTCGAGAGGTGAGTCCGTAAAGGTTTCAGTAGTACTAGTTCAAGGGGTAAGGTTCGAGAGGTAAAGCTTTTAGCAGTACTAATTCGAGAGGTACAGTTCGAGGGGTAAATTCGAGAGGTAAAGGTTTCAGTAGTACTAGTTCGAGAGGTAAGGTTTGAGAGGTAAGGGTTTTGGTGGTACTAATTCGAGGGGTAAGGTTCAAGGGGTAAATTTGAGAGGTAAAGGTTTTAGTGGTAAGGTTTGAGGGGTACAGTTTGAGGGATACAGTTTTGAGGGTACGGTTCAAGAGGTAAAGCTCAAGAGATAATGGTTCGGTAGAAGGTTTCGAGAGGTAAGGTATTAGAGTACCAATTCGAGGGGTAAAGGTTTTAGGGTACTAGTTCGAGGGGTAAAGGTTTCAGGGTACTAGTTCAAGGGTAAAGGTTTCAGGGTATTAATTTGAGAGGTAAAGGTTTTAGGGAACTAGTTCGAGGGGTAAAGGTTTCAGGGACACATGTTCAAGGGGTAAAGGTTACAGAGAACTAGTTCGAGGGGTAAAGGTTTCAGGGAACTAGTTCGAGGGGTAAAGGTTTCAGGGAACTAGTTCGAGGGGTAAAAGTTTTCAGGGGCACATGTTCGAGAGGAGATAGGTAATGTTTCTAATAGTGAGGATTCCAGTGAAAAGGTTTCTAGAGGTGAAGATATCAGGGTTACTAATTTGAGAGATACAGGTTTTCCAGTGGTAGTTTGAGAGGTGAAGTTTTCAGTAGAGTTCGAGAGGTGATAGTTTCGGTAGGGGTTTGAGAGGTGGGATTTTCAGTAGGGTTCGAGAGGTAGAGTTTTGGCAGGGGTTCAAGAGGTAGAGCTTCAACAGGGGTTCGAGAGGTAGAGCTTCAACAGGGGTTCGAGAGGTAGTGTTTTGGCAGGGGTTCTAGAGGTGGGATTTTCAGTAGGGGTTCGAGAGGTAGAGTTGTGGCAGGGGTTCGAGAGGTAGTGTTTTGGCAGGGGTTCGAGAGGTGGAATTTCAGCAGAGGTTCGAGAGGTGGAGGGTTCAGTTCGAGAGAGTTAGGTTTCTGATGGTATTATATGTGTGTGTGTGTGTGTGTGTGTGAACATAAACTCATATTTTAACTCAATTCGTGCTAGGGCAATGTAACACTCACCTTAGTTAAACTTGGCTTGACAACCGCCGCTTCTACTTCACTACTTAACATTCTGAATTTTGGTACTCAAAGTGTCTTAAGGCTGTAAGTTTTGGGGAGGATATCACCGGTATTTATACTAAGCAAAATTATAGGGTTCTGACACCTACCCAACCTAAAGTTTTATCCTGTAAACCTCAAGCCTACTTGCCCAAAATTACTTTGGACAAACTTCTTCACGTTCGCCGTTCATTTCTTCCCGGTAATACCACTTGCTCCAAAAAATTACTTTGGATAATTTTTCACATCCGTTGCCAGCTTTTCTTCATGGTAGTTTTCTTGCATTTAATTATTCCATTGCTCATTTGTTTGCTTATTACTACTATTGTCATATACTATATATGTGTGTGTGTGTATAATTATGTATATTTTCTTCTTGGTAATTTATCTTACTTATTTATTTGTTTACTTATCGTTATTAGTATTATATATATATATATATATATATATTATATATACATATATATATATATTGTGGAAAATTAAAGGGAATATTGGAATATTTGATAAAATTTAATTATTACATGTTCTCTAATTCCTATTTTGGTAGGGGGTTTTTTTACAAAACCACTACTTAAAAATGGGTACATAGGCACCGATATGTCAGTGCTGGGAGAACAGTGTTGGTGCTAGGAATTTCATAGGCACCAGTAATCTAGAAAATGAACCAAAATACCGATACCTATGAATAAATACAACATGGTTCACTTAATACCAATGCTAGATACCAGTACGTTTGAAGAAAAAATGTCTGAAATTAATATTTTCCAGCACCAATTTTAGCTGAATGACATATACCGGCACTAATACCGGCTCCTATAACCGGAATAGTAATTTTGGCGAGTAAAACTGTGGTGGAAAAATAGCTAGCACTGGTATATGTTATAATATACCAGTGCTAGAGCCTAGAAGTGCATTTAATTTAAAAGTTTTTAAAATGCTTTAAAGCAACCCTACGCAGCTGCGTTATAATTGTATAGGCATCAGTGTGTTGACGAATGACACCGTAATTGTACTGGTGCTCGATATATAGAAACATTTTCAACATTTACAAGATAGGATAGGAAAAAAAAGTTTTGAAAAATGGGTTTTTGGTATGAGTTACTATAAAACATGTAGAACCAATTTTCAACATTTCACCAAAATAATCATTTATTTAATATTTCTATACTAGAATAACTAAAATCATGTATTCTTTCCATTTCGTTGGATTTGCCACACTTTTATTTTTGAGTTGTTCTATAGGTTTGACACACTTTCATTTTTGACAAAATTCCTTAAGTTTTATCCACTCATTCTACTTTTTCCCTTTCTAAACTCACTTTCATCAACTCGGTTCATTCACCTAAATCCGAGCACCTAAGACTATGGTGTCAAACCCAACAAAACAGAGGTAGTATTTTGGAGCAATGGATAATGGGGTAACACAATTTTGGGTCATGGTATAATTTTTCAAGACTGTGTAGAAGTAATCAATGTTGACTTTTGAGGCCCTTCTGTTCACTCGTACATGCCCAAATTGCAAAGTCGCAGTCGTATATTATTGAATTGCATTTTGGTGTCGCCAATTTTGTGATTCAACAATTACAACTTTCTTGAAGGGATTTAAGTGCAAAAAGTAAAACTTTACTCCTAAATATGCTCGAACGTAATGCTCTACTGTAAACCTCATTATATTTTTCAAGACTGTAACAGAATATTTATCAACAACCTATTCCGTTAAAATTAAAGCTGGGAAGTAAATGTTATAAACTCAAAAACAAAAGCAAAATAATATGGGGAAAAGTGCAAAGATGACTCTATTAAACTGAAAAGGTACAAATATAACCTTGTACAACCTGAAAATGCAGAACTAACCCTATCTTTAGATCAAATTGTGCAGTTTTACCCAATTTACACTATTCTGGCATTGACCGAATAAATCAGGCACTTGCCATTTTTGAAAAGATAAATATATCCCTACTCTTAAAACAAAAAATTGAATGACAAAAATACCCCCTTCTTCATCATCTTCAAACCTAACACACCACCATATCCGCCGCCTACCGCCACCAGCACCGCCTCCAGCTCCGCCACCGTCTGTTGCAGTGCATCTTTGCATCATTCCCGTCATTCACACCAGCCCTCCGTTGCCTGGAACCACTAGCCCGCCACCCAAAACCCTAGCCACCACCTCTCCCCGGCCACCTCCTCTCCCCAGCCACCACCTCTCCCCGGCCACCTCCTCTCCCCAGCCACCACCTCTTCTCCGCCACCACCTCTCCCTCCACTCAGTACTAGCCGCTTAATCCTAGCCACCACCTCCCCCCCCCACCACCACCACTTCTCCCCGGCTCAGCTCAAACCCCAGCCCTCACCACCACTATCACATTCGGCACCGACAAACACCCCGTCGCCACTCAAATTCCCTCTGTCGTCATCCACTCAAATCCCACGCCTCGGCTAAAATCAGCTCAAATCCCCTCCCTAGCTTCCGTCGCCACTCGTTTAGCATGGCAGATCGAGAAAATAGGGGTTACGAAAGACACCACTCCGTATAGCACTCTGATCACTCTGTTTAGCACGACCTCAGTCGCCACACTTTTAGCACCGGCATCGAACGGCGCCGCTCTGCCACAGGTTTAGCACTCAGGCTGAGACGGTGAAAGATTAGCGGTCTTATTTGGTGTGTTAGTCGGAGTGGATGTGAGGAAATGGGAGCGGAGGTGAGGAAATCGGAGTGGAGGAGAGTTGGGAGTGGGGGGTAAGGGTGTATTTTCATATTTTTATTTATTTTTAAATTTTTAATTTGGGGGTATTATGGTCTTTTCATCAACGTCCAGTCAAATTGGTTGACAATTTGGTCAATTTTTTTCAGAGTTAATTTTACCCTTTTAAATTTTACAAGATTATTTCTGCACTTTCGCCCAATACATAGGCTTAAAAATACACTTGACTTTAAAATATAACTCTGGTTCTTTTGTAATTTTCTCTTTAAATTCTCTGATTGTAACAGTAAATTTGGCCTTTGGCCCACCAAAAGAATCTTTTTCCGGATCGGTATATCCATTATCCACCTCCAAAAGGCGAAAAGAGTAAAAAGTAAGAATAAATAAATTCCGCCACCATTCAACGCCTGACGAAACGGTGGTGAGCTATCAACCTCGCCCTCGCCGACCACGACTAGGCCCCGTAAAACCCGATAAACGGTAAACACCAACTCCCTTACTTATAGATACACGCCACGTGTAACACTCTCCACGTGTCTATCCTGAGGAGCCCCTGGGCCCACTTCCTGATTCCGCATTGCATGAGAAGATAGCCTGAGTGGAGCCCATAGAGACCAAAAGAGGAGGTAGTGGGGTCAGAGCATTCGCACACAGGACCCTCCGATCAGAAACGTTGGGCTGAGATTGATCCACGAGTCTGACATACACTCCTCTACCGTGGGTCTGCCAGTAGACAATTTGAAATGATTAAATTATTCAACTTTCAACTTTCTAGTTAAGTTAGTTGGACCAAGTGAGAGTGTTGGTTGTAGCTAATCCAAGAACTCGATGTGAGACTTGGATAAAAATAATTTATTTATTAGAGATAATGTTGGTGAAATTAGAGTGAGGCCCTATTTTTTGAGTTTATTTTTATTTTTATTCAATTTAGTTCAATTTAATTCAGTTCATTTCAGTTTAACGTAAGTTAATTTGGTAAAATTTAATTTAATTTAATCATAGATTACCTTTTTTATGAGTTTATTTTAATTCAGTTCAAATTGTTTCAATTTAAATGATATTAAACTAAATCAGATAAATTCTATATATATATATATTGTTCCATTACATATATATAAATGCATACTGAAGACTTAATTTCAGTCAAATAATAATGTGTGGCACAATTTAATTCGATAAGCATTTAAAGTGTGGGGTTGTTAAAGGGTGGGGTTGTGAAAAATTCGTGGCTTTCCTGGAATCTTCGTTTTCCAAATGAAATGAAGTGTGTTCTACTCTTTCAATTTTTGACCAAATTTGGATCGCACAAGTCACGACGATTAACGTCTGTTTCACTAACGGTGTCGCTATAGGTTTAGCTGTTTGGATTTAGGTAGAGAAAATAAGTAGATAAAATTAAATATAAAAAATAAAAAATAGAATGAGTAGATAAAATTGAAGAAATCTTACAAAAAAATAAAAAGTGTGCCAATATAAAAAAAATAACCAAAAAAGAAAAATGTACCAATATTATAAACAGATGGAGTAATATGCTTACTGTAGTTAGATTTTGTTGTTTGCGTCCCACTCTCACCGGCTTGAAAGTTGGGGATACATGACAGCATGTTGGATGCATGATGGAGAACGCATGTTGGCAAATGCATTATTATTAATTTCCTTTCTTTTTTTTTTGTTTTGCATACAGAATTATTGAGGACGTATTTATCAAATGCGTCTTTCAAAATGGCAGGATTTTCTTTTTAAAAAAATGATTGAAGCCGTTAAATTACATAATAATGCATATAATTTGTTTAAGAGTAAACATAAAAATTTTCATTAAATTTATAAGATATAGTTATCGAATAATTTTATTATCGAGTGAAATTATTTTTGTCCAGAAAATAATTACAAAACATTTAAAAAATTATACTTAAAATATGACATTTTCAATACTTATTAATAATTTATTATATAAAAGTTTATTAGTATTAGTAAAATCTTCCAATAAATTGATAGATTTAAGAATAAAAATAATTTTTTTGTTAAACTTATAAAATATGGCCATCGAACAATTTTATTTTTGAGTTATCAAACAATTTTATTGTCGAGTGAAATTATTTTCCTTTATAAAATATTACATAACATTTAAAAATTATATTAAAAATATAATATTTTTGACATTTATTAATAATTTAATATAAATGTATACTAGTATTAGTAAAACCTAAGGTGAAAATTTATTTTTTAAAATGATATTTGGATAAATATTAGGACTAAAACCATATTTTTTGTGCGATAAATTCGATAATTTTTTTTTGAAAAAAACTAAAATTCAAACTAAAAATCAAAATAATGCATACAGTTAAAAAATTTATATTCCAAAATTTAATAAAACGATGTCGTAATATTTGTGGCGCACAAGTGGCATAGGTAGAATAGCGTAGAGGATACGAAATTATGTTAGAAGATTCGAGTACTAAATAATATGAGTACTAACGTACATGTTAGAAGATTCGAGTACAAAAAAAATAATATATCAAGGACGCATTCAGCATGTATCCTCAAAATTGGTCGCAAAAAATACTGGCAATATAGTGAGGAGCGTCCTCTAAAAGGGAAGAAAAAAAATTAATATACTGAGGACGCATTCAATGAATGCGTCCTCAAAAAAGGAAGAAAAATAATTAATATACTGAGGACGCATTCAACGAATTCTTTTTTTAAAAAAAGAAATCGGAGAGGACGGATTCGGAGAATGCGTTCTCCACAAAGATGACCATTTTTAAAATCGTCACATTTGCATCCAATTTTGGTGGATCATGCACCATGCAATAAAGCTCTCAGGGTTTTCTTGGATCTCAGGCTTTTTGTTGCCTTAATTCAAGCCCATGATTTGATGGACTTGGGCCCCAAGGATAAAATTGTTATGATCATGGGGATCAATTCCTAAATGAGCAAGGAATTTAAAAGAGAAAAGGAATTTTACTGATTGAATTCAAGAGCAATCAGCTCAGCCTTCCAAAGATGAGAAAGAAGAAAGTTTAGAAGAGGAGAGAGATGACTTTTCAATTTTAAAACTGTGATCAACAAACATGATAACCATCTCTAACTAACTTCTAGTCTATATATGATAATCAAAAGAAAGAGCCACTAAGCAATCAGTTAGAAAAGCCATAAGTTCACCCTTTATGTGTGATATGAGCATAGCTGATGTTTTTGAGTAATAATCGGGCCAATTTACCATTTACCCCTCGGATCATAACAATCCCTTTCCCTAGCATGAAACTTGTCCTCAAGCTTTGAAAAGAGGAAACTGATTTGTAATAAAATAAACATCTTCCCAATAGGCTTCTTCCTCAGCCATATTGGGAGGTCGTCGCCGTACCTCTCAAAGTTAATATTTTTAAGCCCTTAATGCGTCCTATCCACAATGATGTAAATAGTGGCAAGATGGGGTCGTCCACAGGAAAAGGGATTTTTCTAAGTACTTAGACACCTATATGAGAAAACGTACTAAACACATACATACATAGATATATATAAAAGCATGTAAACAAAGGGGGGGTTGGTTGGATGGTTCCTAAATTAGCAAATTGAAATACAACAATTAGCAAATCAAGAGAATGATGCTAATCATGTAAGCGCAAATAGAGATGTGATGAAAATACAATTACGGAGCCTTGGGCGCAATTGACTTTCACTTCCAAACATTGTTTCCATCATTGAACATGTAACTAATTCACTACTTTCACTACTTGCTGTGAAGACTAAACTTCTATCCTTCTTAGATAGTAGTTTGCAAGAGTGAGTTCAACATCTCTTGTCAAACCTCACCAATGACTCCCGAGTCGCGACCATGACTCAAGGTATCCCATTAATGGCATTTAGCACGAAGGATCAACAAACTCGGCAACACTTATAACCACTACACCGTGACTAAGCATTTAACCGACCTATGCATTTACACGGGATTGCTCAAGAGCGACCACTCATAGACCTCTCCCATTTGCTACAATTGATAAACATGGCAAAGAGTTCAACATTGCATATTTATCTAGCAATCATCAATTCATCAACATAATCAAAAGCTCTAAATCATACTTATATATCCCTAACAAGAACAGGGGGAAATTTAACCCAATTTCCCCAAACCCTAGCTAGCAATTAATACAAGCATTTCATATACTCAAGCTTTCAACCACTATGATGAAATCAACAAACACATTAAATTCCCACAAATGCATAATAGCAAGAGTAATAAACAAGCTACAAAATGTTCTTAGGACATAGGTTTGGAAGCTTAGGTCAATTGCTCCCAAGAGATGAGATTAGCTAATAGAGTTCATGCTAATCTATCTAAAACAACAAATCAAAGCAACTAGATGAATCAAAGAAGAAAAATGGAAGAATAGGGTTTAGAACAGTACAAATTCGTAGCTGCTGAAGAACTGGAATGAGAGGAGAGAAAAATGGTATTTATAGTGGAAAGAAAAGAAAGTAGGATTCTGGTCAGTGGCTGTCGCGACTCGCGACGAAGTTCGTCGCGACTCGCGACGAACATGTTGGTCGCGACGAGTCCGTCGCGACGAGTGACGGTAACCAGAATTTTTTGCATTATTTCTTCTTCTCCTCCTTGTGGCATGTAGTCATCCCCATAGTCACTCCTCTCAACTTCTAAGTCTTCAATGGTTTCAAAAGTGATCTTGAATGGCCTCCGGTCTTCACGTCTTCGAAGCAAGTCTTCAAAATCTTCGAAAGTGTAGTCTTCAATGGCCTCCGGTCTTCATTACTTCGTTGCACAAAACATCTACTTAAAAGAGGTAAAAGAGCGCAAAGTTGCTCTTACCCCTTCTAAGAGGATTTCATGGTAAAACACAAGCTGTTGTAATGAAAGAGTACAAAATGGATCCTAAATAGTACTAAAATAAGCATATAAAGTGGACGCATCACATATTTTCCCAGAGAATCAACCATTGTACAACCTGTTCTTGTCCCCTCTGTACCAATCTTCTTTGCAAAATCCTACTAGGAATGAGAGTAATGTTTGATTGAAGTTCTCAAGGGGTAGTGTGCTTAGCAAATCTCCAACATGTTTCTTGAGTAAAGAAACATGAAAAACTAGATGAACCTTGCTTGTAAATGGCATTTTCAGTCTATAAGCCACAGTACTAATCCTTATCTCAATATAGTAAGGACCAAAATACTTAGTAGAAAGTTTGGCATTATCCTTAGCACAAACTGAGTGCTGCTTATACTTATGTAATCTCATATCAACCCAATCACCTTCCATAAAGCTCTTCTTAAATCTCTTAGCATCAGCATATTTCTTCATTGTAGACTGAGCTTTCTGTAGCTGATCCTTAAGCATTTGATCAATTTGAGCTCTTTGATGTAACATATTTTCAGCTGCAGGGATGATAGTGTTTGTTAATACTCCCAAGGGTAAATTTAATGGTTTAGTACCATACAATGCCTCATGTTGTTTTGGTGAGTGGTGTTATACCACCACTCAGCAGAACTAAGCCAATGTTTCCATGTTGCCAGTTTTTCACTGCAAAAGCACCTGAGATAGGACTCCAATGTCTGATTCAGTATTTCTGTTTGCCCATCAGTCTCAGGATGGTATGCAGTACTGTATAGCAGCTTAACTCCTAACTAAGTAAATAACTCCTTCCAAAAATGTGATGTAAAGATCCTGTCTCTATCAGTAGTGATAGTCTCAGGCAGTCCATGAAGCTTACAAATCTGATCCATGAAGCATTGCGAAATAGTTTTAGCTATAAATGGATCTGCCGGAGCTACAAAGTGTGTATAATTAGTTAACCTGTCAATCACAACCAATATGGTATTATAACCATTTGAATCAGGAAGTCCTCAAATGAAATCCATAATTAGCTGAGTCCAGGGATGGTTAGGAATAGGTAATGGTTGAAGCAGGCTTGGGGTTTTTGCACTATTCTGTTTTATGCCTCTGACATGTCACAAGATCTAACATAGTCAATGGTGTCTTGTTTCATTCCAGACCAATGAAATACAGTTAGAACTCTCTTAATGGTAGCTGTCTGTCAAGAATGTCCTCCAAGAGGTGAAGAGTGCATGGCTTGTAGAATTTCTTGTCTTGCTGCTCCATTAGAACCAATATATATCTTCTTTTGCTTCTTCAGTAAACCATTAACATAAATGTACTCTGAGTTGGCATCAGGTATAAGTGTAGTAGCTGCTATCAAAAATTAAACCTCCTCATTCTCCTCATAGCTACTCTCAATTTTTAGCATCCAAAGTGGAGTTACAAAAGAAGAATAAATGGCACACAAACTTGTTCCTCTTTTCTGATCAAGAGTAGTTGAATTCTGATTAGAATAGTGACCTTCACTAGCTAGTTCTCTATCTTTTGGCAATAAAGAAGGAGAAGCCTCATCTTCTGTCTAGTTAATACTTTCTTCAATGAAATTCTCCCTGGATAGAGCATTAACAACTCTATTTCTAGTGCCTCTTTTATATTGTATCTCAAAACTAACCCGATAGCTTAGTATTCCATTTATGTTGCAAGACATTTGTCAATTTCTTATCGAATAGGTATTTTAAACTTTGACGATCAATCCTTATTATAAAATTACTTCCAACTAGATAATTTTTCCATTCATCAACTGCCATAACAAGTGCAAGAAGTTCTTTTTCATAGGTTGAGAGTCATTTGTTTCTTTGGCGGAATGATTTACTGAGAAAAGCTATGGGCTGACCTGGTTGCATCAACACTATCCCCATCCCTTGATCACAAGAATCAGTTTCAATGATAAAGTGTTTATCAAACTGAAGCAACTTCAATATAGGAGCACTAGTTAATGCATTTTTAAGTTTATTGAAAGCCTCGGTCGCCAATGGGTTCCAGGTGAATGTATCTTTCTTGAGAAGATCATGCAGAGGTCTACATATGCTCCCATAATCCTTAAAAAAATGTCTATAATAACCAGTTAGCCCTAAAAACCCTCTCAACTCCTTAACATTCTTAGGGATTTCCTAGTTGACAACACACTCCACATTACTACTGTCCATTTCCACTTCATTTGGAGATATAATATGATCCAAATATTCAACTTTTTCTTGTGCAAAAATGCATTTACTCAGCTTAGCATACAGTTGATGATCTCTCATAAGATTCAAAACCTATTATACATTCATAATATGATCATTCCAAGTTTTGCTGTAAACTAGAATGTCATCAAAGAAGACTAACACACTTTTTCTGAGCAAAGATTGAAAAACTTGGTTCATTAAGACTTAAAAGATGGCTGGATCATTTGTTAAACCTAAAGGCATGACTAAAAATTCATAGTGCCCACTGTAAGTATGAAAAGCAGTCTTACAAATATCATTATCATTGACTCTTATTTGATAATACCCAGCTCTCAAATTGATGGGGTTGATTTTACCATATATTTTGGGTTGTTATTGATTTGAATGATTGATTAAATCCTTGGATATTTATGTTATTTGTAATGTTCTTGTAGTTTAAAGATTTAGAGGCTGAATTGGCAAGTTGTTGCAGTTTGTGGTCATTTGTGCTTGGATGTGGAAGAGGAGAAAAATATGGAGATAATGGAATAATTATGGAGAATTTTGGTGCTGAATTATGCCAATTACAAATGTAGTTGGAGGAGAATCAGGATTGATTTGAAGACTCCTAAATGTTAGGAGAGAATATTGTGTTTATCTCTTTGATTTCTAATTAGATAAGGAAAGATACATTTTATTCCTTATCTATCTTTTGACTGTAGTAATTTTTCATAGACTAGAATTTCATTCATACGCATAAAGACAGATGCGTACGTAGAAGACATGGACAGAAATACGTACTCACAGTCCATCTACGCAGAACCGTATTTGCGATTTGGGTTTTCTAGTATTTATTCAGACAATTTTCATCATTTATTTTTATGCTTTTGATAGTTAATTTAATTATGTATTCTAGCTAAATTCTTCCTTTCTGGTAAAGATCAAGGAAGTACTAGCGTCAATTCTCGTGAGATCTAATTAGCTTTTTATACTTTGATTGCATGCTAGCATCTATTGTTCTTAATTATAATGTTTATTATTGATTTCATGTTATCAAGTAGTGTGCAATATTTGATAGCATGTTAGTTAATTTAATGCCAATTGAACCAATCATCCGAAATTGTGATTTCAGTTCAATTATTGGTAGGGAACAATAGTCTTAGTTTAACAATCCGGCGTCCGAGTTTGTTGGTTATGAATTGGGTCTTTCTCATTCTTAATGCTGCTAGCATATTAAATCTATAGAGCGTCTCTTAGGTTATATGTTAATTAAAGAAATAGTTGGTGAGGCGTCTTCCTCATTATCGACAAGGTAAGGAAAGATTGGTTGCTTGCAACTATAACCAATTTGTGTGTATGCATTTAAAGTCATCTTTGCATCAAAGATCGAGATAGAAAGTCAGTACGGAAATTGGAATCTTCTCATAATAGTTGAATTGTTTGCAATCTGTAACAATTTATCATTCTTGTTTTTACTCAATTTTTAGTTTCTCTTATTCACTACCCTCATCTAGTTCTTTTGGTTTCAAATTCGCAAATTAAAGATTAAGGGAAATGTCTCGCCAATCTCTTGGGAAACGAACCTGCTCGCAGCTATACTGGTCGGTATGCCCATATCGACTGCAGAATCCTAAACTAAAAATTTGGCTTAGAGCTTGATTTATTTTTGGTGTAAAATGACACACCAAATTTTGGCACCGCTGTCGAGGATTGGTTTTGAGCAGTATTTTTCTTTAATTCTTCAACTTGTTTTTCACTTTTTCTTGGTTTATGCCTCATTCTTCTCTTACAGGAAAATTAATCTTCACTCCAGAGATTGAGAAACTTGCACGAAGTCTAACGAAGCAGACAAAAGCCTTGAAAGGACCTTCCTCGTCTGAGTCAACCACCACCAAAACCAATTTCAACATGGCTGACGAACAAAGACGTGAGAAGGAACCACCAGCCCAGCGTATAAGAGATATGGGATGTTACAAACAAAATTATCCTTTGTGCATTGTCATTCCCAACATCAACTGCAACTTTGAGATTAAACCAGGTTTCATACAAGTATTAGCCAAATTTGGTGATATGCCAGGTGAGAGTGCTCATAACCATCTTGATGAATTTGACCTCGTCTGTGCAACTCTTTGACTACAAGGTTTTTTGGAGGATCATATTAAAATACTCACCTTTACACACACATTGTAGGGAAAAGCTCGTGAATGGCTTTTTGAACTCCCACCCGGTTCAATTCAAACTTGGGAAATTTTAGCAAAAGTTTTTTCTCGAGTCTAGAGAAGCCAATTTGAGATCTGCAATAAGTGGTATTAGAAAAAAGAAGGGAGAGAGTCCTGCAAGTTATTGGGATAGATTTAACCAATTGTGTCGCAAGTGTCCTAACCATGGTTTTACTGAGTATCAGCTTATCACTAATTACTTTCATGGTGGCATGTGTTCTATTGACAAGAAGATTTTTTATGCAGCTTGTGGAGGAAATGTGCTGAACAAAACCATGGATGAAGCAAAAGAGATCATCCTTGATATGGTCACTCATGAATATGATGAAGATGATGATAGGTCTAGACAAGCCAAGGCAGCCGGTACCTCGTATTTGGATGAGAAGCTAGATGCCCTCACTTCAATTGTAAAAGATCTAGCTATGAAGAGTGTCGGAGGAGTGAAATGCAAAATTTGCTCACAAATAGGACACTACACTGATGCTTGCCCTACTCTTCATGATCTTCAGACCGAACAAGTCTTCTTTGGATTTGAAGATATCCCACAGAGGCCAAGGCGAAACGACCCATTTTCAAACACATACAATCTGGGATAAAGGAATCATATGAACTTCAGATGGAATGAAAAGGGCCCTGGAATGTATGCTCTGAAACAAGCACAAGTTGGTCGTGATGCAAATCTAGCACTAGATGATCAGAGAGTCACTATGAATGAAGTCATTAAGACTATGGCCCAAAGCAGCGAAGTGGTGCATAATTTAGCCAAAAGCACTAATGCTTTTCAGCAAGAGACAGGGGCTGCTATAGGAAATATCAAGCAACAAGTGACTCAACTGGTTGCGAGGCAAACAAGTTGAAGTTCAATGCTAGAAGGTTACCCTCCCAGACTGAACCAAATCCCAGAGATAATGTAAGTGCAGTTACCTTAAAGAGTGGGAAAGAGTTAGTCAATCCTGAGCCTAAGGAAGTTGACATGGAGAAAAGCCAACATGAAGAAGCCAAGGAGAGTAAAAATGAGTCCTCAAAGGTAAAAACTGAACCCATGATATCTATTTCTAACTCAAAGGTCTCTCTACCTTTCCCATCCAGATTTGCTCGTAACAAGAATGAAGATGATGAGAAGGAGATCTTGGAGGTCTTCAATAAGGTAGAAATAAACTTGTCCTTGATTGAAGCTATAAAGTAGGTTCCCATGTACGGATAATTTCTTAAGGAGCGTTGTTCGAAAAAGATGAGATATGGAAAAGATTAAAAAATTAGGGTGGGTGAAAATGTTTCTGTCGTTATTCAACGTAAATTGCCACAGAAATGTAAGGATCCAGGAATGTTTTCTATTCCATGCATGATTGGCACAAAAATTGTTGAAAAGGCCATGTTAGATCTAGGTGCATCAATTAATGCCATGCATCTCTCTATTTATAATGACTTGCAATTAGGACCATTGAAGGAAACATATGTTATAATCCAATTAGCATATAGGTCTAATGCATACCCAGAGGGAATAATGGAGGATGTACTAGTAAAAGTAAATGATATGATGTTTCCAGTGGATTTCTACATTATTGATATTGATGATTCATTCTCTGATAATAAGTCCCTAATTATTCTAGGAAGACCATTCATGAAGAGAGCGAAAACCTAGATAGATGTTGATAAGGGAACACTTAGTCTTAAGTTTGATGGAGATGTAGTTTCTTTCAATAGTTTTGATGCATGAGACATATGGATGATCCCGAATCTATGTTTACCCTTGATGTGATTGACCCATTGGTTGATGATTTTATAGAAAAGTACTTAATGGTTGACAAGTTGGAACATGTACTCTTCAATGGATGGGTCGGCAATGATATGATGGATGTCTTGGATGAAACTTTTTGTGAAATTATCATGCAACTTTACTCCACCGAAGAAATCAGCTCCCAGCTACTTTCAGTCGGTATGCCCAATACCGCCTATTTTCTGCTCAGAAATTCCAAAAATCAGCTCCCAGCCACTTTTGGTCGGTATGCCCATACTGCCCGTTTTCTGCTCAGAAATTCCAAAAATCAGCTCCCTTCCACTTTCGGTCGGTATGCCCATACCACCAATATCCAGATCAGAAGTGCAACATGTCTCTCAGTCGACATTAGTCCGGATGGTGATCACGTCTATCCCTGAATGCATTTTTCCTCCGATTAAGAAATAACCAAAGGTGGAGTTGAAGAAATTAGTTGATCCTCTCAAATATGCATTCTTAGGGGAGAATCAAACCATACATGTCATGTATCCCGAGGGAATGGCACTTGCATTGCCTCCATATGGCTGATCTGAGCAAGCCAACTAAGTCTAGCCTAAGATGTTAAATAAGGGCGTTGCTTGGGAGGCAACCAAGATTTTTATTTTTAGTTTCATTCTCTTCATTATTTCTCTTTAAAAAAAATATTATTCATCCATTCGACTTTGATTTGTTTGGACATACAGGGTTCTTGGACATACAGGGTTCCAAGAAGATCTCCAAAAGATGATGGGGGATTTTGAAAGCAAACCAAATATGAACTGAGTCATTCTACTTTCAGCCCAAAGTTGTAAGGATGCCCAATGCGAATCAGGATGCACTGGTTGACCTCAAGGCTAATTAGCTGCCCAAGGAGCATTTTTTTCTTTTTCTTCTTTTTCAATTTTAGTTGAATTTTAGTACATTTGTAGAGTAAGTGCATGACATCATATTTTCTACATCATTTTCATATATTATCTCTCTCTTACACAATGAGGACATTGTGTCGTCTAAGTGTGGGGTGGAGATGTAACATCATTAGTTTATTTTTCATAAAAAGTTTTTTTTTCTTTCATAAAACCAAAAAAAATTCAGAAAACTATGAGAAAAAATACAACAAGATTTTCAATTTTTTTCATCATTTGAGTAAAAAAACGGCAACCTTGAATTAGAAATTTGAACAGTTAGAGTTGAAATTTGGTTTGTGGGAAGATTGAATGTTGTTTCCCTTTGTGAAAGAAATCATGGATTTCTTATATGTGTTTTAGGATGATGAATGTGCAATAAGTCATTTTGCTCTAAAACTGGATATGTTGTGAAGATTTCAGCCTTAGAAGAGCAAAAGCCGAAAAAATATAGGCATGAATGAAAAAAAAAATGATGATAATAAGTAGCTCTTTATCTCTTTGTTGAGTGATCATATTTTGATATTCATTGCTTGGTTTGTGCTATGATTTCGAGACAGTTTTTGATAATTGAGTATGAAAATGATAGAGGCCCTTTGGAATGAGCCCTACTTAGCTTATACTATATATTTCCTTCCTTACATTGATCCCCTAGTTTTCCCCGTTAGAGCCAGAAAAAATTTTCTTTGGTATTTAGTCACTAAATATTTAGCCAAGAGCCTTAGACTTTTCTTAACCCTCTGAGAATGTGTAAGTGATTTATTATTGCTTAGGATATGGATTGGAATTGTGTGGTGGGTTAGATATGGTTGATATTTTGTGCTAATACATGTTGAAGTAGAAAGTGTTTTGGACTTATATTCATTGGGAAGGTGCGTGTATAGTTTTGGCATGATATTATTGATCTTGTATGTCCAGAAAATACTTATAAATGCTGCTGTCAAGAAAAAAAAAGTGGAAAATGTTGAAAAAAAAGAAAAAAAATTGAAGCAACAAAAAATTCTGAAAAAAAATATAATAAAAAAAATTGGGTCAATAGTATATTGGGTTGGAAATTTTTAAGTGCAATATGGGCCTAGTTTAGTACTAGGTGGTGGTGTTTATACTTTGTTGTGTATTAATGTTGCATATTCATTCGAAGTATGAACATAGAGGAGCATGAGGTGATAATGAATTGGTTGCATATTCTCAGAGTTTTAGCCTCGTATTCCCTTTATCCTACCTCTGTGACCCTAGCCCCGTCACAACCTTGATAAAGACCTCATTGATTTGTACACAAATGTTCAATTATTACGGTGGAGATAGTGGTATATACAAACTTGTTGTGATGCGTATTGAATATGATTTGTGATTGACCTGATTTTGATTTTGAGAGATATTAAGTGATCTTGCTGAGGCTGGACTTTATTGCTTATTTTTTAACTAGAATGTGAGGATGATGTGATTTTATAAGCAATAGGGAGTGGTTTGTGGTATGGTGGTTGATTGTGTTTTGACTCTGCTGTGATGGTTTTTTATTTAGGGTAGTTGTAGTTTTTTTATTTGAGTCTCACGTTTACATTTATGTTTTGCATTTGCATATGCTCGAGGGCTAGCATAATCTAAGTGTGGGGTATTTTGATGGGGTTGATTTTACCATATATTTTGGGTTGTTATTGAGTTGAATGGTTGATTAAATCCTTGGATATTTATGTTATTTGTAATGTTCTTGTAGTTTAAAGATTTAGAGGCTAAATTATCAAGTTGTTGCAGTTTGTGGTCATTTGTGCTTGGATATGGAAGAGGAGAAAAATATGGAGATGCTAGAATAATATGGAGAATTTTGGTGCTGAATTATGCCAATTACAAATTTAGTTGGAGAAGAATCAGGATTGATTTGGAGACTCCTAAATGTTAGGAGAGGATATTGTGTTTATCTCTTTAAGTTCCATTTAGATAAGGAAAGATATATTTTATTCTTTATCTATCTTTTGACTGTAGTAGTTTTTCATAGATTGGAATTTCATTCATATGCATAAAGACAGATTCATACGTAGAAGATAGGGACAGAAATACGTACGCACAGTCCATCTGCGCAGAACAGTATTTGCGATTAAGGTTTTCCAGTATTTTATTTAGACAATTTTCATAATTTATTTTTATGCTTTTGATAGTTAATTTAATTATGTATTCTAGTTAAATTCTTCCTTTCCGGTAAAGATCAAGGAAGTATGATATGTCCATTTTATGTGCATAAAATAGTACTTTTTAGGGTCACTTTTGTGCTCTTTTATTATCAAGAGCTTCTGTTTTACCTTGGAATTCGCTTAGGAGGGGTAAGAGCAAATTTACGCTCTTTACCTCTTCTAAGTGGATTTCGTGTGACAAAGGAAGAACTTGGAGGCTTGGAGACTGGAGGCCATTAAAAGATCACTTTTCGAAGACTTTGAAGACACGAAGACTTGAAGACCGGAGGCCGTCGAAAACCATTTTTAAAGACTTTGAAAACTTTCTTCAAAGAGTTGAAGACTTGAAAATGAGAGGAATCATTGTGAAATAAGTATTTACCACAACAAGAAGAAAAGAAAACAAGGTTAAGTTCTGGCGCCCATCGCGAGTCGCGACCAACGGGTGGCCAGAACCTAACCTTATCCTTTTTGTACTATAAATAGCACTCTCTTTCCTCTCATTCACATCTCTTCTTCCTGCGTTTTTGGTACTGTTTCTAACCCTAGTTTCTACTATTTTTCATCATTAAATTCTCTTGTATTATGTTTGGTTTGTTAGCATTAAGTAGTATGAACTATTGTAGCTAAATCTAGTCTTGGTAGCAATTGATTGAATCTTCCAAACTTATGTAGTAAGATTCTATATTTGCTTATTTATGAACATTTATTGGAGATCATTTATTATGCCATTAATATTGTGTTTTACCTCATTTATACCATGGGTTGTTTGAGTATATGAAATGTTTGTAAGATTGAAACGTTAAAGTGTTAGGAAAGTTGGAAATTTCTTAACTCATTTGATATGAAATCCAAAAGCATGGATTTAGAACTTCTTGTGTATAATGTATGGTAATTCTTGCTAGATGAGTATGTTAATGTGGATTGTTTTCATATTTGTCATATATATGCAAAGAAAGGTTGAACCTTGAATGTTGTTTGTTCTAAATTTAACCTAAAAAATGCTTTGTTTGGTTAAATGACTATGTCTTTGGTAGAAGGCTTGTTGTTATCAAACCTATGTTCCTTTGGGTGATATGCCATTGATGAAATACCCCTATGATGTTGTTTGTCTTTGGTGATCATCAATGAGGTTTGCAAACTACTCTTAAGGAGGAATGAATGTTGATCTTTGAATGAGAAGTGATAACATTCTCCACAGAAACTAAATGTAATTGAATGAGTGAATGAATCAATGAGTTATAGGAAGTTTGGAAGTGGAAGTTGATTGCCCCCAAGGCTCCGTTAATTATCATTTGCATTGTATCTTTAGTTGTATTGCATGATTATCATAGTTCTTTTGCTTTGCTAATTGTTGTCGCTTAATTTGATAATTTAGGCTAAAAAACCAACCAACCCCACCCCCTTTGTTTACATATTTTTATATGTATCTATGTATGTATATGCCTAGTATGTTTTCTCCTATATATGTGTAAACACTTGAAAAGATCCCTCTTCTCGTGGACGACCCCGACTTTCCATTATATACTTAATTGTAGAAAGGAAGCATTAGGGCTTAAAAGTATTAACTTTGAGAGGTACGGCGATGACCTCTCAAAGTACTGGCGTCAATTCTCATGAGATCTAATTAGCTTTTTATACTTTGATTGCATGCTAGCATCTGTTGTTCTTGATCATAATGTTTATGATTGCTTTCATGTCATTGAGTAGTGCGCAATATTTGATAGCATGTTAGTTAATTTTATGCAAATTGAACCAATCATCTGTAATTGTGATTTCAGTTCAATTAGTGGTAGGGAACAATAGTCTTAATATAACAATGCGATATCCGAGTTTGTTGGTTATGAATTGGGTCTTTCTCATTCTTAATGCTACTAGCATATTAAATCTATAGAGAGTCTCTTAGGTTATATGTTAGTTAGAAAAATAGCTGGTGAGGCGTCCTCCTGATTATCGACAAGGTAAGGAAAGATTGGTTGCTTGCAACTATAACCAATTTGTGTGTATGCATTCAAAGTCATCTTTTCATCAAGGATCGAGATAGAAAGTCAATACATAATTGATTGAAACCAGAATCTTCTCATACTAGTTGAATTGTTTGCAATCTGTAACAATTTCTCATTCTTGTTTTTACTCAATTTTTGGTTTCTCTTATTCAGTACCCTCATCTGGTTCTTTTGGTTACAACCTCGTAGATTAAAGATTAAGGAAAAGTCTCGCCAATCTCTTGGGAAACAAACCTGCTCGCAGCTATACTGGTCGGTATGCCCATACCGACCGTAGAATCCTGAACTAAAAATTTGGCTTAGAGCTTGATTTATTTTGGTGTAAAATGACACACCAAATTTTGGCCAAAAAAACTTATGTTTTTCAGCAAGAGACAAGGGCTGATATAGGGAATATCGAGCAACAAGTGACTCAACTGGCTGTGGAGGTAAACAAGTTGAAGTTGAACGCTGGCAGGTTACCCTCCCAGACTGAGCCGAATCCCAGAGAGAATGTAACTATTGGAAGATTCCTTTGGGGCAAGCTCCTCCTCTCCAACAAAGGGAGATTCCTTTGGGGCAAGCATTGTTAAGAGACATCATGGCCCCCAACCTCGATCAATAACCAATGTGCATTGAGTATCCCGTGGTTGGACTGAGCGGGCACTTTGAGCTAAAGACCGGATTCATCAACATGCTACCCGTCTTCCTTGGTAGGCAAGGGGAGAATGGCAACAAAAACCTCACCAAATTTCACTTCTTGTGTGGTGATACAGTCCCCCATGGAGTGGATTAAGACTTCAATAAGTTGAAGGCATTCCCATTCACACTAAGGGATGGTGCAAGATATTTGCTCCACTACCTACCGCCTAAGAGCATCGAGAGTTGGCTCGATATGAAAATGAAGTTTCTAGCCAAATACTTCCAGGCCTCGAGATCTGCTACCTTGAAGAAGGACATAAGCAACATCCTCCAATGGCATGAAGAATCTCTCTTCGACTATTGGGAGAGGTTCAAGAAGCTTCTCGCAAGTTGTCCTTACCACAGTTATTCAGAGAGGGATTTGGTCTATTACTTCTACAATGGTCTTCTTGATGAGGATCAAAAGTTGGTAAGAAGTTCTTGTGGTGGAACTCTTGGGAACAAAACTTCATCCGAAACGATGCAATTGTATGAGGAGCTAGCGGAAAAATCAAGAAACTTTAGCTCAAGGGCCGATTTGAGAAAGAGAAATCCAATGCTCGCCAGTGACTCTTCCAATAGTGAAAAGCTTAAGGACCAAGTATCAGCCCTTGCGTCTATGGTGAAATCATTGATGACGAAGCTCGGGAATGCGCCATATGTTAAATCATGTGAAATTTGTTACTTGGTGCATCCTACCGACACTTGACCTACTTTACAAGAGAACTATGTCGAGGAGGTTAGTGTCATGGGATATCAAGGAAATCAAGGCTACCAAGGCAGCCAAGGATATCAAGGTGGGCAAGGCCACCAAGGTCACTAAGGCTACCAAGGTTATCAAGGGTACCAAAATTGGCCGTACAATTCAAGAATCATGATAACCCAAACCTCCGGTATGGAAACCCTCAAGGAAGCCAAAACCCTCAACCGTATCAGCCTCCTCAACAACAATATAGGCCACCTCAACAACAATTTCAAAGGCTCCAAGTCAAACCCCGAGACCAAGGGGAGAGCTCGGGGCTAACAAAGGATGAGGAGATGCAAGCCATTCACTGGTTGGGCATGTGTGCGGAGAAAAATGATAAATTTCAAGATGAAGCCAAGGCAAGCATCAAGAACTTGGAAACTCAAGTGAGCCAAATAGCTCAAGTGGTGAATCGGATGAAGGCTCGGGAAAAAGGCAAACTTCCCTCCCAACCGGAGATCAACCCTCAACAAAATGTGAGTGCAATCTCATTAAGAAGCGGAAGGGAAGTGAAGGAGCCCCAAGAAAGGGTTTTTTTTGAGCGGATGGTTGAGAAAGAAGAAGACCATGAAAGGAAGGTCGAGGAGCTGGCCAAAGAAAGCAAAGAAGAAGAAGTCAAGGTGGAGACATTTTTGCCAAGACCGAGATCAAATCCTGAAACATCATCCCCACCACACAAGAAGTCAAAGGGAACGGAGATCCCTATCTATATGCCAGAACCACCATTTCTAGAGGCATTAAAGGATAGAAGGATCAAAGAGGACACCAAGGATATCTACGAAGTCTTTCATAGATGCAAGGTAAATATTCCACTCTTAAATGCTCTAGGTCGAGTTCCTAGGTATGCTAAATTTCTTAAAGAATTGTGTACCGTCAATAGGTAACAACAATTGAAAAGTAAGAAAAAAAGTGTGAAGAGTGAATATGTCTCCGCCGTGTTTGATGATGAGATGCCCCCTAAATGTGATGTTCCGGGAATGTTTACAATCTCTTGTGAGATAGGAGGCAAATGTGTTAACAAGGCCATGTTAGAATTAGGTGCTTCAATCAATGTGATCCTATATTCCTTGTATGAAAGTCTAAATCTAGTCACTTTGCACAAAACCGGGGTTGTTATCCAACTAGCCGATCATTCTAGCACATACCCGAAAGGTATTGTGAAGGATGTGTTGGTGAAAGTGGACTCTTTGACATTCCCCGCGGACTTTTATGTTCTTGAAATGGGAGGTGACGATAGTTATAAGCCTATTCTTTTAGGAAGGTCATTTCTAAAGACTTCAAAGACCATAATTGACGTGCATAAAGGAACATTAACAATGGAATTTAATGGGCGGAAGGTAGAATTTGACACAAATAATTCTATTGATCATCCTAGTAGATACCATTCTTGCCAAGCTATTCATGTTATTGATGATAAAGAGCAAGATGTAATTAAGCCCAAAGATGGTAGTTCCTTGAACATTGCCATAGATGATGTTTTGAGTTATGCTTTGATTTCAAATGTTGTTAGTACTAACTTGAAGGAAAACAACAATGGAAAATACACTCTTGGTAAAGAAACATCCAACACTTTTCGTTCGTCCATGGGAAAGCCAATAAGGGTGGTTTTCCCTCCTTCTCTTGAGAAGACTTCGGTGGAAGAGTGCAAACCACCACCGAAAGCTCTTAAATGTTCACCCCTTGGAGAAGGACAGAAACCCCCAAATGCTCACATGCTTGAGATCACCATAGAACAAAAAGGTGAATTGTTGGAAATGTTGAGGGAACGTAAAGAAACCCTAGGCTATTTGAAGAAGGCTTTGTTGGGGGATGATGTGAATCCCGATTGTTTTGACCCGGATCGGGGAAAGGGGGCTGATCATCTCGGTTCATTTTGTGAGTAAGCTCCAAGAAGGGGAGTAATTAATGCCGGCAACGTTAAATAAACTTAGTTTTGATCGTCCGGATCATCATTCGTGATTTTCCGTTGATGTTGCTTAGTTTTGGATTTTGTCATTAGTTTCATTTTTTTTGTTTGTGCTTTTCACGGGTTGTTTTTCCATGATTTTGCAGTGATCTGAAACCAAGGCATTGGACTTTTTAAGGAATAAAGGCTTGGAGTCAAGAGGGAAAGACTTGGACAAGAGGTGAAAATAGAAAAAAATTTCTAAGTACCGGGTGGATTGCCTGTCACGAGTCGTGACCACCTCGTCGCGAGTCACACGGGCTCAAAAACTTTTGTGCTCATTTTGGGTTTCGGCCTCCACTTTCCATGAGTCGCGATGGCCTCGTAGCGAGTCATGACGGACCATCGTGAGTCGCAACCAAGTGGTCGTGAGTCATGACGGACCATCGCGAGTCGCGACCAAGTGGTCGTGAGTCGTGATCAAATCATAAATCTAGGGTGAAAATAGAGCTCCCAGCCTACACTTTTCGTGAGTCGCAATGGCCTCGTCGCGAGGGACCATCGCGAGTCACGACAAAATGGTCGCGAAGTAAGCATTAACTTCAAGTACCCATTGACCTACGTGTTTGTCACGAGTCGCAGCGAACACATCGTGATTCGCGACGGCATGCAGACTTGTTTTAAAAATGGCCAGAATCAAAATTTTTTCCACAACCTTCCCACTCCCCTTTCATCTTCTTCGGCGCCTCCAACCAATCCACCTCAACCTCACCGCTGCTCACCTCCACCTCACCGCTGCTCACCTCCACCTCACCGCTGCTCACCTCCACCTCACCGCCGCTCCATACCCCATTCTTTCTTCCCAAGCTCTACCTACAAATCACCTTTAAATTGTTGAAGAACACAAAACCTAGTTGGGATTTTTGGAAATTAACTTCAAATTGCTTGTAGGATTCATTCCTTTATCATCCTAGGCATCTAAGTGGTGCATTTCTTCACTTTATTGAACTTCAGTTGTGATTATGATTGTATACTCTAATTATTGTGTATTGTGTAGATTATGTGTGATGCCTTAGGAAATTAGATTGTTGGACCTTGGTTGATTTTTGTGAATATATTGTGCTTGCAAATTAATTGAATGGGGATTGTGTGCATATTTTGTGTTTGCGGTTTGGTTGGCTGTATTGAGTTGCTCGTATGGTCTTGTGCTTGCATTGCGCTATTTGTGTTGCTTTGGCTGAGAATGGATTGTGGCTTATACTAGATATGAGGCATGTTGGCCCTTGATTAGACATAGTTGTTATTTGGATAAAATGTTATTGTGCTTTGCAATGTTATCTTGCTTAGGGTAGTTTGGCCATGGGACTTGAATGTTGACCTTATGAATGTACTAATGGTGGCTAAACTAGTTAGGAATGACTGTGATTTTGAGATATAGCATACTAGATTTCAACTATGTGAGAACTTCATGGACTTGAGAATATGGGCATGTTGGACATAATATGGACTATATGTGCAATTGTGATTAGAACTTGAACTAGTTAGCTTGAACTTGGTTTGGTTTGTGATGATTGACAAAAACTAGTTTAAGGTTGAGTATGAAATTGCAATATTGCATATGTATATATTCTTGTGCGTTTGACTTGTTTGTTGTGGTTGTTAGATATGGCCCCTACAAAGAGACCCACCGCTCCACCTCTGCATCCACCATCGGCTCCGGAATCGAGCCCTGTACCTCTCCCTCTAGATAGGTACATGGGTTTGACCCTGATCACCGGGTACTATACTGAGAGGTGGGAGGCCCTGGCGAGTCATCAGCTCAAGGAGATAAGCTTTGTAGACATACCCACACTGGACGCTCTTGGGCTCACCCAGCCTATCCGATGCCTTCTCGCCAAAGGAGGGTTGAAAGGATTCATGAGCAGGAGCACACCCTCTTACCGAAGATACACGCTAGAGTTCCTGTCCACGATCAGGATATGCAGCATAAGAGATGATTAACCATGCGAGAGGTACATCGCTTTCCACTTGGATGATATATCTCGACAGATGACCATCTCACAGATTGAGGAGACGTTTGGATGGGACACTGCGGAGATACGGGCAAGGCTGGACCCACAGGCCTAGGAGCGATCGATCGAGGATGACATGCAATTTTAGAGTGTCATTAACATGAGACCAAAGAAATCCCATGACAAGGGTAGTGTCATCATCCACCCTGCACTCCGTTATGTGCACCGACTATTGGCTGGCACAGTACTTTGCTCGGCGGAGCCGGTGAATGTGCTAGACAATGACATTCACTTTCTATGGCACTTGATGAGTGAGGGACTTGGATACGGGTTATGGGCTGAGCTATGGATGAAGATGATTATAGAGGTGGCAGGAAAGCCAAAGGGGAAGATTATGGTTTGAGGTATGATAGGCCTCTTGGCGGAGTACCTAGGATTGGTTCCTTCGGCTGACTTTCTGTGCTTAGGGAGGCGCACTTCCTACCTCATCACTGCTAAGAGGTTGGTTCAATTTGAGATGCTCAGTGACACCCGGACCACGGGGGTAGTCCACTGGTTGTATGGCGCCAGGAAGGGCACATTCATGGCATTTCCTCAGCCCAACAAGACGAAACTGGAATTTGATACACCTTTAGGAGACTTGGCGATTTCACCTGACTCCTCGTGCAGAGAATATTTCTAGCGCGAGCTCCACGACCTTGGTCCAGCTCCTATCCAGCGCGATGATAGCAGCCTGCCTTTCTCCGAGCGATAGCAGCAGCACTCCCCGCAGCCTCCACCAGAGACAGAGCCGATACAGGAGGACGATGTACCATCTCACTACTCCTAGCCTCCACCGAATTTCTATGAGCGGATGATGTAGACAATGCAGAATGGATTCCTCCACCACGATAGCATGATACTGGAGCACAACGTGTTTATCTTCCAGAGCTTGATTCGACATGGATGAGGAGATTGATCACCTATCAGCTCGCATCCATGAGATGCAGTCCCAGGTAGGCGGTGTCTCAGGCCCCGATCCGAGAGCAGAGAGGCAGAGAGCTAGGAGGCAGAGGAGCACAGATTGGTTGGCTCATTATCAGCAGCGTTATTTTGGCGGTAGCCCTTCTTCCTCACATCAGTGATTTGTGAGCACCATATCCTTACCATTTCCATACTTTGCTTTGTACGCTTTGGCCCTATTGTCTACATTGAGGGAAATGTAGTGTTCTAAGTGTGGGGAGGGGTATCTACTGATTACACGACTGGGGTTGGAGATACTTTGAAGACTTTGCTACTTTTTTATAACTCTTTTGTTTTATTTTGGATATTTTTCCCTTTTGTTTTGGGATGTTTTTCTTTTGATGTACTTGGATAATGTTGGCTTTGACACTTTTCTTAGTCTTGACATTTGGAAAGCCCTTTGCTACTTTTTGGATTGGAGAAACATGAAAAATATATTGAAAATTTTGAAAAAATATGGAAAATGGAAAAAAATGTAAATAAAAAGAATCCCCCTAAGTTGAAAACCCGAGAGGGCATGTTAGGCAACATTGGGGCTCGGATAGGTCGAAAGGACAACCTAGGAAAAAATGAGAGGCTAAATGTATGGAAAAAGGTGAGATGTAAGCCGAAGAAACATGACGTGTGGCTAGGATGAAAACCCGAAAGGGCTCCTAGGAAAAATGAGAGAAAATGAGAAAATTTGAAAAATGTTAAGTGTTCACTCATTTGCCGACATTGGAGTCATAAGGTTGTGGTGGCCATACGGATAAATCGGGTAGCTTGATATCTTGAGGACCTCTTGGGAGTGGAAAATTTAGCGGGAGAAGACGAAGTAAGTTATGAAACTCTTGATTTTTAATATACTTCATTTTTTGGGTTGATATATTGATATAAAGTGGACCATGTGTTTTGAACTTTATACATGTCTTTAGCTTCACCATGTACCATTGGATTTGGGATTGTCAATTCGAGATTTAGAAATGTTTTGGAGATAGCAGTGGATTGATAGGTTGACATGGTTTGGGTAGATTTAGGAATGAGGGTTGTGGGAGACTTCTCATTTGACCTTAACATTGGGAGGTGTGATATTGAGAGTTTTGTGAGGTATTGATTTGGGAGAATAGTAGTTAGGATGTGGATACGTCATTTCTTTCGTATGCTTGGATCTTTTCTTACTCGAGGGCGAATAAGGTTTAAGTGTGGGGTGGTTTGATATGTCCATTTTATGTGCATAATTTAGTACTTTTTGGGGTCACTTTTGTGCTCTTTTATTATCAAGAGCTTGTGTTTTACCTTGGAATTCTCTTGGGAGAGGTAAGAGAAAATTTACGCTCTTTTACCACTTCTAAGTGTATTTTACGTGACAAAGGAAGAACATGGAGGCTGGAAGACCGGAGTCCATTAAAAGACCACTTTTCGAAAACTTTAAAGACTTGCTTAGAAGGCACGAAGACTTGAAGAGCAGAGGCCGTCGAAGACCATTTTTGAAGACTTTGAAGACTTTCTTCAAAGAGTTGAAGACTTGAAAAATGAGAGGAATCATTGTGAAGATGAGTGTTTACCACAAGAAGAAGAAAAGAAAACAAGGTTAAGTTCTGGCGCCAATCGCGAGTTGCGACGAACCCGTCGCGTGTCGCGACCAACGGGTGGCCAGAACCTAACCTTATCCTTTTTGTACTATAAATAGCACTCTCTTTCCTCTCATTCACATCTCTTCTTCCTGCATTTTTGGTATTGTTTCTAACCCTAGTTTCTACCATTTTTCATCTTTAAATTCTCTGGTATTATGTTTGGTTTGTTAGCATTAAGTAGTATGAACTCTTGTAGCTAAATCTAGTCTTGGGAGCAATTTATTGAAGTTTCCAAACTTATGTAGTAAGATTCTATATTTGCTTATTTATGAACATTTATTGGAGAGCATTTATTATGCTATTAATGTTGTGTTTTACCTCATTTATACCATGGGTTGTTTGAGTATATGAAATGTTTGTAAGATTGAAATGTTAGAGTGTTAGGAAAGTTGCAAATTTCTTAACTCATTTGATATGAAATCTAAAAGCATGGATTTAGAACTTCTTGTGTATAATGTGTTGTAATTCTTGCTAGATGAGTATGTTAATGTGGATTGTTTTCATATTTGTCATATAGATGCAAAGAAAGGTTTAACCTTGAATCTTGTTTGTTCTAAGTTTAACCTAATAAATGCTTTGTTTGGTTAAATGACTATGTCTTTGGTAGAAGGCTTGTTGTTATCAAACCTATGTTCCTTTGGGTGATATGCCATTGATGAAATACCCCTATGATGTTGTTTGTCTTTGGTGATCATCAATGAGGTTTGCAAACTACTCTTAAGGAGGAATGAATGTTGATCTTTGAATGAGAAGTGATAACATTCTCCATAGACACTAAATGTAATTGAATGAGTGAATGAATCAATGAGTTATAGGAAGTTTGGAAGTGGAAGTCGATTGCCCCCGAGGCTCCGTTAATTATCATTTGCATCATATCTTTAGTTGTGCTGCATGATTATCATAGTTCTTTTGCGTTTCTAATTGTTGTCGCTTAATTTGATAATTTAGGCCCCCTTTGTTTACATGTTTTTATATGTATCTATGTATGTATATGCCTAGTATGTTTTCTCCTATATATGTGTAAACACTTGAAAAGATCCCTCTTCTCATGGACAACCCCAACTTGTCATTATCTACTTAATTGTAGATAGGAAGTATTAGGGCTTAAAAGTATTAACTTTGAGAGGTACGGCGACGACCTCCCAATGTACTGGTGTCAATTCTCGTGAGATCTAATTAGCTTTTTATACTTTGATTGCATGCTAGCATCTGTTGTTCTTGATCATAATGTTTATGATTGCTTTCATGTTATTGAGTAGTGCGCAATATTTGATAGCATGTTAGTTAATTTAATGCCAATTAAACCAATTATCCATAATTGTGATTTCAGTTCAATTAGTGGTAGGGAACAATAGTCTTAATTTAACAATACGGTGTCCGAGTTTATTGGTTATGAATTGGGTCTTTCTCATTCTTAATGATGCTAGCATATTAAATCTATAAAGAGTCTCTTAGGTTGTATGTTAGTTAGAGAAATAGTTGGTGAGGCGTCCTCCTGATTATCGACAAGGTAAGGAAATATTGGTTGCTTGCATAACCAATTTGTGTGTATGCATTCAAAGTCATCTTTTCATCAAGGATCGAGATAGAAAGTCAGTACGGAATTGATTGAAACCAGAATCTTCTAATACTAGTTGAATTGTTTGCAATCTGTAACAATTTCTCATTCTTGTTTTTACTCGATTTTTAGTTTCTCTTATTCACTATCATCATCTGGTTCTTTTGGTTACAAATTCACAGATTAAAGATTAAGGAAAATGTCTCACCAATCTCTTGGGAAACAAACCTGCTCACAGCTATACTGGTTGGTATGCCCATACCGACCATAGAATCCTGAACTTAAAATTTGGCTTAGAGCTTGATTTATTTTGGTGTAAAATGACACACCAAATTTTGGCGCCGCAGCCGGGGATTGGTTTTAAGCATTATTTTTCTTTTAATTCTTTAATGTGTTTTCACCTTTTCTTGGTTTATGCCTCATTTTTCTCGTACATGAGAATTAATCTTCACTCCAAAGATTGAGAAACTTGCACAAAGTCTAACGAGGCAGACAAAAGCCTTGAAATGACCTTCCTCGTCTGAGTCAACCACCACCAAAACTATTTCAACATGGCTGACGAACAAATATGTGAGGAGGAACCACCAGCTCGGCGTATAAGAGACATGGGACGTTACAGACACAATCGTCCTTTGTGCATTGTCATTCCCAACATCAACTGCAACTTCGAGATTAAACTAGGTTTCATACAAGTATTTACCTAAATTTGGTGATATGCCTGGTGAGAGTGCTCATAACCATCTTGATGAATTTGACCTCTTCTGTGCAACTCTTCGACCATAAGGTTTTTCGGAGGATCATATTAAACTACTCACCTTTACACACACATTGTAGGGAAAACCCTGTGAATGACTTTTTGAACTCCCACCGGTTTCAATTCATACTTAGGAAGATTTGGAGGAGAAATTTTTACAAAGGTTTTTTCCCGAGTCTAGAGCAGCCAATTTGAGATCTGCAATAAGCAGTATTAGACAAAAAGAAGGGAGAAAGTCTTGAAAGCTATTGGGATATATTTAACCAATTGTGCCGCAAGTGTCCTAACCATGGTTTTACTGAGTATCAGCTCATCACATATTACTTTTATGGTGGTATTTGTTCTATTGATAGGAAGATTTTTTATGCAACTTGTGGAGGAAATGTACTGAAAAAAAACCATGGATGAAGCAAAAGAGATAATCCTTGATATGGTCACCCAAAATATGATGAGGATGATGATAGGTCTAGACCAGTCAAGGCAGCCGATACCTCATATTTAAATGAGAAGCTAGATGCTCTCACTTCAATTGAAAAAGATCTAGCCATGAAGAGTGTCAGAGGAGTGAAATGCAAAATTTTCTCACAAATGGGACACTACACTGATGCTTGCCCTAATCTTCATGATCCTCAGACTGAACAAGCTTTCTTTGGATTTGTAGATATCCCATAGAGGCCAAGGTAAAACGACCCATTTTCGAACACATACAATTTGGGATGGAGGAATCATCCAAACTTCAGATGGAATCAAAAGGGCCTGGGAATGTATGATCTGAAACAAGCACAAGTTGGTCGTGATGCAAATCCAGCACCGGATGATCAGAGAGTCACTATGAATGAAGTCCTTAAGACTATGGCCTAAAGCCGCAAAGTGGTGCAGAATTTAGCCAAAAACACTAATACTTTTCTGCAAGAGACAAGGGCTGCTATAGGGAATATCGAGCAACAAGTGACTCAACTGCCTGCAGAGATAAACAAGTTGAAGTTCAATGCTGGAAGGTTACCCTCCCAGATTGAACCAAATCCCAGAGAGAATGTAAGTGCAGTTACCTTTAGGAGTGGGAAAGAGTTGGTCAATCCTGAGCCTAAGGAAGTTGACATGGAGAAAAGCAAACATGAAGAAGCCAAGGAGAGTAAAAATGAGTCCCCAAAGGTAAGCACTGAACCCATGATATCTATTTCTAACTCAAAGGTCCCTCTATCTTTCCCATCCAGATTAGCTCGTAACGAGAATGAAAATGATGAGAAGGAGATCTTGGAGGTCTTCAAGAAGGTATAAATAAACTTGTCCTTGATTGAAGCTATAAAGCAGGTTCCCAGGTACGGATAATTTCTTAAGGAACTTTGTTCGAAAAAGATGAGATATGGAAAAGATTAAAAAATTAGGGTGGGGGAAATGTTTCCGTTGCTATTCAACATAAATTTCCACGGATCCAGGAATGTTTTCTATTCCATGCATGATTGGCACAAAAACTGTTGAAAAGACCATGTTAGATCTAGGTGCATCAATTAACGCTATACCTCTCTCTGTTTATAATGACTTGCAATTAGGACCATTGAAGGAAACTCGTGTTATAATCCAATTAGAAGATAGGTCTAATGTATAACCAGAGGGAATAATAGAGGATGTACTAGTAAACGTAAATGATATGATATTTCCAGTGGATTTCTACATTATTGATATGGATGATTCATTCTCTGCTAATAAGTCCCTAATTCTTCTAGGAAGACCATTCATGAAGAGAGCGAAAACCAAGATGGATGTTGATAAGGGAACACTTAGTCTTGAGTTTGATGGAGATGTAGTTTCTTTCAATATTTTTTATGTCATGAGACATGTGGATGATCCTGAATCTATGTTTACCCTTGATGTGATTGACCCATTAGCTGATGATTTTATAGAAAGGTACTCTAGGGATGACAAGTTGGAACATGTACTCTTCAATGGATGGGTCAACAAGTATATGATGGATGTCTTGGATGAAACTTTTTGTGAAATCATCATATAGCTTTACTCCACCAAAGAATTAGCTCCCAGCTACTTTTGGTCGATATGCCCATTCCGCTCATTTTCTACTCAAAAATTCCAAATATCACTTTTGGTCGGTATGCCCATGCCGCCCGTTTTCTGCTCAGAAATTCCAAAAATCTTCTCCTAGCAACTTTCGGTTAGTACGCCAATACTGCATATTTTCTGCTCAGAAATTCAGGAAATCAGCTCCCAGCCACTTTCGATCGGTATGCCCATACCGCCCAGATCCAAATCAGAACTGCAACATGTCTCTCAGTCGACATCAGTCGGGATGGTGATTGTGTCTATACCTGAATGCATTTTTCCTTTGATTGAGAAAGAACCAAAGGTGGAGTAGAAAAAATTAGATGATCCTCTCAAATATGCATCAGCTCATCCAATCAGGTTGATAGTATCAGTTCTGTCATTCCTTCCTATAACATTCAACACAATTTCTTCTATATCCATATACAATTGCAGGTCTGCATCACTACCTTCTATCACAAACACATCACTTTCATCATGCTCTTGAGAGTTAATACAGTGAACCTGCCTAAACTTACAGATATGGCCAGGACCATACTTCTTCCAACACTTATAACATAAGTGGTTTTCTCTTAGGATCAGGTGCAGCTTTATTACTATCAGTAGGTGTTGCATTTATGGTGAAATTTGTCCCGGATATATTAGTATAACGTGAGTTCTTAACGGAAAAAAGACCTAACAGATTAGTGCCCTAACTCCTATTCTTTTTTAGCATCAATTTCAGGTTAAGCTCTTGTAACTGTGCTATCTCCGTAGTCTCATGCAATGTCCTAGGTTTAAACATCTTCACCATAGGTTTTAATTCATCTTTTAACCCACTGATGAAGGTGGATATGAAGTACCCCTCAAATAACATAGAATTAAAGCTTTGAACTAGAGACTTAAACTCTTCAAAAGATTCCTGATATTATTTCATTGTTCCCTTCTGAAAAGGCTTATTAAACTCCTCTATTTCATCTCTTCCCCCTACCCTCAATGAATCTCCTCAATAAAGCATCACTGAATTCAGTCCATGTCATGTTAGGCTTCACCATTCTTTTCCCTTGAACTCCGATCTTAGTTCTATCCTCTAAGTAGCATTTAATCTCTCTGGTTCAGGTATACCATAATAGTTTAATAATTTAATGCATTTCCTTAGCCATTCTCTAGGTTTTTCACCAGTAAAAGAAGTTAACTCAACCCTAGCGTGACTATTACCCCCATTTCTATCCAATTTATCCTTCCAGTCATCAATATTGCAAGCAGCCTTAGGATTAAGCAATATAGGGCTATTTCTAGGAGAATTATTTTCAGTTCTAACCTCATTGTGAATCAGACCTCCAAGTGTTCTCTGACATGGAGATTTGTTTGAGCTCTCTGCCTTGTCCTTTCCTTTAGAGCTGTCACCTCCAATCTACAAGGCTTCTATCAGCTTCTCAAACTAAGTTCTCATCTCATGATGTTGATTGAGATTCTCATTCTGAAAAGTCCTCAAAGCAGCTTCCACATTTGAATTGATCTTCGAGTTGTTGAGTTCCATCTACTCTTGCAACACCTGGTTCTGATTCCTCACTTCTAGAGAAATTTTCCCCACTCTAGCATCGAGCTCCTTCCAGTGAGCTCTTAAGAGTTTGGTTAGAGTATTTTCCGCCATGAATCCTAGAACTAATGAGCTCTGATACCACTTGTTATGATCCCGGGGATCAATTCCTAAATGAATAAGCAATTTAAAAGAGAAAAAGAACTTTACTGATTGAATTCAAGAGAAATTAGCTCAGTCTTCGAAAGATGAGAAAGAAGAAAGTTTAGATCAGGAGAGAGATATCTTTTCAACTCTAAAACTGTGATCAACAAACATGATAACCACCTCTAACTTACTTCTAATCTATATATGCTAATCAAAAGAAAGAGCACCTAAGAAATTAGTTACAAAAGCACTAAGTTCACCCTTTGTGTGTGATATGAGCATAACTGATGCCTCTGAGAAGTAACCGAGCCAATTTACTATTTTACCCCTCAAATTATAGCAAAAATACATTTATGCGTTTATGCTTTTCGATTCTTGAGTTTAGATCCATGAGGGTTTATGGAGTCTTTAACAAAGCATTGCTTATACTCCCTCCAGTTTTCTAGCATCGTCTCACTTTTCTTTTTGGGGTGGTTTTTTTTAACATTAGTTCCTTCATTTTCTGGAAAACTCTAGATTATTTTCATCCAATCAATTTACATTTTACTCTTTCAATGCATTCTCCACCAATTCAACATTTTCTAAATTCAAGTGTCAAAAGCAAAGGAGCCTTTTAAAAAAAATCAATCATTCTAACATACTGGGAAAAACGTTCAGCGGCAATTACAATGAGTGAGATTGACATCCAACCTAACTAGCCTCTAGCAATAACTAACATATTGCAAGGATATCTAAATTACATATCAACCAGATTGACCGTCTGTACTATTACAGATCAGAGATCCAATAAAAACTGTAACATCACTCTCGGGGATATTAACTTACTTCCGCAAAAATCATGACCACTTGGCAGAGATGAGCGTATCACGCATCAATATTACTATGCCAAACAAGGATCTTCCTGCAACTGTAACACCACTTGATTCAACCACGATCTATGTTGCCCAAACTATAAACACCTTGAAAAACACAGATCTTGCGAATCCAAACTAATGCAATAAAATAAAACCACAAAAAAATTACGAACACACGATCTGAACAAGCAGATCGAGAACAATACATCAACGTGAACAACTAATTGATCAGGTCGAAGAACAAAACTAATCTGTGGAGATAGATCTCACACTTATTCAATAATAAAAACATGAATTAAAAAAACGGGTGTTCCTCATCTCCGCTAATTGGGAAGATGGGGGAAAATTGAAGAAGAAGGGCTGGGCAAGAGAGGGTTGTGACGAGGGTTTACGATTCTAGAAGGTTTGTTTAGATGCAGAGCAAGACATTTTGTTTCAAAAGCAATGGAGCCAATGTTAGAGAACCGGAGGGAGTAAGTAAATTGACTTATTTTAAAGTAGAGGGAGATAATCTTCTATTTTTGTTCCATATACAGAAGAAGAAAAAATTATGTGGGGGAAAAGTGTATGTGGGGGTGAGGAGCTAATCATGTTATTACAAATGTTAAATGAAAAAAGGTGGACCTAAATAAGGGGAAGAAATTAATTTGAAATTCTTTTCCACTTACTTTATTTAACACTTGGCATAACATGATTAGCCTCTCACGCCACATACTCCCCACATCCCTCTATATATGTCTTAGTTCACTATTCGTCAATATATAAAGTTGATGTTGCTTGGATTGTAAAACAATTTACAAGATATATAAATGTGAAAAATATATTGTGAGATATTGCTACATTCATCGTAACACATATTTTAAGAATATCTATTTTTTTAATTTCTTGTTATACATAATTTAAGATACTAAAATTAAAAAATCATGATTGAATAGTAAAAAAAATAGGAAGCAAAGACACACTTAGAAGGATGGAGGGAGTACACTAACCAAATATAGTTCTTGCTTCTAAAATAAGGATTTTCTTATATGTCTATTAAACATTAAAAAGTATTTCACTTATGAACCTTGTGAAACACACTCAAATGTTCAAATGTTTCTTAACTTGTAGGTAATGATGGTCAACTTTCAAAAAAATTATCATAATTATCCTCTTTTAGTATTTGGATAAAAAAAAGGTAAACATGAATATTGGTTTTAAAATGGTCCAAATTTTCGGAAGTGCTTATAAACGTAACACGATGAATTTCTTTGTATGATTACCCATATAATTGTATTTTTTTTTACTCAAAACACTCATCATCGATGAGCGGGGGTTTTCATATTAAGGGATCCCACACCCTAAAGGAAAGCCAAAAATTTTAATTTACAAGACAATCCAAACAAGATCCTATATCAATATGTGAAGCTCCAGATGATTGAATTCTCTTGACTGTGTTTCCTTCTATAAGCCCTCCACCCTTGTGTTAAGCTCATGAAGGCCAGACAATCAAGAGATTTCAAACAAGGAGTATCCAATGATGTGAAGAGAGCCTAGCTAATGTAGTGGTGTTTCCATCTGAATTGAGGGAATAAGGTTTCCCTACGATTGAGAAACAAGAATCTCTGTGATGTTTGAATTTCTTCGAACTGTGTGATGTATCCTCTTCTAACTGCTGATTTTGCTAGAAAGTCAGGGGTTTGGTTTCCTTCTCTGTGAATATGGCTGAAGATGACAATTTGAAATGTTGAGGTTGCTAATTTGATCCGGTCCCGAAGCTGCTTCAGAGGCCATGGGCAAAGCTAACCGTGAATGATTTGTATCGCCGCAGCACAATTCGATTCAATTTGAACAGGATCGGTCCTTCCCCTTGTAGCTTCTAATCCTGCAAAGATAGCCATCATTTCAGCCTTTAAAACTACAAGATGAGGCAGTAAGGGGGTATTATCCATTTACATACAACATGATTCAGCATGTAAAACCCGTTTATCAGTATCCCTAATAACACACCCTAGACCTAACTTATTCCCTTCTATGGCTGCATCACAGTTAACCTTAAGCCCAATGTATGGTGGTTCCCATTTTATTAGGTTCAGCCTTTTTATCCTTTTCTTTTTAAAGGGTGGCATTAATTCATTGGAAACCAGGTTACATTGTGTATGGCAACTAGCTTTAGGATGAACTAAGTAGATCATGAAACAAAGATTAGAAATGTTTTTCCATTGAGCATGAACATAGCTCTTCTTATTTTCATGAGTCAGTTTATTTCTGGTTTTCCATAAATCCCAGCATATTAAACAAGGAAGAACAATCATTATGGAAAAGTGATCAGATGAAGATGATTTAAGAGACCAGTAATATTCCACTCTATCCCTGATGTCGTTGAAAGATCTAACTGGTAAATTCAGAGCTTCATGCATTTTATTCCATAAAACCATAGCTATGGCACCTGAATTAAAGTAATGTGATAGAGAATCTATACTTTCACATTCTGTACATTTGGAAGGTAAGTGTAGACTAGTTTTCATGAGAATATCTGCAAAAGGAAAAGCACAAAGTAGCATTTTCCACATAAAGAAGCTGACTTTGTATGATTACCCATATAATTGTATTTTGATCTGATACAAAATTAATGTGAAAATGAACAAACCAACGAGATTTCTTCAATTACTATTGTCTTATAATTTGGCCAAATATATCCCTACCATCGTCGCTCCTCTTACTTCATTATCACCATGTTGTATTGCATTGATTCCCTTTCATGCATACAATACCATCACCGCACGCTTCCTGGTTAATATGTCTCTAACAATCGACCGGTTCGTGGGCATGAGTTTATCTCAAACTAACCTACAATAAAACTGTCCATGTTCACGGGTCAGCAATCTGATGACTAAGTTAGCCCAAGCGCTTGATATGATTAAGACCAAATGAATGATAAGTAAATACGTACTTGTATTTATACTCCATGTCCTAAATAACGTTCTCCTTAATTATCGCCCTTAATTACCCACGAATGCGGTAATTATGTTAGGGTATTAAATATTCTCCTAACTAGACTGCCACATCTTCGGCCCAATGACCTTCTTGGGCTTAGCCTCTATCAAGAGCCCCCCAGAAAAGTAGGTTCTCGATCTTAGAAGGCTGGAACGTCTTGAAGGTTCTTTGAGGTCTCGAATGCATGGGACAGTTCGAGGACTTTGTCTACTCAAAATGAATTTTGCACTTCGTTGTTTGGTCCTTCGAGGGAGGGAACCTGGTTTTCTAAACAACTCTAGTGTTAGGATTTCAAAAGAAGCGTGCGTGATGTACAACCGCGCGTGTCACTACTCCCCAAGCAGCGCGTTGTTAGAAGAAAGAAAAGCAATTGCGTCTTTTCATAACTTTTTATATTTCCAATGCAATTATTACCCGCCGTTTTAGCCCCTATAATTACCTCTTAATCGCTCTTCCTTCTTTCACTTTTCTCATTTGCAGGGACTTTTTTACAAGCATCCTTTCTCTACTTCCCTCTCGAATGATCTAACTTTCATCAACTTTCCCAAAAAATCATTAAGTACCTTCATCTCTATTCTTATTCTAATCTTTTTGTTTCCTCACATTACAATCATGCCCCTCTCTGATGAGGGTTTTGCTTCCGAGAAATTTCCCGGTGAGATTAGGGTAGGCAGGATGGGGAGTAGTACGTCAGGAAAAGCTACTAGCGACTCGGAATGCACTCATTTAGAAGAACTCTGATATGATTCAGATGTTGGAGAGAGTATGTCTGATCAGATTGCTAACAGTCCTAGGGAAGAGAGGGTTTTCCTAGTGACTGATATGCCTCCTCGAGAGCCCGTTAAGAACTGGCCACCAGGCATAGGCAAGCCCTATATAAGAAGATCCCCTATGAATTACAAAATTGGTTTCTACCATCCTCCGAATCCAGATCTTGAATTAGAAGGGGGGTCAAATACATCTCTGGTCTGCAATGAAACACCTCTCGAGGCCATAGAATAGGAGGAGAACGCGTCTTTTTGAAAGAGGGGACGTCCCTCGGGGGGGAAGCACTCTCGAGAGCGCCTCAGGTATCTTGTTTGGCTAAAGCCTCTTAAAAGAAGAAAAAGGGGACTTATCGAAGGTTAAGGCTAAGGGACTCAGGGAGGGTACCCCTATTTCCAGTAGTGGGGACCACTATCTCCAAGATTTTGGACTCGATCCCTCTTGGCCAACGAATAGCCCCGGATGCTGATTTTCAACCCTTTCGAGAGGAAGATACCCCTTATAACCTCCCCAAAGGAAGATCATCCATTTCCCTCAGATATCTCCGGTGCGGGCTCACCTTTCCCTTTCTGCCCCTTTTTTTCCAAACTTCTTCAACAATTCCAAGTGAGCCCTGCACAAGTCCATCCCAATCTCTTGGTGATCATCATGATGGTCTTGACTTGATGTGATGAGTTCAGTATCAAGCCCAGATATAAGTTGCTTCGCTAGTTATACTTTGTTCCTTATAGTGGGCGGTCGACCGACATGATTGTCACTTTAACCAGCTGAGAGGCACATCACAAAGTTTTTGAAGTTCCTGGTAATTCAGATGACTTGAGAAGCTGGAAGAAGGGGGTTTCATTTGACAGCAAGAGGTATCGAGTTCCCCCATGGGATTGGGCTGTGTGAGTCAAGTCTCCCAAACCTTGGGAGTATATCTATCTGGATGTCCTCGAGAGGGACATGCAAAAGCTGTTGTCCAGCTCTCTTGACTACAGCCGCTACAACAATCCTAATTCTCGGATTGGCGGCTTTGCATCCCTCCCGCAATCTACGAGGAGTATGTGAATAAAATACTCCAGAACAATATCAGGAAAAGGAGAAGAGAACTTGAGGTCCCTAAAGAAACCCCTCCCCTCGAGACCCTTGTTAGTGATTTTAGGCACTCGAAAGCCTCTAAAGGTACCTTAATAGAATTCTACTTCTCCTGATTGTTTTATTGTTGAGTTTATTGTTACTGATGCTATCTCTCTCTTTTTTTAGTGGGTCTTGCTAACGGCTTGAAGAATCATAAGCCTACTAAGCAGGGTCAGGCTTCTCCCAAAGGGACCGTTGCTTCCTCAAATCAGTCCTCCACTCCATCGAATCAGGGTGATTGAGGAGAAGGATAGGGTACTCAAGGAAAAACAAAAAAATTTCCTTAAGGAAAAACAAAAAATTCTGGAAGAGGAGAGGCAAAGCATTGAAGCTAAGATACGTCAATGGATGCTGGAGAAGGATACCCTCGAGAAGACGGTTAAGCAGTTCAGGATCCGGCCTCACAAGTTCAACTACTCAAATCTTTCAAACACAAAATTTTGAACAACCCTGAGCTGCTTCAACTGTTCATAAACCTCTTGGGGTGGCAAAAAATCTTGGCTGTAGTGAATTAGCCGAGGAATTCCTGAAGCCACAAGTGTCCGTCTCCCTGTCTGAAGATCTTGCTAAGCAGGTAGACGATCTAGTCAACCCAGAGCTCGAAGCCACTCAGGATGCGAAATGGGACAAGGCAATCAAGAACGACGACCTTCGCTTTGCCCTGATGGATTTCATTAAGTCCACAGGGCAGCTCTTCACTACTGAGGGGATTCGATCAATACCCCTTCCAGAGGCTACAGATGCCTCCCCCGAGCAAAATTCAATGGCCATCCGAGTGGAAGAAATGATTGCTTCCACCTCAAAAGAATATGGTTCTAGGGTTTGTCCCTGATTGTAACTTGCCCATTAAGGCCCCCAATTGTAACTTTTTTCTTTAGAGTATCAATATAAGAATATGTCCTTTGCCATGACTTATTGATTTTGCCTTTGTTTTTTTTTCGTAGTATAACTCGTTGAAGAGAGTGTTATAAGGCACTTGTGAGGAGCTTTTGAGTGCCCAAAAAGAGTTGAGTGAGACACACAAACATCTATTGAAGGCCACCCCGGGATCTATCTAATTGTAATTGAGAGAAGGAGTCCTTAAAGGATAAGCTCCACCAACTCGAAGCTGAGATGAAGTTGTGGCAGTCTAAAGACCATTCAAACTTTAAAGGGTTTGTTAAGAATTTCCTGAGCAAAGAATTTAATGGTACATATCCTTTAGAGGTGGTTGAGGATCGTGACTCCCAGATAAAGATCAAGAAGAACTGATGTGTCAAATCTATTTAAAGTTTAGTTCTCTGAAGTCCTGTATTGCTACCGGGACTAAGCTTCTAATAGTGGAAGGATGCCTAATTGGTTGCATGGGCAAAAATTGCAAGCTAGTAGCCCAAAGGGAGTTACTTTCTGAGCAATATCTACTAGCTCAGTGCAAAGTAGCTAGCCTCGAAGAGGAATTGCTCGCTTGGAAGATGGCTAGCAAAGATCCCCATTCTTCAAAAACCTCATCCAGCCCCTCAAAGGAGTCCCCCTGATTGAAGATAGTTCTTTGGTAGAATCACTCTTGTCCAAGAACACACGACTCTCAGGGAAGATCGAGGCCTGGAAGGTACAAGCCAAAGAAGTGGAGGGGCATATCGCTGATTTTGAAGAAAAAATTGTTGCACACGAAGTAAGCATTCGTGCCCACATGCTTTCTCACAGAATTCCTTCCTCATATTTAATCAGCAACGATGAACTCCCAAAATTTCTACTCAAAGCTGCTTGATGTTGGATGGATGAATTTAACGTGTATGAGAATGGAACTGGTAGAAAAAGGCTTTTAACCTTATTCTTGATTGGTTAGAGGAGCTGAAGGTAAAAGAATTCACCCCCTCAAGTTATCATTTTGCTCCTTAGTCACAAAGATATGTCATTGAAGAAGCTGACAAGCATCTTGTTACCTCGAGCAAAGTTACCGAAGGATCTACCTCAAAGCTTCGCAAGAGCATTGAGTACTCCTTGAAGTACCCATTCAAACCTTCCACAAAGAAGCAGTGTAAAACCATTGCTCCCCTTGATCCTTCCGAGTATCCCGTAGAAGAACAAATGAAGGACATTTGGAGTGCCACTTTAGAGCAAACCACTCGAACATCATCTAGAGTGCCGTTATAGAGAAAACCACGTGTACATCATCTAGAGTGCCACTTTAGAGAAAACCACTCGTACATCATCTAGAGTGCCACTTTAGAGCAAACCACTCGAACATCATCTAGAGTGCCACTTTAGAGCAAACCACTCGAATATCATCTAGAGTGCCGCTTTAGAGAAAACCACTCAAACATCATCTAGAGTGCCGCTTTAGAGCAAACCACTCGAACATTAGCCATGGCTGGAAATATATTCTAGAGCACCTCATTAAAGCAACCCGCTCAAACATCAGCTAGAGTGCCGCTTAAAAGCAACATGCTCATCATAGTTGGTAGTATTTTCTCAGGTTAGTAATGTTCCACCTCCTTGGCACTCGAACACCATTCAATTATTTTAGAACATAACTTCTTCTCGGGTGCGATTCGACCACCTTACAAGGTCCTTCCCAATTTTTATCTAACTTCCCTTCAGGTTCATTTCTACTTTTCTCATTTTTCCTCATTACCAAGTCCCCCAGATTAAATAACACCTTCCTTACCCTTCTGGCATGGTATCTTCTAATCCGTTCTTTGACTTTAACCTCATGGAGAGAAGCTAACTCTCTCTTCTCTTCCACCATATCCAAATCCAGACATTGGTTCTGCTGATTGATTGTCTTATCTGCAGCAGCCATTATCCTTGGGCTAGGAACACCTATTTCTGCAGGGATTACTGCCTCCAAGCCATATACTACACTATAAGGCATTTCCCCATTAGTGGAAGACTCAGCTATCTAATATGCCTATAACACATTGGGTAATTCCCATATCCAGTTACCTTTCGCCCCCTCAAGGCATGCTCGTATTCCATTTACTATCGTTCTATTGGTCACTTCCACTTGTCCATTGACTTGGGGATAGTAAAATGATGTCACTTTTTGCTTAATTTGATATTCCTCGTACCACTTCTTGAAGGGATACTGAGAAAACTATGTTCCGTTGTCCATAATGATCGTTCTTGGGATTCCAAAAATGGCACACAATGTTCTTCCAGCAAAAGGAGATGATTGTATTTCCTCTTATGTTTTTCAGGGGCTTAGCCTCTACCCACTTGGTGAAATAATCAATAGCCACTATTAAGTATCTGAATTTTCCTGGCGCTTCTAGAAAAGGCCCACCAGATCGATCCCTCACTTGTCAAATGGCCACGAACTATAGATATTTCTCATTTCTTCCTGTGGAACATGTATTATAGGGGCATATCTCTGACATTGGCGGCAAGCCTAAATATATCGATTCGCATCCTTGAACATAGTTGGCCAGTAAAATCCCGCTCGAATGAGCCTCCTCGTCACAAACCAAGCTCTCTAGTAGTTGTCGCATACCTCTTCGTGGACCTCTCTTACGAGGTAATCGGCCTCATGAGTGTTAACTCATCGAAGCAATGGCTACAAACGACCCCTTATTTACAAAATTTCTTCCTACAACAAATATATTGGAGCTTTAAACCTTATCTTTCTGGCATCCGCTTCATTTTCCGCCAAGACAGCCTCTCAAAGATATGCAACGAGCGGTGTCATCCAGGAGTCTTCCACTTCTACCACCATAACCACAGGTTCTTCAAAACTTCGTCCACTCAAAGTTTCCATGAGTAGTTGCTTCTGGGATTGGATTCCTAAATCCGAAGAAGCGAGCTTTCCTAGAGCGTCTGCTTTATGATTGCTTTCCCTCGAAACCTGTGTTTAAGTATAAGATTTGAAAATTTTTAACAGGTTCTTCACTACCTCGAGGTATCTCTGCAAGCTACACTCTCTGACCTTGTATTCTCCATTCACCTGCTGAACCACAATTTGACAGTCTCTGAAAACCTCTAGTTCCTCCACCTGCAGCTCCCTTTCAAGGCGCAATCTAGTGATCAATGCCTCATACTCAGCCTCATTATTAGTTGCTTTGAATGTAAAGCTCAATGCATAAGGGTAATCTCTGCCATTGGGGCTAGTTAACAGAACCTCGGTTCCACTTCCTCCTGACCATCCACATACAACTTACATACCTTTCTTTGGCTCACTTCCACCTCTCGAATAGGATCCAAACATACCTTAAGGGGATTTGTAGTTTCCACTATGAAGTCTGCTAGTGCATGTCCCTTAATTACAACTCGAGCTTGACATTGGATATCATGCTCTCCCAATTCCACTACCTACTTCATCATTCTTCCTGAAATCTCTGGCCCAAGCAGGATCTGTCGAATGGGGTGGTTCGTGAGCCCCACTATTTTGTGTCCCTAGAAGTTGGGTCTCAATCTTTTAGCTGCATGTACGAGGGCTATATTCAACCTCTCGAGAACAGTATACCTTATCCCCGGCCCTAGAAAGGAACGACTCACAAAGTAAATTGGATGTTGAACCTTTTCTTTTTCTTTTACCAGGGTCGTGCTGATTGCCAACGACGATGCAGAAATATACAAGTATAGTGTCTGATCCTTGTCTAGTTTCATCAAGGTAGGTAATGTCCCCAAGTGTTCCTTCAACTACTTGAAGGCATTGTTGCACTTTCCATTCCACTCAAACTTCTTTGCCCTTCGAAGGACATCGAAGAAGGGTAAGTGTTTCCCCGCCCCCTTTGATAGGAACCTGCTCAATACTGCTAGAGACCCTGTAAGCTTCTGCACATCTTTTATTGATTGTGGGGTTTTCATTATCCTCAAAGCTTTGATCTTTTCCAGGTTTACATCAATCCCCCTTTCTGAGACCATGAATCCAAGAAACTTCCCCGCTCCCACACCAATAACACACTTAGATGGGTTCAACTTCAAATTAGCCCCTCCAAGCCTACTGAATGTTTCCTCCAGGTCTCTTAAGAATTCTTCATAACTTTTTCTTTTGAAAAACATGTCATCCACATATATTTCCATGTTCTTCCCTATATGTCCCCTAAACAATATATCAACCAACCTCTGGTAAGTAGCCCCAGCATTTTCTAAGCCAAAGGGCATCTTCTTATAGCAATGCGTGCCTACATTGGTAATAAACAATATTTTTTCCCTGTCTTTCTCCGCCATGAAGATTTGGTGATACCCCTTATGCGCGTCAAAGAAAGCCAAAATCTGATATCCAGTTATGGCTTCCACCAGCTTGTCAATTGGTGGCAATGGGTAACTATCTTTGGGGCAGCATTTATTTAAATCAGTAAAGTCTGTACACATTCTCCATGCTCCATCATGCTTTGAAACCATGAATGGGTTAGCAATCCAGTCGGGGTAGAACACCTCCTTGATGATGCCTGCCCTCAACAACTTCTCTGCCTCCTCTTTAATTGCTTCAGCTCTTTTGGGAGTTAATACCCTTCTCTTTTGCTTCACTAGTTTATTCGAGGGGTTAATATTTAGCCTATGCAGTGCGAGACTCAAAGGTACTACCATAAGGTCAAAGGTATCCCAAGAGAACATGTCTCCATATTACCCCAACAAGTCTATCAGTATTCCCTTAACATCTTCAGGAATTAGCTTCCCAAAAGCTACTGACCTTGTATCCTGAACAGGCATCTGTATTGTATCAGGTAGTCCCACATTTGCGTGTACCGTCGCTACATCCCTTTGCCTTCTTGCTTCCCGTACCATTGTAAGGTTACATTTCCAAGCCACTGTTTGATCTCCTTGAATGGATGCCACCCCATTCTCAGTTGGGAACTTCATTATCAGGTGATAGGATGACCAGACCGCCCGAGCTTGGCACATCTATGGCCTTCCTAAAATCACATTATAAGGGGAATGAGCATCCACGACAAAGAAATTACACCTGATGGTCACCCCTTTAACGCTATCTGCTACTCGAACAGGAAATGTTATCTCTCATATGGGGAATATTGGGTTTCCCATGAATCCGAATAAAGGGGAGGCAAACTTTTTCAAATTGTCGCGCCCTATGTCCAACTCGTCAAAACACTCAGCAAACATCACTTCTACCACACTTCCGTCATCAACGAATACCATTCTTATTAAACCGTTCCAATAATGGCCAAAACTACCATAGGGTCTGTGTGAGGTGTTTGGTCTGGTACGGTATCCACTTCCGAGAAGGTGACTATCTCATCCGGTCAAAACCTCTTGTGACCGGGCTCTTCCGCAGGAACCCTTTGAGCATTTGCTCTTATCACAATGTTCAAAGATCTCTCACCCACCATGCCATTGATAACATTAATTACCCTTCGCATGGGTGGATTTTCTCTATTTTGGTTATCTTGATTTCCCCCTTGTTTCTCCTAGGGTCTATCATGTCTTCCTTCCTGCCCCCTATCTCGAACCGCCTGTTCTCGGGGCCTTCTATCTCCTCTACCCCCGTTATTTTGATTGTTCCTTCTATAAGGCTGCCATTGGTTCATTTGGGGCCTCAGGGAGTAGCCTGGTTCCTATGTCCTTGCCCTCGAAACCATCCTTCCCGCTCACACCTATTGATCTTCATCCTTAATTGTATGCAATTGTTTGTGTCATGGCCATAACCCCTGTGATAATCACAATACCAATTTGTTACCCTCCGGGCTGCGACCTAGTTGTGCAACTTTGTAAGGGTGGGGGTGCTCGAAACAATCCTCTATGTATACTTAAGATCTGTGCGGGGGTTCTCTCTCCGAGCATTGGTGGAAATGGAGGGTACCTCTTGAATGGTGTTCTTATGGGTTCAACCGGCCTTTTTCCTCTATACTCTACATTTCTTCCCATTTTCTCTGTAAGGCTATCTCTTCTCCTTCTATTTTCCACCTCTACCCTCGAGTACTGCTCTACAACCTCCTAAAGTTTTTGCAAAGTCTTGAGGGGTATTAGTACTCAGTTTTTTATACAATTCTAAGTCCTGCATCCCCAGCAGGTACCCCTGGATTACCTCATTCTCCATTGTTTCCATCACTCTGAAGTTCTCATCGACATACCGATGATAGAAGGCTTTCGTGCTTTCCTCTGTTTTTTGCTTTGTTTGGTAGAGTTCTAAAAGTTTTTTGGTAAACTTCTTCTTCTATGCGTACTGGCTCAACAATGCTCCGCTGAAGTCTTGATACGATCGAAGCGAGCCCCTTGGCAACTTATTAAATCACTCTTGTGTTTTTCCCTGCAGGTAGCTACCTACCAGCATGTATGTCAATTTTTCATCAAAATCCCTCGAACTCATAAAGCCTATGAATGTCTGGATGAACTCTTGAGGGTTAGTCTCACCACTGTACGTGGGATGTCCTTCCGGAGGCTTCACTTCTATTGGTCATCAAGTGATCACCGAGCTGAAAGGAGACCCCGCAGTCTGGCCAAAGGGGCCAATCAACCTATTCAAATTCCTTCTTAATGATTCACTTGAATCCGAGAGGGGTTCCTGTTGCCCCCATGGAAAGTTCAGCCCCCTTTCGTGATCGCTCAACTGTGGCATATGAGGAGGTTGAGTCATTCAGTATCCAGGGTTCATCCAAGGCTGTCCAAGGCTCGGGTATACTGGTGGTGGTGGTGGTTGGACATAGGGATTGTAGAGCCCCTGACTAATTCCCATACTTCTGTATCCTTGCATGGTAGAAATGCCATTACTCCATATGCTGCTCCTAGATCGACCAAGTTGAGGGTAGGAGCAGATAGAGCTAGCGGAGGTAACGAATATACTGGACCCTGGGAATAACCAGAAATAGAAGGCTGGGGTCTAGCCTTTAATGGTTCTCCAGCATATGCGTGATAAGGATAAGCTATTAGAGATTGAGAGGTCCACCCCATAGTAATTCCTAAAGGTGAGGGTGGTAATACCCCATGCGTGACCCTGTCATCCCTCGAAGGAAGGGTGATTTGATAGCCAGCCGCAGCTAGGACATGAGCTGCTCGTTATACATCTTGATTTGGGGTCGCCCTCCTCACATTCTGATTTCCTTGCCTATGCTGACCGTAAGCTTCCATATATGCATTTCCCGAAACCTCCGTAAATCTTCCGTCCCTAAGATCGGCTACCCCTTCGAGCAGGGATATGGGGTTTCCTTGTTCTTGCTTTCCCGTCATTCCCAGCATCCTCGATGGCCCTGGCATATCATTTTGGATTGGCGTCAGGGTATTTGCACCAAATGCCACTGAGGTTTGCCCCCCTTTGTGGCTCACACTTGTAACAAGCTCCACACACAACTTTGTTCCTGCCATTTGAAAGTTAGCCATTTCGATGTCCTCGACACTGGTGTCGTTTCCTGCTCCTGGATTCTCTATTGTTAACCTTAGAGGAGATCTGGCCCTCGTACCTATTAACCTCAACCCTTCACTCCTTCAAACACCTGTGGACATAAACACTCAAAACCCTTAATCCGGCTTAGTCATCCCCATAGTCGGTGCCACTTGATGCGTCTCTAACAACCGACCGGTTCGTGGGCCTGAGTTCTTCTCGAACTAACCTGCAATAAAACTATCCCTGGGGATTCCAGGGGTTAGCACTTTGATGCCTAAGTTAGCCCAAGCATTTGATATGATTAAGACGGAATGAATGATAAGTAAATATGTACCTTGTATTTATACTCCAAGTCCTAAATAACGTTCTCCTTAATTATCGCCCTGAATTACCCATGAATGCGGTAATTATGTTAGGGCATTAATATTCTCCTAACTGGGCTACCACATCTTCGGCCCAATGGCATTCTTGGGCTTAGCCTCTATCACTGATCAACACTGCTAGAGCAATACTATTGTTGGCATCGCACACAATACTGTAAAGCCTCAATCATAATATAGTTTTACCATTGCCCCTTTTTTATATCGACACACATTGTCAGAGGTAGAGTCAGGATACATTTGTGGTGGGTGCTAAAAAAATCTCAATATTTTTCTATATCAGAGTGGGCTGAAAAAAATTTCCAAATTTACTTCATATATTTCCCCGTAATTTTCATCTTGGCGGGGGCTGAAGCCCCCTCCAGCCCACATGTGGCTCTGTCCATGCACATTGTACCTCATACCAATCAGGCAATCACAAACCAAAAATGTGCAAAAACATTTGTCAGAGTATTTCAAATTAATTTCTTGCCCTCATTCAACTCCACCTCATTTCATTTGACATTTGTCATATTATGATTAGTCTCTCACCCCTCATCCCCCTCCCACTTCACCCCACGTGTAAAACTTTTTTGGGTAAAATGCATTTCTAACCCTACATTCAAGATGAAAGGGCCAATATAACTCTGCAAAATGAGAAAGTGTCAAACTAACCCTAACTTTATGATGAATTGTGCCAATATAACTTTCATGCCATATTTCAGCGTTCACCCAACGATTGGACCGTTGACCAGACCCAAAATAAAGAATATGCCCTCAGTCATTTCACCTATTTCCGCCAACAACCACCACCCGCTGCCAGCCACCACCACCCACAATCCTCTACCACCACCAACCACCACACCACCACCACCACTTTCATACCCATACCCCTTACCCACCGAACCAACAATTCAATAAAAAAAGTAAAATTATGGTGTCGCTCTCCTTCTCCTCCTCGGTATCCACACCAACCCAAATCCATTGCTTATCGTCGCTACTGTCGTGGCCTAGAAAACATTTTGGCAGTGCAAGCAAAGATCTGGGAAATCTTCTTGTCGGCTCCCAGCTCTACTATGATGGAGGGAAAGATTGTGTCGTGGATCGTATTAGAGGGCAATGTGCTTTCCAAGGGAGATCGTGTCATTATTGTCAAGTTCAATAAAGTGGACATGGATGTGGAGAAACTTTGTGATAGTATCCTTGTCACCATTGTCATCAACGATGGAGGATCGCTCCCATTGGTGCCCTGATATGTATTTTAGCTGAGACCAAGGATGAGATTGAGGAGTCCTAAGCTAAAGCCTAGAATCAATCCCAATCTCAGTCTGTGGCCTCGATTGTGAACCCGGCGGCTCCGATTGCGCAACCTGAAGCCTCGACTGGTGGGACGAGGAAGATTGTGGCGACATCCTTTGCTAAGAAGTTGGTGAAGCATCATAAAGTGGATGTTAATAAGTTGATTGGGACAGGGACATTTGGGAGGATTATGTTGTAGGATGTGGAGAAAGTAGTCGGGATTGCTCCTGTGAAGGCTTCTAAACCGACTGTTTCTTCAGCTCCGACGCCTATTGCTGCTGCTACTCCACCAAAGTCAGTGGCCAACATAAGTAGCACATTTTTTATTTTTAATTATTTTTACAGGGGTAAAATCATTATTTCTTTAAAACATCAGGTCAGCTTCGGTGTTGACAATTAGAGTCAACGGCTTCTCGGGTTATATTGGCACACACATCATAAAGTTGGGGTTATTTTGACACATTCTCATTTTGCAGGATTATATTGGCACTTTCAGCTTAAATGTAGGTTATTTTATCACTTTACTCATTTTTTTGTTCATAAATGCCAGCCGAGTTACGTAGCCTTGGAAATTTTCAAAAGTTCATACTATTCATGATAGTCTGCGACTACCTCCCAACAAAAATGACGGAAATGCTTTTGACTCGCTCCTTTATACAAGTTGATGTGACAGGGAATAATTTTAAAAAAGTAGGGATGTTTTAGGAAGCCCAATCTAAAAATTTTAAAGTTAAAAAAGGCTATTGTGGAAATTCAACATCATATTCCTTACTATTTTAGGTAATTTTTGTCATTACCTAAATTCCAATTTAACTAAACAATCAGATATGAACATATATAAAAAAATTAAGTAAATGGAAAAGGGAGTAGAGAGTTATACCAACAGAGACGAATGTTCAAAATTGATGCAGAGTCGAGATTGATATCTATGTCCTTAATTCTGAAAATGTCCCGTAGTGTGACAGTTTGATGGCATTTCGAATCCCAGGATAAAACTGCTATACTTTTTACTCTGCACAACTTGGCAGTGGAAATCGGTGAACCAATTCAGTGCATTACTCTCAGACTCAAAGACTCAAAGAACATGAAGAATGTGAAGAACACGAAGAAGGAAAAGAGAAGAACACAAAGTAAGAAATGAGAGGATTGTGTTTTGGTGTATTTTAGAATGAAACTAGAGGTAGCCTTTTATAGGCAAATGTGCACTAACGGCTACGAGAGAATTGTGGAGCAATCCACGCCTCTTCAATTTTGAAGAGAGCAATCCACTCCCTGCAATTAAAGGGGAGAAAGACAAGGAAAGCATTTTACTCCTCTGCAATTATGAGGGTTGACCGGTTCAAAAATAAATCCAAAATTATCTTCTTGAACCGAACATTCCTGAGACTCAAGACATAACCCTATCACGATCGCCTAAACTACTAGTTGATATTTCTAGTGTTTTCACACTAGCCTTTATACTAGTCATATTTCCTTCACATTTCCAATGTGGTATTTCTAATATAACCACAACCCAAAATATTACTCTTTAAGTAATCAATTTTGCATCCTCATTTCTCATTTAAACGGAACCCGAATTTAATGTATGAGTATACTACAATATAGTACTCGTGGAGACAAAGTCAACGCTCCCTTATTCTGACATAAACGGTGGCCAGAGCACACCAAAATCTTGCCTAGAAAAATTGGTTCCCACAATCCCCCACATGAATAAAAATGACTCATATTACATGTGTGTTCTAGATAGATGGACTTTTGGGAGTAAGAGCAAAGAATCACTGTATTTGGAAAGGTAGCGTTTCTCAGCCTTGAACCACTCATAGTGAATAGTTATCGGATTTACTCGATCAGGTAGTGAACATGATGTCTTGAACCACCCGAGATTTTGTGTAAATCTAGACAATGACTCACACTGCTTCATCTTCTTATAGGACTTGGTTCTCTGATTGTGTTCATTTGGCCTTGAACATCCCTGGTTATTCATGAATGAACTTGAAGAATTCAGCTTCTTTTAATTCTCCTAGAAACAGCCTCATGTCACACTCATAAGGTGATTGACGATAAATAATATCTTGTCATACCCCACTTTATTTCAAAGCTATGGATTCATTAAAAGCCAAGCTTAACCTTAACTTGCACAGGGAAGAGATTGAAATCTCAAAGTGCTTTCATTTATTCAACTTGATTTTGGTTTCCTCTTGAACCTATTTCTTGGGATCTCCGATCACTTAGGTAGGGTTACCATCAATCTTCCTCTGTAGTCATAGGCTTTAAACCCATTCCTCTAGATGACTTAACAACTTGATCTTGTGGCAGACCTTTAGTAAATGGATCCGCTAGGTTGTCAGCCAATTTTATGTAATCTATGGAGATCACACCTGTTGAGATCAATTGTCTTATGGCTTTATGTCACTTTCTTAAGTGATAATATTTACCATTGTATATGGAACCCAGTGCCCGGAGTATAGCCTATTGACTATCACTTTGTACACTTAATGTTGGCCCTTATTTTTTCCATAGTGGAATATCCTCCCTAAAGTTTCAAAGTCATTCTGCTTCTTCAGCTGCTTTATCTAAAGAAATGAACTCATATTCCATTGTGGATATGGAAAACAACTTTTGTTTGGAGGATTTCCATGATACAACTGCACCACCAAGCGTAAATACATACCCACTTGTGGATTTTGTCTTTTTGCATCCAATATCCAGTTAGAATCGCTATAACCTTCTAGAATGGCTGGATATCATCCATAGTGCAGCCCATAACTTTGAGTATATCTCAAATAGTTCAAACTCTAGTTATCCCTTTCCAGTGACTGTGTCCTGGATTACTTGTATAACGACTCAATACGTTAACAGTGTGTGCTGAATCATGTCTTGTACAATTTATCAGATACATAAGACTCCCGATCACTCAGGCATATTCCAATTGTAATATCCCATTACCTGAGTTTTTCATCATCTTGAGATGAGGGTCCTCGGGACTTTTAGCTATCCCACTTGAATAATTCATAAATCTATCAAGTACTTTCTCAGCGTATTGTCCCTGTGACAAAACTATTCCTTCAGAGTGTCTAAATATTTTTATCCCTAAGATCACATATGATAGTCACAAGTCTTTCGTGCCAAACTTTCCCTTAAGCAAGTTCTTGATTTGTTTGATCATGTATTTATTGCTACCTAAGATGAGCATATCATCCACATATAGGCACAACAAAGGTATCCATTTGGAGTATCTTTGACTTAGATGCACTTGTCACATTCGTTTATTTTGAAATCATCTGACATCATTACATTTTGAAATCATCTAACATCATTACATTGTCAAATTTTTTGTGCCACTGTTTAGGTGTTTGTTTTAACCCATATAGGGACTTCATAAGTCTACACACATTGTGTTCTTGTCCAGGGAAAACATAACCCTCTGGTTGTTTCATATAAATTTCCTCTTCAATCTCTCCATTTAGAAAAGTTGTTTTTACATCCATTTGATGTATTTCTAAATTACGTATAGCTGCGATTGCTATTAGCATTCTAATTGAAGTTATTCTCGTAATTGAAGAATAGGTGTCAAAGAAATCCAAGCCTTCTTTTTGCCTAAATCCTTGCACCACAAGCCTAGCCTTGTACTTCTATATTGAGCCATTTGTTTTTTATTTTCTTTTGAAAATTCACTTGCTCCCCAGAGCTTTTGAACCTGATGGAGAATACGTTAACTCTCATTTATGGTGTTGCATAGTTGAGCCAATTTCACTGTTCACCGCTTCCTTCCATGAAGATGCATCCGGTGTAGACATGGTTTCCTTAAATGTTCTAGGATCATTTTCTAATAGATAAGTCATTTCAAAATCAGGACCAAATGATTTTTCCTTTCTAGCTCTCTTGCTACGTCTAGGTTCATCACTGCCCTCTTCTGTTTGTTGACCATAAGTACTTGCTTCTTTTTTCATCACGATTCCGTTTATGACTTACTTTGTCCTTACACGAGAACACATTTTTTAAGAAGGATGCATTTCTTGATTCCATTGCTTTATTTGTGCGTGTATCTAGTACATAAGACTTATTCACCAAAAATTGATATGCATTACTATTGTGTGCATACCCGATGAAAATACAATCAACGGTTTGAGGTCCAATTGTGACCTTTTTAGGAGGTGGTACTTTCACGTTTGCTAGGCGCCCCCACACTTTCAGGTATTTTTACGAAGGTACATTACCTTTCCATAACTCATAAGGCATCTTTCCGGTCACCTTATGTGGTATCTTGTTAAGAATGTAGTTGGAGGTTAGTATCCCACACACACACACATGTTCTAGGATAACCCATATTCTTGCAACATTGCATTCATCATCTCTTTGAGAGTTCGGTTCTTTCATTCCGCAACTCCGTCAGATTCAGGTGAGTAGGGAGTGGTAGTTTGAGGAACAATACCATGTTCTCTACAGAACGCATTGAATGGTTCATTATACTCACCTCCCCTATCACTTCGGATAATTTTAACCATTTTACTAAGTTGGTTCTCAACTTCCAACTTGTACTCTTTGAGCTTTTCCAAAGCTTCATCTTTGTTGCGTAATGGATACACATAACAATATCTAGTGCTATCATCTATGAAAGTCGCAAAATACTTTTTACCACCTCTAGTTTGTACAAACTTTAAATCACGTAGATCTGTGTGAATTAAGCCTAGAGGTTTGGTTGTCCTCTCCACATGTGGGGATGGTGTTTTCATGAGTTTTGCCTGTACGCAGACTTCACATTTGTCTTTACTTGTTATGCGTTTTGGAATCATGTTCATGCTCATTAGTCTATTGAAAGATTTATAATTCACTACAGGGCATTTTTTAGAATTAAGATTGGCTTTTCGATGCCCCATAGTGTGTGACGGTTCGATGGCGTTTCGAATCCCAGGGTACAACTGCTATACTTTTAACTCCGCACAACTATGTAGTAGAAATCGGTAAACCAATTCAATGCCTTACTCTCAAACTCGAAGACTCAAAGAACATGAATAACGTAAAGAACATGAATAACGTGAAGAACACGAAGTAAGAAAGGAGAGAAGGATTGTGTTTTGGTGTATTTTAGAATGAAGCTAGAGTAGGGATGTCATGGGTCTAGGACCCAATCCAGACCCATTGGGTCGGGTATGGGTCCCAAAATTTTAGACCCATCGGGTCCATGTCCGGGTCTAAAATATTAAGACCCAAACCCAGACCCGTAGACCCATATAACCCTAACTATATACATAATTTGACTTTAATTTCTAAATTACTTTTATATTTTCTTTGTATTTTTATTTTAAATTCAACAAATACTATGTATCGTATATTTTTTTTCTTGAAAAATTAATTCATATGCATATTGAACTAGAATTATTTGTATTTAAGATAATATAATTTTATTTAGAAAAGAAAAAAATTAGAATACTAGACCCATTTTGGACCCACCGGGTTTGGGTATGGGTCTAAGATTTTCATTCCCTACGGGTCCGGGTCGAGTTTGGGTCTAACAAAAAAAATTGGGTAATAAGACCCAGACCCATGATCATCCCTAAGCTAGAGACAGCCTTTTATAGGCAAATGTGCACTAACGGCTAGGAGGGAATCGTGGAGCAATCCACGCCTCTTTAATTTTGAAAAGAGCAATCCACTTCTTGCAATGAAAGGGTCTACAATGAGAGTGTTTTACGCCTCTGCAGTTAGGAGGATTGACCGGTTCAAAAATTAAATTCCAAAATGATCTTCCTGAATCGAACATTCCCGAGACTCGAGACCTGATCCGATCACAATCATCTAAACTACTAGTTGATATTTCTAGTGCTGTCATACTAGTATTTGTAATAGTCATATTTCATTCTCATTTCCAATGTGGTATTTGTGATATAACACAAACCCAAAATATTACTCTTTAAGTAATCAATTTTACGTCCTTATTTCTCATTCAAACATAACCCAAATTTAATGATGCGTATACTACAACATAGTACTCACGGAGACGAAGCCAACGCTTCCTTATTCCAGCGCAAACGGTAGCCGGAGCCCAAAAAAATCGGTTCCAACAATTTTTAAATCGTGTCATTTTTGTTGAAACAGACGAAAAGAGAAATTGTGCCGGTTGGGACGGATGGAGTATAGTAATACTTTTATTAATTTAGGGTAAAATCCGATTATTATTCTGCTCATAAAAATAATTGATGAGATAGCATATACAAGTGAACCTTGTACTCCACAGTTTCTCAAGAACGCAAGGACTCTATACTCCAACTTCCACATCTAAATTGATCACAATATCTCCAAGAAAGGAGCAAAGATATCCAACAGGGATCCATGAACAAAAATATTCTCATTAACTAGTCAAGACCAGAGATTTTTCCAGGATCATATCATCTGTGGTGAAATCTGCTGCTTTCCTAAATGTTCCCCTCCCAAAGTCCAGGTTGTATGAGTCAGTAAGACCCTCAACCAGGCCATACTCCGGCACCAACCCGAGTACACTCTTCGCTTTCTCCACCGATGCAAAGAAATGCTGCACATTTACACACACAGAAGTACACACATCACACTAGATTCTAGAATGTGGTTTCATCATTCGACAAAATGCATACATTACCTGATCACGAAATGGGAACGCTTTCTTTTTTCCAAAATCAAACTCCTTGGGATTGTAGTGAATGATCTTGGGCTCAGGGAATCCACCAGCCTGTAGGGAGTAGTTCAGAGTAACAGTTGGATGATGAGATCGTATACTACTATAAAAGCGACATGAAAGATGTATATGATTTGATACATTACCTTGGCGCATGCTTTCGCTAGTCCATCAAAGGTGACATACTTATCACCAGATATGTTGAAAACTTGCTTGCTTGCCTTCTCATTTCCAAGAACCTTAAGGAAAGCTGTCGCGAGATCCTGAAAAATGATCATTGCAGAATATGGTAAGAAAATGTGGCCCTTTTTTCTTGTTTCTTTTTAAAGATTGCCATTATTCTTCTGACCTTGACATGGCCGAGTTGTGTGATTTGAAGTCCCGGGGAGGGAATTGGGATGGGGCGACCGGCTTTCAGTCTGTGGAAGAACCATTCTTCAACAGGGTTGTAGTTCAATGGTCCATAGATGTAGACTGGCCTTATAGAGGTCCAATTTACATCCCTTTTCTCCAACAAGCTCTCCGTTTCAAGCTTTCCCTTGTGCCTGCTCTTTGGATCAACTGCATCAACCTGCAAAGTGCAGCAGAATAAGAACCATTAGTAAAAGATGCAAAACATGTTTAATAATTGCTCGAGATTGTGACTAGGTAGTTGTATCTTGACCTCATAGTGTGGTGGATAGTCAGTTTTGAGGTAAACTCCAGCTGAAGAGCAGTATATGTACCTGCAAGAAAACCGATACAATTACAAAAGGGAACGAAATGTTGGCTTTCGCAATTTAACGAAGAAAAGCTTACTGTTCAAGATTAGGCAAGGCATCTAGGATTGGCTCTACTTCAACTGCTTCGCGCCCTGATAATAGCATTAATAGAAGCTATAAGCCACATTTACATGCAAAATGAAAGCTGCTCTATAGTTTTCTTGATACCATATGCACATTAAGTGGCAGGAATATGGATTATGTACCATTTATATCGTATACAACATCAAAGCCTTCAGCTGAGAGGCTGCTCTTCACGAAGTCAAAGTCTTGTCTGTCTCCTTTCAAGTGCAGTATCTGTATAATCAGAAAGATTAACAGTTCAGTCATCTGAACCATTGCTTGAGTTCAAATAGGATAATGGTTGTGTATTAAATCTACCTTGGACGAAAAATCAGCAAAATCTGCATCTGCTTCTCCAGGCAATTGCTGAGCAATAGGTGCTTTTCCTCTGGTGAACAGAGTTACCTGCATCCACGGTTTTTCGCAAAGTTTGTAAAAGCGGATGAAAACCCTTCACAAAATGCCACATCCAGAAATGGTTGGTTACCTGATGGCCTTCTTTGACAAGAAGTCTGGACAAAAAGATACCAATGAATCTTGTTCCACCCATGATAAGGATTTTCTTGGCGGCGGATGCTGAAATCTTTAGAGTTCCTCTTGGCTGCCATACTTTCCTTTTATACTACAATCAAGAATGAAAGATCATAGGTTTCTTTCTTAGAAACTCAAATCAGGCAGTTCATTTTCATAAGCAGTCTTCAAGCTTAGAGTTGCATCCTAAATAGCAGCAAAAGATTTAGCAGATGAATGTGCACAATGCTACAATGATCCTCCACTGCAGAATTTTTTCTTGTTCTTTACACAAACCTTAACACAAACTCTAGTCAAATTGTTTCTTGTTAACAACCAAGATTCAATTGCTTCTTCTTCATATCTCAGAAGAAAACTGAGCATTTCTGCATGCATCGACAAACTACTTGTTGTAGAGTCAATTGACACATTTCTGCATAAGAAAACTGAGCATTGTACAGCCATTTGCTGCATGTGAGGTAGAGTTGTTGGCAGTGTATACCTGAAGCGAAGAGGTGAGTCTGAGACCATTGAAGTCAGATAGAGATGATTGGAGAGGAGAGAAAGAAGGCTGCTTAGGCTGCACCACCACCATACTTGCTGCCATCTTGAATCCTCAAAATGCAAACTAATTGAGAGGCTGCCCATCATTTCTTAATCTTTCTGCTTCACTACTACCACTTCCTCTCCTTCTTACAATCAAGATAAGACAAATGACCCCACAAAACTTCTTTTCTACTTTCTTTTTTTTTCCATCAAACCCAAACAAAAATAAGAAAATAAAATACCCTAACAATCTCATTCTTTGATTTTATCTTGAGTTTAGGTGGGTGTGGAGCAAATTGAGTTAAGAATGAGGATAATAAAATAGCTTTCTGAAATTGAATAAATCTTTCCATAAAAAGTTATTGTTAAAAAATTTGTGTCATATAAGAAAGAGTAACAATGTTAGAAAATTGGAAGAAGTATACTTTATTTAACGATTCGGCTGTACGGCCTACAAGCATAAAGTACGTTTGCAGACCTAACTTTGATAGCATGACACTAAGCATGATAAACGCGAACAAAATATGAAATATGCTCTTTATTATCCATTCAGGATTATACATATACTTTATATTTTATATCTGAAGGCACGGCACGGCACTAGCAAGCTACGAAGCCAACACTGTCCCATTTGATAATATCCACATTTTCTTCTTCTACGTTGCTTATACTTCCTCTGGTCCCAAAATATTGGCACCTTTATAATGTGCACATTTTTTCTGAAAAGTAAAATAGGTGGGGGAGATTGTATTGGGAGAATGAAAAGTAAATTTAGTTAAAGAAAATGATCTAGAATTTGCAAGAGGAATGTGCCAATATAAAAGTCAACCCAAAAAGAAAATTGTGTTAATGTAAATTTTTTATTTTATTTTTTAAAAAAAAGGAGGGACTATTCTCCCAAAATCAAGAAACCAATTACCAAAAAACCAAGTTCAAATTTTTATACCCCTATCCTTTTTCCACATCATCAAGAATGGCTGCTTGACAGCCCCAAACCCCATCCAAAACAGAAAAATGACCAATCTCGCCGGAGGGATACTGCCCGGATTCTCAACTAAGTTTGATAAGCTCAATTTGCTGAACAGGCCCTCGAAAAAGTTTACAATTTCAGTTAGGTCCACCTCCAACATTAGAGATGGACATTGCTTTTCTGTTTCTTCCCAACTTCACCCTGTAAGTCCTAACAGCATCTCTTCTGACAATTGAATAAATTGCTTTTTAAGTGTAGTTTTACCTTGTCATGGAATGAAATGCTAATTTGCTTTGGCCTAATTGTACAAATTGATATAGTAAAGATTACAAGGTAGAGTGAATATTTGGACATTGGTAGTGTTCTTAGTTCTTAGGCCTCAATTGTGCTTTTTGAAAGGGATAATGTGTAGATGAAGGCCTGGTTCACTCCAACTTATCTGCGATTCGGTTCATTAAAATTTCGAACTGAAACTATTTAGATTAGCTTTGGTCTATATTGTTTTTTTTTACTGTGCTTAAATTAAGTTCTGTAAGAAATCACTCGCTAGAAAACAGGTCTGAAACCTTGTATTATTCATGTAACCTCTGTTAATTCTGTCATATTGAAGTGCAATCTGGCAAGATCATGGTCATCACCATTTCGCCGTTTACTTCTCAAACTCGAACATGCTAGATGTATGTGTACGAGTTTGAGAAGTAAATGAGGAGCTGTAGTATGATTCATGAAAACAGTTATTAGCCAATGCATGTTAAATTAGTATACCTGTTTGATTATGAAGCTGGTTTTTATGAACCATGAGCATCCTGCCAATATGATGAGAACTGTGTCGATGTGGTTTCTCACAAGCCATTTCTTATGTACATAACCAGAATAAAGGTTTTGCAGTTCCAAGAAGAGAAGCAGTGGCCTTAATCCTGTCGAGTTTCATCCTCTCGCGTGCTGATTCGCGTGATGCAGCGTTTGCTCAATCTGTTAGACTTAAGGAGTACATCGACACCTTCGATGGCTACGCATTCAAGTACCCTCAGAACTGGATCCAAGTTAAAGGCGCTGGCGCGGACATTTTCTTTAGGGACCCTTTTATTCTAGATGAGAATTTGTCCGTGGAGATATCATCTCCTTCATCTTCCACGTACAAGAGCGTCGAAGATTTGGGTTCACCTCAAGAAGCTGGAAAGAAAGTGCTGAAGCAATATTTGACCGAGTTCATGTCCACTAGACTTGGGGTAAAACGCGAATCGAGCATCCTATCCACCTCTTCAAGAGTAGCAGATGATGGAAAGTTGTACTATGAAGTTCAGGTCAGATCTTTAACCTTGTAATATCCTCAACACTATGTTTAATTCAGTATCAACCCGACATAGACCTTATCAGAGCATGATCATCGCAGGTGAACATCAAATCATTTGCAAACAACAATCAACTGGCAGTTATGCCGCAGGAAAGGATAGCCCGGCTGGAATGGGATCGCCGGTATCTATCAGTTCTTGGAGTTGAAAACAACCAGCTGTATGAACTGAGGTTGCAAACTCCTGAGAGGGTTTTTGCCGAAGAGGCAGATGGCATTCGAGCAGTTATGGATTCTTTCAGAGTAAACAAAGTGGCAGCTTAAGTTGTGTACTCTGATCCAGGAGTTTTTGTTTCCGTCACTTCTGATCTTGCTTATCTAGTTTCCAACACGATTTTCTTACTCTTCGTCCAATTGTATATCCTGTAATTCTTATTGTTGTTTCTGCTGACAAACAATGTGCTCCTTCGACCATTTTATGGTTAACAGATTAGAAAACTGAATCCTCAAGGAATTTGTCATTGAACATCTCAGAAGCGTAACAAATGACCAAATCAACTCTTTAAATTGGTACATCTAGTAAAAGAATAGTAATCATTTCTCATCACTCTACTGAATTCACAAATTACAGTATGACAACCTGGAACTCCACCTCAATCAAATTTGAAAGGAGACCCTAACAGCCCAAATCATATAGACTGGTGATTGTCCAAAAAAAGAATTCACGAGCACAGTTTCAGCCAGTTGAAACATAGTGAAACATGAGTTCCGGTTATGACCTTATCTCATACTCTCCGGCCTTGGTGAGGGCGCGGAATCCTTTGTAAGGACGTTGAGGTACATTTTTCAGATCCAACTTATCAATTTTCAGTCCAGAGAGGGCAATGCCCATGATCCTGAAACTCACTTTAAAAGATGGGAAAACATGAAGACTCTCCAAACCAGTCTCAAGCACCATGGTACCAGACATGCTAGGGGCTTTATCTTTTGGCATTCTTCCAATAGACCAAGAACAAGTCTGCCACAATAAACAACATGGCAATTGACAAGTCAATATTTATATACATCTCCTTATGAGAGATAATAAACTCCTAGTACAGTAATATGCAGTGCCTCAACAAAAATCCTTAGAATGCAGAAATACAGAAAATTGTTGGCATGCAATCCAAAATGTGAATTTTAAGCAAACTCTTTGACATCTACAAAGAACTTCTGTTAGGTAGTCAATTTGCATCAGAAAACACTAATAAATGTATCATACATCGTTATCATGTACAGTAGAGACACATTGTTTATGTGAGAGTTAGTCCCACATTGTGGTTGACAGTCATATAACTCAGTATATAAGATCATGGGTCGCCTCTACATAGTACCAATTGGTTTTATGATAGAAGCCCATGATTCTATTAGTTTAGTTCATATTTATACAGAAAATGTCCTTTTGCATACTCGGTAGACTCGCATTATTATCTTGTTAAGCCTACTCTATTCAACGAGGGTTGGAAACATGGTTTAAATACAGTTACTCCAGCCCCAATTCGTAGCACTGTCTTAATTATAGCAAAATAGATTATCAGCTAACTGCACTTTCAAAATGAACACTGAAGGCAGAATAAAGGGACAACATCCTACAGTAACAGCTAAAAGAAAGCTCTGAAAATGTCAAATTCAACCAAAATTTAGCAGGACAACGACATGTTTAGCGAGTACCTTGTTAGCAAGTATGCTAACTGTTCCGTGATTTGATGCAAGATTAACAGATGAAACACAAGGAGGAAGCTGGAATTCCACAACTATTTCATCTATAGGCTTTTTAGGATCAACTTTAATGCCAACTAAAACACTTATACGACATGTCCCAGATTCTGAGCTCAGCTGCGGCTTTACATATATTGGAGTATTCTTCAAGTTCTTAACCCTGTAAATGTCATAAAAGAGAGTAAAAAATTGGCTGTCATATAACAGATCCAGAAATAGGAGCCCACATACTTTCAGGATCTTAAACAACTTAACTTTGTAACTAACACAGGCAATTCTAGAAAAGCATAAAGTGACCAAATTGCCTTTCTGGTCCACGTATGCACTGGTAAATTGTTATTCACTTATCAATTATCATCTCCTCATTTGTTGACTTACACATGACTCTGCTCTCTGTGTTTCTGTGACCATGTAATTTCTTCCAACAAAGAGAAATAATTTGGTCTGTGTGCATGTGCATAAAGAAGAGAATACTCTCACAAAGATATTGCTAAACATAAGGCCAAACTTCCTACAAAGTAAGATTCAACCACATAACACACCTGTAACTCATCAAGTTAAACCGTCCATCTGGTGGAACAAAGGAGAGAATCTGATCAGATTCCCATGGACGGAGACGTACACACGGATGAAACCTCAGATCATTTAAGATGGAAGCATTTGCAAATGAAAGGGTCAGATCAGGAAGGCCTGAAAGGTGAGAATTAACTTCAACCACGCCATAAATCTCACATTTCACCAGATTTCCATCCCTGGCAGCACATGTCAAGAGGATAGAGAGAAGCATTATTAAAAATGACTATAAAATAGTAATGATAGATGCATGCATCAGAATAACTGATACCGCTTTGATTTTTTATTTTTAGTAAGAATTGTGAACTACATAACACTGAAATCCAAGTGACCTCAAAACTTGTGGCAATGTTAATTAGCACCAATTGCATTGCATCAGAGATGTGTCTATTACAATGTTAAAATAATTCAGGTGACATGGGAGAGAGAAGCGGAATCAAAACCAGCCAAAAGATGTAGCAGGGGGGGACGACAGAAGAAGTGCATTTCAGAAACATAGAAGAGCAAAATAACGCCATTACTGATTCCACAGCAGGAAAATGCAATATTATGATAACAAAAATTTTTGAGTAGTTTGAAGGACTCACACTTTTGAAGATAGTTTCCAGAAAGGTTTCCCACTTTATTTTTTAATCTTTATATCACTAAGTAACTGAACCGCATTCCCTTCAAAGCTAACAGTTTCTTTCCACATGTATTTTTCAAGTCTCATTAAGCTTGGCCTGTCCAGTCAGCTCATAAAATACAGTAGATAACACCCCCCCCCCCCCCCCCCCCCCCCCCCCCCCCCACACACACACACACACACACACACAAACGCGTGCACAAACGTATATGATATGAAAGGAAGAGAAAATATCTATCAGATACCTGTTTACAATTACATCCATTTCTTCAACAAGACCAACATAAACTTCATTGCCAGAACTTTTTGCGTCTGTTTTCCTCCAAGGAACACAAGATGCTGTTGCTCCTGGAAGAGTATTGCTCACGGTTGAGCTGCTACCGGTCACAACACTCAACATTTTGCTAACAATGTTTGGAGGTGCAATCATCTCTCTCAAGATATTAAGTTCTGTTGTAAGAGGGAAACCATTGTCTATCATCTCATCCAGAAGCTGCAAGTTACAGATAACAATTACTATTTTGCTCAGCACAGAGTGTAAGAGTACTAATAATTAAAACATCGACATGGAACTTTTCTTAAGGTAGCAAAAGCAATCCAAGTGCAGTACCCATAGATTAGAAAATAAAATTACCCACGCGTATGACATGAAACTGCATATTCTTAATTAAAATGCTAGAAAGAACTACAGTTAAAAAACTACATAAAATCAATAATCTCAACTTCTGACCAGCATACACAGAAGAAATAGAAGGAGATCGCATACCTCGTACACGAGTACAAAATTGTCTTTTATCACGTCTTCGTTCAAACCTCCTAGGTAATCAGTGAGTACATCAGCAACTCTGCAAAGGAACTAGAAACTAAATTGTCAAAGGGCATAACAATGATTGCATTTCAAACTCTAGGAACACGATCAACAGATCCACCAAATCACATAGTACTAACACTATAGCTGCATTCCCTCAAAGATTACCTCAGTAGCCATCAAGGGGGGCATTTCAACCTGTGTACAAGCCAAGAACGTGATGCCATCACGAACAACTTGGAAAATGTAATGCGTCGGCGAAGCAATCACGGGCATAAACTAAAACAGCCAATGCACAAAGAAACTCATCAGCAATACCAACAAGCAAAGACACTAATCCAAACAACCTATCTTACATAAAAAAGATTCTAGAAAAAACAAAAACGCAGTCACAGTACCTTAAAAGAATCACCTTGAGAAATGGACTGATCCCAGAACCAAGCACATATGGATCGATCAACTCTGTGCCCAGTAAGCTGTTTCTCAAGCATAACCTCCCTGAACCACACCATCATTTTACAGAGTAGAAAAACAAGAATCTAAAATATGCCCAGAACGTAAAAATCCAAGAAACATACCCAGAATCTGATAGAAGAAATATGCACTGCAACATTTTCTTTCGGGTTTTCTTTGGCTTAATTCTTAGATTTTCTGGGTCTGATTCTCTCTGCGGTTCTTCTCCGGCCGGGACGAGCAGTCGAAAATGATTTGCTAGATCAGTCCCTAAACTTTTGCTTGTTAGATACATAGCCCTAATCTTTTGGATATGTGCATATAATCCTTTTCTTTTCATAGTCAGTCTCTCGAAAGACGGTCTTTCCACATGCCACGGAAAGATTAGTGTTTAAAGTGTAAATTAAAATAAATGAAAATAAATTTTTGGGTTGTATGAAATGGGTTATAAACTTTATAACTACTACATGTTGCATAATAAAATTTTGAAAAAAGTGCTTTTATAACCCTACCTAGTTGACATAAGTGCCAATATAACCTTTCAATATTTAAAAGTGCCAATATAACCCTGTCTAGTTAGTGAAAGTGTCAATATAACCCTATAAGTTTTAAGGATGTGCTGATATAACCCTACAAACATTAGAAATGTGCTGATATAACCCTACAAACATTAGGAATGTGCTGATATAACCCAATAAGATTGCATAATGTGCTGATATAACCCTACATGTTCCAGCGGCGGTTCGGCGAACTATGAGGGTAAAATTATCCACCTAATTTTAGAGTTAGACCAAAGGATATTTTGGTCTATTTACTTAGAGTCAACGCCAAAAAATTGAGGTCAATGCCGGAAATGGGGTCTGAGGGTTATATTGGCACTTTCATTAACTAGTTAGGGTTATATTTGCACTAAAAATTATCATAGGGTTATATTGGCACTTACTCAAGTTGATAGGGTTATATTGACACTTATCCCTAAATTTTTAATCTTGCAACTAAGACATTCTACCTTTTATTATTCTAATTAAACCCAGTCTTTCCATAACTATATGTAAAGACGTTTTTTCTCAACACTTTGCCTTCTTTTTGTGTGCTTTTTAGAAAATGACAAACAAAGGCTCTGTTTGGCAGAGTTGTGCTTATAAGCAAAGTGGACTTACTTTGAAAGCATTGGGTGATCAGCTTATGTTTTTCCCCCAAAAATAGTTTCTGCTTTCAAAATAAGCTATTTTTTAGCACTTTACCAAACACTAAAAAGTGTTTTGCTTATAAGCACGGCAGATTAAAATCTCTGTCAAACAGAGCCAAAAGAAACTTGATGAAAGGAAAAAGAATGTCATTATTTCCCGGACTACAAAATTTAAAGGCTAAAGCCTCCTATTAGACCGACTGACGATTAAATCAATCATAAAAAATATCATTTCAATAACTTTTGGATCAAATTATAATTATTTTTATACATTGTGATATATTTTTTTAAAAAATTAAAGTTATAGTAATTCGTTGTAATAAATTAAAACAAATATCAAATAACCTCATTAGTTTCATCAATTATAAAATAACTCTGTCTAACGATTAGTCGGTCTAAAACAAGACTCTGCAATTGAAATTAGAGTAGGTCTCATGACATACGGCATATCCATAAGCTTATGGACAGACCACTTATTTCTTACCGTATATACTATATTTGTTAAATTATATACAAAATTTAGAATTTTTTAAAATATTTTTTTATGATAAAGTCTTGTGTGAGACGGTCTCGCAGCAAGACCAGGGATTAAATTGTTAAGAATGTAGCATTAGGTTTCTAATTAAAGTTTTTAAAAGTTTAGAGGTTGGATGTGAAATTTCACTATTTTACAATTAACTCCAAGTATAAATAACAATATTTTCCCTTCTTCTCTCTTTATTTTTTCACGCATTATCTCTCATCTCCTTCATCTCTCCTGCACAGCTGCTCTTTCTTCTCTTCCTCTCCATTTCTCTTCCATTTTCCTTCAATTCAACCGCTCTTTTTATCCATTTTCTTCCATGTTTCTTGCGCAAGGGAAGAACACATAGACTCAAGGAAGATTCGCTCCATTCTCCGGCGAATTTTCTGTGAATTTTCTGGTTAAAGTTTCGATTTCCGGCGGCCGAACACAATACAACCTTCCTTTCGTGTTTATCTTCGAATGTAATGTCTTTGCTCAGATTTATTATGCATATTTTGTTGGGTTTTTCGATTTTTGTTTGCTTTTTAGGTTCATATAATTTTCTAGGGTTTATGTTGTTCAATGTGTTAATATTTGGGGATTTCTCTATTTTTGTGTTTTGTGAGTTGTTCTTACGAATTTGTGCTAATATTTTGTGTTGATGCTAGTGTTTGTTAGATTTCTAAGTAGATTTGTATCGTTGTTGCTGCAATCGAGGAGGAAGAATCGTTTGTAAGTTTCTGAGTTTTCAACCGTGATATTTTAGCTACAGGTATTGATCTTTCAGGTTTTCAGTTTGATGTTTCAGGTTTCAGACTTTAAGTATTGTTATCAGTGTTGTTGGGATGTTTTAATTTCAACGCTTGATACTTGTGGTGTTTTCATGCTTAAGTGTACAATTGAAGTTCATTTTTTATTGTGTGTGATAACTTAGGGTTTTGTTACGATTTGTGCTTATTTTTTCGTTGTCGTTGATGTTCCTTATGTGTCTAAGAATGCTTTTGTCACTGGTGCTGCAATCGAGAAGGGAAGATGATTTGAAAATTTTGTTATTTTGCATATGTGACCTTTTAAATACTATTGTTGGCCTTTCAAGTTTTTTGTTTCATCTTTCATGTTTATGTTTAAAGTACTGGTTATCTGTGTTGGTGTGATGATTTAATTTCAGTATTTGATGCTTGTAGTGTTTTAAGTGTGCAATTGATATTGAGTTTTGTTTTTTGAAATTGTGTGTGTGATATCTTAGAGTTTTGTTACGATTTGTGCTAATTTTTGTGTTGTTGTTGCTGTTTTTTAGATGTGTAAGAATGCATTCTTTCAGGTTTTATGTTTCATCTTTCATGTTCAGGTGTAAAGTACTATTTATCTGTGTTGGTGCGATGATTTAATTTTAGTATTTGATGCCTGTAGTGTTTTAAGTGTGCAATTGATGTTCAATTTTGTTGCTTTGATTGTGGGTGTGATATCTTAGGGTTTTGTTATGATTTGTGCTAATTTTTTTGTTGTTGTTGATCTTCCTTAGGTGTCTAAGAATGCTTTTGCCACTGTTACTACAATCGAGAAGGAAATAAGATATGTAAATTTTGTTATTTTGCAGATGTAACCTTTTAAATACTATTGTTGACTTTTAAGGTTTTTTGTTTCATCTTTCATGTTTAGGTTTAAAGTACTGTTTATCTGTGTTGGTGTGATGATTTAATTTCAGTATTTTATGCTTGTAGTGTTTTAAGTGTGCAGTTGATGTTGAATTTTGTTTTTTTTAAATTGTGTGTGTGATATCTTAGGGTTTTGTTACGATTTGTGTTAACTTTTGTGTTGTTGTTGATGTTTTTTAGATGTGTAAAAATGCATGCCCACTGTTGCTGCAATCGAGAAGGAACGAGGATCTTTAATTTTGTTATTTTGTAGATTTGACCTTTTAAATACAATTGTTGACCTTTCAGGTTTTATGTTTCATCTTTCATATTTAGGTTTAAAGTACTGTTTAGCTGTGTTGGTGTGATTATTTAATTTTATTATTTGATTCTTGTAGTGTTTTAAGTGTGCAATTGATGTTCAATTTTGTTGCTTTGATTGTAGGTGTGATATCTTAGGGGTTTGTTACAACTTGTGCTAATTTTGTTGTTGTTGTTAATGTTTCTTAGGTGTCTAAGAATGCTTTTGCCAATGTTTTTGCAATCGAGAAGGAAATATGATCTATAAATTTTGTTATTTTACAGATGTGACCTTTTAAATACTATTGTTGACCTTTAAGGGTTTTTTTTTCATCTTTCATGTTTAGGTTTAAAGTACTGTTTATCTGTGTTGCTATGATGATTTAATTTCAGTATTTGATGCTTGTAGTGTTTTAAGTGTCCAATTGATGTTGAGTTTTATTTTTTTATTTTGTGTGTGATATCTTAGGGTTTTGTTATGATTTGTGCTAATTTTTGTGTTCTTGTTGCTGTTTTTTAGATGTATAAGCATGCATGCCCACTATTGCTGCAATCGAGAAGGAAAAATGATCTGTAAACTTTGTTATTTTGCATATTTGACCTTTTAAATACAGTTGTTGACTTTTCAGGTTTTATGTTTCATCTTTCATGTTTTAGGTTTAAAGTATTGTTTATCTGTGTTTGTGTGATGATTTAATTTTAATATTTGATGCTTGTATTGTTTTAAGTATGCAATTGATGTTCAATTTTGTTGCTTTGATTGTGGGTGTAATATCTTAGGGTTTTGTTACGATTGATGCTAATTTTTTTTTGTTGTTTTTTATGTTCTTTAGGTGTCTAAGAATGTTTTTGCCACTGTTGCTGCAATCAAGAAGGAAATAGGATCTGTAAATTTTGTTATTTTGCATATGTGACATTTTAAATACTATTGTTGACATTTCAAGTTTTTTATTTCATCTTGCATGTTTAGGTTTAAAGTACTGTTTATCTGTGTTGGTGTGATGATTTAATTTCAGTATTTGATGATTGTAGTGTTTTAAGTGTGCAATTGATGTTGAGTTTTGTTTTTTTACTCTATGTGTGATATCTTAGGGTTTTGTTACGATTTATGCTAATTTTTGTGTTGTTGTTCCTATTTCTTAGATGTGTAATTATGTATGCCCACTGTTGCTGCAATCGAGAAGGAAAGAATATTTGTAAATTTTGTTATATTGCAGATTTGACCTTTTAAATACAGTTGTTGACCTTTCAGGTTTTATGTTTCATCTTTCATGTTTAGGTTTAAAGTATTGTTTATCTGTGTTGCTGTGATGATTTAATTTTATTATTTGATGCTTGTAGTGTTTTAAATGTGCAATTGATGTTCAGTTTTGTTGTTTTGATTGTGGGAGTGATATCTTAGGATTTTGTTACGATTTGTGCTAATTTTTTGTTTTTGTTGCATTTCTTAGATGTGTAAGAATGCTTGTCCAACTTTCATGTTTGATCTCTAAGTATTGTTATGTGTGTTGGTGTAATGTTTTTAATTTCAGTTTTTGATAGTTGTGGTGTTTTCATATTTAAGTATGCAACTGATATTTATTTTTGTTCTTTTGATATTTTAGTGTGTATTGTTTGATGTTTTTAAATTTTGTGATTGATGTTTTAAATAATGAATTCGACTTTTCCTCAATGTAGTTGTCATTGATGTAATTTGTGCTATTGTGATGTTTTAGTTACAGATATTGACATTTTAATTACTGTATGTGATGTTTTATATTATTTCTCAGGAATACTTTCCAAGATAGAGCTCTACCATGCCATTGATGAGTTATTTAAAAAATGGTATGAGAAACCATGCTTCTGAAGGTGTTCCCTTGAACATGAGACCGGAAATCAACCTTTGATCATTGCGTTGATGGAGTAGAAGAGTCATCATCTTCGAAACTAGCAGGAGAGAAAACAAGTCTGTGATTAAGCGAGCAACGAAGGAAAACAAGTCGTGGAAAATAGAATTTAGTTGCTTGGAATGTAAAAAATTACATTGATTTTTCAGTTATGATGGTTGATTGTTAGTTTTAGTGTTAGTGTTGAGGCGCTTGATTCTATTGATGTTTTAGCTTGATTTGACAATTTTTGGTTTGTAGGTTAGCAATTTTTAGGGCATTTGAACCATTTTGTAATGAATGGTGTTTGATGGGTCGATAGTTTGGCGATTGATATTTTTACATGTTAACTTAAAACTTCAAGTCAAAGTTTGCAACTTTTATATGCTAATTGCATATATTTTTATTGTGACGGTGATGATTCATTTAATTAATTTGATTGGGTTATCGGTGTTTGATGTTTTATGTCTTGTTTATTTGTAAGAGTGGGTCTCCTAACAGGCGGCCTGTTCATAAGCTTATGGACAGACCACTCATTTTTTACCTTATACACTGCATTTCTTAAATTACATACAAAATTTAAAATTTTTGAAAATAATTTTTTATATCATATATTTATATATTTTCACCTTCAAATACATATTATTACTTGTTTTAACTTATAAAATGCAATATTTAAATTTTATAAAAAATTATAACATTTAAGACAAATGCCCCTGAGGACTGTCCTTAAGCTTATGGAAAGGCCGCCTTTCCTGAGACTTTCCCTATTTGTAATATACATAAGTGATACGTATCATCTTAGATCTGTGAATTATCATGTCAAAAACTAATAACATTAGTTTATAGAAGTGGAATGTCAAAATAGTTTTTTTCATATGCAACAAAATAATTTTGAATTTTAACTTATATTTTCTTTTTCATTGATGTGTTAGCTTTTCAGCATGACATTTCTAAAAATTGATATTGATGTTTCTTATTTTTTAATATTAGATTTTTATTTGATGTATTATTGATGTTTTAGTAGTATGAAATGATCGTTTAAATTTTAATATTAATTTTATAGAGTTTTCATTCGATGTTTGATTATATTTATTTATTATTAATTATTTAAAATACTTGATGATTTATTATTATAATTTGATGTTTCCTTTTTGTTAATGATTTTCAACTAAGGCCTAATACATAGCCATACAATCAATTATTTCAGCCCATATAATTTGATGATTGAGCAGTACGGCCCAATACATTAGCTGAACCCTAGCTACCAGAATGCGGCTAACGTTGCCGACGACGACGCCACCCGCCGGGAATCATCGCGCGACGTTGCTGTTGACGACGCTATTCACCGGAAAACGATCTGAACGCCGACGAAGCTTCAAATCCTCACCGGAAGCTCGCGAATCCGACGCCGGTGCTCTGCCTTTCTGACGACTGCAATCGTCACCGGATGACTCGCCAATTCCCCTTATACCTCCTCCCGGAGAAGCACGCTAACGTCCAGATTCACCACCAGTTTCTTAGACGACGACGATTTGTTTCTGCAAACCTCGGTTCACCACCAGTTTCAGTCATTTCTGCAAATTCAGTGACAGCGAATCTCGAAAACCTCGACTCGTTTCTGCAAATCATCAAATTGATTCGTTTCTGTAAAAAAAAACACAACCGGAAATCGATTCGTTTCTGCAAATCTCAATAACCTCCATGAATGGCCGGCGAACATATTAGCAGACGAACGGTGACAGCGAACGGGAAATGCTGTATTGAACAGCCGGCGAATGGCGACGACGACGGCGCATAAGTGAGCATAGAAGCGACGGCGAAGGCGAGGAGGCGGTGGAAGAAGGCGACGGCGACTAGGGTTTGATGGAGAATATGGATTTTCTATTTATTTGCAACTCAGTCCCTGTATTTCTTTAGGCTTTATAAAATGTACCCCCAAAAGAAAGTTATTACTAATTAACCCCCAAAATCTAACCGGATCCTATTTTATACTTCCATATTATGTCCTTGGTCTCACAGTAAGACGATCTCGCAGGAGACAGACTCTTTTTTTATATCATATATTTTTATATTTTCACATTCAAATACATATTATTACTTGTTTAAACTTATAAAATAAAATATTTAAATTTTATAAAAAATTACAACATTTAAGGTAACAGTCCCCTATGAACTGTCCATAAACTTTTGAAAGACCATCTTTCCTGAAATTTTCTCTTGAAATTATATGTGAAAATGTACATTGAGAAATTCATGGTAACTCCCGTAAATTTTTTTTTAAAAAAATATTGCATTACTCAGTAACTTGTAAATAAATTATTATACTTGGATGGTTGGATTGACTTCTTTCTTTTGCTAACCAATTACAACGAGGATACCTTTCTGTGTTGTATTCAGTATCTCAAGTGGACACTTGACACATTGTTTTAGAAACTTTACATACGCACTTAAAACTCTTAAAAGGTCAGTTATGGATTCTGATTCGTGCCATTTTTGCTTCTTTCTTTGCCATCCGCCTAATACTTAATCAGGATTTTAAGTTTATCCTTGTCAGTCAATATTACCACATTACAATTCAGTATGCACCAGATTGATTGGAATTAATACATAGTAGTTATTTTCTTAATAGGCTTGGTATACAAAATTTGACAATCTCTTGACATTCAATGTTCTAAAGTTATGGTCATAGCAGTACATTAGTCCAGATATTCAAAAACTTCAACTAAAACTCCTTCTGGAGAACAGTATCAAAACAGATCACTTCCAGGTTGGCCTATATTGATGTAGTATGGAGCAAAAGTACAGATGCAGGGCACAGTTCCTCAATACAGTAATGAACTATGAGCCTACATCTTTAATTCTCAGGTACAAGGGTTTTTACTAGCTGTCTGATCTGGGTGATTTACACGACACTGAATGCTGATTGTATTGTGGAGGAAAATCGAGAAGCAATGGTCTGAGTAGCGAATGCCTGAAGCTGCTTCTTGGCATCTGAAAGGCACAATGAAAACATTTCAACATGGTTTATTCAGGTAAAAAAAAGCATCTTCTCTATCACAAGAATGTTCCAAGGGAGACATGTTTTGGGAGGAAGCTCTGAATATTCATGAAAAGTGTAATTTCCTAAAGCAAAACAAAGGAGAAGAATGGTAAAAAGAACAATTCACTGGAACTAATATAACAAAAACACTTGACAAAGGAGAAACTTTGTATGTCATATGCCGTGTTTACCCAGATAACCAAGCTGTAAGAACTGGAGAAACAAATAGATTTATCATTTTGAAGCATAAACTCCAGCACTAGCACATGTTACACAAGCTAACTATTTTAACCATTCAATTCCAAATCCAACTTTAGGTAATTTATTCATTCATAGCTTGCTTTACCAAATAGTCAAATAGTATACTGCCAACTAAACAGGAGATAGTAAAGAGTCGAGCAAAATTACCTGAGTTACTAAACACTTAATAAACTCAAGCTAGAATAGTAGTGTAAAAGCCTCAAGTATATATCAGTTGGAAGTTGGAACAAGTAAATTGACTCCAAAAGCTTAATCTCCCAACTCCCCCTTTGATAATGAAGTTGAGCCATCAGCTTTGGATAAGAGCTGCTTTTTTAACTATTTATAGTTGGTCTGTAGTGAAGTTTCTATATCTCACTCTCGAAGTCTACCATTTCCGTTTTCCTTTTGAAGGCCCATAGCACAGATATTTTATTCAGGGTCTTAACTATTAGCTACCAGAAATGTCTCCTTCACTCTTATAATAATGATGGGAAAAAATACATACTCAAGACCAACAACTACAGAACAGTTGGTTGGTAAATTCAGCAAAAACATATTCAATATGGTACTGTAATCTGCTCACCTTTGCGGCACCTAGTGAAGCCAACAATATTTGCAATGCCGAGAGTCAAACACACTCCAACAACAAGGAGATAATCTGCTTGAAACCTTACAAGGGAGAATATTCCGAGGAAAATCCATGCTACAGCCTGCAATAAAAATAATAATAATATCAAGTTAACAATAATTCTAGTCCATAAAGAAATTCCAAAAACCTGCTTCTCTAACATACAAGACAGCAAAAGGTTGTTGGACATTATTGACCTTGAAATTAGTCTATGCCTTCAGCTACCTAGATCTGGCCATTGTTCCAAGGGAAAATCCCAAAAAGAAGACATTCAGATGTACTTTGTCTTTCATTTGATAATTTTTTTTCTTCTGAAATGTCTTTCATTTGATAGTTAATAGTGAATGTTCAGATTTTATTTATATACTTATACATCTCACGTTAAACACCCTTCAAGCATGCAAGATAGCAACCAAAAACAAATCCTGCCGTCATGTGGTCCAGATTCTTTGAGCTCTAAGAAGATGTACTAAAGAAAGCTAGAAGAGAAGAATCTTCTTACAGTAAGATAAAGAGTCCACCAGAACAGCCATGAATCCTTCTGATTGATTCTAGCCATGGACTATAAGGCATATAGAAACAAGGCAATAAATAGTTAGTCAATGGAAAGATTTGATGCATCTGCTATATGTGATGTACGAATCCAAGATATTTGAAATATCAAAACCCACCTCCTGATCAAGGCATTCAAATCTCCACACACTTTCACCCAAATCATTGATTTCATTCCACCACCTCAAACCAACCAGAATCCTCCCACTCACATTCTTGACCACCCAAAAATCCAGGGCCGCAAGAAGAACGGTGACCACGAAAATGATGACAAAACTATCAAAAAACAGAGCTGAGAGAATGTAAAAGGCTAGAGCTGCAGCCTGCCAAGTGAACACAGAGCATTCAAACTTATTACTTGCCCCAAATAAGAAAAGGAAATATATAAGCTTCATCAGTAAAGTAAATGTTCCCTACCTTGAACAGCACATGGAAGAAGCAAATCCTCGGGTGAGAATAATTCTCCCCTGCAGGCTGGCCAATGAGATAAATATTAGACATACAAATTGGATTTTAATTGATACCACTTCCAATAATTTAGAGATGTAAGAGAGGAGAATAGTAGGGAGAGGCCTGATCACATGGGATTTTCTGATAACTAAAATTCAGCTAAAATCAGATAGTCATCTGACCAGAAGAGAATTAGTTTTCACACGGAACTCCAATTTCCTCTTTAGAGAAAACAAAACCAAACCAGAGAGTGAAAGAGAGTATGGGATCAGAACTAGACCACACACACAACCAGCTGAAGAGAGAAGGACAACACATCTCATGTCCTTCAAACCAATTTACTAAAACTGAAATTTGGTAGCAGCAGTCCTAATCCCAAGAGAAACATTGTATCCAAAACTTATAAAACTACAATCTAATGAGACATACAAATTAAACAATGCAACCCTCATAGCACCCTGTCTCCGATGACTGCGTCTAGACTTAAATTGTTAATAGACCAAGACCTAGTTATAGATGGATGAAATAATTCGTGCAAACAATATACAGCAGCTCAATCCAGAATAAATGAATAATAAACTTGTGCACACTGATGTTATTTACTTCAAATAAAATAAACTAAGAATGATCTCCACTTCCTTCAAATCACAACATCAAATCGATATTAGAATTGCATCACATCCTACAAGTAACCCTGCCCAAATGTATCAGAATTGGATCACAAGACCCAATAGGTTCCAAAACCCTACAAAAAAAAAGAGACACCGAATGCCCAATTTGCATCCAATATTTTCCGCACGGTCAACAGATCTAGGATGAAAACAACGAGATAATAAGGATAATTAACAGCAACAAAAAATCTCAGCTGAAACAGTCTACGAATCGATATTGGGAAAAATATATTGCACAATTAACATATTACAATCCAAATTGGGCGATTTGCATAAGCTCGCCATTAATTAGAAATACCGTGAGGAAGAAGATAAGACTTACAGTGTTTGGATCCATTTGGAGAAATTTAAATCAACGTAATGGGTCTCTGTGTTCTTCAAATCCCTTCTACAATTACATCCAAGCTATATTTCCGCGAGCTTCTGTTGTTTTGTTAGTTAAGCTTCCAACTTCCGATTTATCTGAAGGAGCCCTCAATCTTATCCGTTATTATCACAAAGGGCCTAAAGTTATTGCTTTGTCCTCTCTTTTTGGAAATGGTGTTCTTCATTCATGGGTTGGTAACGGGTCTCACAATGTGTAAGAGCGAGGTAGGTTGTGCGCTTCAGTGCTACTAGTCTATATATGTCAACAATCGATAAACTATAAAATACTATTTCTAAAATTAAAATTTCTCTAATTAATTTTCTAATGTCAGGCAGGGCGTCTGGATAGTTGGTGATATATCGCAGCGTATTTTCGCAGTTTGTTATAGTTAGTAACTGCAACATCCCTTTGAGGCTCGCATGCTTCACGGGATTGCAGTATGGCCCTCAACTCTGCTTGTACCGCTGACAAAGCTTTAATTCTCGATGTTCCCCCCTGCCGGCCTGCGTGTCAGGTGATTGTTCACACCATGCTACCACCATGTCTCATGTGCTGCTACAGGATGCAACATATGTCTTTTTTTTATGTTGCATTCCTAAAAGAGACGATCGACATACTTACCTTGTTTCAGGCAAAGTAGATTGATGTCTCCAGCCTTCTTCCTCTCCTTGACTAGCTCCAATTTTGCATCCTCCGGTTGGGGTTCTATATGAAGGTCTGCATTGGGATCTTGGTTGTTTATGTTCTGGTTGATTTCCCTCTTCCTTGCATTCCTCGTAAGTATCGCAATCGCTGTCATACTGTTATCAAACAAAACTGGGACTAGGTCTAGGGTGGCAGAATTCCTTGCACACCACATAACTCATATGACGAAACATGAAAGATCCTTATCTTCCTTCTCCAGTGTGATCCTGAACCATTGTTGCAGCCACATTTTGAGAGAGACTGGCTAGACCAAATTAAAGTCGAGTACCGACCTGCAATATCTCCATACCTTTTTTTGCAAACTCACATTCAAAGAGCATATGTTATACCGATCCATCTGCTATCGTTAAGGTTTGGACTGGTCGGGCAAGCCCCTTGAATCATTTTCCAAATAAGGAATTTGATATTTTCTGGAGTGTTGCCGTTCCAAATTGATTTCCACATGTTTGTTTTATCGGCGGTAGATGGTTGTGTGGTGGAGCTCGATGGCTTTACTCTAACCTTAGCCTCACATGCCACGTGATATCCTAATTTGACTATGTATTTTCCCAGAACTTCCTTATCCCAGGCTAAGTAGTCGACGTTTCCAAAGTTATTGTTGGGGATGTGGATCTTGACAATCTCCCTTGTTGTGTCACTTCAGAAACGTATATTGAGCAGTGGCATTCTCCAATTATTTCCTACGTCGATGAGGTTGCTTACATTAAACGCGAGAGATGGTAGGGTGTACCTTTAAAATCATGTTAGGTTCGACTGATTTGGGATCCAGTTTTGTTGGATGTCCATAGTTTCTCCCAATATAATTTTCCATTTGAGATGTGGTTTAATGATCACCAAACCCTGTAGAATTCCTTTCCATCCCCAGGTATGTCCCTACTTCTGTTTCGTCTATAGCAGGGTTTGCTTCTCACAATACTTTGTGAGGAAAAATGTCGAGAAGAATGAATCTTTGTTCGTTAGCAGTGTCCAGGCTTGCTGCCCTAGCATCTCTTGATTCATTTGTGAGATAGGTCGCATTCCCAGCCCCCAACCATTTTGATGCGCACATTTTTTTTACCAATATTTCCAATGGATACTCGTTCCTTCTGGATCCCGGGCCCATATGAATCCAGCCATCTGTTTATCGATATCTTTGGCAACTGTTTTAGAGATCCTGAAGGTTCCAATGGTGTACTGTAATAGTGTGCAGAGAACATGTTTGCATAGCGTGACCTTGCCCATTACTGACATGTCGCTTTTCCTCCAAGCTGTTGTTTTTTGCTGTAACCCTTCTCTATAAACCTTTGAACAACCTGACCTTCGAACCCCTGGAAATTGATGTCATGGCATAGATATTTCCCTTGCAAGAGATCTAGCTTGATGTTGAATGTCAATTTGAGCAGGTTTATTGTATAGTTGTTTACGTTCGGGCTTATAAGAAATGAAGACTTATCAAAATTCAGTTGTTGGCCAGAATATGATGCAAACATGTTAAGCGTTGACGCCGAATTCCTTGTTCCCCTCTCCGTGACTTCGAAGAATAATATGAAGTCATTGGCGAACATAAGGTTTGATACCCTGGGGACCCCTATCTCACACTGTATACCTTTGCATACTTGTTGGAAAGGCGTCGAGGCTATCATTGATGATAACGCTTCCTGGCATAGGATAAATAGAAGGGGGATAGCAAACATCCTTTTCTTAATCCTTGTATGGGTTTGAATGGATGTGATGCCTCCCCGTTGAATTTGATTATGTATGTGACTGTTGTGACTCACTCCATTATCTAGTTTATCCACTTCATAGGGAAACACATCCATCCCATTACTTTCCTAAGAAAGTCCCAAGATACTCTAGTGTATGCTTTGCTCATGTCTATCTTCATAGCTATGATTGCAACCTTCCCTTTATTTTGTTTCCTTACTTTTTCTATGAGTTTGTAGGCTATTAGTGAGTTTTCAACTATAGATCTCCCTTGCACGAACAGGGCTTGGTTCCTCAAGATTAGGTACCCCGTTATTTGTTTTATCTATTGGCTAGCACTTTAGCGATGACTTTATATGTAACATTGCACAAGCTAATAGATTTGAGATCAGCAGGTTTAGTTAGTAATTTTGGTTTGGGGATTAGAGTGATGTTGGTGGCATTCCATTCACTACACATCCTTCCTGTTGTGAAGAACTCCTGAATTGCATTTGTGAGGTCCTCCTCGACTTCATTCCAGTAATGTTGGTAGAATCCTTCAGGTACCCTGTCCAGCCCTAGTGCTTTCCATTTTCCCATCTGGAGGACCGCTCTCTTGATTTCTTCTACCAACACCCCCGCTGATCGTTTAGTCATTTGATCATAGGTGACTGCCGGTTCGATGAGTTGTAGGATATCATTGTTGTTAGAGTCTCCATATGCGTCATGTGGCATGATGGATTCCTTAACAAATATTTTACTACTGTGGTCTACCACTGTGTCTCGTAGTTGTGCCAGATCAATTATCCAGATCCCTGCGGTATTCTTCATTTGCATGATGCGGTTCCTTCCCTGCTTTTTTTTGCCCAGCTGTAGAAGAATGTTGTGTTTTTGTTGCGTTATAGTTGCCTCTTTTTTTTTACTCTCTATTTCCATAAATAATTTTGTTGGGTAAGCAGATCGCCCAACTAATATGAACATGCACTTACAGCTTTGAACTGTATGCCAGATAGAGTCTGTTGATTTCACTCTCCTTTGACTGAATCATCTTTTCTAGACATCCTAAGTTTTCTCTGCTCCAATTACTCAGTCTCTGCATTGTGTCTATGAGTTTTCATTCTAGGTTTGGCATGTACCATTGTTGTGATGCTGATGCATTTCGCTGGGCAATGTGACTATTTGTTCTATGCCATGCTTCTTTGATGATTTTTCTTACCTCGTCCATTTGGATTCAGAAGGCCTCAAACTTCAGTTTGGCTTGACTCCTTGGTCATATGTTATGATGATGGGAGTTTAGGATGAGTGGCCCATGATCGAATATGGTGATTCACAGATTCATGAGCATGCATGTTGGAAATAGGTTGAACTATGCCCAATTTGCAAAGCCTCTGTCTAATCTCTCCACAATTAGTTGGTCTCCCTTTCAACCATTTGACCATGTGAACCACTGGCCATGATCATAGAGTTCATGTAGCTCGTTCAATTGTATAAATTCTACCAGGGCAGCCGTTTGTTGATCTGTTACGAGATTCCCTCCCATATTGTCTAAGTTCCCTATGACCTGATTGTAGTCTCTTATCCCTAGAAGTGGTAGAGAGATGTTGAGTATGTTAGTGTTAAGGTCTTTCCATATCTGGTTCATGTTTCTTCTGGCTGGATGTCGGTACAACAAAATAAGCTTCCATTCATCCTCAGTAATGGAAGTGGTGTGAGATGTTACAAAATATTGGCAGCTTTTTGCTACCTCTAGTTGGATGTCCGATGTCCAGGTTACACATAGATCCCCACTGGCATCGATGGCATCCACTACTTCTCACTTAGTGAAATACAACCTACCTAGCCACTTGCTAATCTTAATACTAATAAATTTAGTCTCTATAAGAAATACAATATTGGATTTATAATGAGAAACGAGTTTGTATAAAGATGTTACTGTCAGAGGGTGTATCTGCCCTCTACAATTCCAACTGAGTAGATTCATATACCTTTTCATGGTTGTTTTGGAGCAACCACTGAAGTACCACAGACATCCTTCACTTGCGCTCATAACTACTGAGACAACTTTCCCACGAGACATGCTCCCACACTACCATCTTTCCTTGTTCAATCCAGTGCTTCGATCGATTTACGTGAATCTCTCTATAGCCTGAATGAGCTGTCCTTCATCATCCACGGTGTGCCTGGATCTTTTGTGGAAAGCGATACCTCCAAGCTCAAACTTCAAAATCTTCTTTCTCTTGTCACCCAGTTTTCTTTCTACTGGCATGAACTCCTCCATAGCCCAGCTAAGAGCATTTGATTGATTGTGGGTGAGCTTTTGTGACATGTATGCTTTTGCTTCCTCCGCGTCTGCCTCCATCTGATCTGATCGAACCATCATTGGAAATAGAAATTTTACCCCTCTTTGACGATGAATGTTCTTGATATAATAATTTTCCATAATGAATTGTATTATTAATATCTGAATATATAGAGAGTACAATAGAGGTGTAATAAGTAAAGAACTCTACTCATAATAAACCATAATCTAATCAGGAGTCTGATTTATTCTAACACCCCCCTCAAGCGAAGCGTCGGATGCTCACCGATACATAGCTTGGATATAAAGAACTTGAACAGCGGACGAGAGAGCCCCTTGATGAAAATGTCTGCTATCTGAAGAGAAGTCGGAACATGAGCAACACGTAGCTTTCCGGATGTCACCAACTCACGAACAAAATGGTAGTCGATATCGATGTACTTCGCCCGCTTGTGCGCCACTGGATTCTGAGCTAAGAAGATAGCACTACTATTGTCGCATAACAATAGTGGAGGACCAGAAAGCGAAACCCAAAGATCACGAAGTAAATGAGTGAGCCATACCACTTCTGAGGCAGTGTTGGTGAGAGCACGGTATTCAAACTCAGTGCTAGAGTGAGAAACAGTGGGCTGTTTTGGCACTCCAAGAAACCAGATTCCCACCAAGAAAAATTGCATAACCATAAGTGGACCGACGAGTCTCCAAACAGCGAGCTCAATCAGCATCAGAGTACCCTAACACATCAAGAGTACTAGCAGAATAAAACCTGAGACCAAAATGAAGAGTGCCACGAACATACCGAAAAATCTGAGTCACAGCAGCAAAATGGTCATCCCTGGGATCCTGAAGATACTGACTCACCGTATTGACCGAGAACGCCAAATCCGGGTGAGAGATGGTGAGATACTGGAGAGCACCAACAAAAGAAAGAAAAAGTGTAGAATCCCATAATGGAGAACTGGTAGAGCTGTGAAGCTGAGAACCAGTGACAAATGGAGTAGAAACAGGTGCCGCGTCAGACATACCAGCCCGATTCAAAATATCACGAGCATACTTTGCTTGGCCAAGCAGTAACCCTGAGGAGGTAGGCGAAACTTCAAGACCAAGAAAGTAATGAAGAGCACCAAGATCCTTGATCGCAAACTCTCTGTGTGTCCGATCAATGAACTGGCGAAGAAGAGTCGAATCATTGCCTGTAAGAATGATATCGTCCACATACATAAGTAGGTACAGTAACGATGAACCTCTCAAAAGGACAAATAAAGAAGTATCAGTTGAGCTGCACCGAAAACCAAGCTGTGTCAGATGACTGCTGAAACGCTGGAACCAAGCCCGGGGAGCCTGCTTAAGACCATAAATGGTCTTTCGCAAGTGACAAACATAGTATGGATGGACAGAATCCTGATAACCAACGAGCTGCTTCATGTAGACTGGAACATCAAGAACACCATTAAGGAAAGCGTTCTTGACATCCAATTGATGAAGTGGCCAGGAACGCATGGTGGCTATGGCGAGAACCATCCTAACAGTGCAGACTTTGACCATAGGACTGAAAGTGTGGTCAAAATTAAAACCCAGAATCTGCGAGAAACCTTGCGCCACAAGTCTAGCTTTGTGACGCTTAATAGTGCCATCTGGTCGATACTTGAGCCTATAGACCCATTTGGAGCCAACAATGTTGACATTCGAAGGTCGAGGCACCAAATCCCAAGTGTGCTGACCACGAAGAGCGGCCATCTCATCATCCATGGCTGAAACCCAGGCTGGATCCTGAAGGGCAGAGCGATAATCAGTGGGCTCTGTCTGAGAGAGGAGTATAGCAGTGAGACCATGAGCAATAATATTCTAATAATCCCGGCGTGAAATGGCACCAGTAGAAGACCGAGTGTCCATCTGATGGGTACGAAGCTGGGGCAGCGAGGCTGGAGGAGTCGAACCAGCTGACGACACCAAGAAAGATTGAGCTGCGCTGACCGGAGAGTGGCCGTCGGAAGTTGCCAGAGAAAGAATGGCTGATACTGGCTGAGGTGTGGTGGCCGGTGGCTGAGGTGTGGTGGCCGTTGGCCAATGAGCTGGATCCGGGTCGGCCATCCAGATGGAAGATGGTGGTGAAGGAGGGGCGGCTGGAACAGGCACAGGCGTAGTGACCCCAATCGATGAAGTAACAGCTCCATAAAAAATGATGAAATCTCCAGATCTGAAATAGAGCGACTGTCCACAGAAGATGAGATATAAGGGATAAGGTTTCATCAAAGCGAACGTGGCAAGTGGGGTCGAGACACTGGAAGCCCTTGTAACGAGGGTTATAGCCAATAAAAACACACAGAATGGATCGCGGTGCAAAATTATCAGTAGCAGTGGCACGCAGACATGGAAAAACATGACAGCCAAATGGGTGAAAGAGGGTATAGTCAGGCACATGACCAAAAATTACCTCAAAAGGTGATTTTCCACCAAGAACTGAACTTGGCAGACAGTTAATGATGTAAACCGCAGAGGAGAAAGCTTTCACCCAATAACAATGTGGCACGAAAGAGTGAAAAAGCATGGCAAGACCAGTCTCTATAATGTGACGATGCTTCCGCTCAGCTCGGCCATTCTGAGCAGGAGTATAGGGCGATGACATCTGATGATGAATACCACATGATATGAAGTGAGCCTGAAGTCGATGATTAGTAAACTCTGTGCCACCATCAGTCTAAATTTTTTTAACCCTAGTAGAAAACCGGGTCTCAACGAATTTCTGAAACTGAATAAATGTGTCATAGAAGTCCGACTTATACCGCATCGGGAAAAACTTTGTGAATCGTGAAAAATCATCGATGAAAATGACATAAAAAGATAAAACACCTACCGACAAGGCAGGGGCCGGTCCCCACAAATCACAATGCACCTTGTCCAATAACCTAGTAGTGCGTCTGTCACTAGTGGAAAAAGGTAAACGACTACTCTTGGCCATCTGACAAGAAGAGCAACTAACAGATGCCGGCATAATGGAAGTGACAGTAATATGGCCACGTCGACTTAACAACTGAACAGTATCATGAGACACATGACCGAGGCGAGAGTGCCAATGCTCAAAATAAGTCTGGAGCTTTCCATAGCGTAATTCGCCTAAAAAGCTGGAATCACCAATCTTAAGAAAATAAAGACCTGAACTATGACTGCCTTTACCAATTATCTTCCCTGTATGCTTGTGCTCAATGGAAAATGTGTTGGCATCAAATATAACACGGACATGTAAGTCACGAGTAAGCTTACTAATGGATAGTAAACTTCTAGTATTCTTAGGGACCATAAGGACATCATTAACAGAGAAACCAGATAAATGACATTGACCGATGTGAGAAATAGATAATGATTCACCATTTCCAACAAGAATAGAATCAGAACCACGATAATATTGTACCTTGTCAAGATGACTGGTGCGAGCAGTGATATGAGATGTAGCACCTGAATCAACGATCCACTGAGTCGATGAAGAATGACGGTTGTCAAACTGGCCTGAAACAACACCTTGTCCGCAATCCAATTAGTAGAGCAATCTTCCCGAGATATAAGGCCCAAATAAACCATAGCAAAAGATCGAATTGCACATAAATTGACTGGGTGCTGACGAGAATTTGAGCAACTCGTGAGAAATATTCTCAACTCGCGATAATTTGAGCAATTCGTGAGAAACAGGTTCAATTCGCGATAAATAGGTCCGGCTCACGAGAAATAGGTTTAACTCGTGAAAAATGGAAGGCGCGATAAATTCACTTAGGTGCGAGTCAAATCGCGCATGACCTTCACGCGCTAGAGGTGTCTTCTTCGGCCGAGCTGGCGCGTGACCTTCACGCGCTGGAAGACGGGTGCGTGAATCTCGCGCTGGAGCTGATGAAGATGTCGGCGGAAGAACTCGCCACTGGAAGAACTTCGCTGCCGATGGAAACTTCGCCGCTGGAAGAACTCGCCGGAAAATTGAGGCTTGAGAAGACGCCGGAGGATGCCGGAGATGAAGGGCTTGAGTTTGCCAAAAAAGACGGTGAACGACTCCGATTGCGATGAGCGACTTCGACGGTGGCGATTGCTCAAATTCTCCTGATTAACTTGTTTGATTAGCGATGACGACTCCGATGAAGCTGTTGGACGAGCGGAAGATGACGACGCCGACTGGAGCACCAGTGGACTAAAAAGAGCTGCCGGAGGCTGCCGGAGTTTGACCGAAACTTCGCCGGGATCAGGGCCGGAAAAGAGAGAAGGGGGAAGGCGCTAAACAATAAATTAAAATTTAGGGCTTAGGATCAGAACTTGCTCTGGTACAATGATAGAATGATTTGCCGTAATGAATTGTATTATTGATATCTGAATATATAGAGAGTACAATAGATGTGTAATAAGAAAAGAACTCTAATAATAATAAATCATAATCGTGTAACAGTTCTTCTCGAGTAGTATAGTTGCTATGGTGGATATTGATGGAGAGAGTCTAAATATCGTGTCTCATCTTAACCCCCCATAGCCCAACATCTTACTTGAACCTGCACGATCATTGATATAGGCTCCCAAAACAGATTCTTCCAATTTTGTTATCTTCTCCTGACTTGTTATGGGGTTGATTCAAGTATGAATGGTGTGGACCCCACTCTCATCCTATTTTCCAGTATGCTGTTCTTCCTCACAGACTCCTATTTCCTTCCTCATGGCTTCATCTTCCCTGAGAACTAAGGCCTCGATTTCACCATTAATTTGAGTGCCTTCATCTTCAGAATTCCCTGCATTTTTCCTTCCTATTTACTCCCATATTGGCACTCTCCCTCCTCGACTCCTCACGCCGCACCGAGGGGACACCAGATGTGCTTCCTCCCGTTTAAGGAGGTTAATCTTGCACTGTCTATCTCTGGTCTTTCCCGTGCTGAGCCAATCTCGACCAATGTTTGATCGTTGCGGCCCTTGAAGCCCATCGCCAAGTCCGTATTCATTGGCACCGCCGTCTCCATGTGCTAATCCTCCATCGTGAGATCACCTTCCTCGGGCGACCAAGGGTGCTGTTGATTTCCTCTATCGATGACTCTCTCATCTCCATCTGGTGGGGTTCCAATATGACATCCTCGCTAGCCGCCGCTATTAATTAACCAATCTCAGGCGGTAGCGGGTTTTGTGGTGGGATGACACTTATGGTGGGGGTGCTCATGGTTATGGGTATAGTTGTGTTGTTCAAAGGTGGGTCATGGTGGTTCTCCGACGGATTTTCCTTACTGCGGTGCTGATGATACCACGGAGCAGTGTCGTTTCCCCCTCCGCTAGTGTAAGAAATCCTATGATATTGTCTTGGGTTTGGTCCGTATGGGTCTCATGCATGTGGGATTGGGTTAGGTTATTTCACTATTGGTTGGGCTTAAGTTATTATTGTTTTTTGTGTGGCAAGAGTAAGTTTTGGGCTCAAAATGTTTGGGGTTGTGAGTGTTTAAGGAATTTGTCATGATCCGTAAGGGTTAATTGGTCTTTTCCCTAGCAAATAGAAGCTCTGCTATAACGTTTAAGAAACTGAAGCATACTTTTTAAAGGCAGTTGATTGGAAGTTATTGAGCGGAGGGTTTATAAATAGATCCAGTAGATTACGGAAACCGATTATCAGTTAAATTTGCCGATCTTGAAATTGTGTTGGTTTTCTCTTCTAACTCTGGTTCGTTTGATAATTTGGTTGTGGTTTATCTGTTCGTGACAATTGGTATCAGAGCCTTAGATTCTCGGCTTCCAATGGCAGAGAATACACGTTCGAAAGTTGTCGATTCTCAAGCAAAAGAGCTTGAGGGAAAGCTGAATGCAGCTATACAAGATCTGAAATTACAAATAGAGGAAAAGGAGAACAAACTGCAAGAATCAATCGAGAAGAACAACAGAGACATGGGGGAGATTAAGCAAAACATACAGGCAATGTTGTTATTGATGCAGAATTGGCACGAACCGCAGGCAGAACAGAGGAAGGTGGAGGAACCGATAGAGAGCTCAAACTGTGCAACTCGCGAAGTCCGCAACTGAGAGTTCTTGAAGAAATGGCGTACGAGTGTTTCAAATCTGAACGGGTTGAGAATTTCCCCAATTTCAGTGGCAAGAATCCAAGGGTTTGGGTGGAAAAGTTCAATCAATTGTTCTTGGCGAATTCGACTCCAAAGGCTCAAAGATTGAAGTTGGTGGAATCCTATTTGAAGGAGCCAGCAGCAACTTGGTTTAACGCCGTTCAACTTGTAAGAGGTCTAGTTTCTTGGGAAAGTTTTGCGGAACTTCTTATCACTCAGTTTGGTGTTGAAGAAATCGAAGAAAAATGGAAATTGGTGGCCGAAGATTATGAGTTTTCAGAAATTTGGGTTGCAGTTGAAGATAAAGGTAATTTGGTTACCTCTGTGAAATATGAGTTGGCAGAAGATTACGTTTTTTCTGAAATCTGGACGGCATCTGAATCTGAGGAATCTATGAACGTTGCAAACGTGCTGATGGATGAGATCGATGAATTGCGGATGCAAGAGTAGAAAGGTGATATCTCGTCTACTCTACATTCTCAATCCAAGGTAACTCAGTTTTCAGTTTTTTGTGGTAGGAATCCTAGGAAGTGGCTCAAGGAAACTGATGAACTCTTTAGAAATTTTCGGATTAAGTTCTTGGAAGATGAACGGTTGGATATTGTGAAGCCACTTTTTGCAAATGGAACTGAACATTGGATTGAATCTTTTCTTTATGTTGGGAGAATTTGGGGGAAACTCATGGGAAAGGTTTTCAACACAACTGATAGAAACTTTCGAAGCCAATGAAAGTGACGAAGAATGGCAACCTCCAAGTTTTGATCAAACTATTGAGAAAATTAAACATGTTAGCAAGATGTGGGAAGTAAAAACAATGTCGTCGGTAGATTCTAAGGTCGATGAAGTCAGTTGCATTATTGGGGGAGATGAAAATATTGAGACTTCTGAAAATTTATGTTTGATGGAGTTTGTGGAGACAAAACAGAGTTCAGATGCTCTTGATGAGCTTGGTAATGTTCCAAAAAGTATCTTAGCTGATGCGAGTTTCTCAGATCCTTTTCAATCTCATATGGTTAAGATTAGAGAAGGTTTCAGACTTCGGCATATGGATGTAAATAACAAACATGTCCAAAATGACCAGGACTTTTGTTCATCAGAGAAAGGTAAGCTATCTGAGGTGGCATGTTCAGAGGGAGGTTTTGAAACAAACTCATTTTCCACAGAGGCTTCTGGTAGCGTTAGACCTTTTCAAAAGAGTTTTGAGGAAATTTCGTTCAGCATCTTTGGCGACAAGCAATCATATTCTCCAATTACTACACTACCAGAAATCAAGTTGGAGAACTGCTTTGAAGATATTTCTGATGGTTACAGAGGTAATCATCTCCATTATATGTTGAAAGGTGTCATAATTGATAACCAATCTGTGATTTCTAGTGAATTAGATGATGATGATGTTTCTTTGATCTTTGGGAGTAACATTGGCCAGGGTGCAGAATTAATCGTTGAAATATTGGATGCCTTTAGTCGAAGTTGTGATTGTAGCATGGTTCTAGTAGACAAAGGAAACCTTTTGTCTAGATTGAAAATAAAAGACAAAGAATTCAAAATGACTAGAGATAAAACAACTCAAGTTAATGATAGTTTTGGATCGTGGGTTAAATGGGTAACCAGTTTTAGAGGAGGCACTAATATTAGTGTGCTATTGAGTAACTTGGTATATGTGTCTATGGTATCTGTTCATGAAACTATCCTAGTTATTTCATCGAATCTTCAACCCGGCATGGTTTTTGTGATTGGTAACGAGGATGGGATAATTCAGAGAAAAAGGAAAATGGAAGTTCTTAGACTGGTGTGGATCAGAAAGAGAGATTTACTGGGTGATGTGAGGAGTATTTTGGAATCTGCTAGCGTTTTAATCCTGGCGTTATTTGGATGTTTTATGGAAGTTCATGTAGTGTTGCGGGTTTTGAAGAAATGGATATTGTTAGAGATCCATGTGAAGCTGAATGTTTTTCTAAACTTCCACTGAATTTGTCACTTATGCATCAGTTTTACAAACTTCCAGAGGAAATTATAAGTGACAAATGTTATAAGAATCTGCTTGATACTCTTGGAGCTTTTGAGCATCTCTACAAAATCATCTACATTCGAGTCATAAAAATTCTAAAACCGTGGAATGAATTTGTTACTACATTCAGAGGAGGGACAAAGGTCTACAATGCTCAAGTAATTTCTGTAGGCTTGTCCTATTTCCTGGCTCCAATATTAGAATTGAAGAATGGCATTGCAATCGGAAAATCAGAAAAAACTTTCAAGCACTTTTGCTTTGATTATCCTGGCAGCTTACTTGACAATAATGGGAGCTTACTTGACAACAATGGGGGATTCTACTTGAGTATAAGGCTATTTTCAAGAAGGAACAGAATTGTTTCGATCTCGTTACTATATTGCTCTGGGGTGTTTGAAAGGTACAAGAGGGAATACACCTTAAAACAAGATAAGGCTACAGATTGTTGCAGATATTTTTCTATATTACCCATATTCTTCAGTTCTCCATGGCTAGCTTCATCAATATCAGAGAAACTTCATGTTGGCTTGGTTGACATGGGATGCCACGTTTATGGAATCTTCAAGTGGAAATATCTTAAAAGTGTAACTATTATGCACAAAATCTGCACTGTTATTTGGTGATTCCTTCCACACTTAATATTGCACTAATAATGAAGATTATTGCTGCTTCATTTTTCACCAATGCTAAAAGGGGTATGAAGTTGCTTGGAATATGTGTTAAGAATGATTATATGGGGAAAATGTTTGCTGCTTCTTATGATGGTTGCATGGCTGCGTTGGGGATATTAATACATATTGTTGGATCTTTTGACAAAAGTGTCATATACAAAGAAGAGCTTGCAAATGGGTATGCGAAATATACCATGCGAGAGAGGACTGATATTGATACATCTATTCTACATTGGCCAGTCTCGAAATGGACTAAACAAAATGATCAGACTATGGTTTAGTTGATAGCATGGAAATGGATACACAAGCTGAAAAGGTTTCAGGGAGTTTGTTTCTTTCATCAAATAATAAATTCCTCTTTTACAAGCTTGAGGACAAGCTTGATTTTAAGAGGGAGGATTTGTCGTGATCCTTGAGGGTTAATTGGTTTTTTCCCTAGCAAATAGAAGCTCTGCATAACGGAGAAGAAATTGAAGCATAATCTTCAAAGGCAGTTGATTGGAAGTTGTTGAGCGGAGGGTTTATAAATAGAACTAGTAGATTACTGAATTGGTTATCAGTTAGATTTACTGATCTTGAAATTGTGTTAGTTTGAGCTGTGATTTTGCAGCGTTTCTTTCTCTTCTAACTCTAGTTCTTTTGGTAATTTGGTTATGGATTCTCTGTTCATGACATAATTTATGTTAGGCTGAAATGGGGTTTGGGGTTGGTATATTTGGGCCAGTTCATTTTCTGATGGTTTAATGGATGGTGTTGGATTATTTATTTGTTGTTGGCTTACGTACACCCCTACCAATTTGTTTTTGACAGGTATCGTAAATAGAAGGTGTATTAGATATAATTAGAGTACCTTCACAGATGGACATCATCTCCTTTGTCAGCTCTTCATCTTTCCCAGGGACAGAGAAAAACTCCCGCCTCCTGCTCCATGTCCCATCGCGCCAGGCTTTCTCCCTCGCATTTGCTTCCATCAAATCTTTCAGCCTTTTTTTTCACACTCAATTGTTCCTCTCCTAGCCTTTTTCTTTTCCCTTTAATACTCCTCTGCAATACTTCCTCAATTGCAAGGCCTTTGAGTGGCTCGATGTCAATTGGACAAGGCTCTCCCTCCACTTTAGTTCCTTCTTGTGGTGTGGGTTCCACCTCAGGGTCCTCATCATCATTTAGGATTAAATTATAAGTAAAGCATGCTCCCTGACAACTCTATTTTCTCTTTGCTTCCTATGGATTTCCTCAATTTTTTTGATAGATTTGGCAATCTCTCTTGTACTGACTCTGGTACAACATCAATTAGTTGTGTTAAAACCCTGTTAGGGTTCCTAATTAGCCTCCAATTTTCATTAATTGTCTCCAATATTAATGAATTTTCATCATTATCTCTTGCCACATCATCCGCCAGTGGCCAATTTATGGTGAACGATATTACTGCATTTGAGCCATTCTGTTCCACCATCTCGTGTACACCTGAGTTTGTGTTCTCGATTCTTGGGCTTGCTTCCTCGCCCCCCACCGCCATATCTTCATTTGGAAAGGCTGCATAAGGATTTGTCAAGAGGTGTTGTGGGTTGACCTCCTCCTCTTTAGTTGGGCCTGGTGGTAGTCGCTCCAAAATTGCCCCAATAACCATCTCAAAGTCGGAGTAATTCTCGGGTGAAGATTAATCGTTACCTTCATTACTTTATTCAAGCCACTGGTTTGACTCTTCACTTAGGTCGCCCGACCGTCTTCCCAGTGAGTCGGGCTGCACGTGGTCATTTATCTGGTCACTTGGAAAGTCTGGATCATACCCCATGTTCTCCGTGTTCCATTATATGGATTGTAGATAATGTCCTCTTGAAATAGGAAACCATCTGGGATATCATTTCTTTCACCTTGAAACCTCTGTTTGTTGATCCTCAGGAAATCGTCCGAAATTCTTGTGAACTTTCTTGCGGGTTGGTTCCGGTGGACTCCGATAGTCGCTGGAAATAATTCCTCCGTAGTATCCCTGAAAATTTCTACCCCCGGTTGTTCACTCAAAGCTACAAATCTTTGTGCAAGATAGAACTCGAGCATAACATCATCAAGGAACCGACACATGGGCATTGTGTGGCCTATGCCACCATATCTCTTGCACAATTTATGAACTCTTTCATAACCAATTGATAACCACGTCTTGCCTCCATTGGTTAGACGAAACAAGAACCCCGAGACCAAGGGGTTGTAATGGGCACCCAGACCCTGACATTGGCATAATCAGCATTCTCCATTAAAAACATTCCTCCAAAAATAACCTCTTATGTTTCTTTGACTACTTGGCATATCTAGACACAATTTTTTGGGAACAAATACTCGGGTGGTATCCCATAGATTATGATCCACAAAAATATGTGGGTGACATTCATGTGTGAAAACAGCATCTCTGGTGCCCATCCTCTCAGGGCCAGGAGTCCTCCCACCACTGTCATGGGGCTATGTAAGACAGAGAACATGTGAGCTCGACTGTATGTAAAATCTCACAGCTTTTGCCATGACTTCTACTCCACCTCCCCAGAATTCATCGATAAAAACCTGCATTCTAGCGGCAGTAAATTGCATGTAATCCAAGAAGAAACCCACCAGGGATTTGGCGAAGTTATGTATTTTGTCATTGTATTCATCGATGTCCCCCTCCAAGACTGGCCCTCTACTGTTTGGCCTGGACATGTTCCTGTCAAACTCATAGCCCAATGGTGCATCCATGTGTTAGTTCAAATATTTTGAAGCATGTCGCGAGTGTCGTCCGACCAGTGATCCTCCAAGATTTTTCGTGACATTCTGCCTGCTTCCTTTTCTTCTTGTCTACTTGTACTTTGGTCTTTGGTCTTTCACGTGGGTGTGATTTGTGTCGTGGGGTACCTGAAAGTAACTGCTCAAACTCTTGCTGTTTTTCTTCTTTTAACTTATGTTAGTGATTGGGTGACAGGATGTAGATGTTTTGTGCTTTTGGGTTTGTTTTTTGTAATGTTGGCTACGGATGGAAAGGGTTGTATGGGTCTAGATGGTTTTCTTTGAAGATTGGGAATGTGTATGAAGGATTCAACATGGGTAATACTGATCATTTGCAAAGATGTTGCTTGTTCCTTTGAGCAAGAGAAAGAAATTTGTTTTTTTTGTAATATTGCTCTCAATTTTTAGAGAGAGATGTTTGAAACTTTGTTGTTGCTTTGTTCTTAATACTTTCTACCTTTGTCCCAAGTCACGATTTCTTAAGGTAGACTTTTCTTACTCCATCTGTCCCAAATTAAACTGCATACTTTTCATTTTTGGTTGTCCCCAATTAAATTGCAATGGTCAGAACTTACCCAATTCATCCCATTTGACCATATGTGGAAAGACAAAAAAGCCCACGGACCCTTGCAAAATTACAGGGATTAAACCTATTTAATCCATTTGTTAAGCATTCTCCGGGACGCGTGTTGCATCCTAGAGAAGTGTGCTGACCCATTTGAAAATGGGTCAAACTTATCACATGCGTAACTTTTGCTCTTCCCAATCTCCATTATTGCTCTCCCAACGCTTTCTTTCTCTCTTCTCCATTACTGCTAAATGCTCCATTCACAGCTCATTTCCTTCTTTTCTGTCTACAAAATCACAACGGCGCTCTCTACTCCCTCAAAGCCTGAAAACCCTAGCCCCTCCCTATCCGATATCTGTTGAAGAAATTGTGTTTCTGTTGATCCTCCTTTGTTAATCGATGCACAATTTTTGTTTTTTATCACAGCCTTTTGGGTTTCCAATCTAGGGTTTTCTCAAAATTTTGTTGGCGGTTTCGAAGATGAACATGATTTCTGCTCCGTTGGTTTCTATGACATCATTTTCTTGTTCTGGTCTGCGTTTGAGCTTTTCATTTAGTGGGTTTTGAACTGATTTGATTGCTTCTTAACTTGTTGGTTCTGGTTTCTCAGTGGGTTGTGTGTTCAAACCATTGAAATGTACATGGATCTACAGTTTTGATGTATAAAACCGGCTGCATGTGAAGAATTTATGTGGTTTTGAATTGTTTGACTTGAGAAACCTAAATTTCTTGTGCTTTTTGTTGGATATGTTGAAGCCCTTTGGCAGATTTGACACATATATGCCCTAGTATGTGGTGTTGTTCCTGATTCGAGTTATTTTCATCCTAGATTCATTACATTTTGTGTTCTTTGTCAAGAAATGCATGCTTAATTTGTGATTATTGGCGGCTTTGTTGAACTTCGTTGCCAGATCTATGACTCAAGTGCCTCTGTTCTTACTATTCTTCCTCTATGGATTCTTAAAGTCATAGATCTGACTTCAGTAGCGTGTGAATTTTTTTTTCTGTGGTATTTAAAAAGATGTGATATTGAAAGTGCTTGCATGTGATGTATATGTGTTTTTCTGATAGTTTTCAATGTTAAATTATGATTAAGTTCTAAATTTCTATTGGTTTCTTAATTCTGTCCTTGACCATCACTCCCATTCAATTTAACCTTACTAATACTGTATTGTTTTCCGAGAGTTCAGCCGTGTACAACTTTAACCTTACTGATATTGTATTGTTTCATCATGGTGCTAGTTTGCATTTGAAACCCTAGTCCCATCCCTAGTCATAGGCAACTAATTTTTTTGCATGTCATTCTTTGCTTCTGAAAACCATTCCCCACCCATTGTGTCTACCCTTACCTGATGGATCACAGTGACAGGGTCATGGCTCGGCAGGGTGAGTCTGCCCCTTGCCAATCCTTGAGTGATTCCAAGTATGACTCTCAATTTCAGGCGAGTATTGATCCTACTTTATTTACTGGCCTTGATGACATTGAGTCACAAACGAAGGGAAGTAAAGTCACCCCACCCAATATCCTGTCCTACATACTGGTTCGTTTGAATCTTGGGATACCCCTGTGGCAACACATTTGAGTCTTATACCTGAGGCAATCCTGTATCACTCAGATTCAGATCCTGATTCGGATCAAACACATCCCCTTCATCCACATGCATCACACTCCCCTGATTCTGATGAAACACTGCCCCCTGATTCTGATGAAACACTGCCCCCCTGATTCTGATGAAACACTGCCCCCCTGATTCTGATGAAACACAGCCCCATGATTTTGATAAATCTGATTCTGAATCCTGGTGTGATCCACATCCATCAGTGTACTTCAAGGGTAATGAATTCCCTAAGTATGGTGAGCCTGGTTTCTGGGAAACCGGGGCCTGTCTATATCCTGGTAACTGGACTGGATATGTTCATCATAGTGATTATGATGCTGGAAAATAGATTTATTACTCACAGGTTTGTAATAAACGTACGCTTTCATTCCTGCACTTACTTTGGAATTTAATATTATTGACAATGTACTAACATGTTACCTTTAAATGCAGGTTTGCTTGGTAGTGCAACTACTTGGTGTTGTGTTTGTCTGTGATATCTTGTGTGCTACTTGTCTGTGATAGCCTGTGCGAAACTTTTTAATGCTGGGTAACTGAGTTTGTGTGTTGTTTATGATCAAATGTGCAACCACTCAGATTTTGACTCGGATTCAGTTGAAACCCGGGTGGCTATTACCCATTTTTCATCTGAATCCGATGCAGAACCTGAGTCAGGCAGGGTATGTTTCATATCAGGGGCAATAATGGAGCAGTGAAAGTTATGCATGTGTATGTGTTTGTGGTTCTCATATGCAGCCATGCCATGATGTTTCCAAAACTCACTGACCTTGGCTGGGCATATGGTAACTGCATTTTATATGAGATATCAGAGCTTCTTGAATTGTTTGTGATAGCATGTTTATGTGCTAGTTGAACCCTTGATTAATGATGTAGCTGTGATGAATGATTAAAACATGCAGCCATGTCGATCAGCCTCGGAACTGATTTGATCTTGGCGGGGCATGATATGATTAAACCCAGCTCTAAAATTATTTGCCCAATCCACCCTGTATTAGTTGATAACCACCTATGATGATATTGTTTGTTCACACTTAGGCAGCAATCGTGTTTGTTAAAAACACATGGATGGCAGCCTTGTAGTGTTTTTTGCCACGAAATGGCTGTGTGTGTGTAGTCATCCATTACATTCTGGTTAATGTTTGTTTGCCTTAGTTCTAAAACATAAATTTATAAAATAAATGTTTTTCAAATTGCATGCATACTGAATGGAGTTTAGCCCTCCCAGCTTTTACAAGGTTGCCCTATAAACTTACCTTTACCAAAACTAACTGGTAAGTTTACCCTAGACCTGAATCTAGAAGCACAACCCTACAAAAGTACAGATCCCATGCATATCTAAACCATCTCCCAACTGATCAGCATGTCTTGAATGTGCCTTGTTCTTCCAATATTCACCATGTGTTCCAAACAACCCCTTACTAGCTCTGGGTCAACAATTAAATTGTGGGGCATCATCCCAAGCCTTCTGAGCCTGTCTTTTCCCATATGCGGCAGTTTAAACTCATTCCCACCTGTGCATTTCATGATTTCTACCATGACACATTGTAGACTCAGGAAAATCTTGTCAATAATTATTGGATTATATCTCTAAAATGCATCATACACAGCCTGTAGTAACTCATCTAGGTTTTGACTAGGGTTTTGCTGCTGTAAACTTTGAATTGAGGCAAAAAAACCCCCAAATCCAGAATGTTTAGGTCGGGTGATTTTGATGGTTGGCACACTAACTGTATATTGAAACCATATGAGGTGGCTGCATCTAGAAATTCAGGGTCATCTGCAAATATGTGACAAGGGGTATTATCTTGTTGTATGAAAATGTTTTTGCTTGCCCAAGCTGGCCATTTATGCTTGATTGCTGGTATCAGCTCATGAATCAGCTTGTATCTTATGATGTCTCTAGTTATGGATGATATAGGTGTGAGAATCATGGTTCCTCTAGGTCTATTTACAGTGGTGTACTTGGCTGGTACATAATCCACGTATGGAAACACCCCTATTTTCCCATCAAACATTACATTACCCTCTAAGTTAAGTAAAGGTCTACACACAACACATAAAAACATGAGTTTTGGAATGTAATGCTTGCTTTGTGTGATTTTGTATGGTTCAGGTTCATCGGGACCTAGAATATACCTTGTTGTTACCTCTGTCAAGTAGAACCACTTTTCATCGATGTGTATCACATTTTCCATGGGCTGGAGCTGCATGTTACACTCCAGTTTACTTAGGCACCATTCTAGCCTTGATTCTTTGCATGCCAAACTTAGTTGTGGATGCACTGCATTAGTGTGGCTTCTAATCTCCTTGCTTGCTATAGCTCTATGTATTGTGCTTTTTCCAACCTGCAACTGTGCTGCTGTGCACCGACAGGTTCGCCGGTACCTAAGTGGCACTGCCATTAAGGCCTCCACACCGATTGGTTTCTTAGTTCTACCACAACGCCCATGCCTTTTTGAATGGGCATTCACAGCTTCTCCATTTTGAAGTTGCTGCTTCACACACGCCCATATAGTATAGATGGTCTGAACTGAACATAACCATCTCTCTGCTGCCTCCAGTCTCTGTTGCCGCTGAATCTACCCATTTTTTAAGTTTTGAAGCAGAAAATGGGCTATGTCCTACCTCTGCTCATCTGTCAGGTTTGCCCCAACCATCACAGCTGTGCTCGATGATGAATTCAAACTGAAGGAGGGTGATTTGTTTTTTGTATATGGTCAGTTCCTGAAGAACTGGCCAAAATATTTCAGGGATCAGTAACATTTTAACAAGTTTTGAACAGTAAACCATCTCTCACATCAAAGTACAAATTCAGTTTTTTGTACTGAAAAGCTGAACAAATTTTACTGTACAAATTTGCAGCCAAAATTCTCTCTCATACCATTTAATTTGGGACAGGGAGAGTATGTGAATTGGGTTATGGTCGGTGAGGTCCAAGGTTAAAACTACATCCCTAGTAAGAATTGTGAATTTTGGCCTAGGTTGTGAATTTTAGAGCCAGTTCTTGTTAGAGAGTACCCAGTGTTATGTGGTCGTGTCGATAGTCCCTACTATGATTTCCCAACTTGTAGGTGGTCGATGAAGGTGCCCGTTGTGATTTGTCAACCTGCAAGTGGTCAATGAAGGTGTGATCGTGGTGATTCTAGCTACAATAATGGTGTTTTATTGGTGGTGGAGCATTTGGGTGATATTAGGCGGGCATCCTTAACTGTTCAAATGAATGGAGTTTCTATTGATGAAGTTTCAGACTTCATTGCATTTCTATAGATTCTGATGATGGTGTCTCCTAGTTTAGTCATAGATTAGGATGTTTATATGTAATTTGGAATGGTGATGTCTCCTAGTCTAGTCCTAGATTAGGATGTTTATACTTCCTCTATCCCACTAAATATTGCTTATTTACTTTTTCACGGTCTTCAATGATCGTGTTTGACCGTCACTATCTCTTATTACATATATTATTTTTGCATAAAAAATTGATATTAAGAGAATATATGTTAAGATAAATTTAACAATATCTCACGTGACATTTTTAATATATATGTATTAGTTGAAATTTAGAGTCAAAGTTTACAAAATTTGACTTTGAAAAAGAAAATAAGCAATTTTTAGTGGGGCGGAGGGAGTATGTAATTTGGTCGCTTGTATGTAATCTTTAGTGAAAAGTATAATTTTCTTCTTTTTTAAAAAACAACGTACTGATATGTTAGGGGTGGAAAAATAAACTCATAACCTGTAAGTCAAGCGGTTTGTCTACTTTTAAACATGTACGAGTTTGGGTAATGGGCAATGGGTAAAATTAAATAATTGAAAAATATTGGTTGGACGGGTTAGGCATGCGGATTAACCACACATTTACCCACATGAGTCAATAAATGGGTTAAAACTCACAATTTTATCCACTTGGATTGGTATATAAACTCATACAGGCCAATAAATTGGTTGAAACCCAAATTTTTACACATATGAATTGTTATATAAACTCGTATGGGTCAATATATGGATCAAAACATGCAAGTTCAACCATATGGGTTGCTATATAATAATATCAACCCATATAAGTCAGTATATGAGTTGAAACTTGCAAGTTTATCCATTTTCGATCCGGGAGTTGGGTGATTTTCAACCGGGAGGGGGGGGGGGGGTTAAATGGGTTGCAACTCGACCCATTTTTTACTTGGCCCATTATAAAATGGGTCATTTTTGGATTACACATATTATCCGACCAATATTCTACCTGTGCGATCATTTGCCACCCCTATGGCATGTCATTAGAGTTTTATGACGTGTTAACCACCAATAACATCATGAGCTAGGTTGTAGGAGTTAACTATGTCTAGCCTGAGAACTTTCACTATATGAAGCTTTGTGAATATCATTGTTAACATTATAATACTTATAACTAGGTCTCTCAGCCTTGGTGGGACTTGTGGGAAGCTTTGAATATGGTTGAGTGTTATCCCTCAGTCATTTTTGTATTAAAACGTATGAAACTAGTCATTGTCTTTCATGTGTCATGGCTTCATGATATGCAACTAGTTCTATTTGTATCACCAAATACGCTTGAAAAGTACGTGTGCCCTGGCATATAATAGGTACCATCGATTGAATTGCACACTAAGCCTCCACTGCCTTGTTGTCTATGGCATGAAAAGTTGTGTTCGTGTTTATGCGCATCCAGTTGTTGTAGTTATGATTCGTTTGCGAGTCTTGGCATTGCCATATTAGTTGTATGTCTCTCACAATTACCATTCTTAGTTGTTCTGTAGGTAGTGTCGTCGCTTGTTCTAGTTCCACCTCAGACAAATTTGGGTCATCCTACGTTGTTGTCTCGTTGTGGCTCTTGTCTGGATTCATTGCTTGTACGGTCTTTGTCGCAAAGCACCATATAATAAGGATTGTTTGCATTTTATTATCAATTGAGGTTACTGCTATCATTTTGACTCTCATTCCTAGATGAAACGACGTCAGTTTCCCTTCATTTTCCGATTTCCTCCTTAATGCCACTATTTGTTCCCAAACTCCATCTTTTCAATTTTGCAGTCACCTCGAGTACATTGAGCAGTCAAACATATCTTTTCAATCTGGTAATATTCCTGGAGATCCATCAAGAAACTACAGCTGCCACATTCCCCTGTCGCTTAGGGTCTTTCGTAGTTGTTCGTCTAGAATATTGAGAGCTCTGGCAAGGAAACCCTCAAAACTCTGTATCGGCGGGAGGCTTTGTAAATATTGTAGCTTCATGGTGAAATTAGTTATCTATTTTTTTCCAGGCTCAGAATTCATACTTTTTCAATAGAGTTAAACTACATAGCTAAAATCTTGTGGTTGATGCTCAAGTCATCTCGGGGATGCCAAAATCTAAGACCTGAATTTTCTTCTACTTTCTGTTAATTAAAATCGTAGTGAAGACTTTACTCTAGTAACCATGATATACTTTTATTTGCGGAGAATATACCATTTTTGAAGACGTGGATGAATTTGCCTATGACAATTGGGTTCATGGTGCTGTACACGAAGGTGGTGAATGTGCTACTAAAAGAAGCACTTATTATACCATCATTTCCCCTTAATTTCCATCTTTGTGGCTTTTAGGTTCCGTTTGTATCCCCTGAGTAACTATTTTCACCTCACTGGTTTTGCCGTTCAACCCGTGAACTCGATGGGTCTGATGTATCTTGGGCCTGCAATTTTGAGGGTATGGAGTTTCTGTTTGTTGTATGCCATGGTTGAGCTTTAGGGTGGCGTGGTCATTTCTGTGCTCTTTTGGGGTTTCGCCAATCAGGTTAACTTTTGTATTTTTGTTGTGCTTTTTTAATAATCTAGGTTTTTGTTCTTTTTGTTTGAATAAAATAGATTAAAGTTGAATGAATGTTATTTGAGATTTACTGATTTTGTTTATATGCCCTGCACTTTTGTACTATTTTTGATTTCTCTGCTCAATCATATTTCTATCTTTCTTAACTGGTCTTGAGTATGTTTGATACATTATTTATACATCATCTTTGTGGGCATTTTTAGATAATCTTTGATGTTTTTAACGTGCCAAGTGGTTTTGATGATGATGATATAATTTTTTTTGTTGGAAAAATATTTAGTTTTCAATATTGTTATTAATGGTCGGAGTTAGTGAGGATGGGAAAAGCAAGTTGCTGCATTGTTGTGTTGTTAGAGGTGGCCCTATTGGAGTAGAGTTCAATGGTGAAGTTATCGACTTTATCAGGAAGGGTCCTGCTAGAGATATACTCACGTCAATTATTACATTCATGTTACTTTGATTGAGGTTTGTAAAAGATATAAACTATAAAAAAATGTCCGTCTCTTGAAAAAAGAAACTTGGGCTCAATTATATGGTTAATTGTTGTTCGTTCCAGGCAAATATGATATTATCTTCCTTTGTGATCGCCTTCGGGTGTATGCATCTAATCAGTTTACAAAGGTGGGAAATTTCTATTGATATTTTACTCTTTAGTTCGACATTTGTGTACTTTCGACTGTTTATCATAAGCTCTTCTTGACATGTCTTTTAACACTGATACTTAATGATTAAAAAGTGCATTGTCATGCATTTTGGGATGTCATTTTCAAATTCCAATTCACTCTGAACTGATAAGTTTCTCCGCCTTCTTAAGCATATCAGAAGCTTTGTCTATTATGCCAGCATTTGAGTACTCTTTTGCTACAATGCAGTAGATATTTCGATTCAATTTAACTACATGGTCATTTTCCATTTTCTCGAAGAGCTTCTCTATGGCCTCTATGTCTGAATCAACAACATATGCATTCAACAATGTGCATACTAAGGCTCTGCCAAAATTTAACGTTGTTTTGTTGTTCATTAAATCAATTATTTTTATTGTCTTTAGTATCCCGACTTTGTGATGTATGAAAAATGTATGTGGGGCTACTTTATCTTCCAAATTATGTTGTAGTTGGAGCTTTATTTACTTTTCGTTTCTATGAAATTGACTTTTTATAAGTTTAGTGCATCCTCGTTTTCTTTAACTTTATCTTTCAAACTATGTTGTAGTTGGAGCTTTGTTTAATTTTTCCTCTCTATGAAATAGACTCTATATAAGTCTTGTGCATCCTCTTTTTCTTTTAATCAATCATTGCAAGATTTATAGTTACAAGATTGGTTCATGGTGAAAGATTAGTGACAATAACAATCGGTCGAAACTTAATTTCTAGCGCCATAAAATTTTCATAAAGGGTACTAGCTTAGTTCACACAGTTGATCCTTTAGATAAAAGTATTATTAGTTTTGATTTCTCTTGGGAGAAGTTCAATAAAATTTCTATGCCAGAATGCTCGGGGTTTCTGTACCAGTCTAGCCTGTTAGATTTGGATGGTTACCTTTGTATTGGGGTTTCAAAATGCCTTGTGAGGCCAGCACATCTCCTTGTTGGTCGGTGTGGGGGGAATAAGGAATATGGAGTTAGGAAGTCGTGGACTTGGTTATTTTGTGTGCATGATTTCGTACGCCGCTCGTTCCCAGTATCGCTTTAATATGTGAATGGTGGACCACAATTGCTTCTTTTGTGGGCATAATCTGGACAATACGAGGTGCGTCTGTATGATTTTGAGGATAAAAAGGTGATCAAGTATTTTGTGAAAGAGTTGATAGCCCTAAGCTCGCCCAATCGTCCACCCAAGCCTTTTCAATATATTCCCAGCCTCAGGCAACTTGGCTTTGAATAGGCCTTCAGGCAGGTAGAGCAAGATTTTGATTTATATCATTTTAGCTTGGAAAAGCAAAGGTTGAGCTGGGAAGGGAAAGGGATTGTTTTGAAGAATCTGGCCATATTATAAATGTTGTTGAAAATGGTTTTGTTTCATGAGTGCTAAGGGAATAGAAACTCTTTCCTTGTAAGAAATATTATAAATGGTAGCTACCTTATAGAATCAGTTTCCTTATAGAATTAGATTATAGTAGATGATAATTTAATTAATATCTTATTTCTATTATAGTTTAGATTGTAACACTATATATTGTAATCCTCATTATGAATGAGATGTGTCATTGATATGATATCAATGCACCATAATACAAGAATTATATCTGATATATGCTCAATGCCTTAACCTTTCTGCTCTTTAACAGTCCATTATTTTGCTTATTGTGAGTCATTTTGTCTTGAATATGTGTTACACTGAGTTAGCCTTTAGATACTTTACTCCATGCTCTTTATGTCATGCTATTTCAACTAAGATGAATGTACCAACCGGTGATTTTGATACTTTGAAGAAGCTTCAAGTTTCACGAGCCAATTTGTAGAAAGAAGTAAACAACAAGAATGAACTGTGTTTATTGAGTGGGTCTCCTGACAAGCGGCATGTTCATAAGCTTATGGACATGCCACTTATTTTTTACCTTATACAATACATTTGTTAAATTACATACAAAATTTAGAAATTTAGAAAATATTTTTTATATCATATGTTTTTATATTTTCGCTCTTAAATACACATTATTACTTGTTTTAACTTATAAAATATAATATTTAAATTTTATAAAAATTTACAACATATAAGGTAAAAGTCCTTGTTTCGGTGGAATGAGTCACACTTTTTTAGGCTATGATAACATATTAGGGTTAAACCCTAATTGGGCCGGCAGCCATAACACTTAAGAAGGGATCCCATAACCCAAGTCACACACGAATGCGCTTGGTATTAGGCCAGTCACTAGAAGACAAAGGAATCTAGGCCATAGACCAAATGATATTAGGGTTTAGGAATAGTATAATTAGAGATGTATGCCTTTTATTTTAGGTAACATTATCTTTGCCTACTTTTACTCTCTACAGAATTGCTGACTAGACCGTTGGAGAATCTTCCCCAAGAGTTCTCGTGGTATGTTCCTTTTTTTGTAGGACATATGCTACACTAGATTGGATCCTGGCCGGGTTGTGAAAGGTCACCATACGCATCAAGTGGCAGGCCCAGTGGGACACAAAGTTTGACCAGATCTGGATCTTACAACGTATGTCTTTATTGAGGACCTCAACTCATCGGAGTGAAAGGTTGAAGAGTAAAGAGACTGGTGCAGGCATTGAGGTCGGATCTTTGTATAGATCAAGGGAAGGGGAGAAAATGACCACTCCTATTGCAGGCCATGATGTGCCCACAGTACCAGTCAAAGCTTCTGCGGGATCTGGCCCAACGACCCTTGTGATCGAAAGGCCACGGGTTGGGACCTGAAGCTTCGGGAGAAGCAAAAATCACTATTGAATTGGCAATGGGAATTGGCACAATGATACCATTGTGTGAATCACGAGGTATGGATGGCCATCTCACACAGTGTTCCAGTGATTCGCAGGTAGAGGCTTACGAACAAAGATTCTAGGAAAATCATGTCGTGGAAGAAGCCAGGGGTCCCCGCAGGGCTTCAATCATATCACATAGCTGTCGGTAGCAGTAGTTTATCATGTCGCCCCCTTCGATGGCTCCTCATACATCGACGACTATGATACCTTTGATGAATCATGTTTCTTCAGTGGCCCTAGAAGCACAGATCAGAGCGTTTCCCCTGGCGAGCAAGGTGTTTAGAGTTTCGTACATAGGTTATGCGAGAGAGGCTGCACATCTAAGGCCCCAACCCTCATTCCCTTATTATATACAGGCATACCACCCTAACTCTGCCTTAATGCCAGTTCATCCACTCCAAGGCATCGAACGGAGTCGAGGTGTCATGCCTTGGGTAAGAGTCTCAGACCTTGCTATGGGCCAATGGGGGTATTCCCTTCGTTAATCTAGGGGGATCTTCGAGGACCCTATCCAGGGGACCTTTGAGGACTACAAAAGAACAGGGGGAAACCATATGGCGGAGCTGAGACAGCCCTAGGTGGGGAGTTGGACAGATTGATAGGCTTGATAGGGGTAAACTGCAGGATCCTCGTTCAGTTCAGTGGTGACAATAGTTTGCTGGCCCCAGGGCATAAAGCCACCAGAGGGACTTCCTACTTACTCAAGGGACTCAGACCCACGAGAATTTATCCAAACTTTCCTTGGGCTGATGAATTCTTGAGATTTCGATGAGAAGTTGACGTGCAAGTTGATGGGTAGCTACCTTCGAGGAAAGGTCCATGAGTGGTTCAACAAGCTACTAAGAGATTTGCTGCATTCATATCGAGATTTCAGTGGAGCCTTACTACTGAGTCAGTATTTCCAGAAAAACAAATTCACTAAGACACTGATGGACTTGTATCAAACAAAGCAAAAGTAAGGGGAATCCACCGCTCCCTTCTATCACAGGTATGTCGATGACAGCCTGTGGGTGGTCGAAGGAATAAAGAATGAAATTATTCAAGGGTATCTATTGGGAATGGAAGACATGGAGTTGTATAGGAACTTGATAGCAAATACCCCAAAAAACACTTCAACAACTCCAAGAGGTCGTAGAATAGCATTCGAAGGTGGAGGAAGCCATTCAAAGAAAGAAAAAAGGCCTAATGGCTAAACAGTCCAAACCTAACGACCCTCGAGGTAAGAGACCAGTAGAAAGACCATCCTTTGAGAAATATACCTCCATACACCGTTCCCCAGCCGACATATGGAGTATTCACAGAGGAATTTTCAAACCACCGCCTCCCATGAATGATAGAAATTGGGCTTTTGTGAATTGAAGAGCCCCCAACAAGTTCTGCGACCACCATAAAGATTACAGACATCTTACGAATTAAAGCGCCCACCTTCGAATGGAAATTGATCGATGTGAGAGAGATGGCCTATTAAAATAGCCTTTTTGCCAGCCTTTTTGAGATGATAACCCAAGGCACATGAATGACTGAGGACACAGATGGTCCCCTTAAAATAATTTAATGCTGGAAACAGGGAGATCATGGTCTCCAGGAGCAACAACATGAGGGTCATGATGAGCCACAGCAAAACCCCTCGCCTGAAAAACATGAACGAAGGGAATCCTGCTGTCCATAGGGTGGTCAATGTTATTAGTGGTGTTATTGGTGAAAGGTTTTCAAATGCAGTTGTGAAAGCACAGTCCCGATGCGTTTTAGTAGGAGAGCCAGTAAGTAGGAGGCTTCGACCAGATGAAACGATCACATTCTTGGAGGCAGATGTAGTCCCAAACCAAACCCCTATGCTGACCCCGTGGTTATTTCATCAGTGGTCAGGACCACTCTAGTGAAAAGGGAAAGGGTGTTCCTTGACGATGGAAGCAGACTGGAAATCATGTTTGTAAGTTGCTTCGATCAGCTGGGGATTGGGCGTACGAACCTAAATAAGTTAATTTCACCTCTGTCAGGATTCACAGGAAAGACAGTGTATCCAATAGGGGAGATAACCATGCATGTAAGGGTAGCAGGTGGGAATATGGGGGTCACGGTGCACTGTAGCTTTGCAGTCATCGATGCTCTCTCTCCCTACAATGTGATCTTGGGAAGGCCCTGAATGTGTTAGGCTCGAGCGGTGTGGTTGCCATACCATCTGATGATGAAGTTCCCTATGGAGAATGGAGTGGCATCTATCCATGGGGATTAGGCAGTTGCTCGAAGCTGCAATTATGAAGCGGTAAAAGGTGTGGGGAAAGAAAGAAATGTATCTTTGGTGCATGGGAAAGTCGGGCCAGGTGATACCCAACCATTTTCTGTTCGAGGCATGGGAACCGTGGTTGTAGGAAGTATGATGCCTGAAATGGTAAGGCATGCAATGAAAACTCTATTGGATCATTACTACAGTGTGTTTTCCTGGGACACTTCAGACTTTACAGGGGTAGCCACAGAATTGGCAGTCCACAGGTTGAACATCGACCCCTCGATAAAACTTGTTAAGAAAAAATGAAGAATGTTTGCTCTTGAGAGAGCAGAGGAGATCAAACCAGAGGTGAATAAGCTTCTCACTGTGGGGGTTATCGAAGAGGTATTGTACCCCCAGTGGTTGGCCAACCCCGTCTTGGCCCTAAAATTGGATGGAACATGGCACATGTGTATAGACTTCACAGATCTAAACAAGTGTTTCCTAAATAGCTACTGGGAGGTCGTCACCGTACCTTTCAAATTTAATATTAATAAGCCCTAATTCATCATATATACAATTAAGTAGATAATGACAAGTCGGGGTCGTCTACGAGAAGAGAGATTTTTGTAAGTGTTTAAACATATAGCGGAGAAAACATACAAGATATATACATATATAGATACATATAAAAGCATGTAAATGGATGGGGGGTTGGTTGGTTGGTTTTTTATTCTAAGTTATCAAATTGAAAGACAACAATTAGCAAAGCAAGAGAACTATGCTAATCATGCAATACAACTAAAGAGACGATTAAAATGATAATTAACGGAGCCTTGGGGGCAATTGATTTCCACTTCCAAACTTCCTATAGCTCATTGATTCATTTACTCATTCAATTACATTTATTGTCTATGGGGAATGCTATCACTTCTCATTCGAAGATTAACATTCATTCCTCTTTAATAGTAGTTTTGAAAGACAAACAACGACCATTTGCAAACCTCATTGATGATCACCTTAGACAAACAACATCATAGGGGTATTTCATCAATGGCATTTCACCCAAAGGACCGTATGTTTGATTACAACAAGCCTTCCACCAAAGACATAGTCATTTAACCAAACAAAGCATTTATTAGGTTCAACTTAGAACAAACAACATTCAAGGTTCAATCTTTCTTTGCATCTATGGGATAAATATGATAGCAATCCAATTAACATACTCTTCTAGCGAGAATTACCACACATTATACACAGGAAGTTCTAAATCCATGCTTTTGGATTTCATGTCAAATGAGTTAAGAAGTTTGCAACTTTCCTAACACCCCTAACACTTCAATCATACAAACATTTCATATACTCAAACAACCCATGGTATAAATGAGGCAAAACACAACATTAATGGCACAATAAATGCTCTCCAATAAATGTTCATAAATGAGCAAATATAGAATCTTACTACATAAGTTTGGAAGTTTCAATAGACTAGATTTAGCTATAAGAGTTCATACTGATTAATGCTAACAAACCAAACATAATACAAGAGAATTTAAAGATGAAAAATGGTGAAAACTAGGGTTAGAAACAGTACCACAATGCAGAATGAAGAAGATATGAATGAGAGGAAAGAGAGTGCTATTTATAGTACAAAAAGGACAAGGTTAGCATTTGGCCACCTATTGGTCGCGACTCGCGACGGGATCATTGCGACTCGCAACGGGTGCCAGAACTTAACCTTGTTTTCTTTTCTTCTTCTTGTGGTAAACACTTATCTTCACAATGATTCCTCCAATTTTTCAAGTCTTCCACTCTTTGAAGAAAGTCTTCAAAAAATGATCTTCAATGGCCTCCGGTCTTCAAGTCTTCATATCTTCGAAGCAAGTCTTCAAAGTCTTTGAAAAGTGATCTTTAATGGCCTTCGGTCTTCAAGCCTCCATGTTCTTCCTTTGTCACGCAAAATTCACGTAGAAGAGGTAAAAGAGCGTAAAGTTGCTCTTACCCCTCCTAAGAGAATTTCAAGGTTTAACAAAAACTCTTGATAATATAAGAGCACAAAAGTGGCCCCAAAAAAGTACTAAATTATGCACATAAAATGGACATATCAGCTACCCTTTGCCTTTGATGGATCAGCTGGTGGAGGCGATAACAGGTTACCAGATCATGGCCTTTTTTATGCACATTAGGGTTACCACCAGATACTCATGGTAGAGGAGGACAAAGAGAAGACTTTGTTCATTACTGATGTGAGTACTTTCTGTTATAAGAAAATGCTATTTGGGTTAAAGAATACTGGGGCTACTTATCAGCGGTTAGTGGAAAAACTCATTAAGAAGCAGATTGGTAAAAATATTGAGATTTATGTCAATGATATGGTGGCGAAGAGTGTAACCTATGATTAGTTTTTTCAAAACTTGGGTGAACTGTTTGAAGCTTTACGAGGGTCAAATCTGAAGCTGAACCCTTAGAAATTTGCGATTGGGGTTGGAGCTGGAAAATATGGGATTCATGGTCTCAGAGAGAGACATTGATGTTAGCCCATAGAAAATAGAAGCCTTGGTAAATTTGAAGAGTCATCGTAATGTGAAAGAAGTTCAAAGATTAACAGGGTGCTTAGCAGCATTAAGCATATTCTTATCGAAAGATGGGGAGAAACATTTCCCTTTTTTGACATTCTTCATAAAGCCAAAAAGTTTGAATGGGCGGAAAGTTGTGAGAAGGCCTTCGCAGCCTTAAAGGAGCACTTCAAAACTTTGCCTACGTTGATGAAGCCGGAGAAAGGGGAAGTCTTGTACCATTATATCGCAGCATCAACTCTAGCCATTAGTGTCGTACTTGTGAAGGAGAAAGAAAGACAGCAACACCATATATACTTTGTTAGCCTAGCCCTGTAAGATCCAGAAACAAGGTATACGACCATAGAAAGGCTAATCTTAGCGTTAGTTCATGCTGCTCGAAGGTTGAGACCCTACTTCCAGTGTCACCCCATATTTGTGCTTACTAACAATCCAATCAGACAAATTCCTTTAAAACCCGAAGCCTCTGGAAGAATAATGAAGGGGGCCATAGAGCTGGGGGAACATGATATACACTACCATTCTAGAGCTGCGGTTAAAAGGCAAGCCTTAGCTGAAATCATTGTAGAAACTAAAGAACCCATCGAGAACATCTATAAGACCAATAAGAAGGGAGTATGTAAGCTGTTTGTGGATGGATCATCTCATTATGGGGGAGTGGGGCTGGGGTGTTGCTCACTAGTCTTGATGGTGCGGATTATCCTTACGCCCTGCATTTGAAGTTCAGAGCCACAAACAACGAGGCAGAGTACAAATCCTTGATCGCAAGCCTTTGATTGGCTAAAGAAATGAGGGTAAAAGAAGTGGAAATATTCAGTGACTCACAGATCGTGGTCAATCAAGTGAACGGAGAATATGAGGCCCGAGAGGCTAGTCTTCAACGCTATTTGGAGGTAGTAAAACCTTTATTAAAATGCTTTCAAACATATATCCTTTCACAGGTACCCGAGGAAAAATCACAAGGTCGACGCCTTAAGCAAACTAACTTCTTTGGATTTAGGTGTGTTGTCGCAGAAGCTAGTAAAGTCTAAAACTCTATATCAATAAATCTTCAAAGAAATTATTGTGATGGAGGTTTTTGAAGGAGAAATATGGATGACCACGATTATTCGTTACCTCCAAGACATGCTGCTTCCAGACAACCCCATCGAAGCACGAAAAGTTTGACTCAAGACACCCAAGTTTGTTATACAAGAGTTAACCTTGTATCAAATGGAGTACCTTCAACCATTGCTTCGATGTGTTACCCCAATCGATGAACAATACCAAATTCAAGAAGTCTACAAAGGATTCTGCGGTAGCCATTAGGGAGCCCGATCGGTAGCAAGAAGAATGTTTCGTGCAGGGTACTATTGGCCAACCCTGTTCGAAGATGCCAATAGGTACATCCAGGCTTCTAACCAATGCCAAAAATATGCGTCTATAACTCATGTCTGGCAGACAGAAATGATCAACATATACAGTTCTTAGCCATTCGATAAGTGAGGAATAAACCTGGTGGGACCTTTTCAAGAAGCACCTGGAAAGTTCAAGTACCTGATAGTGGCGATTGATTATTTTAGTAAGTGGGTCAAAGCCGAACCATTTGCAAACATCAAGGGGAATTATGTCATTTCATTTTGCTAAAAGAACATCACCTGTCGCTTAGGCATACCAAAAGCATTCATTATAGATAATGAGACCCGGTTCACGAATGATCCCTTAAAAAATTAGCGTGAGGACTTCAAAATCCAACTAAAAGTCACATTAGTATATCACCCCAGGTCAACCGGCAGTTCGAAGCCATAAATCGGACCCTGGTCAATGGAATCCAAAAGATAGTGGAGGGAGGAAAAGGAAACTGGGTTAACAAACTGCCTAGTGTATTGTGGTCTTATCGAACAATGGAGTCTTCAACCACTGGAGATACACTGTATGGGTTAGTGTATGGCTCGGAGGCCGTGATACCCGCAGAAATTGGCATGCTTAGCCCCAGAATGACAATAGTAGTGATGTCATCAATGAGAAGAATCAATGCCTCAACTTGGATTTGATGGAAGAAAGACGAACCACAACATCCATCCAAGAAGCCAAAGTCAAGGATATGGTGAAGCAATATCATGATCGAAGGGTGAAAGGAGCACAATTTGTTGTGGGAGACCTCGTCATGAGAGACAATGAGAAGAGCAAGCAGGAACGGGAGGGGAAGCTGGGCCCTAATTGAGAAGGACCTTATAGAGTGCTCAAAGCTCACCTAGGGGGGGATTTACACCTTGGATTCGATGAATGGCGAACGCATTCCTAAGTGGTGGAACATAGTTAACCTTCGACGGTATCACCAATTGTAAGAAGAGTTGGCCTTAGGGCTTGTGTGGTTGAAGAATATCTAGTTTTGCTATGTAATTATTCCCAGATATGTATGCTCTACACAACAACTGGTTGACTTAATGAAAGTTTTGATATTTCCCCCAAATTACAGTGCCAAGTAATTCTCTCTTTTCAGCGATCGAAAATTTGCTTCTAAGCGCCCAAGTAATTCCCTCTTTTCAGCAGTTCAAAAATTTTCTTCTAAGCGCCCAAGTAATTTTCTCTTTTCAGCAATAAAAAATTTGCTTCTAAGCACCCAAGTAATTCTCGCTTTTCAGCAATCGAAAATTCACTTCTAAGCACCCAATTAATTCTCTCTTTTCAGCGATCGAAAATTTGCTTCTAAGCACCTAAGTAATTCTCCCTTCTCGGCGATAGAAAGTTCGCTTCTAAGTGCCTATGTAATTCTCTCTTTTCAGTGATTGGAAGTTCACTTCTAAGCACAAAGCAACTCTCTCTTTCCAACAATCGCAACTTCACTTTCTAGTGCCAAGGTGATTTTCGTGTGTAAGTGATCGAACACCCACTTTCTAGCGTCAATGAAACTTTTTTATTAACCAAAAGTTCGTTTCAAACATCAAGAAAAATGCACCCGCTTTCTCAGTGGTCGAATGATTCGAGACTCAAACAAGTAGATTATATTTGATTAAAGACAAATAGCTTAGTAACTTCTTGAGAAGACAAAATTGGTAAAGTAATCGAATGGTTCTTCTCCGAACAATATAAGCAGTTTGTCTGCCTTATTAGGATATGCTCGAAAGGCAACTAACTACATAAGAGGTTATACTAATGAAATTTTATCAAGGTATAACATACAATACATGCTCATTTAGACCATTAAATGTTCTCTGGCTTCACCCCGGTGGCAATCGTAAATAGGCGATCAACTTTGATCTCTGAAGCAGGGATAGGATTGGTGCATCGCCTTCAACAGGGTATCAAATCTCTGAAAGATGATGGTCCCCCTTCCATATCGCCTTTGACGGTTGGCGGCGCCTATCTCCCATCATCATGAACATCTGTAGGAGTCTCATCCACAAGTTTGACCGACAGTGCTCGGCTAGAAGAGCCAACAATGGGAGTTGTAATCCGAGGATGGGATTCACTTTGATTTTTCTGCTTCGCCTGAGTATTCCCCTTTGGTTGGTTTTTCGTAGAAATCTTTCAGGAGCATCTACTCTTAAGAGGAACCTTAGGTAAGGGTCCTCTATTCGAAGAGCCCGCTCCTTGTAAGTGGGCATTGTTTTTTAACCGAAGGCACTCTTTCCAATTGCAAATAGCATCAAATGTCATGTAATAATTTGGATCTCTAGCTAAACCCTTTCGAAGAAAAGCCATCTCAGTATCATACAAAAACTTAAAGATATCACCAATAGGGCCCATGTTAAGAACCCGGTACGATAACCCAAGTGCTCGAAGGCTATCCGAATAAAGTTAGATAGTGGCACCATGGCTGACACCCGGCTTGAAAGTTGGGAGTTCTGGCATACTATCTCACTGCAAAACAGGTGGATATCATCGATGACCCCTTGCAACCTAGAAACCTCTTCGGTTAAGAAATTATTTTGTTCGATCATCATGCCAATATAGAATTCAAGCTTCTTAACTTCATCTTGATAATGCTTGATATCACCCCATTGACTCAAATTACGATATAACACGACGTTGATAAGACACTTATGTAAACTAGGGTATTCGTTCATCATCTATCATAAAGTATCTTGGTGACTTAGTTCATCTGCACCACATGCTTCATCTCTTATGGCAAGGGCAACCACCAATTGACTAGTCGAATAGTCACCCTTTGTTTTACTAAGAATTTCTCTTATCAAAGGGTGGCTTCCATCTTGCCATGATGACAGCTCTTTGTTATCCTTGGCTAAATCCTCGCTCATGTGAGCCAACCTGGTCATAGCCTTCGATAACTCTACCTTAGTTATGGCAAGCTCTCAAGTGGATTTTTCCAACTCATCTCTCAAGAGTGCGTTCTAAAAACAAATAAGGAATAAAAGTCAAATATCTAGGCCTACTAGATTGAGTTTAAAGTCGTCCCAAAAACACATGAAATGATGTTCGATCAATTAACATTCGATCACAACCCAATGTTCAAATAAAAGCAATAACATGGGGGGATCAGAGCTCATACATCTTGCTCCTCATGTCCTATGCTACAGTTAGTTTCTTCATTTGCAGCTCTGTCCTGGCCGTCCCCTCCCTCGCCCTTGCTCCCTTTTGATGATTTCTCAGCAGACTTCCAATAAGGCTCAGCAATGTCAAGGTCTCGAAGCTCCAATGCTGAATAGAATTTCTTACCTTATTTATGGCATTGAGAAGCTGAAACTTGAAGCCATCTGGATGGGACAGTTGATCCAATGCTTCTCCCAGCTTCTCCTTAGCACCGGGGTCAGTGTGAGCTTTGAGAGCCTTGGCTTCCTCGGGAGTAAAGCGATCAGATACCCAGTTGTAGACGCTGGTTCAACCCCATGCCTTGCCAAGACCAAGAAGATGAACGAAGGCATCACTCAAATCTTGGGAGCCCAACAGCCTATCGACAAAAGTTGTCAGCAAAGCATGATGAGCCTCTGGTGAGCATCTCCTTGAAAGGCATTTTTGTTTCTCCTTTGACTTCCTCAGGTCATCTTCCAAATCATCTGCCTTCTTCTGCAACTTAGTGCATTCTTCTTATCGAGCAGCTTTAACGACTGCTTCGATAGGACCTTACAGAAGGGGAAGGACTTGGCCGGAGAAGACACCAAATGATTACAAGAACGATCGAACAACTGCTACCACCTATAAATAATATAGCCCAATAAAGTATTAGTGTATCAAAGCTTCGATGCAAAAAAAAGTGAAACAAACAAAACAACGTACCGAAGGTTCGGCGCCTATATCCCCAAGATACTCCAGTGATAGGCCATCATTGTTAACATCATAGTAAAGGTTATCAGTGCCATATTCAGTGGAGGTTCCACCATCTTCGATCCTTGGTTTCTTTGGTTCCCTCTCTTGGACAGAAGGCTTCTCTCAAGACCATGGGTATGAGCTTGGGTAGGTTGCCTAGGTGGCACCTTCATCTCTATGGTCCCCTCACGTTCAAGAGCGCTAACAAACGCCTGCGCACGGCTCACTGTACAAAAGAAAAAATATATTATAAACTATAGCCAAAGAGAAGCAAAATTCTCTAAAAGAATAAAAGAGGATGTCCTATAGACCTTCGCTAGAGTCCAAAGAGGATATTTCCTCAATAATAATCTCTCATGAGAATCCATCCTTTGAAGAGGCCTTGGATAAGGAGATCTACCATCATCCCCTTTTCTCTTATTCAAGCCAGCAGGACCCTCGAGGACCCTCTCTTCAAATGCTCGACAATCAACCGAAGCGTAAATACTCTTGTCAACCCATTCCGGCCAGACGAACGACTTTGCGCCCTTAGTGGTCGCAGGATGGTAAGTGTTGATGTCTAAAGGTTCAGGCCCCCAAAGACGCTCCACATCCTCACGAAGCCTCTCAGGAATCACATACTTTCCTCTCCTTGTCTCAGCCAGAACATTGGGGATCCATTGAGGGGTTTGATAGACCCCCGTACAGTCGAAGGACAAGGCCTTATTTTTCTACCCTGAGTTATTGGAGGGGGAATGATGAACCTTCGATCGGAAAGTCTATTACTTAGGGTGAAGGTTCCCCTCACGTCTTGATTGCTAATTAACAGGTATATAACTCGAAATAGCTCATATCGAGGATCTACGTTTAATTCCTACATCAAACTAAGAAATCTATTATTATCACTATCACATTGGGATGAAGTTGGGATAGACTCACATCAAACTCCTCCATCAGGCTCGATAGCAGGGAAGGGAAGGAGGAGCAAAGGCTGGACCTAATTTGCTTACTATAGGTTATGGACCTACCTAAGGGTAAAGAAGTATGATCATCTACCTCAAGGGCCCTCAGCTCGGCGTTAAGTGGAACGCGTTGGTAAGAAGGGATCTCGTCGATAAGCTTCTTTATTTCTTCAGGAAATATGTACTTTGCCAAACCATCGTCCTTCGAGAAGGCTCGGCATGCGAGCACACAGACTTCCCCTTCGAAGGCTCGTATAAAATTTCTCTTGCATCTCTATCAACCCTGGAAGTACCTATGTTTTCATATTTACCCTTCGATGACCCATCTATCCTCCCACTGGCAAACCCGCCAGACTTACGATACCCAATATTGACAGAATCCACTCCCTCATTGGGATTGGGCATTTCACCAGGACTACGAATAAAATTTGCAAACTCCGTGCCTTCAGAGTCAGTCAGAATTTTGACCTATTGAGGAGGGGAGTTACTGAAAGAAGTACAATCTGCCTGAAAACCTAACCCGCTATGAATCTACTCCCTCACTATCTTTCAGGAATTAAAGAAGAAGAAGATGGAAAAATCACAGGGATAGCGCTAGGATCCATGGAGACCTACTTGTCAAATGGGTGAGATGAGAAAATGCTTGGGGGCTGGAAAAGAGTAAATATCAGATTTCTTGAAGAGAGCCTACAAGCAAAAGAGTGAATGAGAGAAAAAAAAAACAGCTTCTGTGAGTTAGAGGTATATATAGGTGGAGAAGAGAGAGAAAGACGCGGGATAATCATTGCCTAAAAAGGCAAGCAGTCTGAAAAGGCGCAAAAAGATGAAAAGCCTATTAAATAGCTGTCAGCACGCACCCTCTCTCCATTAATATTCCCTTCACGCGCTTTCCTTGGAAATCCCAAAGGTCGGAGTGTCTAAGAAAAATCCAAGTGCTCTTCCACAAACCTAACAAGAAAAATTACCTTTGAAGGCCCCTCATCTCGTAGTCGACTGCAATCTGCAGAGAGTAGAGATAGCCTTTGACGAACCAGAGCTCGAAGGCTAAATCCCGACAACTAAAACTAACATTCGATAACTATAACTCGTAGGTTGATCCCCAATGGTTACTATGACCAAGGAAAAACCCTCGATGAGGAGAGTCTTCGAAGGTCGGAAGATCACTTAGTTTTTCTTGGGGCTTTTGATAACATATTAGGGTTAAACCCTAATTGGGCTGATAGCCATATCACTTAAGAAAAGATCCCATAACCCAAAGTCACACAGGAATGAGCTTGACATTGGGTCATTCACTAGAAGATAAAGGAAGCTAGGTCATAGACCAAAGGGTTTAAGAATAGTATAAATAGAGAGGTATGTCTTCTATTTTAGGTTACACCATCTTTGCCTACTTTTACTCTCCACAAAATTGTTGACTAGACCATTGGAGAATCTCCCCCGGTGTTCCCGGGGTGTGTTTCTTTTTTGTAGGACACATGCTACGCTAGATCGAATCCGGGTCGGGTTGTGAACGAAGGTCACCATACGCATCAGGCCGCTATACTGTTTTTCGCTGATGGTTGATGCTTGCCGATTGAGCTTTGTCGTTGCATATTTTGTTAAACATCAAATTGCTGCAAAATTTATTTGGCTAATATGCTCTTTTGGTGGAAGTACTTCTTTGCGAAAAAAGGTTTGGCATATGTGAAACAAGCTTGTTGCGCTAAATATATTATATCTTAATGATTAATGCTCTCTCAGAGAGTTTTATTTTGTAGGAGGTGATTTTAGTTAGTACGCCATGACTCAAGTAAGTGAAATTAAGATTAAGATTTCTCACACATAGCATAGATGATGCGGAGCGTGTATTCAACAGCATGTAGGAGGGTTAATACAATGATGTGGAACACGATGATCTGTGGTTGCTCCCAGCATAGCCAGAATGATTGAGCTCTTCAGTCTTTCAAAACAATGGTGAATCAGGTGTGCAACCTGATGGTATTACTTTCATCGGGGTCCTTTATGGCGTGCAACAACACGAGCATGGTTGAAGAAGGGCTAAGGCATTTCCAATCCATGACAAAACTATATGGAATACTACATGGCTGAATACTGCATTTGAACATTATTACTATTGCTTAATTATTAATATATATTTCATATTTTTATACATAAATTGTTTCTAATTGATAGTATTTTATATAAAATTTCATTTTTATCTTTACAAAATACCTATATGGAGTACACTATTTTCATATGAGAAGGTATCTGTTAAATGAACATATAGAAAGTCCGAGTCGTAGATGGGTGGTGAGGTATTTCGACCGACATTTTCCCTCTATTCAAACATTAGAATTTATGACATTCCTTTTTCACTTTTCCTTTTCAGAAACTGTTCATTTTCTATATATTCCTTTTTTGTTTGAATATATTCAGTTTATGATTTTAGTGTCCAGAAAATTTTGTGCACAATTACTGTAAAACTAAACTAATACAGTTACTATGTTGATTGAAAATTTAACTAATGTTTTTCAATTCACGAGTAATATTTAGTTAGTGAATACTCCCTCCGTCCCAGCTCTTTCTGCGGAGAGAGAAACTGGAAGTTTTTTTAAGGAAATATTATTTTAAGGTGTTGAAGTGGGGTATCCTGAAATTGTTAAGTGGTTCCCTTTATTTTCGAAATAATTAAGCCCAAGATTTGGGCAACTAATTATTCCTGATGGGCCTTTGCCATCCAGCGCCCAAACAGGTGATTTTTGGAGGGAACTCCAAAAACCACTTGATTTCACTAGGAGTGTTTAAAAAAATTAAGGCTCCAAAATAGAGAGCCAAGAACATGAACAGTGACGAAAAATTTAAATTATAACTTGGACCCCACTATATTTACATTTACAATGTCCACATTCCCCTTTCCACAGACAAAACAAACTGTACATCTTCTTCACATTCCCCTTTCCACAGACATGAAAATCCCTCTGTCCTAATCCAACAAGAAAGCCTAGCAACATAAAGTCTTTTTTGTTCTTTACCCTCAGGTCAAATGTCAGCAATCATCGAGCCCTACCAAGCCCTTGCGGACTGATTGCTCTCCTGCTGTCGGATCTTCCCTTCATCATCGGGTATTCGAGAAATATGAGGGGGGAGAATATGACAAACCAGCAGAGGCAACATGTTGCTGAGTTCCTGTTGGACAACAGTAAGAACGGAAGATACTTCAAGGCAAGAGAATCGAGGGAGCGATGAAGTTCAATTGCAGCCAGAGAACCATCAGTTACATCTGGTCAAGAGTCAAGCTCCAACTTTCACTGGGTCAACCGCTGGACATGAGACATAGGATGTCCGGTCATCCGGGCTACAACAGGAAGGAAATTGATCTAGAGGCCTTAAGATCAATACCTGCAACCAGCCGAAGAACAATCAGAGGGACAAGTGCATGTATGGGGATAGGGAAGAGCACATTACACCGTGCCGTGGCAGCAAATGTTATCAAAAGCCATACAAACAGTATTAAGCCTGCACTAACATTTCAGCACAAGGTACGCAGGTTGAAATACTGCATATCTAAATTGCAGAACAACTTTCAATTCCAGCAAATGGACAATGTAATTCTCATAGATGAGAAATGGTTTTACATGACTAAGCCAACTGTCCGTTACTATTTGGCACCGGGTGAGCCTGAGCCCTTAAGAACCACTCAACACAAATCCCACATTCCGAAACTCATGTTCATGTGTGCTGTTAGTAGGCCAATTTACAGCCCCGATGGTGTGTTACTATTTGATGGGAAGTATGGTGTGTTCCCTTTCATTGAGAGGGTTGCAGCCAGAAGAAACAGCATTAATCGTCCGAGGGGGGCTATGGAAACTAAGGCTGTGGAGAAGATCACTATACTCGTGACACGTGCAAAGATCATAGATGAAATCATACCAGCAATAAAAGCACGTTGGCCACCATTCATGAGCAAGCACATTTATATTCAACAAGATAATTGCAAGGCACACATACAGAATTCAGATCCCGAATTCCGGGCAGTAGCTGACTCTGACGGGTTTGACATCAACCTGGTATGTCAACCAGCTAAATCACCTGATCTCAATGTGCTAGACCTCGGTTTTTTTAACTCGATACAGTCTCTACAACATGAAACCCCAACCACGACACTGGATGGGTTAATGACGGCAGTGTACAATGCATATGATAGAGAAGATCCAGCAACAATCAATAAAGTTTTCCTCACCCATCAAGCTACAATGATAGAAATCATCAGAGTCAAGGGATGCAACAATTACAAGTTGCCCCACATGTTAAAGGATGCACTGATAAGGAGAGGAGAACTGCCTAGGATGCTAAGTTGTGATGAGGGAATAATTCGTGAAGGCCTGGAACACCTTATCACAATTCAGGAAACTGAAGGCATGGGGGAGATGATGCAAGCCATGGGATATGAACAGCAGCAGTAAGGGATTTCAGTATGCACATTGGGTTAGACTAGGGTAACATTTTGAAAACCTTAAAACTTGTTTCTTTTGGTGTGAAAAAACAAGTTTTTTTGTAACCCAATTCAACCGATGAAGTTTCTGCAATAGCAGTTGTTATAATGCACAAATCTTAAGTTCGCCCAGCATACATCACAGCACAGCATACATCACAGCACAACATACATCACAGCACAGCATACATCACAGCACAGCATACATCACAGCATAACATACATCACCACACAAAGCACAACACAACACAGGACACCGCACAAAATACAGCAAAAAGCTCGGCGCACAGCTCAACACAGAGCATAACACAGTGCGCTGCACAGAGCACAGCACAGAGCAGAGCACATGACACATCACAAAACTCAGTACAGCCCCATACCACAGTAAATCAAACAAGAAGCACAGAACACGCAAACATGAACCGGTATACTCCCTTTCGTTGCTGTTTACCAAAATGTGAAAGGGGCTTTCAAGGGGAATTATACATCTTCCTGGAACCATCATGCGGCTCTGCAAGTCAACAAAAACAGATCAAATTAGCAATCCAACAGGGAAACAAAGAAACACTATAACAAGTTGAAGGGAACAGACTTAACTTTTAATAATCTACCCTTTCCCTTTTCTGGCCAAGAAGTTCCCTCAGACCCAGAATCAGTATCTCAGCCACACGAAAAGGTGCATCGATCTGATCCAAACTCAGAGGTTTCATTTCCGGCATCACGTCCGAGGGAAACCTGGACTCGGGCGCATACCAGGGAAGCGCTCGAATCGAAAGGATAGAAGAGTAGTGTTCATCATCGTTTCCAGAACCAACATCAGTCAATTTTTCTGGGCCCACACACCCGCACAGACTGCACCGCTCAGCAGATCTGGAAACAGAGGCCACAAGGCCGTGTTTTTCTTGGTTGGTGGCGGCGCTACCAACGAACCCACCGGGAGTTATTTCTCCTCGCCGACGAGTGGGCAACGCCACCTCCAAATGTTCCGATGGAATCAAAACAGAGGCCGCGGACCGGTCGATAGCGGTGGCGCCGCCTACCGAACTGCCGGATCTGCGTCTTCGAACACCGCGCCGGCGGTTGGGCAGCGCCTCCCTCTTTCGTTCTTCTCCGGCGTCAGGGCCTCCGAAGGCCGGACCATCATCCGCCGGAGAGAAACTTCCAGATCGGGAAGAGGATCCAGAATCAGAGACATAGCATACCGAACAAAACCCATCACAAGTGAACCCACAACCAACAAACTCCCCCCTTTCCATAACCAAGTCAATTTTTTGAAAAGCAAGGATAATGAGAGGGACGATCTGGAATGGGAAAAGCTCTGGAATGGGATAAGCTCAGAGGGTGAGAGGGAAGAGAAAGGGGTGGGAACGAATAATGGAGTCAGAAGCACAGACGAATGAATAAAGTTGAGCATGCTCACACCTTTTCATATTATCGCCGAATCTCGATGGCATTGGGAAGAAAATTCAGAACGCGTGATTAAAGCAAGGAGTGTAATGAAGGTGGTTGGGGTAGTTGAAGGGATTTTCTGATGTGGTGGGAAGGGTTATGGTTATGTTTAATTAAATGAGAGATTATGAAGGATTTTGGGATAAAGTGGGTTAATGATATTGGGTTATAAAATCAGCAATTGGGCCCAAATGCAGTAAAAAAATATTAAAAGTAGTCCATTTATGGTAATAAATGGAGTAGTGCAAAAACAGCTGGGACGTCCAAAAAGGGAAAGAGTGCAAATAGAGCTGGGACGGAGGGAGTAATTATTATTTGGGATAAGTGTCAATATAACCTTATGCTAATTTTTAGTGCCAATATAACCCTATGATAATTTTTAGTGCAAATATAACCCTAACTAGTTAATGAAAGTGCCAATATAACCCTCAGACCCCATTTCCGGCATTGACCTCAAATTTTCGCCATTGACTCTATGTAAATTGACCAAAATACCCTTTGGACTAACTCTGAAATTAGGTGGACAATTTTAACCTCATAGTTCGCCGGACCGTCATAGTTAACTGAAATTAGGTAGGGTCATATCAACACAGTATGCTATCTTATTGGGTTATATCAGCACATTCCTAATGTTTTAAGGGTTATATCAGCACATTTCTAATGTTTGTAGAGTTATATCAGTACATCCTTAAAAATTATAGGGTTATATTGACACTTTCACTAGCTAGATAAGGTTATATTGACACTTTTGAATATTGAAAGGTTATATTGACACTTATATCAACTAAGTAGGGTTATAAAAGCATTTTTTTCTAATTATTTTATAGATCAACATATTCATCAAACTTAATCTTTGTCCTACATAAGATACATTCGTGTCAGTAAAGATAGAATCAATTTTTTTAATACAACATATTATAATATTAACAATATTAATTTACTATAAATATTGCAGCACATCTAATTCTCATGTACATACAATGGAAATATTTTGCTTATTCAAAGTATTAATTATACTATATTATCATACAATGGAGTAGTAGTTATCCATTTCCTATAATTATATATTTTGTACTTCTATCAACTAATCGGTAAAATGTATCTCTGGGGTACAGTAAATAAAGTATCCCCAGTAGTTCATAGTATTACACGAATTTAAAATAAATATATTTTACTACCCATAAATTTAGGATCAATCTATTATCCATATTTTTAGAAATTAATACAATTATACCAGGGGACACGTTCCGGAAGCTATCCCGAGATATGATATAATTTGCATCTATCAATAGTTAGTATTTATTTACTATATTCACAAAATGCATATACTATTTATTTAAATCTATAATATGTTTTTACCCATACACTTATTGCTTAAATTATACTTTAAACTTTTAAAGTTTATTAACACATTTTAAAAATAAAATTTAGTATTTTTTACATTTTATATGTTATCTTATACCCATATTTACAACTAAGAACACTTTTGCTATTTTTTTAAAGACACATAATTTTATTACTTCAATTAAATAATTATTGATTTATTATCCACATATATTTCATATTTTTATCATTTTATTTTTATAATGTAAAGTAATTTTGTACAATCGTTAATGATGCGTCTGAAAACTGATTGGACTGCGCCACCAACTCCCCTACCGTGATCTGCAAAACAAAGTCCCCCAGAATTATTGGGGGGGGGGGGAAACCTTCCGATGATAAAGTCAGTAAAATATATCGATATCCTCTCAAAGACAGAATGAATCCTCAAATGAATACGTACCTTATTATTTATAATACTTGAATCCTAATAGTCATTGTACGTAACCAAAACTCTAAATATATTAAATGACAATATTAATCATGCTTAAACCCTATTGGGCTAAACCAACCCAAATATATTCTTTGGACTATAGCCCAACTCTTATTATTTAATGAGTTGGGTTGCAGCCAACTCTAACTTCATAAGAGTATCATCAAAAGTCCCCCGAAAAATTAAGTGTGGATATATGGTATTCGAATCTTATGAACACTTAAGTTTTCTAAGATATTTACTATTTAATTTTCTTTCCTTGCCTTTGTAAGGTATGAATATGAGAGAAGCATTAGAGGAGTCTCATTACCATTCAACTATGACCAATCCTCGAGTTGATGAGGGTTAAGCGGGACTCAACCAATGCCAACGAGGATTCATAATCCTAGTGTAATAATAGTCACCCGACCATATGAGGCAAGGAGATTTCAAACTCGCGTCAGCGAGATGATGAAGCAAAACAGGTATGTCAAGGAAAAGATCAACGTCCAATGAGGGATGGTTTGAGTATACTGATAAGCTACTCTTTTGTAATGGTTCAAGTATGCTGATAAGATACTCTCTCTGTGATAATTCGAGTAACTTGATATGCTACTCTCTCTGTGATGGTTCGAGTATGCTAATAAGCTACTCTCTCTGTGATGGTTTGAGTATGCTAATAAGCTACTCTCTGTGTGATGGTTCGAGTAAGCTAATAAGCTACTCTCTCTGTGATGGTTCGAGTACGCTGTTAAGCTGCTATCTTTGTGATGGTTCGAGTACGCTGTTAAGCTGCTATCTTTGTGATGGTTCGAGTACGCTAATATGCTAAAAATTTAATACTCATTATACCCTTTTTTTTCTTCACAATTGCAAAAAACCCGATAAGAAAGCTGGGGAGGAATTAGGTCAACAGAGGTCACCATCGGCTGGGCAAGCATCAAGACCTGATCTGGATCCAGATCAGGTCTGCAGATATCTCTCCCAGATATGGCAGATGAGCATTGGTTGGTTGGGAATCCAATAAGTGATGTTCTTGTAGATTTGATTGTTGAATTATGAAATATTTTTTCTTTTGAACTGTGAAAGATTATCAACTCATCTTGCATCTTATAAAAATAAGTCTGCTGCCGCCAAAAACCTGCCCTAATATACATCCTTTCTTCACCGTTGCTTCTCTCTCACCGCCACCCTAAACCAGCATCCCTTCCTGCTGCCCTCCTCCTCCTCCTTTCCCCCCCGCCTCCACTACCCTAGCCTCGCCTTGCCCCACTCTCTCTCCACTATAGCCTCACCCTAGCCCCACACCCTATATTTAAACACAGAACCATCCATCGCATTGGTGACCGACGAAGGAGAAATAATAGAGGCGGTGAAAGGTTTAGAAAATATTCAGAAGCGGTGCCGAAGAAGAATAGTGGAGCCAACAGAGGAGAAATAATGGAGGTGGTGAAAGGGTTAGAAAATATTTAGAGGCGTGAAAATGGGCATCACTAGTGGAGGAGAATAGAAAGGAGGTAGAGGTTTCCGACCGAGAAATATTGGAGTTGGTGGAAGAGAGATGGGAATAAGGAAATAATTGGAGGGCAGCTACGTCTTTTATTGTTTTTTGATTTTTTTAATCAAGGGCAAAATCATCATTTCACCCATTTTCTGTCAAATGGTTGTTGACCAAAAAGTCAGCCAAATCTTGGGTTAGATTGACTCTTTTGGAGGGTTAAATTGACACTTTCAATCAAGAGGTAGAATTATTTTAACACTTTAGTCTAAGTTTATTCATGCACTTTTTTCTGTAGTTAAATTCTTAAATTAAAACCCCATGATCGTTTTTACTAATTAGAATTGAAAGATATTCGAATCAGATTGTCTGATTACTGTGTATACGAGTTATGATTTCATCATTTTAACAAGAGGTCCCTTTTAATAAAAAATCGGACGGTTACGAAATGTCATCAATTTTTTAGGCTGAGAAGCAATCCAGTTTTCTTGGGGGCTGACATTTCCGCAAATTATAACCCTTCGCTCAACAGCCACAGAAGCCACATCATCCATTGCCGTATAAGAAGAAGGGAGTGCCAAAAGCCACAGCCCAAAAGCCAAAATCCCAAAAATAGTAAATAAAATTGGGTCAAAATCTGCACATTTTGGGTGTATAAATTTTATGGTCTCCAGAATATGGGAATAAAGTCAAGGGCAATTCTGACATATTGCCCCTGCCGGAATTCCCAACTTCTGCGCCAAGTCACACCACCACCGCCACCGTCCACGGCAGCAGCAGCCACCACCGCCTTCAAATTATAAAAACCGCTTCTCGTACAGCACATTTCCCCAAATATATCATCTGAATTTTACTGCAATGAAATCAGCCAAATCCATGGCGGCGATCAAACCCTTTTGCAGGATTCTTCTTTCCCGCCAGATTTCCACCGTTTCCCGCAATTTGCACGCCCCCCGGGTCCACTGCGAGCAGCAGCGGTTGCCTTTCCCGGGCCCCACCTCGGTATGGGCTGCCGCCTCCGTCAAGGTCCCCGGAAGCGTCGCATCCGATGCTAGATGCTACTCCACCACAGGGACGGTGGAGACGCGGGTGAATGACAGCAACTTCGAGCGGATTTACGTGCAGGGTGGGCTCCACAACGCGAAGAAGCCCCTGGTGGTGGAGAAGATCGATCTCGACGAGAACATTGCCGGAAAGGAGGATGACGTGGATTTTGTAAAGCCCGCGGAGGAGACGGTTGTTAGGGAGGAATCTGAGATTGAGAAGGAGGCCTGGAGGTTGTTGGAGAACGCCGTCGTTTCGTACTGCGGTAGCCCTGTTGGGACCCTTGCTGCCATTGATCCTAATGATAAGACGCCTCTGAATTATGATCAAGTATTCATCAGGGATTTTGTTCCCTCTGCTTTGGCTTTTCTGCTCAAGGGTGAAACTGATATTGTGAGGAACTTCCTCCTCCATACCTTGCAGTTGCAGGTATGTATAAATTAATCTACGTGTCTTAACTGGACTATGAAGTTTTTCTTCTTGTTGTGATGCAAATATATGAATCTCTTGTTGCATATTGCTTTGTGTTTGTGAATCTTTTCGATATAAGGATGTATCTGGAAGCATAGGTTTTGCTTGTGTTGATTGTTCAGATTATATCACGTGTTCATGAGGTGGCCTCACAGTAATTATTCTATACATCTGATGCACCATGTAGCGTTGTGCAGGATGTATATATATGTTTGGATTGATTAGATGTATGGGAAATGTGGATACGGATGCATGGAACAAATTTTCCAACCTCTTAGGTATCTGATTGTTATTGTGTAGACTGTTTGGATTGATTTGTTTCCCTGTATACTTTTTTGTAGTTTTGAATACTCAGGAGCTATATTAAGGTAGGTAAAAAATATGTCCAGACTCCAGAGAGTAACCATAAAAATTTATCTATGCATTTAATATTTGATTGAGATTAGATGTTGGATGATGTTTAAGTCCGTGTAATGATAATTTTCTTTCTACATGTATTTGGGTGACATTAGTGTTTGAAAATAGTTGAAACATTGATTTGGTGGGTAATATGAAGAGAGAATATCTTTACGGAAATCTCCTTCGTTTATTGTGCTAGTCATGTAAATGGTGAAGTCAGATTTTCCATAAGGCGAGTGAGTCTGTTCTTTGGCTGATAATGCTTTGTGTTTCTTGCATAGTCTTGAATGCTGAAGTGCATGAAATAATATAGCTTCTGCTACTTTTGATACTTGTATTCCAAACTTTGGTTTGTAACTTGATACTTGCTTGATATGGCTTCTGTGGTGGCCTTGTGCTGTTAGTAGTTGATTATGTTCTTGTTCGGTTTACCGATTCTTGGCATCCATTTTTTAAATTCTAGAGTTGGGAAAAAACTGTAGACTGTTACAGTCCCGGACAGGGTTTGATGCCGGCAAGTTTCAAAGTTAGAACTGTACCACTTGATGATAGCAAGTTTGAAGAAGTTTTGGATCCAGATTTTGGAGAGTCGGCTATTGGACGTGTTGCACCTGTTGACTCTGGTATGCATTGGTTTTGTTTTTCCCTTGGTGGTAATTCTGAAATTTCGATTTATTCTTCGAGTGAAGATATTGCTCAAAGTGAGGCTTTTATTTATTATTGAATTTTGTTGGCTTGTTTAAAGGATTGTGGTGGATTATTTTGCTGAGGGCATATGGGAAGATCACCGGTGATTATGCGTTACAAGAACGAGTGGATGTTCAAACAGGCATAAAACTGATACTCAATCTGTGTTTGTCTGATGGTTTTGATATGTTCCCCTCGTTGCTGGTCACTGATGGATCCTGTATGATTGATCGACGAATGGGTATTCACGGTCACCCTCTGGAGATTCAGGTAAATTCGCTGTTCTTAGTCCTGCTCCCACACGCACGGGAAATGACGAGGTCATTGTTGCCTTCTAGTTTCATTATGTGTTTGTGAAGGTTATTTAAGTGCCTTTTCACTTGTATATCTGTTTCGTTGATTCAAAGCATGACAAAAAATTCACACGGCAGGCCTTGTTTTACTCTGCCCTCCGATGCTCCCGAGAGATGCTTCAGGTGGATGATTCATCCAGAGGTCTAGTTAGGGCCATCAACAATAGACTCAGTGCACTGTCATTCCATATTAGAGAATATTACTGGGTTGATATGAAGAAAATAAACGAAATTTATCGATATAAGACTGAGGAGTACTCAACAGATGCAACTAACAAGTTTAACATCTATCCTGAACAAATTCCTCATTGGTTAATTGATTGGTTTCCTGAAAATGGTGGTTATCTCATTGGCAACCTGCAACCAGCTCATATGGACTTCAGGTTCTTTACGCTAGGAAATCTCTGGTCCATCGTTTCTTCTTTGGGTACTCCAAAGCAAAATGGGGCTATTCTGAATTTGATTGAGGATAAATGGGATGATATTGTGGGAAGCATGCCCCTCAAAATCATTTACCCCGCTTTGGAGCATGAGGAGTGGCGTATTATCACGGGTAGCGACCCAAAGAATACGTGAGTTTTCTTTTACATGAACATTTCGTTGCTTAGTTTTCTTCTTCTAGGTGAGTATAATCTTAATTGTTGCGACATTGATCTTTGCAGACCCTGGTCTTATCACAACGGCGGATCATGGCCAACACTTCTTTGGCAGGTATAATGTTTGATTATGCTATATGAATTGAAATTACACTTAACCATACTAAGTTCTGAATGAATACATCCGATATCACCATGGCTGCAAATGTGTTTATCCTATTCTGGCTGTTGTTGCAGTTCACGTTGGCTTGCATGAAGATGGGAAGAACGGATCTGGCCCAGAGGGCAGTTGATCTGGCAGAAAAAAGGCTTCAAACAGATAACTGGCCCGAGTACTATGATACACGAAATGGGAAATTCATTGGGAAGCAATCCCGCCTTTATCAGACATGGACGATAGCTGGATATCTAACATCGAAAATGCTCCTGGAAAATCCTGAGAAGGCTGGACAGCTGTTCTGGGAAGAAGACTATGATCTCCTGGAGATCTGCGTCTGCGCGCTTAGCAAGAGCGGGCGCAAGAAATGTTCCCGTGGCGCTGCGAAGTCTCAGATTCTTGTCTGAAAGAAAGGAAGATTTCCTCGTACAGTTTACCAACATTGATCTAAATAGGTTAGCATTTTGCAAGAGCATTTTTGTAGCTCAAACATTTAGCACACAAACTAGATTCATTGTAAAACTTCAAAAATTCCTTCCTAGGCAGATTCAGATTACCAACATGAAAGCCTCAATTTTGGATTTGGGCTCATTTGGCTGCTGTAGTTTGTATAATTAATGGTGTACCCGAATAAATGAAAACTCAAGTGTATATATACTGTATACTTATTACTACTGTAATTCTTCATCCTGCATTATCTTTCTAATTCTTCATCAGCAGTTTGATATTTTAACTCTATGAGGGCAGTTGGGTAGGTCCGTCAAATGGGTTAATTTGATCAACCCATTATTCAAATCCAATTAATTCATTATTTAATAGGTTTTTATCCAATTAACTTATTTATTATTGGGTCATAATGGGTTGGATCATAAATGGGTTGAGTCATTAAATGGATAACCCATTGGGTAACTCATGAGATAACTCATATGACCCAATGGGTTACAGTATATTATCCAATAAGTCATTATCCAATAAGTTTTATGTAATTAACCCAATAAGTTATCATTCAATAATTTCTTCTGATTTAGGTTACAAGTTGTCATTATTCAATGAGATCGGGTATTAAATAGTCATTAGATTTTGATTAATCTAACTAAATCATTAAAAATCGCACTTAGGCTTTCTATTTTGACCCATTTGCGAGGTTCATCTTATCTTATATTATTCCAGACAACGAATATTTTTTTTCCCCGAATTTTATTCTTAGCAACTCCTATGTTAGAAGCAAGATGTTGTCCAAAAATTTCGGGTCGTCGTTTTCCTCTCCGATTACGCGATAATTTCCACAAGCACAAATTCCACTTTTAATAGGTCCAAAAATTATTTTTTGTCGACCTTACTTTTTTTTGCCTTTTAAGATTGTGCGGGATGAGAATAATTAAATTTTGATCTCAATGTGTCCCATATTATGTTAATTAATGGAACCTAACAAATACCAAATAAATATCCAAAATTACCCAATTAAATACAGGTGTAATATTTAACATAAAAATTCACTATAATTCACAAATTATTCGAGTTCAGTCTCGTGCAATATTCGAGTTCATACAGTATTCGAGCCCGTACAGTATTCGAACTCAATCTCGTATATTATTCAAACTCAATCTCGTACATTATTCAAGTTCGTACAGTATTCGCGCTCAATCTCGTACAGTATTCGAGTTCGTACAATATTCGTGCTCAATCTCCTACAGTATTCGAGTCTGTACAGCATTCAAGGTCAATCTCATACCATATTCGAGTTCGTACAGTATTCGAGCTCGTACAGTATTCGAATTCAATCTCGTACAATATTCAAGTTCGTACAAAATTCGCATTTAATCTCGTACAGTATTCGTACAGTATTCGAGATCGTACAGTATTTAAATTCAATATCGTACAGTATTCGAGTTCGTACAAAATTCGCACTCAATCTCGTACAGTAATCGAGCTCGTACAATATTCTAGTTCAATCTCGTACAGTATTCGAGCTCAATCTCGTACAGTATTCTAGTTCGTACAATATTCGAGTTCAATCTCGTACAGTATTAGAGTTCGTACAGTATTCGAGCTCAATCTCGTACAGTATTCGAGTTCGTACAGTATTCGAGCTCAATCTCGTACAGTATTCGAGTTCGTACAATATTCGAGTTCAATCTCGTACAGTATTCGAGTTCGTACAGTAATCGAGCTCAATCTCGTACATTATTCGAGTTCGTACAATATTCAAGCTCGTACAGTATTTGAGCTCGAGCTCGATCCCAACTAATATTGTTCATTAATTTCATCAAGTTTACAAAGCCAACCTATTATATATTTTTTATTTTTATTAAATATAATATAATGTATTGTCCATAATATTATATTACATAATATAATAAATTATTACATATTAGGGATAAATTAAATCATTCGTAATCAAACTTGTGAAAATTTAGTTATCTTGTGACATGAAATTATCCACGGGTCATCCATTACCCAACCCAACTCAACCCACACAAAATTATTCAACGGGTAATCCATTATTCAACCCAACTAAATCCAATAACTACCACCCAATTATATCCATTAATCCAACTGATCATTATCCAATAAATCTTATCCAATAAATAAAAATAGTATATGAATAACGGTTATCCAATGGGTGACCCTATCCATTTTACGGGGTTAAGCTGGAGTAATGAGAGCTCCTTCACTACAATTGTGCTATGTGTTTTTTCCCGATTTCTGAATTCGGATAACAAAAAATATATGATTTAATAGAGTGTTAGTATTCCATATCTTAAGACTCGAAATTTTAATATAATTAATAATATACTCTTTTCGTCCCAACCTATTCTGCACATAATCTTTTCACGCTTTCCAATAAACAGGTTTGACTGTAAATATGAGTAGCTACGGACAATAATGACACATAAAAATTTGATATTTAGAAACTACATGTTACGACGAATCTAACCATATCTCATACGATACAATTATTGTTCATATACCTATTTAAATATGTGGTTAAAGTTTGACATCTTTGACCAAAAAAATATTCTGTACAGAATAGTGTGGGACAGAGGGAGTAATAAAACCTCAGTAAACACATTGTTTATAAACTCTTATCCTGAATGACCGTGTACTATTGTCTTGTCATTTCCAACAATTCAAGACGAAGATAATCACGTCAAGATGATTATCTTGTAAAGAACTAGTGACCGTATACCATTAACTTGCCATTTTCAGCATATTCAAGATGAAGTTAATTGCCTCAAAATGAGTACCTTGTATAGAACTGAGATGGTGATAAGTTAATTAGAGATATGGTTGTGTTGTAGATATTGTAGAAGGCAAAACTTATTGATGGGAATTTGAGATTGAAATGAAAGGTAAACAAATATTGTCTTTATATAAAACTATGGAAGATAACAATGCCATCATTAATTTCACCAAAAAAAATCTTTAAAAGATGAATTCAATCAACGTACAGCAATGTAACGTATCTAGAATAACCCCATTAATCTTATAAAGCTATATCTTTAATAGATGAATTTAGCATACATGATGGAGTCTTTAAATGATGAATTCAATACACATGAAGAGATGAGACATGTATACGACAACTTTATTAATTTTGTCAAGCACAATATTTAAAAAATGATGAAGAGATGAGTTGTATGTATAACAACCCATTAATTTTGGTAAGTGAAATCTTTGAAGGATGATCAAGAGATGAGAAGTGACTGTGACAACTTCATGAATTTTTTAATGACAAGCGGAATGATGATGAAGAAATGAAAGGTGTCTGTGACAACCTTATTCATTTTGTTTAGCGAAATCTTTTAAAAGACGGAATTCAACTGGAAAATGATACTGTATTATTCTTACAGGATGCTGAAGTGGTGGAGAACAGAGAAGACAGACTCATATGGAAACCCGATACGTCGGGCAACTTTTCATTTAAGTCTGCATATCGTACTATCACATACTCTCCAGGTAACTTCCCGGCTGCCAAAAATGTTTGGAATGTCTTGTTGCAAAAAAAGATATCGGTTTTCACATGGAAATTGCTTCATGCTTTCCTTCCTTTTGATGATGTACTTACAAACTGTGGATATAGTCTGGCTTCCAAATGCCCTGTGTGCTGTCATTCCGATATAATTGACCACTTTTTCATATCATGTACATTGGCAAAATTGATTTGGAACAACCTGGCATCTCTGATTCACTTCAATCTGCCTGAACATCAAACCATCTCTCAGAGATTCTTTGCTCTCTGGAACTGCTTAGATTTACCCAAAGGTTACCAAATGATATGTAAACTACTTCCTTCGCTTACTTGCTGGTGTCTTTGGAAAGCTAGAACTAGGCATATCTATGATCAGGTTCCCTTTTCCGCTGACCTAATCTGTAGGGAGATCCTTCACCTCATCAACCTTTCCTTATACTCATGCCCTGCATACTTGAACTTTCACTCAGGTTTCCCAAACCCACTTAGGCATCTAATACCTCTTCTTAGGCCACCTCCGAAACCAATTATCAGGCCTGTCTGTTGGGAAAAGCCTGGCATAAACTCCATCAAAATCAACACTGACGCTTCATGGCTCTCTCTCACTGCTTCTGTTGGGATCATTGTGAGAGATAACACTGGCTTTCCTCTATCCATAAACTCATCTACGATAGAAGCTCTATCTCCTTTGCATGCTAAAATATTAGCTATCCTTGCTGTATGTCAATCTTTTCAGGACCGTGATTACTCCGTTATCATTGAATCTGACTCTCTTCTAGCCATCAACATGATTCAGAACCCTTACTCTGCAAACTGGAATCTTTTCAACTTGGCATATAAGGTTAAAAGCCTATTAAATGGAGCTGTGCTTAAACATATCTATGGAGAATGCAACTCCGTAGCAAATGCAATTGCCAAATTTCATTCCTCTCATAACCAGCCACTTACCATGAATAATTTGCCGGTCCATATCAAAGGTCTCATCGCCTTGGATACGAAGCAGTTTCCCTATATTAGGACCTACAAACATGGCCATACTTGGAATAGATACTGCTGATGGAAACTGTTCTTATGCAGGTACAGGCAAGCAAGGTTTCAAGACCTATACGGCGATCCTGCACTCCTGTTGGTTCAAGATCTTTATGAGGATCCTACGCTCTTCCAGACTTACTTCTTCCTAACTCCTCTACTTCTACCTTGCTCATCCAACCGGCAACGACTAGTAACTATACATTGATGTACTTAGCTGCCTTTTAGCTAACAATATATCTACATGTTGGTAATATCCATAGAGTTGCCTGGCCAAAGTGCGAATTAACACAGGGTGTGGAGATTCGTCTACTTTGGAATTGCAACTCCTCTGGGATATTACCACAAACCTGTATAGACTAACTGATTTTGAGGCAAAGGTGTTGCCTTTTGTAAAAACTTCTGCCACATTAAATGGCTACTTTCATGGTTTGGGGCACCAATATAAATACCCCCACCTTCGGGTGCTTCCATTTAAAAAAAAAAAAAAAACTGGAAATGCAAGACGTATTCAAAATTTTAAACTCTCTTTGGCGCCTCTGTAATTGGACCAAGAAAGTGCAGTTTTCTGGATATTTTCCCTTCTATTTCAACCGTCGAAAGTGTAATAATATTCTTGAAGTTAACAAAATGCGTCTAGGATGTCTTTAAGAAAGCTTAAGTCCGCCTTGTATAGTATCCAAATCCCCCAAGCAATCAGGAGCTCGCTTCAATCAACCCAGATCAGCCAACCGTTTTTGGCGAAACCCCCTTCGTTTTTAGCTACAAATGTCATCAAATCGTACTTCGACAAAGGGCAAACGAAGGAAGCTCAGATGGTGTTCGATGAAATGCCTAAGAGAGACGTCGTTGCATGGACGGCCATGATTTCGGGCTACAATCTGTGCAACTCCCCCAAGGCTGCGTGGGGAGTGTTCTGCGCAATGATGAGGGACTCCGGGGACGTGGTTCCTAACAAGTACACATTTTCGAGCACGCTCAAGGCTTGTAAAGGAATGAAGTCGCGGTTTTGTGGCTCCTTGGTTCATGGTTTGGTGATCAAGCATGTCATGCAGCGCTGCATTTATGTGGAGAATGTGCTTCTGGACGTGTACGCCACGTGCTCTGACTCCATGGATGAGGCTTGTTTGTTGTTTGAGGAAATAAGTTCCAAGACTGATGTTTCGTGGACAACATTGATTGCTGGCTTCACTCATAAGAACGATGGCTATGGCGCTCTTCGAGCTTTTAGACAAATGCAACTGGTATACTCTCAATTTACTGTTAATAGTGTTACATAATGTCTTATGCTGATGCATTATGTTTCATTTTCTTGATTTTCCATAGGAAGAAGCAGGGCTGAATCCATTCTGTATTTCAATTGTAGTCAGGGCATGTGCCTCAGTTGGTTCATGTGGGTGTGGCAAGCAAATCCACGCCGCAGTAGTCAAGAGCGGCTTTGAATCGAACGTTCCTGTGATGAATTCCCTACTAGACATGTACTGTAAATGCGGAAGTTTACTTGAGGCAGAAGAATGTTTCCATGGAATGATTGAAAAAGATTCAATCACATGGAATACCTTGATTGCAGGATATGAAAAGTCTGATTCACACAAGTCACTCGCGATGTACTCTCTAATGGAGTCGCAAGGTTTTTGTCCGAATTGCTTCACATTTACAAGCATCCTGGCAGCGGTGGCTAATCTGGCAGTCTTGAGCTTCGGAGCGCAGATCCATGGCGCCATTATTCGAAGAGGCCTTGAAGGAAACTTAGAACTGGACAATGCTCTGATAGATATGTATGCCAAATGTGGCAGCATCACAAACTCACGGAAAGCCTTTGATCAAATGCCTTGCAAGAACCTCGTTTCTTGGACGTCAATGATGATAGGATATGGCAGCCATGGATATGGAGAGGAAGCTGTGGGACTATTTGACGCGATGGTGAAATCCGGTACAAGGCCTGATCAGATAGTGTTCATGGCGGTTCTCAGCGCGTGCAGCCATGCCGGGCTTGTAGAGAAAGGCCTGAGCTACTTCAAATCAATGACCGGCGACTACAACATGCAGCCGGCGCAGGAGGTTTATGGCTGTGTCGTGGATTTGCTAGGGCGCGCTGGAAAAGTTGAGGATGCATACGAGCTAATCAGAACCATGCCTTTTCTGCCTGATGAGACCGTGTGGGCGGTGTTTCTTGGAGTTTGTAAGATGCATAAACGCCCGAATTTAGGCGAACTGGCAGTGACTCAGTTGCTGGAGTTGAAGCCTAGTGTTGCAGGGACTTACGTGACGATATCTAACTTATACGCGGATGATGGTAAATGGGGAGAGTTTGCAGCAGCCCGGAAAGTGATGAGAAGGTTGGGGAGTAAGAAGGAGACGGGTAGAAGTTGGGTTGAACTGCAGAATCATATATGTTGTTTTGTTGCTGGAGATAAAATGGGTTCCCATATAGAATTGGTTTACAAGCTTCTTGATGTGCTGGTCAAGCACATGAAAGATGCAGGTTGTGTTTCAAATTTTGATGATTTTCTACATAGTTTCGAAGAAGAGGGGACTTGATCTTTAGGTTCTTCCAAGAAACAGACACAACATTGCAAGGCATTTTGAATCCGGCGAAGAGAAATTATTCTGTACAGCGTTATAGAGCAAAGGTGTAATTTTTTCATATGATATAGGGAGTTGCAATTTTGAGTTAATCGCGTCTGGTTTGCTGCGTGGAAATATGGTGTGTTTGGAAGGGCTTATAAGCTGTTTTGCTTATAAACTAAGCAACTTTTGTTGTTTGGTAAACGGACAAAAAAACTGCTAATTTCAAAAGCAGATAAGCTGTTTTGATTATAAACTAAGCAACTTTTGTTGTTTGGTAAACTGACAAAAAACTGCTAATTTTAAAAGCAGAAAGTATTTGTGGAAGAAAACCTGAAAATGATTTTCCGTGCTTTCAAAATAAGTCAACTTTGTGCGTAAGTCTGTTTTTTTTTAAACACAGCCATAGTACATACAAAACTGCTAAAAGATCAATGATTGTATTTTTGAACACAGCACATTTTCTTTTTGTTGCCATAAATAAGCAGTTTCCGGTTTCAGAAGCCACTTTCTGTGCTTTATGTTCTACATTTTACTATAATCTGCGAGGAAAACTTCTTCCTTTGATCCAGTTGAGATTTCCCTTATTTCCATACATTGGCCAAAGGAGCTATGATCTTCTGGAATATTATGCAGACCTCCATATCTGACTACCAATAATCTATGCAAGAACAAGATCCATTCTTGAAATGGTGAAACCTATGGCGGTCCCTGATCAGTATTTCGCGGTCAAAAGCTGTAGAAGTCAGCTTTGCGGCCTCATGACAGTCGCTACAGATCCTCAGGTTCTTCATTATTCGTATTGGCATTGGCGAAGGGATGGCAATGAGACCAAAGCCTATAGCAAGCTTCTCGCTATGTCGGAAAAGATTGGTTTCCTTCTCCTCCTCATCAATGTCAAACAGAACCTCACTCGTGCATGGCGCGTACCCTAGCATCTTCAGCCGTTTGGCCATTTCCTCCAGCATTTCCTCTATCTCTTTGATCCGAGGATGTGACTTGTCTCCAGCCAAAAACTCGTGAACGATGCCATCTGCTTCGATCAGACTGCAACCCGGCGTTTTCACTAAGCCCTGCTGCACCATGGTCCCTCTGATCTCCATAACATCATTCCAATTGCCGTTTGAAGCATAGATGTTAGACAGCAATACATGAAATCCGTGGTGATCAGGCTGGAGCTCGATCAGTTTTCTTCCTACTCGCTGTCCCATTTCAGTGTCCCCGTATTTCTTGCAAGCTCCAAGAAGGGCACCCCACGTGGCTATATCTGGCTCTAGAGGCATGCTGTCAATGAGCTCCTCGGCTTCCTTCAAAAGCCCTGCCCGGCCAAGCAAATCAACCATACATCCATAGTGCTTGCTGTTAGGTTCAATATTGTGTGTTATGGTCATCGAGGCAATGTAAGCAAGTCCGGCATCTACTAACCCAATGTGGCGACAAGCGCCAAGAATTGCAACAAAGGTTATCTCATTAGGCACTACTTGATTGGCTTTCATCTTCTCAAACATCTCGAGGGACTTCTCCACCTGCCCATTATTCGCGAAGCCGAGAATTAGAGCATTCCATGAGGAAACCCCCTTGTCATTCATTCCATTGAAGACTTCCACAGCCTTTTCCACGCATCCACATTTCATGTACATGTCTATAAGGGTTGTACCTAGGATGGTGTTAATCACAAGGCCGTTCTTCCGTATGTAAGCGTGCAACCATTTTCCTCGATCAAGGGCAGCTAAATGGGAGCAAGCCGAAACCACACTAACCAAAGTGGTTTCATCAGGCTTGACATCTTCCAAAAGCATTTCTTGAAAAAGTTCCAATGTCTCTGCATACTTACTGCGTTGGAGATACCCGGAGATCATCGTGCTCCAAGATATCACATCCTTCTCAGGCATGGCATCGAATAATGATCGCGCCTTTTCCAATCTGTCACAACTTAAGTAGCTAGACAACATGGAGTTCCAGGAAATCTGGTCCAAGGAACAACTAGAAGTGAACAGCTTTTCGGCAGACATAACCTCTCCACAAGAAGAGTACATATGGATCAAGGCATTTACGAGATTCACGTAAGTCTCGAAACCATTTCTTACAACCATCCCATGTGCCATCTTCCCTGTTTTAACATCCAGCAAATTTGCACAAGCAGAAAGGACACTCACCATCACAACTGCATCCACAGCACACTTATTATACAACATCTGTATGAACAGATTCGAAGCCTCTTTATACATCTCATTTTGCTCATAACAAGAGATCAACGCTGTCCAAGAATAAAGATGTTTCTCCTCCATTTCATCGAACACTTCTCGAGCCTCATCCACCTTACCACATCTACCCAACAACGCAATCATAGTGTTCGAAGCATATACATTTCTCTCAGGCATCTGCCCGTAAATCAGCTTTGCTCCATCGACGTTATCCTTCTGAGCATAAACTCCCAGCATGGTAGTCCAAGAAACAGAGTCTAAGACAGGACTTTCATCAAACACCTTCCGCGCATCCCTCATATTCCCACACTCAGAATAAAAATGAATCAAAGTGTTGGTCACATAAACATCATTCTCAAAACCCTTCTCGATTATATGAACATGGAGCCCTCTACCCTCACATTCCAACAGCCGCAAGGTACACGCTTGCACCATTAAAGGGAAAGTATAATTATCTACACAAACATTGCTCTGCAGCATCAATTTGTACAGCAAGATTGCATCTTGCGGTTGATTTCTCTGAATATAGGCTCTCATCATGGTGTTCCAAGTGAACCCATTTGAGTTCTTGATATGGGTAAAAATTTTGTGGGAGAAACCAATATGAACAAACTGAGAATTGGTGGAGAATTTGATGACCCTGCTTGCTGCATAGGTATCTTGGATGAACCCAGTGGAGATCACCCGCGAAAGAATCTTTTGAAACTGACTTAAATCGAAGCATTTGTGCAAAAGATTATCCAATGCTGTTGTAGTTAAGGCTCCCATCTTAAGGCTTCCTCCAACTTAAAGTAAACTTCGATTCAGTCTATGAACAGCATAGTGCATGCATGAAGATAATTAGTCAAGAGGCCAGAGCAAAAGTGCATTGAAACTAGGGGTGTTCAAAAATATGAGACCCGTGATATTTGGTCCGCAATCCGCTGTTTTAAATTAAACTAATGTTATGTTTCATGAAATAGGCCAGAGTCTACTTTAGCCCTCTTGGTTTAGGCTCGGTTTGACGGATTAAAAGTGGAGCAAAACACTTTTAAAGTGTTTGGGAGAGTATTAAAAAAAAAGTTATTTTAAAAGTAGAAACTATTTTCTTGAGGAAAAGTAGAAGGTGGTCTCCCCTGTTTTTAAAATAATTCAATCTTGCTTATAAGAACAGCTCTGTTAGGTGTGACAATATTGACCCATAACCCGTGGGTCAAACGGGTTGATTATTTTTAAACCCGAATGAGTTTGGATAAAATAGGCAACGGATCTAATGGATAATTGAAAAATATGAGTTGAATGAGCTGGACTTACAGTTGAATGGGTACCGTGAGATTGGCAGTGCAATGCCTTCGACTGATTAAACTCGCCTGAGGCTGGGATTATATACAAAAGGCTCGACATAACTGTAATCTACATAGCAGCTCACTGGCCACGTTCCCACTTTATATGCAGTAGTACAATTCACAAAGCAGATAAAGTGACGAGATCACCGGCCACGTCAAGTGGTTTCGGGTCTATAAATAACGAGATCATCGACCTGGTTCCCACTTTTTCCTTCTCAAGAACGCAAACAGATAACCCGTATGTTGCCATACTACACACGGGTGACCTATTTTTTTCAAATCTGCGAGTTTACCCATTTTTAGCCGCAAGATGAAGGATTTTCAACCCACGTATTGAACGGGTTTTAAGTCAACCCATTTTGATTCGATCCATTTTAAACCAGTTATAAATGGGTCAATATTGGTCATACCCATATTATTTCAATAGCCATATTACCCGACCCGTATTTGACCCACCCACCCATTTTCCACCCGAAGTTTGTTTATAATTGAAGTTGAGCAGTTAGAACAACGTTGCAGCTGGGCAACAAAGCATCAATGCCATGATGCAGTTGAGCTCCGAATACGTGAAGAAGAATCTGTTAAGATTCGTTAAGTATTTAGAAAAGTTGGTTTGCAACTCTTGATAAGTACCAGAATCATTGACAAAATGGGTATCAGTTTTGTGTAGTGATCAACTGTGGAGAAATTCCCTAATTTTTATCTATACAATTTCTGTTCATCCTCACCTCAAATATTAATTCGCAGCTTTCAAGCTGCACTTTTACTGTTTTATACCTTTATTTTGTGTTTTGTTTGGTATCAGAGTTGGATGGCCCTCAGATGGATTTCATGGTAGATGGAACGAGATTGAGGTCAGTGGAAGATCACGTCAAGGATCTGTGTCAGAACCCAAGGAACTCACGTTTTACGAGTAATGCATTCGCCCTTTGAGCTTCCGGTCTGTGCCAGATTTTGAAGGGTTCGAATTCATCGATTTGAGCATAAAGGCTCAGGGCTTCCAGGGTTCTAATATGCGTTGGAATCCCTAATGTCCTCTACATATAACATGGTTTCCACTATTCTCACTTTACTTTTTTCCCCAAATTGCTCCAAATTCTTAGAAACCCTCTTTCCGTCCGAGCAATTTTCCTGCAATCTTTCTCAGAAAGCTCAAGTCCTTTTTTTGGCCACTCTAACAGTAAGTTCCCTTTCCCTTAACCTTTTATTTCCATTTTATAATGTCGTAAACACCGTCATTGGGGAAGACCTCCATTCCGGCCTATTTCTTGACCGTTTCTACCACCGGTGGCGTAGAGAGTTCTCGCCTTCAAGACTCCGACGCTGTTCCTTCATCAGCGGCCAGTTCCCTTCTAACGGGTTCGGAGGTTGGGGGAAATTCTACCAGTTGCTCAACGTTGCCTCAAGGTTATCGCCGAAAGTGGGTTTCTTCGAGGTCCCATGTTTCGAGTTGGACAAGAGTCCAGGAGGACAAAGAGGGTCGTCCCTATTTCTTCAAAAAGATCCTAACTCCCGTCTTCAAAAGACCTATACACCCCGTGGATCCAGAAGTCCCTGAACTATTGAAGATGCTACCTCTGTGGGTTCAGCTTTCAAAAGATTGACGTTGAAGGTGCTTCAAAAAGATAAAAATTCGAGGGATACAAGGCCCGATCGGTGCACAGTCTATGACCGTCACTTTTAGTTTGGTCTATGTTTCCCCTTGCCCCCTATCCTCTCTCATCTTCTTGCGGAGCATCGGATAAGTCTGGCCCAAGTGCATTCGAACATCATTCTCCTCGTTATAGCCTTCCTGACTCAATGTAACAGCTTGGGCATCGAGCCCCACTATGAGGTCTTTCAATCTCTATACTATCTCTCCGGAAGTAAGGTTGTGGGGCATTTGGCTAGGGGTTAAGATACAAAGCTTGGAGGGATCGTAACCCTGTGCAACAGATTCTCGAACTAACTTGTAAAATTCTCTTCTAACTGTAAATGGTGGCACCTATTCTCCATTTACACGTTTGAGAAAGAGGTTGAGGAGTACTATGTACCCGATTGGAATCCGAAGCCCAAGCTTGAGAACCATTCTATCTATATTGCTCCGGAGGATGTGATACCTTCCCACCCCAGCCTTTCCCTCAGAGGCCAAGAAATGATACCCCCCCACTCCCTGTCTTTCAACCACCCTCTCCAGCCCGAACCTAGTTTGGCCGGGAACACTAGCTCGAAGGCTGGCCACCTCTTGGGGAGGGGCAACTTGCCCCCTCCGAGTGAGGATGGTCACTCTTTGACCCTTGTCCCGGAGGCACCTTTCGTGGTTGCCCCGGACTCTGTTGTCCAGGTCTATGTGGCCAAGGTTCAAGAGGCCTAACATGCTACTGCTAAATCCAAAGAGCTTAAAGAGGAGTTGTGCGAGGTTGCTTCCCGTTACAAGAAAGATTTGAAAAAGGTGGCCTCCGATTATGAGGTTGAGCATGCTAACGCTACCCTTGCCCACAAGGCAGAGCTGGAGAAGCAGGCTCTTGTTCATAAAGGGGAGATAGAGAAACAGGCCATCAAGCAAGAAAACCTTTTGAAAGAGCTTGAGCTAAAACTCTCGGAGGCCCAAGCGGAATTTTCCAAGCTGTCTTCCCTTTGCTCTCCTAAGAAACATGCTTATGCTTTTGGGGCCTATAATAATAGGCTAATGAAGACCTAGGGGTTCCAAGATTTTTTCTCCGACCTCTCCACGGTTTTGGTTGGGGTTATCCGGAACAATTTGGATCGTTCCATTTCCAAGGATCTCCCGACCGAGTACGCTACTATGCTGGACATTTATAAGAACAACTCGGAGCCCAAACAGCTGAGCCATCACTGGTGGAAGTCCATCCGAGATGGGGGGATTAAACTCCCCTGGTCGACCATTTGAAGGCTTCCGTCAAGTACTTCTCAGCGGAGGAAATCCACAACCTGGAGGTGGACGAAGACACCGAGTGGAAGGAGCCAGATCCTCTTATCACTCCGAGGTCTCGACGCAGGCCTACCCCATTGAGTTCTTCCAAGGGGACCCCTAGCTTAGGAAAATATATATGAAATTTTCTCCTTAGGGCTCCTGATGTACTTTCTTTTTTTACTTATTAATGATAACTTTCCTTTTCTCGTACTTATCTGTTTCTCTTTTTGTCTTTCGTAGACTTTAGACTTGGTACCTTTTCGTCCCCCCATCTGCAAAAGGGTACTTCCTTCGACTTCTTCTTTCAAGTCATGAAAGAGTGGTATCACCGGATCGAGGAATGGGTTTGGGAGCATCGAATTGAGGCATCCCGATTTTGGTATAAGTCTGTCCGGCTCGAAGAGGAGCTTCAAGCAGCGTACGAGAAACTGGGCTTATGGTGCAGTGGACTTCACGAAAGGTAGCAGGAACTCCTCGATGTATTGAGTCATTCGAGAGAGGAAAGGATTCCTTAGTAGCTGTGAAGAATGAAATTTTAGGAGATTTCAGTCTCTCAAAGCCCGACATAATGAAGTTCTTGAAGAGATAACTACCAAAGCTGGGTTCACCTCAATACATGAATGCCTTACGACTGCTAAAGACTATAAAGCCACCGAGGGTCATCATCCTCTCGACCCAACGAGTCTATCGAAAGTTATCATCGTGCGACTCAAGTGGCTCAAGAAAATTTAGAGGTGGCTCAAGCGGCCCTAACAACATCTACCGAAAAACTCGGACAGTGGAAAGAAGAACTCGGGAAATATAAGTGAGACCTGGTCCCTTAGAGCAAACCATTAGGGAGAATCAGGCCCTTATCACTGCTGTTTGTAAGGACAAAGAAAAGGTTGATAAAGAGCTTCCCGAATAGTACATAACATACGAGGCAACAACAAACAACCTTCAAGCGTATGGGCTCTGACTCGGGATAGTTGAAGCTCCAATGATTGAAGATTTTAAAGACTTTTTTCAAGAGACTATTAATATTATGAAGCTGAAGCACATTACTCGGAATCAAGTACCGCAAAGCGTATAAGGAGGCACGAAGGTGGATGGTCAGGGTGCAAAAAATGAAAATGGGGGCTTTGAGTTCCCGTACTGCCCCTAGGATAGGTGAGACTTCAGGATCTAGTGAAGCCCTTCTTCCTGCGGCTTCAACTCGGAAAACTAACACGGGAGGCAACTTGATTGGCACCAATGGCCGAGGGAGAGGTTCTTTGTTTAGTAGGGGAGGTAACACTATTGGTCGAAGCCGACCACGGTCCCTCGACGATGAAAAAGAACCTTTAGTTAGGAGATACGCTAGGTCTTAGGGTTCATGTATTTTCTATCCGGAGGCTAGTAGCGTAGGTCTCGTGGAATTTTTCCTACTTCGTAAATAGTTGTAATTTATTTCTATGTACTTGTAAGTCGTGGTGGCTTAGTATTGTAAAAATAATAATTTTTTTCTCTTTGTCATTGTTAGAGCATTTTTCTTTTCAGGTAGGGAAATTGCCCCCAAGTTAAATTTCTTTAACTTGTTTCTTTTTTCACTAGTCCTCCATCAAACTCTGATGACCTTTTCAAGTGACTTACAAGGTTTAAGCTTTGTGTGTTTGCTGCACATTCGAGGGAACTTTGTTGGTCCTTCGAATCTCTTATAAGGTTTGTGCCTTGGGCGCTTGTTGCGCATTTCATGGGGCTTTGTTGGACCTCCAAATATTTTACAAGGACTGTGCCTTGGATGCTTGTTGCACGTTTGATGGAGTTTTGTTGGCTCTTCGAATATTTTACAGGGTCTGTGCCTGGGGCGTTTGTTGCGCGTTCGATAGGGCTTTGTTGGCCATTCGAATATCTTACAAGGTCTATGTCTTGGGCGCTTGTTGTGCGTTTGATGGTGCTTTTTTGGCCCTTCGAATATTAGTTATTCTGATTTTAGGAGAGTGGGAATCAAGAACTTGTTTGAAAGTAACGCGTTCTGATACAAAATTGCCAAAGGCAGAGGAGTCCTCTCAGCTTACAATGTTATCAAATCGAGGGTCTCCTCTGACCCAAAGGTACCTCTAAGCAGGCCATTTTTTTACCTTCCTGAGCCTATTGGGATTTTGGAGAATAGTACTTCATAAGGTTGGAGACATTCCATATGTGTGGAATCACTTCACCTTGGAGGGTTTCTAACTCATAACTGCCTCCCGGGCCGGCTTCAACAACTCGGTAGGGTCCTTCCCAATTCGCTGACAGCTTTCCCTCCAGCTCTCTATGATTCTTCTCGTTCCTTCTCAACACGAGGTCTCCTTTAGAAAATTGGATTTTTCAAACCCTCCGGTCGTGACACCGCTTAACCCTTTCTTTGACCCTGGCTTCATTGAGGTTTTCATTCTCTCTCTTTTCTTCGAGAAGGTTCAGGTCTTAGAAGCGCTGCTCGTGATTATCTTCCTATCATCTATTTATTATAGAAAACCTTTGAAAGGTAGGCAACCTTATCTCCGCTGGAATGACCGCCTCGGAACCGTATACCAAGCCATATGGATTTTCTCACGTAGCAGAAGATTCTGTTGTTCGGAACGACCAAAGTATGCTGGGTAACTCATTAATCAAGTTCTTGCCTGCCCCTTTGAGCATCGATCGAATGCCGTTGACAATGGTTTGATTGGTGACCTCTAACTGTCCATTGGCTTGGTGGTGGTATTCACTAGTGACCCTTTGGCAGATTTTGTTCTCCTTGCACTAGCTTTTGAATGAGTCATGAATTGAGTGCCATTCTCGCTTATGATCGTTCGAGGGATCCCAAATCTACATATGATATTCTTCCAGCAAAACCCAATCACCGCCTTTCCCTTTATGTTGGTCAGGGCTTCGGCCTCGATCCACTTCATAAAGTAGTCTATGGCTACGATCAGGTATCGAAAGTGGCAAGGGGCTTCCAAAAAAGGTCCCACCAAGTTGATCCCTCATTTTTCAAATGGATATGAGCTGCTAATATTCATCATTTCTTCCTAGGGAATGTGGGTGATTGGTGCATGCCTTTGCATTGGTGGCAAGCCTGGATGCGCTTGTTTACCTCTTCGAACATCTTTGGCCAATAATATTAGGCCAGGAGAAGTTTCTTTGCTACCGATCGAGCCCCCTGGTGGCTTCCGTAATCCCCTTCGTGGGTTTCGTGGATTAAGTAATCAACTTCATAGGGGGATCTGCATCGGAGGAGTGGTTTGGCGATGGCCTCGACAGTATGTACGTCTTCATGGATCACGTATCTAGGTGATGTGCCCATTTTATATGGCTATGTCTTTGGTAGGATTACGTATTAGGACTTGTAGGACTCACTTTTGTACACTTTTGTGCTCTACATGTGGCATTTTACCTTGAAATTCTCTAAGGAGAGTTAAAAGTGACTTTTACGCTTTTATTACTTTTCTAGAGGATTTTGTGTGACAAGACAATTTGTTTGAAGACTTTGAAGAATACCTTTGAAGATTTGAAGACTTGTGTTTGAGCTTTTGAAGACTTGAAGATAAGTGAAGTTAAAAGGAGGGCTTGAAACAAAAAGAAGAAAGAAATCAAGATGCTGAAACTGGGCTCGGTCGAGACTCGCAATGGATTAGTCGCTAGTCGCAATGGACGGGTGGCCAGAAAATTTCTTACTTTTTTGTACTATAAATACTAAATCATTTCCTCTCATCTTCCTCTCATCTTCTTCCTGCAATTTTTCTCAGTTCAAAGTCCTAGTATTCCTTCCTTTCTTTTCTTAGGTTTTTTAGGTTAGTCATGTCTTTTCATTATCTAGGTTAGTTTAATCTTGAGAGAAATTGATTGAAGCTTCTATATCTATGTAGTAAGAACCTCTATTTCACTCTATCTTGAAGCATTTTTTATTTAGCATTCATGTGTTTTAATGTGATGTTCTACTTCATTTATATCATGGATTGTTTGAGAATAGGAAGTGTTTGTATGATTGAACTATTAAGGTGTTAGGAGAGTTGCAAATTTCTTAACTCATTTGGCATGAAAATCTAAGAACATGGACTTAGAACTTCTAGTGTATAATGTGTTGTAATTCTTGCTAGATAAGTATGTTAATGTGGATCGCTCTCATATTTATCCTATAGATGCGATGAAAGGTTGAATCTTGAATGTGGTTTGTTCTAGGTTTAGCCTAATGAATGCTATGTTTGGTTAAATGGCTATGTCTTTGGTAGAAGGCTTGTTGTTATCAAATCTATGGTTTTTCGTGTATAATGCCATTGATGAAATACCTTTATGGTGTGGTTTGCCTAAAGTGATTATCAATGAGGTTTGCAAATGGAAGTGGATATCAATTGCCCTCAAGGCTTTATCTTTTGTAGTTTTTACCCTTTTTTCTTAATTTGCTTTATGATTAGCATAGTTACTTGACTTTGCTAGTTATCTTGTCTTTTAATTTCATAACTTAGGAAAACCAACCAACCCCTCCTAATTTACTTGCTTTTATATATCTATATATATATATATATATATATTTACTTCTAGCATAATATCAGCATTTTATGTTTAAACGTTAAAGAAAATCCCTCTTCTTCGTGACTTTCCATTATCAACTTAGTTGTAGATATGAAGCATTTATGGCTTATAAATTTAACTTTGAGAGGTATGACGATGACCTCCCACTAGGCACTTTCAGCCTAACCTTTCTTGCTTCAATGGGACCTCTGGGAGAGTCCCATCTCAAAGGTAGCTCATGATAGGCGTCATCTAAGACTTTTACCCCTCGATCAACATTACTATTGTCTCCTCTTTGAAGCTACACTTATTCAGTGTCTCCACCATTAGATGCCCCCTGATATTGCAAGTCCAGGTCCGACGAGGCCAATTTTCTTAAGGCATCAGCCTTTTGATTCTTTTCTCGAGGGAATTAATTGAGGGTATAATGGTGGAAATGTTCGAGGAGGAATTTTATCACTTCCAAATAGCATTGTAAACTTCTCTCCCTAGGTTCATATTCCCCCACTTGAAGGACCACATATCACTAAATATGTCGAGTTTTTGAACTCCTAAATCTTTGGCGATTCGAAAACTTGTGATTAGCGCTTTGTATTCTGCTTATTTATTTGTAACCTTAAAGTCAACGTGTAAGACATAGGGGTAATCTTTCTGATCGGGGCTCGTGAGCAGAACTCCAGCCCCACTGCCTCTGGAGTGAGAGGACCTATCAACCTACAACTGCCATGTCTCATATGGTTTATTGTCCTCTTTGATTTCTATCAGTTTGATTACCCATTTCATCATTCTTCCCGAAGCCCCCGGCTTTAGAAGCACTTACCTGATTGGATGGCTGGTGGGCAAGATTATCCCGTGGCTTCTGAAGTATGACCGAAGGCATCTTGTAGTGTGAACAAGAGCCAAGATCAGTTTCTCGAGCAGTGTAGCGGGTCTCTGGGCCATGAAATGCCCTACTTACGAAGTATATTGGGAATTGGGATTTTTCCTTCTCTTTTACCAGAACGACGCTTATCGTCAGAGGGGATGCAGAGATGTACAAAAACAAATCTTCCCCCTTTTCTGGTTTCATAAGGATGGGAAACTTTGTAAGTGCTCTTTAAGCTTCTAGAAGGCTTTGTCACAGTCAATCATCCATTCGAATTTCTTTGCTTTTCGAATACATTAAAGAATGGAAGGTCTTTTTCAGCCCCCCTTTGAGAGGAATCAGCTTAGTGCCACCAACGATCTTGTGAGCCTCTGGATGTCTTTGTCTATTGTGGCGGGCTTCATGTTGACCAATTCTTTGACTTTCTCGGGATTGACATCGATCCCTCTCTTTGAGACCATAAATCCTAGGAATTTACCTGCTCTAACTTCGATTACGCACTTAGCGGGATTTAGCTCCAAATTAGCTTCTCGGAGCTTTCAGAAGGTATCTTCGAGGTCTAGAAGAAATTGGTCGAAGCCCATACTCTTAACCACCATGTCATCAATATATATCTCAATGTTTTTGCTAATTTTTTTTCAAAGAGTTTATTGACCAACATTTGATGGGTGGCCCTTATATTCTTCAACCCAAATGACATTCTTTTATAGCAGAATGTTCCCTCGTCAGTTATGAAAGATGTTTTTTGCTTGTCCTCTTCTGCCATGAGTATCTAGTGATAGCCCTTATGGGCCTCGAAAAAAGCCAGGACCTCATATCTTATTATGGCTTCGACCAGTTGGTCAATAGAAGGAAAAGAGATAGCTATCCTTGGGGCAACACTTGTTGAGATCCGTGAAATCGATGCACATTCTTGAAGCACCATCGTGCTTGGGAACTATCACAGGTTTCGCTATCCACTCGGGGGTAGAATACCTTTTCGATAACTTCAGCTTTCAGTAGTTTTTGGACTTCTTCCTTTATGGCCTCGACCCTTTCGTGGGCAAAAGATCCGCACTTCTATTTGATTGGCTTTTGGGAGGGGTCCACATTCAGCCTGTGGACTATCAACTGCTTAGGCATCCCTGTGAGGTTGAAGGTGTCCCACAAAAACACATCAACAAAATTATCTAAGAGGTCCTTCAACTATTGCTTTGTTGTGGGTGTAATCATTTTTCCTACGAGCATCATTCCCTTGTCTCGAACGACCATTGTCCCTGTGTTCGTAGGATTAATCCCTTCCCGATCAAAGCCACCCTATCCTCCTTTCTTTACTCTTTGAGAGTTAGAGCCAAACAGCTTCTGGCCACCGGTTGATCCCCTCTAATAATTGCTATCCCTCTTTTTGTGAGGAACTTCATGGTCAAATGATAGGGAGACCATACCGCTCGTGCCTGGCACATCCAAGGTTTTTCGAGGATCACATTTTATGGAGACACATCATCAACTACTACAAAGCTACAATCGATTGTGATTTCCTTATCTCCCTCAGCTACTTTAACTGGGAGGGTAACCGCTCCTAGGGGTAGCACCATTTTCCTGGTGAAGCCGGGCAAGGGAGAGGTTGTTCTCCTTAGGAATTTACATCTGAGCCCTAACTGGTTGAAACAGTTGGTGAACATTACTTTGACCCTGCTGCTGTCTTCCACGAACATCCTTTCGACATAGCAGTCTCCTATGGTTGCATGGATTACCAACGAATCTGTGTGAGGGGTTTGGCTGGGCACCGGTTCAGCCTCCGAGAAGGTAATTACTTCTTCAGGTCGGAAGCTTGGCCACTGGTATCAGGGCTGGGCACCGGTATCTATGTGAGGGGTTTGGTTGGGCACCGGTATCAGGGCTGAGCTTTGATGATTGTATTAGAAGCTTGGTCACTTAAAACTCCGTTAATGAAGTAGATCTCCCGATTTGCTCCATTCCTCTGGTTTCTATCAGGCCGAGCCTCGGCTTCGGCTCGGGGCCCTACTTAGTTTCCAGCTTGGTCTTCGTCATTCACCTGTTATTCTCTACCACCTCGGTTGGCTTTATTTTTTCCTTCCCCACATCGTTTTAATATGCCCCTCAAAGAGGGTTGTCCTTTTAGGCCCTTGACGCAGTAGGGGAGTAAACCTTCTCTTGCACAGTTTTCGACTTCCTGCCTTAAATTGGTACATTCATTTGTGTCATGGCCCCGTTCTTTGTGGTGGTCACAAAATTTGAGGGAATATCTCTTCCCTTGGTAGTATTTCTTGGTGAAAGACTTTGAAACATCCCTTTATGGATGGAGTGTATCTCCATCAGGGACTTGGTTAAGGGAATAAAGCTTTCGAACCCTTTTTCTGGGTGATCCTGCATTTTCGACCTAGGCTCAAAGTGTTTAGGTCCCTTTTTGAGCCATCTATCCCCCTCCCATTTTCTGTTTGTGGTCTCTTCAATTTTCGAATACTGCTCTACGATTTCCTGCAACTGCTGTAGGGTCTCCAGTTTCTTTGAGACCAGCTTTTTGTACAGGTGGAGGTTTGAAATCCCATTCATATATCCAAGAATAGCCCCCTCCTCGGTCCGATTGATTACGCTGAGACTTTCATCCATATATCAATGTTAGAATGCCTCCGTCGACTTGCCTGGCCTCTGCTTGCTTTGGTACAACTCTATTAAGGTATTTGTGAACCTTTTCTTTTGGAAAAACTGACTCAGAAGGGCCTTTCCGAAATCATTGTATGAGTTTAGCGTCCTTCTGCCCAGCTTGTTGAACCATTCTTAGGCTTTCCCTCGAAGCAAACTTCCGACCAACTTGCATGTTAGATGTGTATTGAAGTCCCTTGAGTTTATCAAACTAAGGAACGTCTATATGAACTCGCGAGGGTCAGAATCTCCACTGTATGTGGGGAGCCCTTCAGGTGGTTTCATTTCACTAAGCCATCGAGTGGCTACAATTGCAGGATTGAAAGGAGACATTGTGACTTGGCCCAAAGGTCTAATCAGCCTGTCGAGTTCTCTTATCAAGGAGTTGCTCGATTCCCATCCCATCTGTGGATCTTCGTATGGACTAGGCCAAATCGGGGTATCGAAGCTTGGGGACGTAGGGAGGACCAGATTCGAAGCTATGTACCCTGAGCATAACCCTCCCATTGCCGAGCCGTAGTGTAACTATGGTCGGTAAGGGTCGAAGGGGGGACCTTCGGTCGGAGTCTTGAATACATTTGGATTTTGAAACCTAGGAAAATTCCCATCGTCTCTACCATTAAATGTGAAACCATCATTTATGGATGGCATCGAGATATGCATTGAGATCGGCGCAGAGTATGCCATCGTTTGTGGCATGCTCGGGAGCATTGGTTGGGGCCATGTAAGAACATCAACGTTGGATTGATATGACACTCCTAGGGGGGGTATACGACCAGAATCTTGGCTACACCACTAGAGGCATCGAAGGTGGATGCCCCATCTGCTTTTGAGCGACCCTATGGTAGAGCATTGAGGGCTTCAACTGATAACCAGCAGATGTGAGGGCCTGAGCCCACGTCGCTAGATCTTACTGTGATGGGGGGACTGCTTTGTTCGTCCCCCTTGATATATTCGTGCATCCATTCTCGAGGCCTCTGTTTGTGAATCCACCATAGCCTCTGTAAACTGCGGCTTGTTCTCCTTTTGTTAACGCACCTGGCTTTGTGAGGTGGGAGCCTGACGCTGACCTCTATGGTCCATAGGGGTGCATCAGCTTCTACATGAGAGGCTTCCGGATCCCTTACTTCCAGGTCCTGGTTTTGGCCGACTTTTGGAGACATGTTACCAGTGATAGAGGGAGTGGGATCTGGTTGCATAGTGGATCCACACCCTCTCTTTTTTGGTACACGTATTGTACTTCTTCACCAGTGCCTAAAGCTTTTCCTTTTAACCATTCACTCATACGGAATGAATTTTCCGTAGTTGTGGACATAAACAACCACTTAGAATGCAGATCTGACTGACTGTCCCACTGGACGTGCCACTTGATGTGCCCTAATTTACCACCGCTGGGGGTGATCGAAATCTGTAAAGACAGGCCCTCAGAGGTTTCTGGGGGGAAGAGGCTCTGACGACCAAGTCAGCAAACAAGCTACCAAAGTGTAATCAAGAATGAATAGTTGAGTTATGCAGGGTTACCTTTGGCCTTTATATAGAGAGACAAGTAAGGCAACTATTTTTTTTGCTTGTGGAGCAAGTACTCTCACCTTGGGCCAGCCCAAGAGGCTTTACCCAAAGGGCAAAGCTATGGATTGGAGGCTATCCGTACAAATATTTAGGCCCATAAGGATTTACACATTATCGATTATGATGATACATATCTGCACTTTATTTTGGTTTATGAAGCTATGGAGCTATCTGGAATCAGAAAAATAAAGGACATACATTCAATGTTGAGTGAAGAGGGAACTAGAAGGGCCTCAGATGTTAATGACAAAGAGGAAGATAAATAGGAAGTTACAAAGAAGCAATCTATCTGTGGAAATTCACGAAAACATGGGATGATGGGTTTAGAAAAGGAGAAACTTCAGTCTGAACCTAGAATTTTACTGGGAGTGATGGCACAAAAAAAATATGTGGGGTTAGGATGACACTACCTCCCAGTGTACTGAAATAGGTTCTTCCTGAATTCCAAGATATTTTTAACCTTTCAACTAATTTGCCTCCTGTTAGAAATATTGACCATCAAATTGTTGTGTAACCAGATGCCACACCATTCAATGTTAAACCGTACGATATGTTCATGCTCATAAAGACGAAATAGAGAAATGAGTAGAGTATCTGATTAGAAACACGGTGGTACAAGAGAGAAATAGTCCTTATTCATCCTCAGTGTTACTAGTTAAGAAGAAGGATCAAAGTTGTAGGTTGTGTATCAATTATAAAAGATTGAATCACCTAGTGATAAAAGATATATTCCCCATTCCTATTATAGATGAACTCTTAGATGAGTTACATGGTGCTTCTTTCTTTTCTAAGTTGGATTTTTTTTGAGTGAGTACCAATCCTTAGGATTTTACGAAGTAAATGATGATCCTTAGGATTTTATGGAGTGAGTACTGATCCTTAGGATTTTATAGAGTGAGATATGATCCTTAGGATTTCATGGAGTGAGAGTCGATCCTTAAAATTTTGGCCTTAGAGATGTTTGCTTGATTAGGCTTTGGTTCAGCCAAGTGTTCGTCACCACTTAGGCTTTCACCATATTCCTTTTTAGGCATCTTCTGATGAGACACCCGCAGTGTTCTTTGTCTGAAGAAGACTATCTTCTGATTAGATATCTCATCGATGGATAGTGATTATCATCTAGTGGGATTTCTACCATTTGGGAAATTCTCTCTAATGTGACATCTATTTGTTGGAGAATAGCTATCCTCTGATAGGATTTCAGCTTGTTTAGGAGATCATCATCCGATGAGACATCTTTACATTGGAAAATTACTATCCTCTTATGGGATTTCATCCTATTTAGGAGATCGTCTTTACATGAGACATCTCTTCATTAGGAAATGACTATCCTCTGATGAGATTTTAGCCTGCTAGGGTGATTTTTTTTCTATTGAGTCATCTATTCATTAGTGAATTACCATACCATATTTTTGAATCTGATCATAATTTTCATTTTAAAAAATGTGGCCCTAATGGCCCTATTGGGGTGAACGACTCCCAAGGCATGATATTGCAAATAAGGAGAGTGTTTCCAGCCTATAGCTTTTTGTTTGTGGAAAGCTATGCCCTAGATAGAACCGAATGATGCCATTTGATGAAGAATCCTTTGTAGCGTTTCTCAACGGTAGTATAATGGAGATTTAAAATGTTGTATCTTCTGGGGAATCGGTTCTCGTCATGTCTAACAACACATAACTTCCCCCATCATGCACCTTAGTGACCTTTTATGGGACTTCCTAGTTGACTACCAACTTCCCCTTTTTCTCTTGTCGACTTTTTCATTTCTTCTCATAACCAGTTCATCAGGGATAAACTTGGTCTTTCGTACCATTTGATCGTGGTTTTTTTTATGTTGTCTTTCTCATTGGCTTGATCAAACCTAGACTTTTCTCTGTTTTTATCCTACAAATATAGGTATGTTGGGGGCTTTTTTGCCTTTCATTTCCTCCTCTAGTATGGATATCCAAAGGTTAGGTGAGCCGACCTCAGCAAGTATTACTGCTTCCAACTTGTAAACCAGGTTGAATGGCGTTTCTCATGTAGCCTCTCTCTCGGTTGTCTGACACGACCAATTTACACCAGGTAACTCATACACCCAGTTACCTTCACCCCTACTAATTGAGCCCTTTATACAATTTACAATCATCCGGTTAGTAATTTTGACATGATTTTTATGTTGGAGTGATATACTGAAGTGATTTTATACTGCATGTTGAAGTTATATTATGTGTCAAACTGCGATCTGATTGCCAAACCTTGTTTCAATGTACCAAAATTGCAAAACAAACTCTACAGGGGTGGCCGACGGGAAGAAGTTTCGATGCCAAAGTCAGACCAATAGTATTCGATCTAAGTATTGAAAATTGAATGAATGGAATGAATGAACACCTTGGTATTTGTATGGGTTGAACTCTGTGAATTCTCCCAATCATATTGGGTAAATATTCACATTCTATATGGGAACATGTGTCCTAGTATAATATAATTACATGTTCAATATACCATAATTGTACCTGGAAAATGAGTGTATTCCATGGGTAGAATCAGGATTGGAGACTTTTTTCCTTTTGATGTTAGGCTTTGGCCTAATATGATATAGTGACATGATCTCTAGTCTAGGTGGAGAATAGTGGCATATCCTTCAATCCAAAATGGGGGCTTTCGTTCCTGGGAGGTTGTCGCCGTACCTCTCAAAGTTAATATTTATAAGCCCTAAATGCTTACTAAATACAATTAAGTAGATAATGGCAAATCTGTGTCATCCACAAAGAAGAGGGACTTTCCTAAGGGTTCATGCATATAAGGGTAGGTATAAGCCTACATATAGATATATAAAAGTAAGTAAAGAGGGGGGTGGTGGTGGTTAGCTTTTCTAAGTTATGAATTTAAAGACAAGACAAATAGCAAAGTCAAGTAACTATGCTAATCATGCAACAAACTAAGAAAAAAGGATAAAAACTACAAATGACAAAGCCTTGGGGGTAATTAATTTCCACTTTCAAACCTCTTATAGATCATAGAACCATTCATTCATTCTATCACATTTGTTACCTATGAGGAATGCTATCACTTCCATTTAAATAAGCACACATTTTTTTCTTCTTAAGAGTAATTCACAAAAACGTTCAACGACCATTTTCAAACCTCATTGATAATCATTTTAGACATTCAACGACCATAAATATATTTCATCAATGGCATTATACATGAAAGACCATATATTTGATAGCAACAAGCATTCTACCAAATGCATAGCCATTTAACCAAATAAAACATTTATTAGATTAAGCCTAGAACAATCAAAATTCAAGATTCAACCTTTAATAGCTACCTCGTGATAAATATGATAACAAACCATATTAACATACTCATCTAGCAACATTAACTTCACATTACACAACAAGAAGTTCTAATTCCACGTTCTTGGATTTTCATGTCAAAGAGCTAAAAAATTGTGCACATTTCTAACACCCAAACACTCAATCATACAAACACTTTATATTCTCAAACAACCCATAGCATAAATGAAGCATACATTCACATTAGGAACATATAAATGCTAAATAACAAATGTTTCAAGAAAAAGTGAAATAGAGGTTCTTACTACATTGGTTTGGAAGCTCCAATCAATTGTTTCCAAGTACAAAACTAACATAGATAATAAAAACCCATAACATAGAACAAAAATCTACAAAGAAAGAATAAGAATTGAAGAAGAAGTGTAAAAACTAGGGTTTTGTAGCCCCCAAGTTGGGCTTAGAGAATTGGGGAAGAAGGGGGCTATTTATAGTCTAATTTGGTCAAGTAAAAGTAAAAAAAGTAGCAGAGGTGTGTGGCCACGAGTTTTTCATCCGAGAGCTTCTTTGGCCCCTTGTTTTGGTGCGCTGGTCGCGCGCCTGCTGGTCTCTTTTTTCTTGAACTTCTTTGTGTTGCTACAGGTGAACCGCTAATTCGATTTGGGTGTTCTTGTAGTTAAATTTATAGTGCTCAAGAAGACGAATCCAATGGTACCACCCTTGAAGGTTGGTTCTCCTCAGATTATTCTAAGAACTTGGTCCATACTTCAGGGTCACAGTTCATCCGTTTCTTTATTTTCCTTCTTTGACCCTTCTATCTTCTACCACGTTTTGACTTGTGGCCTTCAATCTTCTATCATCCTTGCGAATGACCTTCACTAAACCACTCTGAAGTGCTTACGAGCAATATACAAATTAATCTCACAAAAAGAATCTAGATGCTCGAAAGGACCATCCATTACGCTAAAAATAGGGTACAAAATGAAAGATTTTGATATGAAAAGCGAAAAAGGTAATCTAAACCCCTAATGATGTAAACCTACCTAAATCTAGAAATCTTCCAATAAAAACATAACAAAAGAGATGTTAAATGATTCAGAAAATACATGCATTTGACGTCTCATCAGTTCCCGACACCTATCACTATCTCAGAACCATTTAATGTAGTGCTACAGAGATTACCAAAACAAAATCATCAGTTAATCATCTTAGTTTATCAAATCAAAATAAATGTCAACTGAATAGACTTCATGGGAAGATGTTTCTTTTATTCATATCAATTTTCAACCTTTCATATTTGAAGACATGCTCTATTATAATGGGTATGAATTGTTGTGACTAAAAGAGTTTAAGGGTTTTTTTACCATTAAGATGTTAGTTATCAACTAACTTTTGGAAGCTAATTGAGCAGGAAAGCATGTTCCACATGCATCAATCCATTTATCTGTCTCGCCAGACAAGTTAGTTGTGATTCAGATCAAGCAGTTATCATTCTTCGGCCATATGTAGTTGTTAAAAAATGATAGCTAGCATATGAAAAGTAGGATTAACTCATATTATTGTATTCTTTCTCTCATCATATAATTCTATTTTCTTTCTAGTCCAATTCTCAAATCTTTTGTCATTCAGTGCAATTTGATCATTTGCATCGTTGCATCTCCTTACTGCCATAGGATCCCAAACAGGTGGCCCATGATACATGACCCAAATTTGTAGAAATTTTGAATTTTAAATTTTTCTTGCTTTTGAAAGAGCCCAAGTACATGTCTGTCTTCTAGAAGTTTTGGAACTGCGTGAAGCATTAATGTATGGAAGCATGTGTCAAATTGTGGAGGATTTGACATAAATTCTTTTATAATTTATGATTTTTGCCTCAATTAATATGATATTTTACCATGAATAGAATATGTTATTATCTCTTTATTAAGGAGTTGGTTCCAATCGGTTAATGGGATATAGTTTCCTAATAATGGAATCAGTATATCACGTTTCTTTCCTAGGATTTTCTTGCAACAGTAAACTACTATGTATAGAGATGTGTAAGACGCTTGAAGAACACAATACATAAAAATCTTCTTTTTCTCGTTCTTTTTCTTTGAGTTTAATAGTGTCTCTTTTTGTATTCTTCCTCATGTACTAATGATCGAAGGTTTAGGCTAATTTTATGTCTAGATTGTATGATTATTATTTGAAAAAACAATGCCCCAATCTTGGATAGTTTTTTGCCCAATATGATATAGTGACATGATCTTTGGTCCAACATGATACAATAACATGTCCTTCAATCCGAAAGGGGGGCTGTCGTTCCCGACTCTTATAACTATCTTAGAATCATTTAATGTAATGCTAAGGAGGTTAACACAAAAGAATGCTCAGTTTAATCATCTTAGTTTATTAAATGAAAATAAATGCCAACTGAAGAGACTTAATGGGAAATGTTTCTTTTGTTTATAATCAATTTTCAACCTTTCATATTTGAAGACAAGCTCTATTATAATGAGTATGGGTTGTTATGACTAAAAGGGTTTAAGAGTCTTTTTACCATCAAGACGTAGTTATCAACTAACTTTTGGAAGCCAATTGAAAGACCGTGACAAGAAAGAATGTTCCACATGCATTAAGCCATTTTTATACCTCGTCTGACAAGTTATTTGTGATTTAGATTAAGCAATTATTATCCTTTAGCTATATGTAGTTGTTAGGAAATGATAGTTAGCTAATGAAAAGTGTGATTAGCTCATATTATGGTATTCTTTCTCTCATCATAAAATTCTATTTTTTCTCATCCAAGTCTCAAATCTCCAGTCTTTCAATGCAAATTATCATTTTACTTCAATTTGATCCTTTTCATCGTTTCTTCTCCTTACTTCCTTAGGTGCCCAAATACGTGGCCTGTGATGTAAGACCCAAATTTGTAGAGACTTTGAATTTTAAATCTTTCTTGAGTTTGAAAGAGCCCAAACACATGCCTTGTCTTCTAGAAGGTCTGAAACCTCGCGAAGCATTGATGTATGGAAATATGTGTCAAATTGTGGAGGAATTAACATAACTTATTTTATAATTTATGATTTTTGCCTTTATTAATATGAGATATTGCCATGTATAAAATTTGTTATTTTCTCTTTATTAAGGAGTTGGTTTATAAAATTTGTTATTTTCTCTTTATTAAGGAGTTGGTTCCCAATAGGTTAATGATATAGTTTCCTAATAATGGAATCAGTATATCACATTTGCTTACTAGGATCCTCTTACAATGGTAGATTACCATGCATAGAGATGTGCAAGACGTTGGAAGAGCACTATCCATGAAAATATTCTTTTTTTCCTTTTCTCTTTATGTTTCTCTGAGTCTAACAGTGTCTCTTTTTGTGTTCTTCCTCAGGTACTAGTGATCGAAAGTTTAGGTCAATCTTTATGTCTAGATTGTACTAGTATTGGTTGACAAAATGATGCCCCAATATTACTCTAGAGATTTGAACAATAATGTAATCAATTACTATCTAACCCATCAATCAAGTTTTAAAATATAATTGGATGATTGTATTTATCATAGAAAACTCCTATATATATAGGAAAAGTACAAAGACCAAAGGCTAACAGCAAAAGGTAACTAACTAATTACATATGAAAAAAGATTCTATTCGAAGCATATTTACCTCAGAGAAAGTCTCTAGAAATGCGGCATTTCTTATGCTTATTGACAGTCCAAAGTGGTCGTTACATAAAATGTTGTATTTTTTAAATAAAATTTAAATATTATATTTTAGAAGTTAAAACAAATAATAATATGTATTTAAAAGTGAAAATATAAAAATATATAATACAAAAAATATTTTCAAATATTCTAAATTTCGTATGTAATTTAGCAAATGCAGTGTATAATGTAAAAAATAAGTGGCATATCCATAAACTTAGTGGATGCCATATTACGCCCTGAGTTTTAATGTAGTACGCCCTGCATTTGTACGTTTTAGTATAATGTGTATTTTGAATTAAATTTAAAACTAAAATTAAATTAAATAAAAATAGCATTTTAATTTAATTTCAGAAAAATTTGAAACTTCCCAGCGAATAACAGACGGAAATCCGGCCAATTTACCAGCAGGATTTCCGGCTGACTTACCAGAGAAACATAAGCCGAATCCGGCTAGAAGACGTTGCCGGTGAGGCTGGAGAATTCATCAAGATTCTTCAGTGGTTGAGATTGGAGAATCGCATCGTCGGTAGACTGGGCTGGCTTCAAAAGGTCAAATCGGGTGGTTTTCGTCGGAGTATCTCGCTTGCGGTTTGCATCAAAGGCTCTCACCGATGCGAACTCCAGTCGCGTCAACTCCTCTGTTTGCATTTTTGGTTCTCACCATTCCTACCATTCTCGTTTTCCCCACCGTTATCATTTTCGCCATGGTTCTCATTCTCTGTTCTCATTTTCTCTACTCTGGCCGGCTCTCCTTTTCCCTTCTCCCCTAGTTCTCCCTTTCCCTCTTTCCCTCTTTCTCCTTTTCTCTCGTTTCCACAGCCCGGCCCCATTCTTGTTTCTCAGCCCCGACCCGATTCTCATCGTCCGATTCTTATCACCATGTTCTTGATTCTCCAACCTGACCCATTTCTTGTTTCCCAGATCTTGTCTCTCATTGCCCGATCTTAGTTCTCGTTGCCCCGTTCCCATGGAACCACCAATCGAGAGGGTTTCCATGTCACCGAAAAATGAGGAGGAAGGAACTCATTTTTGTTTTCCGCTGAACCACTGCTCGATTATTATCCAATGCAACTCATTTTATGACAATGATGAACGTGCTCAATTAGTTGGGGTGATTGCAGGGATCTGGGTTTTCAAGTGGGTTTTTGGCGGATTTGTGGTCACCGGCAGTGGTGGTGGTAAGGTGGTGGCGGCCGGCGAGTGGTGAAGGAAAGGGAAGAAGAGGATGGATTTTTTTTATTTTTCAATTTTATTTTGTCAATTTTAAAATTAAATACATGTATATACGTATTTGGGTGTAAGTAAGTAAAATACAGGACGTGATATAGCAACACCCTAAACTTATGGACATGCCACCTGTCAGGAGACCTACTTTTTACCTAAAACTAATAGGAAAATAATATTACAAAATCACAATATTTACAAAATATCCTTAATATATCCAATTTCAAGGTATCTTGAGTTTCCATCTTAAAATCAATTGGTACTAAGTGGAGGCGGCTCAAGATCTATATATATTAGTCATTATTCTTGTAAGAAACCGATGTGGGGTATATCTTTCAACATGCCCGCTCACGCGCCAATGTGGAAACACTCCACGACCCATATTGGGCCAAATTAAAGGGGATTCACTCCACGACCCAGTAAACCCAACTCAAGCCCATGTCCCAAATATCGACTTTATTGCCATGTCAAATATAATTGGGTGATTGTATTCATCATACAAGGTCTCTTTATATAGGGAAAGTCCAAAGGCCAAAGACCAACAAGAAAGGGTACTCCCTCCGTCCCAGCTCTTTCTCCAGATAGAGAAAATACTGGTTAATTCTTTTAGGGCAAACGACTTCAGGGGCCCTTCAACTCTTCCAATCTTACCACTTTGGCCCCCTATTTTTTTCGATCACTTCCATCCCTGGACTAAAAAAACTGCTAAATCGTAGTACTTCCGTCCAGTTAAAGCGTTAACGTAAATAAAAAACGTTAATTTTAAGGGAATAATAGTCATTTTCCCTTATTCCTTTCTATTTTCCAATTTCTTTTTTTTATTTTTCCCCTTTCCATTTCTTTTTTTTCTTTTCAGTTTTCCCATTTTCTCTGAACATATCTCTCATCTCAGACGAAGGTGGGGCTAGGGTTTGGGCTTGGACGACGGTCTTCGTCTCCTTCACATTTGTCGGAGCACATCAATATTAACTGGGACTAGGAGCGCACCCAAAATCTAGAGAAGGGCCAGCTCATGACACTCATACTCGACCAGTATTCTAGGTCGGGTTTCCGCTCCAAGGACCAGTACCTGTTCAGGCGCACGGATATGCAAGTCAAGCTCTTCCCCAGAGATTTCACCGGCACCGAACTGCGTTCTATATAAGTCGGTCGAATCATTGATCTTGAGGAATCCCAGGTTTAATTTTGATCTGGGTTTTGTTTTTTGACCGTGAAATTCGATCTTGACGCAACTTTCTTCTGATGAGCCGGAGCACAACGAGATTGATTTTTAGTTCTCGGGGAATGTTTCCAGAAAGCCGTACATTGTCCTTACCATTATCTACACGTAGGGCTGTGCAGGTCATGAAAAGTTGTTCGTTATATGGTTTGACCCTTCCCAGGATTTCCATACTTACAGTATCAGTGGTGTCAGCGGTGAAGGGTAGGGACGTTGGAAAGATCGATGGGGTAATACAAGGGTTAACAACGGTGTCCGTGGTGTATAGTGGAGAGTAGGGATCAGCGGTGTTAGTGGTAACTGACGCCAGCGGTGGCAGCACGTGAAGTAGCAGTGATGGCAGGTAGAGCTTGGGTGGTGAGGTGGCAGAGAATAGGTTGAGGAGGAGAAGATGGAAAGAGGAAGAAGGGGAAAGGATTTGAAAAAGAAAAAGTGGAAATAAAAGGAAAGAGGAAATAAATAAAATGGAAGAGGAAATAGAGAAAAAGGGAAAAGAGAAAGAAAAATGGAAAATGAGAAAGAAAAAAAAATGTGAAATTACTAATTTTCCCTCAAAATTGACGCTTTTGACTGAGTTTAACACTTTGACTGGACGGAAGGACTACGATTTAGTACTTTTTTTAGTTCATGGATGGAAGTGATCGAAAAAAGGGGCCAAAGGGTTAAGATGGGAAGAGTTGGAGGGCCCCTAAAGTCGTTCGTCCATTTTTTAAAGTAGGGAAATGATAAAAAAAACCCCATCTTCAACCTCTCACTAGCCACCACTCCTACACCTGATTCTAGTCATCACAACCCACCTTTTTCAACCTCTCACCACCACCCACCACCCACCACCACCACCCACCACCCATCCACCACCACCTCCACCTTCTTCGATCTCTCACCACCATTAGAAAATGGGGGGAAAGGAAAAACCCTAGAAACAAAAAAGAACCATTTCAAAAATCAATCGCATACCACAAATAACCCCAAACACAAAAAACAAAACCATATTTCAGAAATCAATCGCATACCACTACCTAGAAAGCGGCGGGGGGGGGGGGAGGAAAAACTCCAGAAACCAAAAGCAAAAACCCATTTCAGAAATAAATCACATACCACGAGTATGACCAACATCAAACTCATCAAACTCGTAGAAACATTCATCGTTGACCTACCTCTGAAGCTTTCTTGACGCAGTCTCAAATCTGATGTTGCTCGAATCCAATGCCTTCCGATAATTACAACCTCTTTCACCACCGCTACCTCCTTTACCACCAAATTGGGGCACCACCAACATCAAGATACATTGTCACACTCCCAAATTGACTCCCATTGACTCCACAATCACCAAAATCGCACTCCTAAACCTGCACCACCATCATCTTCCATCGATTTCCCAAATCACACACAGATTGGCTCCCAAATGTTAGAATAAATCATAATCCTGATTAGATTATGATTAGAGTTCTTTCCTTATTACACTTCTATTGTACTCTACATATATTAAGTTATCAATAATACAATTCCTTACAAAAAATCATTCTTTCATGGTATCAGAGTGAGTTCTGATCCTTAATCCCAAACCCTAATTTTTTTCGGCCGCCTCTCTATTTGTTTTTACCGACTGAACAACCACCAGATTCCGTCCAAATTCCTGTGCCTCCAGCAGTAATTTCCGTCCACTATTGCGTGTCTCTCTTGTAGTGGTGAAACATTTTCTCTCTAGTGGCGCACCTCCAGCAGTCCGACTTCCTCATTTCAGCGGTCAAGTAGCCACTGACCTTTCAAATTTTTCTGGCGGTTGACATCCTTGCTCTCACAGTCGTATCCAATGAATAACTGCATTGGCAATTTTTTTATCTCCGGCGTGTTCAAGCTTCTATTTTCGGTGAGTTCCAGCAACTATAAATGGCCAGTCGATTTCTCACGGATGGGGGCTCCCTGTTTCACTGCGCCAGCGAATCTTCCGGCACATCAGATCCATGCGCCGCACATGCCTACAAGTGCCCAAGGTGTTCAGCGCGCCCACATTTGTTCAAGCGTGTGGCTATACGCGCCCTGTAGTGTCCAAAATTTGGCGTCCTCCAAATTCTCACGAGTTGAAGCGCTTTCTCGTGAGTTGCTCAAATTGTCGTCAGCACCTTGTCAATTTTTGTGCGATTCAGTCTGTTGTGAAATTTTTGGTCTTTTGCTATGGTTTGTTTGGGCCCTATATCTCGGGAAGAATGCTCCACTAATTGGATTTCAGACAAGTTTTTGTTTTAGGCCAGTTTGAATGGTCCTAACCGTCATTCTTCGTCGAATCAGTGGATTGTTGATTCAGGTGCTACATCTCATATCACTGCTCACACCAATCATCTTGATAAGGTACAATGTTATCATGGTTCTGATTCTATTCTTGTTGGAAATGGTGAATCATTATCTATTTCTCACATTGGCCAGTGTCATTTCTCTGGTTTCTCTGTTAATGATGTTAGGATTACTAGAAGTTTACTATCCATTAGTAAGCTTACTCGTGATTTACCTGTCCATGTATATTTGATGCCAATGCATTTTCCATTGAGCACAAGCATACATGGAAGTTAATTGGTAAATGCCATCATAGTTAAGGTCTTTATTTTCTTGAGACTGGTGATTCCAGCTTTTTAGGCAAATTACGCTCTTGAAAGCTTCAGGCTTCTTTTAAGCAGTGGCACTCTTGCCTCGGTCATGTGTCTCACGATACTGTTCAGTTGTTAAGTCGACGTGGCCATATTACTGTCACTTCCACTATGCAGGCAACTATTAGTTGCTCTCCTTGTCAGATGGCCAAGAGTAGCCATTTACCTTTTTCCACTAGTGACAAGCACGCTACTAGTTTGTTGGATAAGGTGCATTGTGATTTATGAGGATTAGCCCCTGTTTTATTGGTAGGTGGTTTTTCTTATTATGCCATTTTCATCGATGATTTTTTGCGATTCATATGGCTTCTCCCTATGTGGTATAAGTCAGACTTCTATGACACATTCATCCCGTTTCAAAAATTCGTTGAGATCCAGTTTTCTACTAGGGTTAAAAATTTTCAGCCCGATGGTGGCACAGAGTTTACTAATCATCGATTTCAGGCTCACTTCATATCATGTGGCATTCACCATTAGATGTCATCGCCCTATACACCTACTCAGAATGGCCGAGCTGAGCGGAAGCATCGTCACATCATAGAGACTGGTCTTGCCATGTTTTTTCATTCTTCCGTGCCACACTTTTATTGGGTGGAAGCTTTCTCCTCTGCGGTTTACATCATTAATCGTCTGCCTAGTTCAGTTCTTGGTGGAAAATCACCTTTTGAGGTTGTTTTTGATCATGTGCCTGACTATACCCTCTTTCGCCATTTGGCTGCCGTGCATTTCCATGTCTGCGTGCCACTGCTACTGATAAGTTTGCACCACTATCCATTCCGTGTGTTTTTATTGGCTACATCCCTCGTCACAAGGGCTTCTAGTGTCTCGACCTAACTTCTGGACGTATCCATGTCTCTCACCATGTTCGTTTTGATGAAACTTTATTCCTTTAAGTCTCATCTTCCGTGGACAATCGTTCTATTTTGGATCTGGAAATTTCATCTTTTTTTATGAAGCTGTTACTTCACTGATTGGGGCCACCATGCCTTTGTCTGTTCCAGCCGCCCCTCCTTCACCACCATGCTCCATCTGGATGGCTGACTCGGACCCAGCTCCTTAGCCGGTGGGTACCACACCTTAGCCGGCGGGCATCACACCTCAGCCGGTAGGCACATACCCCAGCCGGCGGGCACCACACCTCAGCCGGTAGGCACATACCCCAGCCGGCGGGCACCACACCTCAGCCGACGGGCACCACACCATAGCCACTGGCCACCACACCACAGCCACTGGCCACCAAACCTCAGCCAATCTCGGCCAACCTTTCTCCGGTAACTTCCGATGGCCACTCTCCAGTCAGCACAGCTTGATCTTCTTCGGTGTCGTCAGCTGGTTCGACTCTTCCAGCTTTACCGCCCCAGCTTCGTACCCATCGGATGGCTACTCGGTCTTCTACTGGTGACATTCTGAGCTGGGATTATTCAGATATTATTGCTCATGGTCTCACTACTGCACTCCTTTCTCAGATAGAGCCCACTGATTATCGCTATGCCCTTCAGGATCCTGCCTGGGTTTCAGCAATGGATGATGAGATGGCCACTCTTCGTGGTCAGTACACTTGGGATTTAGTGCCTCAACCTTCGAATGTCAACATTTTTGGCTTCAAATGGGTCTATAGGCTCAAGTATCGACCAGATGGCACTATTGAGCGCACAAAGCTAGACTTATGGCGCAGGGTTTCTCGCAGATTTTGGGTTTTGATTTTGAACACACTTTCAGTCCTGTGGTCAAAGCCTCCACTGTTAGGACAATTCTCGCCATAGCCACCATGCGTTCCTGGCCACTTCATCAGTTGGATATCAAGAATTCTTTCCTTAATAGCGTTCTTGATGTTCCGGTCTACATGAAGCAGCCCATTGGTTATCAGGATTTCGCTCATCCAGACCATGTTTGTCGCTTGCAAAAGACCATTTATGGTCTTAAGTAGGCTCCCCGGGCTTGGTTCTAGCATTTCAGCAGTTATCTGTCACAACTTAGTTTTCGGTGCAGCTCAGCTGATACTTCTTTATTTGTCCTCTCGAGAGGGTCGTCGTTACAGTATCTACTTGTGTATGTGGAAGATATCATTCTTACAGGTAATGACTCAACTCTTCTTTGTCAGTTCATTGATCGGACACATAGAGAGTTTGGGATCAAGGATCTTGGTGCTCTTCATTACTTTCTTGGTCTTGACGTTTCGCCTACCTCCTTAGGGTTACTTTTTGGCCAGGAAAAGTATGCTCTTGATATTTTGAATCGGGCCAGTATGTCTGATGCGGCACCTATTTCCACTCTATTTATCGCTGGTTCTCAGCTTCAGAAGTGGTGTAGCTCACTCATTTGATTCGTTATCTTCAGGTTCCACTTTCTGGTTCTCCACTTCTGTTATGCGACAATAGCAGTGCTATCTTCTTGGCTCAGAATCCGGTGGTGCACAAGCGGGCGAAGCACATTGACATTAACTACCATTTTGTTCGTGAGTTGGTGACATCTGGAAAGCTGCGCATTGCTCATGTTCCAACTTCTCTTCAGATTGTGAACATCTTCACCAAGGGGCTCTCTCGTCCGCTGTTCGAGTTCTTTAGGTCCAAGCTGTGTGTCGACGAGCATCCAACGCTTCGCTTGAGGGGGGGGGGATGTTAGAATAAATCAGACTCCTGATTGGATTATGATTTATTATAATTAGAGTTATTTCCTCATTACACCTCTATTGTACTCTCTATATATTCAATTATCAATAAGTCAATTCCTTACAGCAAATCATTCTTTCACCAAATCAGACTTGAGCGGTGTGGCTGATGAAAGTTAATGAGGGAGGTAGAGGGTTTTTTTGGTTGACAATAACGAGGGTTTGGTGAGCTGAGACATATTTGATAAGCAGATGAAGAAAGTGAATAGGGAGGCATGGAGAGAAGATGAAGAACATATGAAGAAAATGAACAGGGAGGCAGAGGGTTTTTTTTGGTTGATAAGAACAAGGGTTGGGTGAGCAGAGACATATTTCATGAGCAGATGAAGAAAATGAATAGGGAGGCATAGAGAGAAGATGAAGAACATATGAAGAAAATGAATAGGGAGGTAGGGAGATGTAGAGTAGGTTAGGTGACGGTTTATGAGTAATTTTTATGTATCTTAAGGGTATTTATATCTGATGGTACATAAATGTTTTCCTAATATGAAAATTGTGCAGATTTGGCTGGGACATCTAATAAGAGAAAGTGTGCAGAACTGGCTGGGACAAAGAGAATAACCAACTAATTACATATGGAAAAAGATTCTATTATAAGCATTTTAACCGGAAGCTAATAGGAAAAGAATATTAAAAAATATAATCACAATATTTATAAAATATCCTTAATACAAGTATAAAATACTGGCTCTATTCACTAGGAAGTAATCCCCATCCCATGAAAAATGACATGTTTTCTATTTTCACCTGTCCACTAGTGGAGGCGCCTCCATTAAAGGTTGTTCCTTTAGACAATGGAAGTCACTTTGGGGGTGACTTCTATAGGTGTGACTTCCATTGATGACAATAGAAAGTGGTTCCTAGAACCGCCTTCTAATGCATCAATGGAAGGAGGTTCAAAACCACCTTCTAACTATGGGGTGGAACCGCCTTCTATCGTTTTCGAGCTCAGAACAACCTGGTTTGCTGTCGGACCATGGCTCCTATTACGAAGTCATAACATAAGTCACACGATCAGATCCTTGGGGTTATAGACTCATAACAACATTTAAATCATTGGATGTATCAATGGGTTCTAGACTCGGAACGGAAGGATTTACATCGGATATTTAGAGTTGTTACAAACTCGGAAGTCTCCTTTGTTTCCGATATCTGATCTATTTTCTGATCCTAGTCTATGATGGGTTTTTATCATTAAATGCTATATTCTAGGTTTCTCACTCGGAACATTTTTTGGGTCCGTTGTTCCAATTTCGTAACTTTTAATCAGGTCTTTGAAAATAAAACAAGGAAGCAATGATAGATGTTCCAATTCCGGAACACCGTTTGGAAATTATGGTAAAAATGGTGCAATTTCAATATAATCCAGCTATATGTAAGCCTCAAATACCAGGTCAAGATACAATAAAATAACTTGTCATTTCCACACTATCCATAAAAAATCTATAAACTACACTAGGGCAGCAACAATCTATAAATACAAATAGAAATCTAACAAAATCTATTCCAATGACAATGTCTTCATATATACTACCTACCTATACCACCGCTAAGTTGGGATTTCCAATGGAGTTGGAACAGGCATTGACAATATACCTTGCCAAGCAATTTCTTGCCATGTTGATATCAATTTGTGAATATAGCTTCTCATTCTCTTTAAACATTTGTGAATATAGGAATGTTATTAATATGTGCAATAGACCTATAGCATTGAATCAACGTAAGAAGACCTAATTCAAATCTTACGTCGTTGATTTCCCAAAAATTCATACGGATTTGTTGAAGACACTCCGCCGCATATAGCATTACGTAATACCCGCACTCTCAATTCTTCGCTTGTTTCTTGTACTATTGAATACAAAAGAATTAAATAATAATGTCAAACCTTTAGAATTCTAGACTCAAATTGAATTGTGAACATGAAAAAAAGGTTCACCTTGATCTCGACTATCTCCAATACCTTTGTAGTAGATTCAGTGGGAAAATTGATGGAAGCATCCAAAATCTTAATAAATGACCCGGACGGTAGATAATGTAGATGATCCATCCAATAAACGCGGTTCTTCTCTGGGACAATAAATATTAACCTCCAATGGTCTCTTAAAGAATGTGATACATTAAAATTGATCCAAAAAATATGTTGTTTTAAGTAGATTTGATATTTGACCATTACCTCTCAATGTATAGGGAGACAAATATTTTTTTATTTGTTCGTCCAAGACTTTTGTGGATGTAGTCGACCGGCTCTTTGATCATGTTTCCAATTTCTTGTGCATCACCGGGTACAAATACCCTATCCATCCTTTCTCCATTTGATTCGCAAAATAATACACGTACCTTTCAAATAGAATGGGGGAACGTTAATTGTAAAAATATTAAAGCTAATAAACTACTCATTCCAAGTAAAATTATATAGTACTTACACTACGTATAAGGACATTATGGTTTGATTCACTTGGTCACACCTCCACAAGTCATCGAAGTCACTCCATGTGGCGATTATTTCTCTCTTTTGACCAAATACACATTTATTGCCCAAAAATGTGCAGGTTGAGTTGACTTGGTGTCTGCCAATCAAATCATACAAGACTCTAACAAAGTACAGTGATTCCTTCAAAACTTGTGCCATTGTGAGTGTGTACTTAGCCTTCTTCGGTGTTTTGTTAACTAATCCCAGTACGGGTTTAGGCTTGGCCTTCAAATGGCTATCCTTGGTAGGGTCCGCATAGATTAGGCGATGAGGCCATAGGAGAAAAAGTCCTTTGGCAGTTCCCACATGCTTGAATTGGCCAATAGGAATTGGCAATAGGCTTTGAGCACTAGTGGTTTCTCAAGTGAGGCTCTACATATCATATCTCAAATTGGAACGGAGTGATGTTAGCACATTGACTTGTGCAAAGTACCATCGGCAACGTGGATCGGCATTCCATTCTCTTCATGATCAATGTACAACTCACACAAATGTGATGTTTACAAGGGAAAAACAATAAGTGAAAGAAATGACGGCTGATCAAATTGAATTAGATTATAAATATAAATTATGACCTTTTTTCCGGAGGACATGGCGGTGTGGTCAAATTATTGACCTCATCCCCTTGCGGAGGTTTAATAGGTTTGTGGTTGACCTTTACATCTCCTGGTGAGTGGCGTGATCCTCTAGAAGGCGGAGTCCAACCAGGTGTTAAATCCGCTAAATTTTTGGGTACGTGGAGACCGGTGTGTTCAATTAACTTGCAGATCAATATATCTTGTTGCTAGATATTTTTTTCTCGTATTAGCGCTTCCTTCTGCAATACATGAACCCGGGATGGTTTAGCCTTGTTGAACGACCGGAGAATTCTGAAAGCATCCCTTTGTGATAAGAATGATCCAACACCTCTTGCATGACCTGGGTGATCGGGTTTTTCCGTAGCCTCGTTGAGGATGATGTGCTTACTCGTGGCAATGAATTGCCCTTCCAATCATGCTAGCTTTAATTTAGCCTACACAGGAGTATTATATAAAATAATTCAATTTATTATGTTGGATTTCAATTTAAAAATAGAAATAACATTACAGGTTCTTACCACTCGGTTAGCAATTCTTGCTCTAGTTCATTATCATATTCACCTTTATTATTTTTTATGGCTAATCAGGAATAGATCGCACCGGTCAATCTCTTCCTCATCCATGGGTATTACCGATGCTCTTTCCTCATCCTCGATCTTTCTCTTGCTAATTTGTATTTGGACATCCCCTTCAAATTTTTTCTTAATTAACTGTAGGGCCGCCAATCCATATCCACCACGACTCTTACAATGAGGGGTTCTATTTTCCTTTGAAAACTGTCATTTTTCGCTCCTCGTACCCTACATTTGTAGGACATAGGATTTATTTAAATATGAATCAAATATATAGTGTCAAAATAAAAAAATAAGCAACGTTTATTAGGGTTCACATTTTCATCATTCTCCAAAGCTCGCCTCTTGTGGATCTCCCAACTTTCGGGTTGAATATGTGTATAAATCAACCATGGAAGATCCCCCTTCTTACTAGAAAATATGAAATCCCGCGATAGGGTATTTTTGTGCTCCCTCGAACTCTTTGCCATCATGGCCATTGCCCTTTTCCTTTTATCATTCATATATGGGGCATCAAACTCAAACGGTCTCTACGTGGGTAGAAATCAAAGTTATTTTCATAGATTAATGTAGGATATGTTTTAGGAACATTTACTTTTTTTAATAAACCCAATTTCGCTGATATAATTGTATATACCTTGCACTGCGTCCATAGGGCATCTTTATATTCTTTAGGAATCTTGTGCAACTATCGTACTTGATGTCTACTCTTGTTCTACCGACCTTCCCTACCCAACTAGACCATTTAGCTTGTTCCTCCGATATACACTTTCCAAATTTGGTGAAAACTAACAAAGTTAGTTCCTTCCTAGACATCCTCCATTCCAATGTTCTACAATGTGTTCTAGCAAACCCCCACCTCCGACGCCTCCTCCTCACCATCATCAATGCCTAGGTTTTGTGAATTTCCTCCAATTGGATGCACATGTTCATCAAGAGTCCTCTTCCAGGACATTATACTACCTAAAAGCATACATCAAAATCATAAACTAATATACATAATCTAGGTTTTTTATTTTTAGCAAATGCAAGAATATATATATATATATATCACATATACATCGAAGAAATAAACTAACACCATGATTATATCAAGGTATAATAACCCTATGTAAATTTCTGATAGTAGAACAAGGGAAGATGGTGAAATTTGTACCTTTTCATCCAAACAATTGAAAGTAGAATAGTCTTGAGCCATGAAAACCCTAGTCCATGGATTACCTTAGCTTTTGTACAAGCTCTTGGCACTGGATGTGTAGATCACACATGTAGTAGGGTTTGATGTAGTTACATTCATAGATGAAGATTGGGTAAAGAAATTTTAATTGAAGGAAAGATAGAAGAAGGGCTGAGGGGTTTTTTAGCGAGGAAATGGAGGGAATTCGTAGTTTTATCAAATGGGTGTTAAATGCCCGTTTGAAAACCATCTTTAATACGATGTGACCGATATTAAGTTATGAACTTGGAACTGGGTATCAAACTCAAAACCTGTTCTATCCTATAGTTTGTAGAAAAGACTGAGTTCCAGACTCGGAACTCAGTCTGTATATATATAAAAAAATTTGTAACAGGCAAATCATATTTTATTTTCCCAAGGTGAAAAATCCCCTTCTTCCAAACCATCTGCAAATGCTAAATTACTTCACTTCCAAATTTCCATAATCAACCATGCCAAGGTGTAGAGGTTGAGATGCCGGTGGTGGAGTGGGTGATGAGTCAACAAGGAGTCATCAACCACAAATAGAAATGGGGAATCCGAGTTGTTCTTAAATACCGATGCCGAATGTAGGTACGTTGAATTTCAGAGAAGGAAATGTTGCAATCCACGGGTAATTTTTAATTTGGATGTTGAGCCGTTATGGCTAGGATATTTGATTGAATTTTTTAAACCCTCACATTTTGATAAGTTAGTGTAATTAGATGAGCAAGTCCATTGTGGCGGGGTAGTGCAATTATATGCTAATCTGGGTAAAAGTAGGAATAATAGAGACCTCACAATGATAAATGATGTCACGATTCCCATCATGAAATTTACTATAAATGAAGCCCTAGGTTGTGAGTATACTAACAATAGCAAACTTACTCCGGATGATGGGAGTAAAGGTCCAATTGAAATATTTCACCAACAAAATTGGCCTGCTGTTAGTGGACTCACCCCTTTGCGCCTAGAATAAATGACTAGGAAATATTTTGGTCATATTGGGGTAGTACGGGGGCGAGCGGACGAGTATGATGTGGGGGTTTTGAGTGTTGAGCTTAGGATAGTGTTTGAGTGGATCTGCTAGAATATCTTTCCCTAGGGCGGGCATGCGTGCGAGTCAACCATAGGAAACTTAATGTTGTTCTACTACATCGTAGAGGGGGTTAACTTAACTACGGGGTATACAATTTTAATGTACATGCTGAAGGCTACTGTGGGGAAAAAGAATGATCTCCCATATGGCGGTTTGATAACAGCTATGATTAAGAAAGGGAAAGTGATCCCCGTCAACAAAACACTCTGTTGACCTTCTACGATGAGCCATGGTTTGAGCATAAGCATTTGATTCTATATGAAGACAAGAAATGGCGAGTTAAGAACATTCCAGAGAAAAAAGGAAAATCCTCCAAGTGAGCAAGGGAAAATTCACTGGACAAGGTGGGAGGATCAAAGTCACGTAAGTACATTGATTAGTAAACATTTAAATAAATTGGGCGTACAGATTACCCTTAATACATAGTTGTGTAATTTTGTTTGTGTTGCAGGTGAGCAGAGGAGTTGGATGACATCATTAAAAAAATATTTGGCATGCCTAATTTCAAACCAAAGTACTCTAGCGACAGTAGTGATAATGCGGAGGAGGATGAGGCAGATGAGGAGCGTGGCAATGGTGATAAACAATATGGTTTGAAGTAAGTTAGGATGAATTTCGACAATAGAAGAGGATGATTAATTTGATCTTCGAAAGACTTGATTTGTACTAGATTCTAAGTTTTTAAAAATATTTACTCATTTTCTTAATTTGGAATATTCTGATTTCTATAATGCCATGATTTGTACTTGTTTGGATGTTTTATCTTGTACAACAATCCGGGGATGGATTTAATGCAAAATTTTAGTAATCCCAAACTGTTTTTGGCCAAGGAGTTTTATAGTTGTGTAATTTATATCAAGGAATTTGTGGATGACAATTATAAAAAAGAGCATTATAATTTTAACCAAAGTTTCTGAACATCTTCCGAGTACGGAACTAGGTCTTATCTTTGAAATATTTGTAGACAAAGTTAGTTTAGATATCGGAACATTGTCTTTCGATAACATATACTTTCAAAAATTCAAAGTCCGAGATCGTAATTGAATTTCTGATTTCTTACCCATTTTTTAATCCCAATCTGTGATGCTTATCTTATTGGGGCATTTTCTTTTTTTGGTTGACAAAATTAGCTTTGAGTCTGGAACTTGAGTTCCGATTTCTTGCCTGTTATCTGATCTTGAACTGTGTGAATAACTCTTTTCTGCATTTTCTTTTTTTGGTTGACAGAAATAGTTCCGAGTCCGGAACTAGAGTTCCAATTTCTTGCCTGGTATCTAATCCTGAACTGTATGAATGACTCTTTTCTGAATTTTCTTTTTTTGTTTGATAGAAGTAGTTCCGAGTCTGGAACTAGAGTTCCAAATTCTTGCTTGTTATATGATCTTGAACTGTATGAATGACTCTTTTTCTATATTTTCTTTTTTTGGTTGACAGAATAAGTTCCGAGTCTGGAACTTGAGTTCCAATTTCATTCATGTTATCTGATCTTAATATGTGTTAATGACGTTTTGCATTCAATTACTTTTTGAAAAATGACAGATGAGGTTCCGAGTTTGTAAGACAAGTTCCAATTTCTTTCATATATTCAGATCCAACATTTTGATTGAAATTATAAAGGTCAGATTCAGTCGAACTCGGAAGAGTCTCCTCTATTTAAAAAAAAAGCCTCGCTTGGAATTCATAAGTTCCTAAATCAGAATCCTAAACGGATTGCCTCACTCGGAACCAAAATATCAATCTCTCAAATTCTAGTTAGGCTGTGAAACCCGTCCTCATCAAATGCCGATGGAGTGGTTTGTGCAAGGAGGTCAAAATCAACGAGAGGAGGACCTGGCGGACGTGGCATGAACCCCGGGTATGACACAAGTAGGTTTGTTTCTACTGAATCGGAAAATAGGTATAATGATTTAATAACTAGTGGGAAGTTGATGGATTTCTATGTCGTAGACTTGAATCTTCACTATACCATAGGGCTAGCCAACCCTTTGCAAAAATTATAAGGACATCATGTCCTTAAACTATTGACAATGAATGAGCTATCTTATCTTGACGAAACTTGCCAATTTTATAGCAATGTGCATAAGATTGAGGGAGGGGTGCATATTGGATGAAGGTGAATGATCTTAACGTAGAGCTTATCCCATATATCTTGAATAAAATCATTGATTGTCCCCATAAGGGACTCGAGGACATGTATCACAAAGAGAAAGTGACCCGTTAGATAATGTGTACCATAGGGGGGAGTGGCCTCTTAATGATGAATATCCTAGGATAAACCCCGTGGATTGTAGTGTGTGGTAATTACCCCAAAATTCCCATGATCTTGGTAGGCTTGAATCATTTTTTTGGATTTCCTTTTTCTGGATGATCATATTATGTGGGACTTTATAGCTAGGTCAATCATTCCCAAGTCTGGCCATATCACTGCACCTACCTATGCTTCACTTATGATCTTCTACTACGTAATTAAGGGCCATAGAATCATTCTTGGGTCAACTATTTTAAAACACATGATCTCAATTTCTACCTCGAAGAAGGTAATCAAGAGTCTCCCGCATGGGAACTTGATTACATCAATTTTGAAGACATTGGAGGGATTGGAGTTAAGCGGGGAGGAGAAACCTTCCAAGTACTTCGACAAACAGTACTTCATGAAGAAGAAGTGGGTACTACTCGACAACAAGTGGCATCATAAGACACCAACAATGGCGGAACCAAGCAAGAGACGTAGAATTGAAAAAGGTAATATAATTCCAATAATATATTGTTAAAGTAAATAACCATGCATTTATTTGTTATGCATTCCTAAAAAACTACCTTTTTTTTGGACGAGTTCGGCCCTGGATTTATGAAGGACATGAAGAACATCTACAAATGGGTTCGCGATGAAGTGTGCCAATTGAGAGATCGTGTATGGACCCTGGAGCGGAAGCATAGAGCTTAAGAGAGAGCTCTAAAAGAATCCAAGAAACTAGCCCTGAAGAGAGCGTATTCCTTGTGACGTGCAATTTCATCCAATTCTAGATCCGGGATTTGGTTGTTGAATTTATATGAACTCGGATATTTTGATTTCTAATCCCGTTGTCATTAAAATATTTGGATTTTTTTTAAAATTCAATCGGCATGCCATTTAAATGTTGTGTGATTCCTGGAGATATAGTTGTAAAGGAAATGTACGAAAACTTTTACTTGGCCTCAAAGTTTGGCAAAAAAAAAAGAGATCAAATCTCCAAACTGGCTTTTGAGCTCGGAAGACTGTCTTTGATAATGGTAATCTACAAATTTAATTGAAAAAATGACTAAAGGTTTACCTTACACTTTTTTTATCTTGCCTTTTGGTGCCTTCCACCGCTTAGTCATCTTTCCCTACTTGTCAACCCATACAAATTTGTTGTGGTCCGTGTGGCCAAGAAACTCATGCAAACTGTTATCATCCTCTTTGAGGAGAAAACCTTCTTCATTTGAGCCAAGCCCACTGTTTGCACCAAAACCAATCACATCCTCTTGATCAAAATCCTCCACAAAAAGCCCTTTTTCTCTCAACCACAATCTCTCACAGGGGATCGATGGGATATTTCCCGTAGAAAACTTGATGACCTTGACAAGGCCAATATAAATGGATCTTCTCTCCAATCCAACCGACTCTGGTCCACGAGTGTGAATCCCAAATATTTCATTTTTTGTCCATTGTTAAAATCAACCCATTCAGATTAAAAAATAAGCACTCTATTTGTAACATAATCGAGCTCCCATATTTTAGTAATGGTGCCAAAGTAGCACGTATGGAATATAATGGATTGATGTCGGCCACACTACGAACATGCAATGCTTAAAAAATGAGTGAAAAATCCACTATTCTGAGACTTATTTATCACCCATTGATTTTGTAAAAAAACGTAAAGTCGTTGATTTCATAACCCCCAAAAGATAGAATTGTACCCAACGGCCTCCGGGACAACCATTTTACTGTTTCTCCATGCAAACCAGGTGTCACGTGAGATCGTAACCAAGAAGAAAAAGTTTGAGTGTGTTGTTGAAGAACATGTGCTTCGTCGAAAGTGGGATTCAACCCTCAAATTTCATCCATGTGAATCTTAATGTATGAAACGACATCCTCACGATTCTGGAGAACATACAAATGTGCAGTGCACAAATCCTCGACGGAGGGGCTTCGTAGCTTACCCTGTCAAATGCCTACATCATCCAACCACCCATTATGGCTTGAACTGGGAACCCCCACAGATTCAATATCATTAATATAATCGGTAAAAATTACTTCCTCTACACAATACCGTTGCACAATACTTGCATCCGGCCTATACATATTCTTCACAAAATGCTTGAAAATTTTCATGTACTGCTCGAAAGGATACATCCATCTTAAAAATACAGGACCACATAACTTAATCTCCCAAGGCAAGTGAGTTATAAAATAGACCATTATGTCAAAAAAACAAGGTAGGAAGTGCATCTCCATTCAGCACAATACTTCTACAATCATAGCTTGCAACCGATTAAACACTGATCATTTTTTACCATATAGATTTAAAGAAAAAATATAGCTTAATAATACACAATCGCACATGGGATGCACCGACGACCGAATTGCAATGGCATTCAATTCCTGCATTAAGTTGTGGCAGTCATGTGATTTCAATCCAACCAACTTCATCTCTATCAGTGAAACACAAGTGCTAATATTGGAAGAATAAGCTCCAGGCACTTTCACACTACTCAGTGTCTCACAGTACAACTGCTTCTCTATCCGAGACATCGAATAACAGGTGGGAAGGAGGTAATAAGCATCTCCATCAGTAACGGGACCAAGATTTTCCCTAATACCCATATCAACCAAATCAACTCGAGACTTCAATCCATCTTTTAATTTACTAGGAGTATTCAAAAGTGTTCCAATCAAAGCGTCGCATATATTTTTCTCTATCTGCATTACGTCAAGACAGTGTCTGACATCCAAATCCTTCCAATAATGGAGTTGAAAGTAGATTGAGCATTTCTTCCAACTACCATCAATTACCAACTTCCGTTTCCCCTTACGAAAATTGTTAGGAAAGCCATGAACTTTTTCAAGTACCTCAGGGTTGGTTAACGGTACAGGCGCACCTCGCAACTCTGTGTGTCTATTGAACCATATAGGAAAAACGCCACGGATAACTTTCAGGGAGAAAATGCCGATGTCCCTGGTAGACAGTTTTTGAACCATGCTTAAGTTGACAAAATGAAATTTCTTTCTCACAAAATGGACATGCATCGTGGCCTTTCACTGAATATCCCAGCAAATTTCCATAAGCGGAAAAATCATTAATGGTGCAAAACCATCATTAAAATGTCATCAACGACAACATCGTAGGTACATACTCTATGTCTGAATGTCAACAAAGCATCCACTAGGGGCGCAAGATATACATCAATGTCATTGCCAGGTTGCTTAGGGCCTGAAATCATCATGGACAAGAGAACGCCTTTTCTTTTCATTATCAACCACAACGGTAGATTGTATATCACCAACATTATGGGCCAAGAACTGTATGCACTGCTCATGTTGCCAAATGGATTTGTTCAATCGGTAGACAATTCTAACCTCAAACGTCGGGAATCCAATCCGAACTCCAGGTATATACCGTCAAGCTTTTTCCATTGCTCACCATCAGACGTATGCCTTATCACATCATCTGCCGGATGATCTCTTTCTGCATGTCATCGCAATAAATTTGCATCTGCTTTGGAAGTAAATTTTTTTGCAACCGTGGAATTATAGGAAGATACCATAAAACCTTAGCGGGTGTCTTATTCTTCGAAATGGTCCCCACCTCCACACACACACACACATCAATTTCACCACGCTTTAACTTGTACTGAGATTCATCGCATACCCTGCATGTTTCAATATTCTCATCCTCCTTCCCCTTGAATAGCATGCACTCATTCGGATATGCATGGATGTTTTCTAATTCTAGACCCATAGTACAAAGAACTGTTTTCGTGGCATAAGATTTCTCAGGCAATTTATTTCCTTCGGGAAGAAATTCTCGAACCAATTCCAAAGTTTAAGTCATCCCTTTTTCAATCAAACCAAATTTGGCCTTCAAATTCATGATTTTTAACGTCGCGCTCAAAGCCGAATGTTTTGACCCACCGAACAATGGGTTATTCTTGTCGTTAAGCAACGACTCTAGGACCTCGGGTTTACCATGGAATTCTCTCGAAACATCCTCCATCATCTCATCAAATCGTCATCACAATCTAATTCAACAATTTCCTTGATTCTAACATCACCACCCATATCTGTCGGTATTTCCCTGTGCCATATCCAAAATGTGTAACTTCTTTGGAAACCTCGAATTATGAGATGTTCACACAACTTCTTCTTGCCTAAATAAGCATCGTTCCTACAATTCTTGCATGGGCACCGTGCATGCACAACCCCATTTTGGCGGCATGTTCAAAAGCCACCACAATAAATGAATCCACTAAACGAATGTAATCGGGTGTGTCCTAAGGTCGCTCTCGATGAGTCTAATTCTATCCATTAACTAAATGAAAATTACATCAACACAAATTCAATCATATATGTAGTAAAAATTCCTATGAGAAAGATTTAAAATCAAAACCCTAATACAAAAAATTACAACACTTACCACAATAATAAAATCCTTAGTCCAATTACGTAAGAATATTTGTATATGTAGAATTACTTTACCTTTTCCTTCCAAAGAGTGTCCTAAATTTTTCAAATTTTTCCCCCGTATGAAAATGGGATTGCCCGGATGCATTTATTGCTAGTTTTTATAAGTTTTCATATCGGAACTTATATCGGACCTTAATAAATTCTGGTCAAAGATAGTTCGACATTGTTCCCGATACGGAACTTTAAACCGACAGAGCTAACAATTTCGAAAGACAAATCGTTCCTTCCATTATGATGCAAACCAACCAGTTTCGGATTCGGAACAACGTTTGGATAGTTGTTCCAAACTCGGAACCAATCACGTTCAAAGCCACTACGACAGAATCGTCTTCCATCACCCACAACCAAAGGCAGTTATAACAAAACCACCTTTGAATAGGAAATAACCGCCTTTAATTAATTGGGCGGTCCGATTCACAGAGGTTCTGAGCTCGGAACCTCTTCTAGAAGGTGATTTTAAGGAATTCTGGCGGAACCACCTTCTAATGCTGTCTTTAATGAGGCATCTTCCACAAGTGGTCCCAACTAAAATGGCATACTTTGAAAATTACCAAAAAAATTCTCACAATGTTCTCTTTAATTTTAACAACTTTGAGATTGGATCACTACTTTCCCAAAATATCTCTACTTTTCCACAATTATTCGTTGACTCATCAACTCTCCTAAAAAAATTAGTTAAAAAATAAACATATTATTTTATCTAAAATGGAGGAAGTAAAATTTATCAAATTACTTTAAAAAATTATTATATTTAAAACTCAATAGTTTACTTTCTATAAGTTAGGTTTATTTTAGATATTTTCTCCATCCCACGAGTAATGGCATATTTATTTTTTCAGAGTTAAATTTGGTAAACTTTGACCCTATATAAAAATTAATATATAATAAAAATATTACGTGAGATATTGTTAGATTCATCTTTACATCAATTTTCTACACATCAATTATTTATTTAAAATTGTTATATATAACTAGAGATATTGATGATCAAACCTATTGCCTACTCGTAGGACAGAGGGAGTACTTAGTAAACAAAATTGGATATGAATTGACACCTTAAACTCAAAGATGAGTTTCTAACCATCCTTAATAAGGATGATAGTGGGACGGATTTTGGTGGAGGTCTTCCTTGTATCCGCCCAAATGGGGCTGGCATAGAGATAGTTTTGGTGGGGGTGGGGCGAGTATGAGTAAGAAAATCATACCCACCATGATGGGTAGTGGGTCTGGCGTGGATATTGGTTCACACCCGCCCCACTAAACCCGTTATATACTTGCTAATCCAAAGCATCATATAATAGGAATTCTTTATTTTTTTGTGGTTTGGTGTTGTCTAACGAGGATATTGAAGTCATTTTGACTAACATAAACCCAAGTTGTCTAAAAAAAATATACCAATGTTATTATATGTTATTTATTTTATTTCTTTATTATATATAATCAATCATAACTTGTTAAAATATATAACTTCTAAAAAATATATTTAAAACCATAAATATCTCATTGCACTATAATATATATATATATATATATATATATATATATATATATATTATGCAACTGAAAGAAATCCAAAGAAGCACATAATCACAATCAACAAAAGGTTTGAAATTGTTTATACAATGATAGAGCACTTTTGATAGAAATTTGTGTATATACATATTTTTTTAATTATTTATATATCACAAGGTCTTGTTTTAGACCGAGTAACTGTTAGATGAGAGTATTTTATAATGAGGAGGCCTCCTAACAGGTGGGTTATCCTTAAATTATAGACAGTCCACTCTATTTTTTCACTTATACACTGCATTTGTTAAATTATATACTAAATTTTAAAAATTAATGTATTTTTATATTATATTATTTTATATTTTCACATTCAAATAAATATTATTACTTGTTTTAACTTATAAAATACAATATTTAATTTTTCAAAAACAATTACTCCATAAGTTAAAAAATATTTGATTGAGTCCATTTCTTGAAAGACGGTCTTTCCATAAGTTATGGAAAGACCAATGTTTAAAAGTTATGGAAAGACCAAGGTTTAAACAACAAATTGGAAGTAATCAAGATAAAATTTTTGGGTTGCATTAATCGAGTCATAAACTTATAACTATTGCACATTCCGCAATAAATTTTTAATATTGTAACTTAAATATTTTACCTTTCCATAATTTTAATACAAATCTGTCTTTCCATATGCTTATGGAAAGACATCTTTTCCAAAATTTTGCCTTAATTATATTCGATGGCAGTATATAATTATGATAACCTATAAAATGAACTCAACATATAACTAATTAATTTTTAAATAATTTGAATGAAATGTTATCAAAATAATTATTTTTTGTATTCAATATGTAACAATTTCTAACTAAATTAATTATTTCACATCATTACTCATATAGTTTTTTTAGATGACTAAACTTTAAGATTGTAAATAAAATTCTTTGTATCCAATTTAATTGTAACTCACAAATAGTACATAAGAATTGATCCCAGTCTATTAATTAATAATACCGTGCAATACGCGATGAGACTCCACTAATAAAAAAGCATCATATAATAAGGATTATTTGCTATCAGTATCAATCGGACCTATTTAAGTCATTTTTTAACTTTCTTACTTTGAAAAAACGACCCCACTTTCGTTCTAATTCCCTCTTCTTCTATGTTTCTTTCTTCAACTGCACAGTCACAGTCATAAGCATCTTGATTATCAAGGAAATTATACCTTCCAGCCTACTTCGACACTATTCATGCAATATAAAATAAATTATTACATATCCATATTACACATATTTTTACCCATAATATACTTCATGTAAATATATTTATTAATTTTAATAAAAATTTTACATAAAAAAGTGGATTTTAGGTTTTTTTTAAGATTACATACAAGTAACCAAATTACATTTAAACATCCTACCGTAGGACCTAAATAGGAGACGCCACTATTGAATCTATTGAAGCTCAGTGAAGCCTAAAACTTCATTCATTTGAATAGTTAGGGACACTCTCCTCAGAATGTACCTAAACGGTGCACCACCAACGAAGCGTTGTCACCGGAATCGGAACACCACGATCTCACCTTCATAATATAAGTGTGATGAGTATTACATTTAAACATCCTACCGTAGGACCTAAATAAGAGACACCACCATTGAATCTATTGAAACTCAGTTGAGCCTGAAACTTCATTCATTTGAATAGTTAGGCACGCCCTCCTGAGAATGTACCCAAACAATGCACCACCAACGAACCACCGTCACTGGAATCGGAACACCACCATCTTACCTTCATAATATAAGTGTGATAGTATTGTAAAGTCAAGTGGTTATCATTGATTATTTAATTGGCAATTTGTGAATTACTTTGGAAACGAAAAACGTTCATGTTGGAACATACGGACATCAGCCACAACCGCTTAAAAGGATTTTATAAAAGAACATAATATTGCGATTATGTTGATTTCTAGAAGTCTGAATATCCTGCAATATATTAGGCGGTGGTCAAAGCATTTTAGGTTTATGGAAAATCCCAACAAATATGGAATTGGATTTATGGAATATATGAGATATATTGTGATAAGGAAAATTAATTTATTTATGGGATTTGGATATGCTTCAGAAGCAGATAAGGAATAGGAATATTATGGAGATAATCATGGAGAGTTTTGATATGCTCATGGACTTTAAAAGGGGGACCATGACTGCTTTATACTCACGAACTTAATTGCAAAAATTTGCACACAGATTTTCTATCTTTCCGAGAGTCTTATGAGAGCCAGAATTTATATGTTCCAACATACGTGGCCTGCCGTTCAGAGTTCAGAATTGTATACCTTAATTTCTTGGGATGAGGAGATCCAGCATCGACGAGTTTCAAGGTCAGAGGGAGTCTGATCAAGGCGGGTCGGTAGCAAGGGGAGCTTGCAGAATCCACACAACATAATTAGAAAGATAAGTATATTTGTTTGGTGTACTTTGTATTACATCTTTCTGATTACTGGATTCATTATGAATTGGGCTAGGCCCCACAGGTGTAGGTGGATTTCACCAAACTGCGTAACCAAGTCTCGTGTCTTTATGCTTTACTTTATTGCATACTTGGTAGATAGGTTATGTTGGAACATAGTAGTATTAATTAAGATAATTCGGTAAGACCAAATTTTATTTGGTATCAGAGCTTGGTCACTTATTTTTTTCCCTTGGTTGTGTCAAGGAAAGTGTAATCTGGTTTTACCACGGCGACAAAAAAAGGAGCTCCGATGTCTCGGCTACCTCTGCTGGAAGGCAACAACTATAATTATTGGAAGGCACGCCTGAGAGTCTTCATCAACTCACTAGATGAACTTGCATTGCACTTTGCTAAAAATGAGTGGAATCACCCTACTGAAGATGTTGAAACAAGCTCTAAGGCAAAAGAAGAAGATCCAAGTCAGAGGGAGCAGAAACTCAAAGACAAATCTACTTGGTCCCCTGATGAACTCAAGGCCTTAATGGAAAATTCAAAAACATTGAAGGCTATCTTCACGACAGTTAATGAAAACCTGTTCAAACTCATCTCAACATGCCATTAGGACAAGAAAGCTTGGGATATTCTGCAAACTATTCATGAAGGAACTAGTCAAGTCCAAGAATCCAAACTAAAGATGTTAGCTACAAAGTTCGAGAAACTAAAGATGGAGGAGGATGACCCTATTGTTGTATTCAACGGGAAACTCAGAGACATCTCCAATATGGCGTATCAACTTGGAAAAGTTTACAAAGAGGCAAAATTGGTGAAGGAGACCTTGAATCACTTCCTAAAAGGTTTGCAATGAAGGTTGTAGCAATAGAAGAAGCAAGAGATGTAGCCACCATGAGCTTAGATGAATTAATGGGATCGTTACAGACTTATGAGATGACATTCCAACAGACTACAAAAAGGGTTCAAAAGGAGTTGGCATTCAGAACATCGTCATTTAAGGATAATCACGAATCTGATAGTGATGATGAATTTGAAAAACTTGCACTTATCATAAAAAATTTCTCAAGAATGCTGAAGAAAGTAGTAAATAAGAAATCGCGGGAAAGGTTTGGTGGAAATAGACCAAGGCCACAAGAATTTGGAAATAACCGTGGGACACGGTTTGAACAAGGAAATCAGCAGTTCCTCAGAAATCAAAATGGTGAATTAAAACAGCCTAGATGAATTCAATGCATAGAATGTGAAGGATATGGGCATATTCTGGCTGAATGCGCAAATACCCGGAAGATACAGGGAAAATCATATGTCACCTCATGGAGTGAAGATGAAGAAGACGAGAAAGATGAAGAAAACGAGAAAGACGAAGAGGAACTTACGAGCAACTATGTGACATTTGGAGCAAAAATTCATGGTGGATCAGATGATAAATGTTCCAAGGTATTAGAAAAAAAAAGGTGTATGTTCCAACATAGATTCTGATGATGTGTCCAGTGATGATAACATACTTGCTGTGAGTGATGAAGAAATCTACTGTACATACGAAAAGATGTATGCCATGTGGCTTCAAGCTGTTGATACAAACAAAGTACTGAAGGAAGAGAAAAACCATATGGCTGAGATAGAAAAGGAGTCGTGAGTGTTAGTTGATGAATTTAGAAAAGAGAATGATGAGTTAAATTTAAAGCCTAATCCCAGCAACCAAGACAGCTGAGGTGTGTGAAGCAGCTATTACCAAGTTGAACGCTGGAAAGGTGAAACTTGATGATACTCTGATCATGGGAAAGAGCTTTGGAGATCGACATGAAATTGGGTATGACAACCCACCCAGGAGCACAGTCACACTCAAGTCAAAAATTCAAGAGGTAAAGAGAAATTTCGGCAAACCTCATCAAAGGAAACCCCTCATTTATGGCTGCTGCACGTATCAGGGTCACACAGAGGAACAATGCCAAAAATTGCTCAGAGACATCATGAAAGGATGACAACTCTCGGTATGTACCAACATAGACGAGGTTCAAAGATCAAAGATGGTCAGAAAGGTATGGGTTGTTAAAATCTCTAGTACTTGCCTTGTTGCACATACTTCTCTTATAACACACTCCAGAGACTTGTGGTACTTTGATAGTGGTTGTTCTCACCACATGACTAGGACTCTGGAATTCCTCACAAACATCACACCATGTGGTTTTGTTACTTTTGGCGATGGAAAGAAGAGTAGAATAGCCGAAAAAGGAGAACTGCAAATTGAAGGATTTCCAGTATTCACTAGTGTTTTGTACGTTGAAGACTTAAAGGAAAATCTGCTAAGCATAAGCTAACCATGTGATGACAATATAACCGTGGAATTTCAGTTGGATAAATGTATAGTGAAACATTGTGAAGCCAAAGTCCTTTTAGGCGTTCGTTCATCAAATAATTGCTATTTGTTGGAGGAGGAATTGAAGTGTATGAGAACAAAAAAAATATGAAGGATTTCTGTGGCACAGAAAGCTCTGTCACATCAACTACAAAACCTTGGTGAAAATTACAAATGCAAAGGCAGTACAAGGTATGCCTACATTAATTAGCAAAAGTGGAATTGTTTGTGGGCCCTGTCAACAAGGTAAACAAATTCGATCTCCCCACTCTTCAGTTCAGTATTTAACTACCTCAAGAAATATGGAATTACTGCATATGGTTTGATGGGTCCAGTCAATACACCTAGTATAGGCGGCAAGAATTATATCTTTGTATGTGCCGATGATTTCCCTAGATTAACATGGGTAGCTTTTCTGAAAGAAATATCTGACACTGTAGAAGTGTTTAGAAGTCTTTTGATAAAATTACAGACAGAAAAGAGAAGTTCAGTTAGGAAGATTGTCAGAATTTGCAGTGATCATGGCAGGGAATTTGAAAATTCTCAATTCATCAACTTCTGTGATGAACTTGGAATTCAACATGCCGTGCAAAAGATAATTTATAAGCCCTTTCTGCTTACTTTCTACAACTAGGTAGATAGTGGCAAATCGGGGTCGTCCAATGAGAAGAGGGATCTTCCTAAGCGTCTAAGCACACAAATGGTTGATATTAGGCTAGGAGTAACTATATTTACACACACTTAAAAGCAAGTAAATGGGGGGGTTGGTTGGTTGGTTTTCTAAATTAACAAAGATAAAAAGACACGATAACTAGCAAGGTCAAGTGACTATGCTAATCATCAAACGAAACTAAAGAAAAGGGGTTTTAAACTACAAAGATAAAATGCCTTGGGGGCGACGGATATCCACTTCCACATCTAATGTAGTTCATCGAATCATTCACACATTCCATCATATAGCATTCATGACCCAACACTCACGCACCCATCTAGCAAGTACCACAACACACACACCACAAGGAGTTCTAAGTTCATGCTCATAGATCTTCATGCAAAGGCGCTACGGAATTCGTCACGTTCCTACACCTAAACAATTCAACCACACAAGCACTACCTATGCTCAAACAACTCATGGCACACATGCAGTGAAACACACCGTCAAGAATACATAAACGCCAAATAACAAATGCTTCAAGAGTGAATTTAAATCATCTATTCAATACTTCAACTACTTGTCGTGGAGACTAAACTCCTATCCTTCTTAGTTCGTAGTTTGCGAGAGTGAGTTCCACATCTCTCGTCAAACCTCACCAATGACTCCCGAGTCGCGACCACGACTCAAGGTGTCATTGGTGGCATTTAGCACGAAGGACCAACAAGCTTGGCAATGCCTATGACCACTACACCGTGACTAAGCATTTAACCAATTCATGCAATTACACGAGATTAGTCAAGAGCGACCACTCATAGACCACGAGCATATAACTCTTCTCGTTTGCTACACAAACGAACATGACGAAGAGTTCGACATCAATCACATTCGTCTAGCACATTGTCAACACACTAACATAATCAAAAGCTCTAATTCACACTCATACATTCCTAACAAGAACAGGGGGGAAATTAACCCAAATCCCCCAAACCCTAGCTAGCAATTCATACAAGCATTCATATCCTCAAGCTCCCAACAACATCAATGGAATCAACAATTAACATTCAAAGCACAATAAATGCACAATAGCAAAAACACCAAATAGATAGATAGAAATGGTTCTCAATACATAGAAGTGGAAGCTTCAATCCATAGCTCCCAAGTACAAGAACTACTCTAGAACAACAAAAGACATAATTAAACTAAGAAAAAGCTAAGAAAAGAAAGAAGAGAAAAACCTAGGGTTTTCGCCCAAAAACCAGGGAGAAAACGGGCTGGAAAAGCTGGAGAAGAGGAGGAAAAAGAGTAGTATTTATAGTGCAAAGAAGATAAAGTTGATTTCTGGCCGCCCGTTGGTCGCGACTCGCGATGGTGTCGCGACGGGAGCCAGAGTTTTGCATTGTTTCTTTGTCTTCTTCATAGCCATCCCTCTCAATCTTCAAGTCTTCAACGGCTCCAAAAATGGTCTTCAACGGCCACCGGTCTTCATGTCTTCGAAGTGAGTATCCAAAAGTCTTCGAAAGTATAGTCTTCAATGTCTTCCGATCTTCGTTGCTTCCGTGTTCTTCCCTTGTCACACAAAATCCACTTAGAAGAGGTAAAAGAGTACAAAGTTGCTTTTGCCTCTCCTAAGTGAATTTCAAGGTAAAACACAAGCTCTCGATAATAAAAGAGCACAAAAGTGATCCTAAATACCACTAAATAATGCGTCTAAAATGGACACATCAATTAACATGGGTAGCTTTTCTGAAAGAAATATCTGACACTGTAGAAGTGTTTAGAAGTCTTTTGATAAAATTACAGACAGAAAAGAGAAGTTCAGTTGGGAAGATTGTCAGAATTTGCAGTGATCATGGCAGGGAATTTGAAAATTCTCAATTCATCAACTTCTGTGATGAACTTGGAATTCAACATGAGTTCTATGCACCAATAACTCCTCAGTAAAATGGCTTTGTGGAAATACAAAACACGGATCTTCAGCAGATGGCTCGAGTCATGTTAGCCGGGAAAGAAATTCACAAAAAATGGTGGGTAGAAGCCGATAATACAACTTGTTATACAATCGATCGAGTGTATCTACGTCCATTCACAAGCAAAAAATCCTATGAGATTTGGAAGGGCAAGAAGCCAAATGTCTCGTACTTTCATGTGTTTGGAAGCAAGTGCAACATTCTCAGAGATAGAGAGCAATTGGCAAAATTCGACAATCGCAATGATATTGGGATTTTTCTTGGTTATTCTGCGAACAGCCGGGCTTATCGTGTTTACAATCTTCAGACAAATACTCTCATGGAATCCATAAATATCATTGTGGATGATTCTAGTGAAGGACAAGTATCAGGTGATGGAGAAGATGAACCGGATAAAGACCATGTTTCAACACATCACAGTCAACCTGACGAGCCAGCCAATGTTGGAACACCTGAGCAGACTGACTATCCTGCTGAACCTGAAGATATCGAGTATGTTGGAACATCATCCCCCACTGACTCACCGTATGTTCCAACACAGGTGCAACCAGAATCAATGACAAGGAGTACTCATTCAATCCCTTAGGTTGATTATAGGAAATTAGCAGGATTACATTGTTTCATCTCTCTCATTGAACCCAAGAACTACAAGGAGGATTTACTTAATGAATACTGAATTGCACCAATGCAAGACGAACTTGGTCAGTTCACACGAAATGATGTATGGTATCTCACTCCTCGTTCTAAAGGTGTGAATGTCATTGGTACAAAGTGGATATTTAAGAATAAATCAGATGATGATGGACAAATCACTCAAAACAAGGCCAGATTGGTTGCTTAAGGATATACTCAGGTTGAAGGAGTGGATTTTGACGAGACATTCACACCAGTTGCCAGGTTAGAGTCGATTTGTATTTTACTTGCTATTGCTTCCTCTATGAACGTTACTCTATATCAAATGGATGTCAAAAGTGCTTTTCTAAATGGTGTGGTAAATGAACAAGTGTATGTTGAAAAACCTAAAGGATTTGAGGACCCTCATTACCCTCACCATGTGTTTCGACTCAAGAAAGCGTTGTATGGTTCAAAACAAGCACCGAGGGTATGGTATGAACGACTTACTAACTTTCTAATTCAGAAAGGTTATCGTCGAGGGGGAGTAGATCACACATTATTTGTGCTAAAAAAGGCTTAAGAGATTTTGATTGCTCAAATCTATGTTGATGATATTGTGTTTGGTTCTACTTCATTATCTATGGTGCATGATTTCGTTACTCTGATGCAAGCTAAATTTGAAATGAGTATGGTTGGAGAACTCACGTACTTTCTAGGGCTGCAAGTCAAGCAAGAATAGAATGACTTGTTTATAAATAAGAGTAAGTATGCCCTGAACTTAGTGAAGATCTTCGTACTAAGCAATTCCTATGCAGTTCGAATACCTATGGGGCTTTCTGATAAACTAGTAAAGGATGAGAAAGAAGTTGGAGCTGATCAGAAATTATACAGGGGCATGATTGGGAGTTTATTGTATTTGACAGCAAGTAGACCAGATATATGTTTCAGCGTAGGAATATGTGCGAGATTTCAGGCTGGCCCAAAGGAATCTCATTTAACTACAGTCAAAAGAATTATTCGATATATGAGTGGTATTTCTGAGTATGCTGTCTGGTATTCTAAGAATCAAGACTCTGATATGATTGGGATACAGTGACTCTGGTTGGGCTGGTAATGCAGATGATCATAAAAGCACTACAGGTGAGTGTTTCTTTATTGGCACAAATCTAGTTTCTTGGTATAGTAAGAAATAAAATTTGATCTCTTTGTCTACTGCAGAAGCTCAATATCTTCCTGCTCGAAGTTGTTGTGCACAACAATCATGGATGAAGCAAATGTTGAGAGATTATGGAATTCATCAAGGGTCTTTAAAGATCTTATATGACAACACAAGTGCTATTGATATTTCTAAAAATTCAGTTCAACACTCTCGAACCAAGCATATTGACATCATACATCATTTTATTCGAGATCTTGTTGAAAGGAAGGAAGTGGTGGTGGTCTATGTTCCAACATCTAAGCAATTTGCAAATATCTTCACAAAACATTGGATACTGGCACGTTTGAGCTTCCAGACAACACTTAGGTGTTTGTTAGATTTGAGGTATTTATTTATATAGCTTTTATTTAGCTATAAGTATTTTTTGCTTTATTTTTGTGTACAGAAAATCAGAAAAACACAAAAAAAATTGAAAGAGGAAAGATGCAACAAAAAAATAGAATTTGTGAAGACATGGTATGTTGGAAGTGCAAGGAAGTGTGACATGAGTTGACAAGTGAGAAAAGTGAAATCACTACCTTTCTTGGAAAGGGAAAAAAGACATTGCACGGTAAAAGAGGTAAAAAGGGAGGAGAGTTTAATTTTTGTTCAAACTTTGTCTCCATCTCCCTCTATTTTTGGCCTCCACTCTCACATTCCTTGGAATTTTTGGATTTCTTGTTGCCAAAATGTTTGGAATTTCATCTTAGAAATTTTATTTGAGTTCAAACACATTCTCTTCACAAGAAAACTCTTTACCAAAAAGCCTCTTCAAACCCAAAAATTACCATGGCAGAAAACAAGACCCAAGACAATTCTCACCTTCCGAAGAATACCAATGGCAAGAATGATAGAGGGAAGAAACCATGGACGAGAATCTAACTGGCGGCAGTGAACAGAAGAAACCATGGATGGGAATCTAACTGGCGGCAGTGAACAGAAGAAAACATGGACGGGAATCTAACTGGCGGCAGTGAACAGAAGAAAATATGTACGGGAAGAAACTATGGACGGGAATATAACTGGAGGCAGTGATAGAGGGAATACCAATATGCTGCCACCTCCACTTGTATGTGATGTTTTTTCTGATACTTACTTTGATAATAATTGTGAGGAGATGGGAGAATTTTTTTTGGAGAGAAAGATAATTTCTGAAAGGCCAGTGGACTTAGAGGCTTATAGACCTAGTGGCTTTACGGATTTTCTGGAGTTGATTAGGATGAAGAGAACTGCCACTGTGCAACTTCAGTATAACATGCAGGTTGTTACTGAGGTTTACTTAAATTTGATGGCTGGAAACTTGGAAGATGATTCCCCGTGGTTTGATAGAGTCTATGTAAGGGGAAAGGGGATTGATTTCTTTGCTACTAAGATAAACAAGATACTAGGGCTGAGAACTCCAAATTTTGAACGTGTCTTTTCTGTTGAGTTGAATGTGACAGATGCCAGAATTTTGGAAGTGATTTCTGGTGGGTACAAGACTGAGTGGCCAGACAAAGGGTATTTACATGCATCTTGCCTATCATCCTGATTTTTTGGTCTTTTTCAGGTGGCAGGGAATTGCTGGATGTTGTCTTCCAACACTACAACTTTGACAAGAGAGGTGACAAAGCTACTATACTGTGTTGGAACACGATAACCAGTCAACCTGGGGTTGTTCATTCAGCAGAATATTGTTAGGCAGGCTATTGCTCCCAAGGCTAAGCATACATTGGTTTATAACTTGTTTGATTTCTGCATTGGTTAGGAGTGCAAAGGTGAAGGGTAAAGCAAAGGATGTAATTATTGATACTGAGTTCCTTCGGCCAAATAAGAAGACCTTTGGGATGAGACAAGTGCATGATCTTCCTTGGAATCCAGAGGCTTCCACTTCTGTAGGTGCTGATGTCAAGGCCAAGTTGGTGGTTCTGAATGCAAGGTTGAGGGCCATAGCCATCCAAATAGCTGCTCTTAAAGTAGAAAAGGTAAAGATTGAGGGGGAGAATGCTTTTTTGGAAGCACAAGATGTTGCTCCTGAGTAGGATTGATGGGACTGAATTAACTATGTTCCAACATAGGCTAGGTGCTGAATTCAGGGGGAGCATTTTTTATTGATATGTTTTTTCTTTATGTGTTTTTGTTGGCCTTTGGCAATTCATAGCCCCAGGGGGAGAATATTTTGGTTTATTTTTTATATTATTTTGATTTGATTTGGTGCTGTAATCTGAATTGTTTAGTTCTGGATTTCTGGTATTCTTGGTATTCTTATATAATCGGATTCAGTACTTATATGGATGTCTTGGATACTTATTTTGTGAGTTGAAGTTATTCGTTGAGTTCTTACTTTTAAAATGATTGGGTCCACAAATGCCAAATGAGGAGATTGTAAAGTCAAGTGGTTTTCATTGATTATTTAATTGGCAATTTATGAACTAATTTGAAAACGAAAAACGTTCCATGTTGGAACATACAGACTACAGCCAGAACCAACCAAAAGAATTTTACGGAAGAACAAAATATAGCAATTATGTTGATTTATGAAAGTTTGAATATTATGCATTATATTAGGCGGTGGTGGAAGCATATTAGGTTTATGGAAAATCCTTACAAATATGGAATTGGATTTATGGAATATATGAGATATATAGTGATAAGGAAAATCCCTTTATTTATGCGATTTGGATATGCTTTAGAAACAGATAAGGAATAGGAATATTATGGAGATAATCATAGAGAGTTCTGATCTACTCATGGACTTTAAAAGGGGACATCACAGCTGCATTATACTCACAAACGTAACTGAGAAAATCTGCACACAGATTTTCTATCTTTCCGAGAGTCTTGCGAGAGCCATCATTTATATGTTCCAACATGCGTGACCTGCCGTTCAAAATTCGAAATCGTATACCTTAATTCTTCGGGATGAGAAGATCTAGTGTCGACGAGTATCGAGGTCAGAGGGAGTCTGATCAAGGCAGATCGGTAGCGAGGTGAGCTTGCAGAATCTACACGACATAATTAGATAGATAAGTATATTTGTATGGTTTACTTTGTACTATATCTTTCTGATTAGTGGATTCATTATGAACTGGGCCAGACCCCGCAGATGTAGGTGAATTTCACTTAACTATGTAACCAAGTCTCTTGTCTTTATTCTTTACTTTATTGCATATTTGGTTAGATAGGTTGTGTTAGAACATAATAGTACTAATTAAGATAATTCGGTAAAATCAAATTTCAAGTATAATGAGTATGAAGTGGATAGGAAGACTCAAGTGAGTGATGGAGCGGATATGAATTCTGTATAATACCCGATGGGACAAGGTTAATTTTAAAATTGTACATGTTATGGATAATGGGGACCCTACATAAATTTTTTGAGCAAAGTGCATATATAACCCTACATAATTGACGAAAGTGTAGATATAACCCTGAGATAATTGAAAGTGCAAATATAACATTATATATTTAGGTTATGTGCAAATATAACCTTTTCCGACAACTTTTACCCGGAATTTCATTAAAAGACATTTTCCCCTTCTAGAAAAATAAAAAACTAAAAAATAGAAAATGACGTTATTGCCCTTAGCATTATTATACCTATATATTGTCGTCGGGACCGCCGCCAGACCACCGCCAGTCCGCCGTTGGACCATTGCCGGACCACCATCGAACTTGGTAGGGTTATATCAGCACATTATGAAATTTGACAAGGTTATATATGCACATTCCTAAAACTTATAGTGTTTTATCTGCACTTTCATCAATTTTGAAGGGTTATATATGCACTTTGCTCTAAAAACAAAGTGTCATATTAGCACAAAATCAATGCCAACCGCATGCTACCGCCATTTCAACCTCTTATACCGATTGCTGACATTCTAGAGTGTGATTCTAGTTTTAAGAAAGAGATTTGGCGAGGTCGACGCAACGGACGTTGAAGTGGAAGTGCGAGAACATTTAAAAAATGCTATCTTCATCTGAAATTCCTCTTAATTCAATAGATTAATGGAATATTTAGTTTGATTTTGTGATTTTCTTTTGTTTCTTATCACATGAATAGAGATAAGCAGTATCTATGCTATTAAATATAAGGATTTTGATGATATTTATTTATTTATTTTGTTGAATTTAGTCCGGATTAATACTTGAATAACTTTTTGTGTTGCGTGTAGTTGTTATTTTATTGTATTTTTCGACTTATGATTCTTAATGTTGATGGGATTTTGCTTTTATAATATGTACTAATATAACCCTACATTTTTTTATGAATGTGCTGATATAACCCTATAAGTTTTAAGAATGTGTAGATATAACCCTATCAAATTTTATAATGGGCTGATATAACCTTACTTGTTGAGACGGCGGACTGACACGTGTAAAGGTATAATTGTCCATCCAAATTTAGCTTCCGGCCCAAGGGCATTTTTGTTATTTTTGAGGAGGTCAACGCCAGAAAAACACAGTTAATGCCGAAAATGTTATCAGAAGATTATATTTATACTTTCGTTAAGTAGATAGGATTATATTTACACTAAAAATTATCTCAGAATTATATTTATATTTTGGCAAAGTCTTAGGAAAGACGGTCTTTCCATAGACTTATGAAAAGACGGGATTTGATTAGAATAATGAAAGGTAAAAGGTCTTAGTTGTAATATTAAAGTTTTAGTATGAAACATGTAGTAGTTATAAAATTTATAACCCGGTTTATGCAACCCAAAAATTTTATCTTAATTTTTTCTATTTTACACTTTAAACCTTGGTCTTTCCATAGTTTATGGAAAGACTGTCTTTCAAGAGACGGACTCTTATATTTTTCCAATTATATAAAATTATATTTGTATATTTTCCAAAAAAATTTAGATGAACATAAAGCATGGAGGAACCATAATCCGCACTCGCTCCGCCCTTTGCCGGTTGCTATCCCTAAATTCCTAAATTCCTCAATTAGATTCCTCCTCCTATGGCGGGATTCTAAAACTTCAACTGAATCAAAACCCTTAACGACATCAACTTCGACCCCTCCACCCCACACACGCACTCCCACAATCCCTTCCCACTCATACAAAATTCATGGATTTCTTGAAACGAGGGGCGAAAGTCGAAATCAGCGGCGACGACGAGGGTTTCCGGGGATCATGGTACGAGGGGACGGTGATGAGGCGGCTGAACAAAACCAAGGTTCTGGTGGAGTACAACACCATTATGGAAGACGAGGCGGGGCGGAGACGCCTGACGGAGGTGCTGGACTTCATACAGCTCCGCCCGCCGCCGCCACGGGAGAAGAACCCGGTCTTCAAATTGATGGATGACGTCGACGCCTACCATCACGACGGCTGGTGGGAAGGTGTGATCACCGAGGTTTTGAGTGACGGGAGATTCGCCGTGTTCTTCCGGCCCACCCGAGAGCAGAGGAAGTTCCGGCCGTCCGAGCTCCGGCTCCACCGTGAATGGGTGGATAATGCGAGGTGGCTTCCGACGTTGAAATCTGAAGAAGCCTCCGGGGATAAGGTACCCAAGATTACTACATTGGCTGCCTGAATTCGTATTTGTTTCCTAGTATTTTCACGTTGAAGTCTCATTTTCTAACATCATTTCAACAGTTATGTCGTGAGGAGATGACACTTTTGCAAATTGGATGACAATATCTTACAAAAAATAGAAAGTATGGTCATAGAAAAATTGGAGTTTTCTCTGTTGAAATTAGTGGGCATCATGTTGTGTGTTTTCGAAATTCGACTCTCCGATGCTAATGTTGTTGTGTGTAGATGTGGGTGTACTAACACATCTTGTTGAAACTGATAAGAGATTCTGTCTCAACACTACTCATAACTGCAAAAGTGTAGCCTATATTTACACAACTAATAATTACACTACATATTCGTGCAAAATTGTTCTTATTAGAAAAGGGAGGGATGAGAACCCTATAAACCCTCCCGGTGACGATAGCATTGTCAATGAAGACTTGAATGTAGCATGCATTTGTACAGCCATATATTTGATATGGGATGTTTGGCCCACGATCTCCTTGGATTTTATTGTCTTCTTTATATTATCAAACGGGAGTTGGTCAATTCTGTGATACAGTTTCTTGGAATTTCAGCTTCCTAAATGTGAAAGTTTATGTCTTGATGCCTCTAGTTATAATGGTGATAATGGTGCATACAGGGATTAAAGATGATAGCTTATACAGAATCCTAATGGCATTGCAGGGACTCTCTGAACTTGTTAAGAAGAAAACAGTTGAATGGAATTTCAGCAAAGGATCACAAGTGGAAGTGAAAACTGACGAGGACGGTTTTGAGGGTGCCTGGATTTCCGCTACCATTGTTAAGAAGTTGAGCAATGATAACTATGTTGTGCAATACCATACCCTTAAAAATGATGACAACACAGGGTTTTTGAGAGAGGAGGTTGACGGTCCAAACATTCGACCACAACCGCCATTTACTTCATCTGTTAAATGTTTCAATGTAAATCAGAAGGTAGATGCCTCGTTCAATGACTGCTGGTGGGGTGGAGTGATTACCAAAGTTCTTGAGGATAAGAAATATGTAGTCTATTTTAGTTCAACAGATGATGAACTGGATTTTAAGGTTAGTCAGTTGAGACTGCACCAGGATTGGATCAATGGAGAGTGGGTTGTTCCCAGTCCCGAAGGATATACTGCATCCAACCCAAAAATGGAGTCTCGATTCTGATACGAAAGGGGGTGTTTAAATTGGATGGTAACGCTTTTTGGCTAATTGGTTTGTGTTTCCAGCTTCAGAAGGTGTGATGAAACCGGAGATGGAAGCACTTGATTGATCATTTTTGTACCAAATATAGTTCAGTGAGTATAATCTTTGCACTACTACGTTTAGTAATTGTACTGTTAGTTTCTTGGCTGAAAGGATCTAAACAGCTCATTTGGGCACACCTGTTTTGATCTGGTTTGATTTCAGAGGCCAATTGTTGAGTTCATCCAACACTTTTCCTTGTTGCAAGTTATCATGGGAGTGGAGCTGCATAATTGAAATATTTCCAGGCAAAACTAGATGGATCTTTTCTAGTCACGACTTTTTTTTCTTTTCAAATGGAAAACCTTGTTTCTCGTCTTTATGTATTGCATGCCCCTCTTCCACGAGAAGAGTCTTATTTCAAGCGTTCCTTGTTTGGAAAGCAAAATTTTTTTTGAAAGGTTCTACAAATTACTTTGGAAACTTTAGGTGATTTCGCTCTGCACAATCATCCAGTGCCCTCGTCCATCCATCTCTACAGTCCAAATGTTGTCTGGTTGTGTGTGATGGTGAGTCCATGTGTGTGATGGTGTTGGTGGATGTGTTACGTGATCCATGGTGGTGCAAGTAAGGTGGTGAGTTGAGGTCTACAATTGCGATCGCTGATATTAATAATAGTCAATGGTGGTGGTGGTGGCTAATAGTTGTGGTGACGTGTTGGATGATTGAGATTTGGGTGATGGTGGCAGTGGTGGTGATTTGGGGTGGTTATATATATATAACCACCCTAAATGGGAAACGAACCCATAAGTTTTTTGGCGGTAATTTCCACATGAGCTGAGACTTCCTATATATATATATATATATATATATAACCACCCCAAATCACCACCACTGCCACCATCACCCAAATCTCAATCATCCATATATATATATATATATATATATATATATATATATATATATATATATAGAGGAAGTCTCAGCTCATGTGGAAATTACCGCCAAAAAACTTATGGGTTCGTTTCCCATTTAGGGAAAGGGAAATGAATCAATAAAGAGATGGTGGGGAACGAAAAGAAAAAGAGTTATTTTTATTTTTGTTTGGTTAAAATCATAAAAGTGAATAAAGTACTATTTCATTCTCTATGTATTTGTTTGGTTCAATTGAGAATGATGATAATAGATGATGTCGTCAAGTAATGGTTAATATCTTAACTGATTGGTGGTGGCATCGGGTAGTGGTCGTTAGTAGTTAGTTGGCATAAAGGGTGGTAGTCAGGTGTCAGCGTAGATGGTAGTTGTTGGCGTCGGCGATTAGTGATAGCAGTGGTAGGATGGTGCTGGTTGGTGTTGGTGGTCGTCATAGTAAATCATTACTAACATATTTAATGTAAATAAAAAAATGTAATTTGATTTCTTAACATTAGAATTTATTATTATTATTGATTGGGTTGAGCCGAATTTATCATGTGATCATTTGGGTTTTAATTGGGCTGAAATATTAATTGTATCCTTAGAATCTTATGTTTAGTCACATATTTGATTTGGATTTATGTTAGGCTGAAATATTAAGTCTATTAGTGTTTTGCTTTTTTTGCAAGAAGTTGAAATCAAATAATTAAAACTAAAAAGTGACGTGCTCTTTTGATGGGTGCCTATATTAAATGATCGGAGGAAAAATACTTAACTTGGTATGTCACATGGAAAAAGTACATACAATCTCTATTTCAAAAAGAATAATGTACATTTATACCCACCGTTTTTTGCGTTTGTGTAGATTTGCCCTTAGTTTTTTGAAAGTGCATATGCCGCTGATTTCACATGAAAATTTGGTTAATTGTGATCTTTGTCGAATTCAGTTGAAATGACTGATTACCCTCTCCAAAAAACTTAAAATGTATATTGATCATTTTATCCTCCCAAACCCTAATCCGAAATCCAAATTCATTTGGGAACCTTTTGCGGCGAAGAGGTTTGATGCACCCCAATTTATCGCCGCTACTACGCCGCTGCCCACCGTGCTTGAATTCGCAAGAAAAAGCCCTCAGAGGTGTCCGGGGAGAAGAAGCTGTGACGGCCAAGTAAGCAAATAGTCTATGTGAGTGTAACTAGTAATGAATAGTTGAGTGTGTAGGATTACCTTAGCCTTTATATAGGTAGGCAAGTAAGGCTACTGTTTTGTTTGCAAGTGGAACAAGTACTCCACCTTGGACTGGCCAAAAAAGGAGGTTTTTACCTAAAGGGCAAAGCCTTGGGCTGATGGTCGGACACACGGGCCACTAAGCCCGTACGGTTTTACACATTATCAATAAGCCCCTAGAAAATTAAGGGTTCGGCCTTCAAATTTTATCTCCAGATTGAGGGTTCGAATCCGTACTTGCATCCGAAACTTCCCAATGCCTGAGGGGTGTGATTTTGGCATCCCCATGGCAAGTTCAGGTTCCGTTCTAGGTGGGCATTAAACTTTTTGCTCAAGTAGATAAAATGTGTCGGGGGTCTGGCCCTCGGCTTTCTATTCTGTGCTAAGGCCTAAGGGCCTGGATCACGCCTCTTTATATCCCCTGGTGACTTTCGGGCCTTAGTAGCCTAGGGTAAGGGTTCGGGCCCTAGTATTCTAATCTGTGTTGGGAACTGAGGGTCTCCGGTCCTTACTAGGCAGATGGGGGGGGTTCGGTCTTTAGCTTATTGATCTGTGTCAAGGTCTAAGATCTGTTATCCCCAATATCTTAAAGGTATTGGATTCGAAACTTGTGTTTTCAGTCCATGCTAAAAAGATTGAGTGTTCGAATATTTCTACTAAAGAGTGAGGTTTCAAAACTGCTGCTTAGTGTAAGGAGATTTGACCCCTAGCCTTCTGATCTTTGCCAGTAAGCGAGTTGTTCAAATCCTTCCACTAAGAGATATGGGTTTCGAAACTATTACTTAGTGTAAAGGGATCCAGCTTCTATCCTTCTAATCTTTGCCAGAAGCGAGGGGTTCAAATCCTTCTGCTAAGGGATAGGGGTTTCGAAACTATTACTTAGTGTAAAGGGATTCGGCTTCTAGCCTTCTGATCTTTGTCAGAAAATGAGGCGTTCAAATCCTTCCACTAAGGGATAGGGGTTTCGAAACTATTACTTAGTGTAAAGAGATTCGCCTTCTAGCCTTCTGACCTTTGCCAGAAAGTGAGGCGTTCGAATCCCCCCACTGAGGAGTAGGGGGTCCTGGCGTAGCGAACCTTTAGTTAGGAGACCTCAAAGAACTAACACGACTCGAACCTTTAGTTAGGAGAGCCCAACGTTGAGTCTTAAGGTTTCTGTTTTGTAAAATAGTTGTAATTTAGTTCTGTGTAATTTAAAATAGCCATGTTGGCCCAATAATAATACGTTCTTCCCTTCGCTGTTGTCAGAGCATTTTTTTTCCATTTTTGGTAGGGCCATTGCCCCCAAGCTAAATTTCTTTAACTTGTTTCTCTGACTCTTTTCAAGCAATTTACTAGGTCTCAGCCCTCTGTGGTTTACACAATCGAACTGGGCTTTGCTGACCCTTCGTATATTTTACAAGGTCTAAGCCTTGAGCGCTTATTCCACATTCGAAATAATCTTAGGGATCTGTGTCCTTATGGTGGTCTCCAAACATCGAAGGAGGACGTGCCCGAAGGACATTTAAGGAGACCTATTTCAAATGTGTTTAAGGGATTTGTGTCCCTAAGGTTTTCGGTGGGCAGTTCGGACCCTTCCGAATCGTTAGCCTAGGGGATTAGTTCCCTTAAGGCGGTCTCCAAACGTCCAAGGGGAACGGGCTCGAATGAAATTCAAGGAGAAGAATTTCAAATATGTTTAAGGGAACTGTATCTCTAAGGCCTTCGGTGGGCAGTTCGGACCCTCCGAACACCTCTGACTCCGTTTTTAGGAAATGCATTCTAATTTTCTGGAAAGAACAACTATAAGGAACACACTTTCATACAAAAATGGAGCCCAAAGATACAAAGAATCCTACAGACTTAAAGCACTAGATGATCATGGACATCGTCCAACCCATAGCTACTTGAGGGTGGGCTATTTGTCAACCTCACCAAGCCATCTAGGATTTTTGGGCATAATATCTTCTAAGGTTTGAGACGTTCCATATGTGCGGAATCTACTCACCTTGGGGGGTTTCAAGTGCATAGCTGCGTCCAAGGCCAACTTCCACAATCTGATAGGGTCCTTCCCAGTTAGCTAATAGCTTCGCCTCCGTATCCTTTCAAATTTTCTCATTTTTTCTCATTACGAGGTCTCCCGAGGAGAACTGGACCTTTCGGACCCTTCGGTCATGGTACCACTTTACCCTCTTTGTTCTTGGCTTCATGAAGGGATGCTTTCTCTCTTTTCCATTCGAGGAGGTCCAGATCCAATTGATGTTGTTCATCATTAACTTCTTGGTGCTCACTGTATCTGGAAGTCCTTTGGAATGTTGGAAGTCTAACCTCCATAGGGATAACCGCCTCTGAAACGTACATTAGGCCGTAGGGGGTTTCGCCCGTGGCAGATGACTCTGTTGTCCGAAATGACCAAAGCACACTTGGCAGCTCATCGATCCAACTTTCTCCAGCCCCTTCGAGCCTTGAACGGATACCGTTAACAATGGTACGATTTGTGACCTCCACCTGCCCATTTTCTTGTGGGTGGTAAACGCTGGCAACCCGCTAGTGGCAAATTTTGTATTTCTTACACCAACTCTTAAAGGATTCATTGACAAATTGGGCACCATTGTCGGTTATAATTTTTTGGGGGATTCCGAAGCGGTATATGATATTTTTCCAACAAAAATTGATCACCGACTTTCCCTTCACACCCGTTAAGGCTTCGGCTTTGACCCACTATGTGAAGTAGTCAAAGGCCACAATCAGGTATCGAAAGTATCCAGGGGCCTCCGGGAAAGGACCCACCAAGTTGATCCCCCATTTTTCGAATGGCCAAGAGCTAGTGATGTTCATCATCTCTGCTTGGGGGACGTGGGTGATTGGCGCACGCCTTTGGAATTAGTGACAGACCTGGATGTGCTTATGGATTTCATCAAACATGTTGGGCCAATAATACCCAGCTAGAAGGATTTTCTTTGCTATCGAGTGAGCCCCGTGGTGACTTCTGCAAGCCCCTTCATGAGCCTCACAAATCAGATAATCAGCCTCATGGGGGGCTACGCACCAAAGGAATGGCTATAGATGTCCTTGAAGATATAGCACATCCTTGTGGATTACATACTTAGGTGCTTTAAGCGTAATCTTCCTTGCTTCGATAGTATCTTCCGGAAGGGTACCATATTGAAGGTAGCTAATGATAGGCGCTATCCACGAATCTTGCTCTTCTACCATCATCACCGTTGCCTCTTCTTCAAAGCTTAGTTTACTCAATGTTTCCACCATCAGGGGCCCTTGAGATTGCAAGTCCAGATCGGATGAAGCCAACTTGCTTAGAGCGCTAACCTTGTGATTTTTCTCCCAAGGGACCTGTGTGAGGGTATAGTGGTGGAAATGTCCTAGAAGGGTCTTCACCACTTCTAGATAGCATTGTAGGCTCCTTTCCCTAGCCTCATATTCCCCATTGACTTGAAAGACCACGATCTGGCAATAGCTGAATATGTCCAACCTTCGAATGCCCAAGTCGTTGGCTATTCTAAGGCTTGTAATCAGGGCTCCATATTCCGCTTTGTTATTCGTGGCCTTGAAGTCAAAGTGTAAGGCATAGGGGTAGTCTTTCTTCTCGGGGCTTGTTAGCAAGATGCCAGCCTCATTGCCTCCGGAATGTAATGAACCGTCCACATACAACTGCCAGGCCTCTTCAGACTCTTTCTCTTCATGTACTATGATTGGTTCAGTAGTTTCTACGATGAAGTCTGCTAAAGCTTGGCCCTAATGGCTGTCCTTGGGCGGACCTGGTTGTCATGCTCACCCAGTTTGATGACCCACTTCATCATTCATCTCGAGGCCTCTGACTTGAGAAGTACTTGCCTGATCAGATGACTAGTTAGTAAGATGATCCTATGACCCTGGAAGAATGACCGAAGTTGCCTCGTAGTGTAGACAAGGGCCAACATAAGCTTTTCGAGAGTAATGTATCTAGTTTTCGGACTATGCAAAGCTCTACTTACGATGTAGACATGGTGTTGGGCTCTGTCCTTTTCTTTTATTAGAACTACACTGTTAGCCAAGGGGGACGCCGAGATGTATAAATACATATCCTCTCCCTTGTCTGGATTCATTAGGGTGAGCGGACTTCGTAAGTGGTCCTTCAAATCCCGGAAGGCTTTGTCAAATTCTACTGTTCATTCAAATTTCTTGGTTTTTTGAAGGACATAGTAGAATGGCAATGTTTTTCCTCCCCCTTCAAAAGGAATTGACTAAGGACCGCGAGGGAACCTGTTAGTCTTTGGACGTCCTTCACCGAATGAGGGGGCTTCATCTGCATTAAAGCTTCAATTTTTTGGATTTCCGTAGCGTCTGCAATGTTTCCTCGAGGTCTAGAAGGAACTAATGAAGCTCCTACTTTTCACCACCATATCATCTACGTATATTTCAACGTTTCTTCCAATTTTCTTTTGGAACAAATTATCGACTAATCTCTAATAGGTGGCTCCAGCGTTCTTCAGGATGAATGGCATCTTTTTATAGAAAAATGTACCTACATCTATTATGAAAGACGTTGTCTGCTGGTCCTTTTAAGACATAGGTATCTGATGATAGCCATTGTGGGCATAAAAAATGCCAAAACCTCAAATCCGACAATGGCTTCTACCAGTGCGTCAATGGAGGGTAAGAGATAGTTGTCCTTTGGGAAACATTTGTTAAGGTCTGTAAAATCAATGCACATTCTCCAAGCTCCATAGTGCTTGGGAACCATCACTGGATTCATTTTCCATTCGGGATAGAACACCTCTTCGATCACTTCAGCCTTAAGAAGCTTTTGGACCTCTTCTTTTATGGCCTTCGCCCTTTCGGGGGCATATGATCTCCTTTTCTATTTTATCAACTTTTGGGAAGGATCCACATTTATTCTGTGAACCATCAGGTGTTCTAGAACCCCTGTTAGGTTGAGGGTGTCCCAGGAAAACACATCAACATAGTTATCCAAGAGGTCCTTTATCTTCTTTTTGTCGAGGAGGGTATCATTTTTCCCACAGACACTGTTCCTTTTTACCGAATGGCCATTGGCTTCGTGTCTATGGCTTTGATCCCCCCATTGACCAAAGACACCATTTCCTCCTTCTTAGCCTCTTTTAGTGCAATGGCTTCTAGCCGCTGGTTCATCCCTCCTTATGACCTCTATTCCCTTCTTTGTGGGGAATTTCATTGTTAGATAGTAGGAGACCATACGGCTCGTGCTTGGCACATCAAAGGTCTTCCCAATATCACATTGTAGGGGGATACCACATCGATCACTACAAAAATGCAATCAACCGTGACCTCCTTCTCTCCATCTTCCACTCTAACTAGAAGGTTTATAACCCCTAATGGCTGAACCATTTTCCCAGTAAAGCCGAGAGGGGAGAGGTTGTTCTTTTCAAACTTTCGTGGATGAGCCCTAGCTGATCAAAGCAATTGGCAAACATCACTTCTATTGCGGTTCCATCGTCAAAAAACACCATTTTAACATAGAAATCCTCAATTGTCACTTGTATGACCATTGGATCCGCATGGGGGGTTCAGCTAGGCACCAGGTCTGCTTTTGGTCGAAACTGCTTCTGACTGGGCTTTCCGAGGGGCATGTACCAAGACTACGCCTTATTGATGGTGTTAGATGACGGGCCACCTACTATACCATTGATGAAATTAATTACCTGGTTTGGCCTATCTCTTCAGTTTTGATCCGCCCTGGCTTTGACCTCGGGTCCGTCATTCTTGCTCACCATATTTCCTACTTTTTCGGCCTTATTTCCTTGTTGTTCTTTACCCCATCGATTTTGTCCCTTTCTTCCACCCTTCCAATGGATTTCTTGCATTTCGAAGAGGTTCCTCCCTTTAATCCCTCGATGTAATCTAAGAGCAACTATTCTTTAGTGCATATTTTGATTTCTTCCTTTAGGTGGCGGCACTTATTTAAGTTGTGTCATTCTTGATGGAAGTCACAGTACTTAAGCGAGTCCTTTTTTCTAGGGAAAACCCTTCCTTGGGGTGGCCTTTGGAACAGGCCCTTATGTATAGAATATATTTCCATCACATATTTATTCAGGGGGGGGTAGCTTCTGAAGCTTTTTTCCCGAAGCCTTGGGTCTCCTAGAATCATCAGGGTGCTTGGGGCCTTTTCCGCTACCTCTGTCCCCCCCTCTTTTCCTTTTTACAACCTCTTCAATCTTGGAGTATTGTTTCGCAATCTTCTATAGCAACTGCAAGGTCTCAGGTCTTTTTGAGACCAGCTTCTTGTACAGGTTGATATCAGATATCCCATTCATATACCCCACAATTACTCCATCCCCAGTACGGTTAATCACACTAAGGCTCTCGTCGATAATATGCCTGGGTCGATTCCCCCTGCTTTTGCTTAACCTGGTAAAGTTCTACCACTTGAAAGAAATAACATAGCAAGGCCCTTTCGAAGTTCCTATAAGAATGCAATTATCCTATAGCCAGCCCGTTGAACAATTCCTGGGACTTCCCCCGAAGGTAGCTTCCAACCAGCTTACACATTAGCTGTTCATCGAAGTTTCTTGAGTTCATCAGACTGAGGAAGGCTTGGATGAATTCCTGGGGATCCGAATCTCCACTGTATATTAGGAGCCCTTCGAGAGGTTTAACATCGTCGGGTCATCGGAAGACCATTATGGTGGGGCTGAAGAGACAGGCTGCAACTTAGCTCGAATAGCCAATTAGTCTATCGAGCTCTCTTGAGAGAGAGTCACTTGACTCCCCCCTGTATTCATATATCTCTCCCACCAATTCAGCCAGGAGGCACCATTGGTGGGTCCCTGGTTCGAAGCCATGTACCCCGACCGTGATTCTTCAATAGCCAAACTATATGGTATCTGCTAATGCCCCATATGATAGGAATCGTATGGGAGCCTCTCTGGCCAAGACCATGAGTGCATTCGAGCTTTGAACCCGGGATATTTACCCATTTTCTAAGACATCGAATAAGGGATTGTCGACCTTTCAAAACTAGGGATCGAAGCTAGTACTGAATTAGCCACGGTTTGAGTGAAACCTGGGAATGTTGGCTGAGGCTAGTCCTGACCCCCCATATCTAATGGGTAGATTGGTCATGGAGAAGCTTGCATCCAAATCCTTTAGTTTGATTATAGAGGCATTGCAGGTGGGACCCTCACCTAATTCAGGGCCATCCATTGCCAGAGCGTTAGGGGTTCTATCTGGTACCCCATATATCTAAGAGTTTGAGCTAGTTGCGCCAGGTCCTGCTGTGACGGGGGAAATTGCACTATTCGTGCCTCTCGTTCTCTGAATGGCCTCCGCCGTAGGCTCCACTTGTGAATCAGTCGTAGCCTCTGTGAATTGCAGCCCATCCTCTCTGGGCCGCAACACCTAGTTTTGTGTGGTAGGGGCTGTAATGCCCCCCAACCAAGGCTCAATGGTGTCATCCGTCCTTCTAAGAGTGTTCGGCTGCATGAGGGTTTCCATTTGACGGCCCTCCAGCTCTCTTGTTTCCAGGATCTGATCTCGAATGCTCTCTATGTGTTAGTTACCGGTACCTGAGGGGGTGGGATCCATCCGATTGGTCCCACACCCTTTTCTTCTCTAGTAAAAGGATTGTACTTCTTCTTCGGGGGCCAAAACTCCTCTGTACTTCAACTGTTCACTCCTATGCGAAACTTGTTGTAGGGGTGGAAATAAACTGTAAAGAGGTATAGATCTGACTTCGACGGTCCCACTGGGCGTGCCAATTTGATGAGCCCCAATCTGCTGCCGCTACTATGCCACTGTACACCACCATTTTCTGTGCCTAAATCTGCAAGAAAAATCCCCCGGAGGTGCCCAGGGGGGGAGAGGCTCTAACGGCAAAGTAAGTAAATAGTGTATGAGAGTGTAATTATGAATGAATAGTTGAGTGTGTAGGATTACCTTTAGCCTTTATACAGGTAGGAAAGTAGGGCTACTATTTTGTTTTCTTGTGTAACAAGTACTTCACCTTGGGCTGACATAAACAGGAGGTTTTACCTAAAGGGTAAAGCCTTGGGCCGATGGTCCGGCGCACATGCCATTAAGCCCGTACCATTTTACATATTATCAAGGTTGGCGAAGAAAACGAACCACTGCTCTCAGTTCCAACGATACTGCTCGCTCGAAAAGTATTGCTTTCAGTGACATTAAAGGTCCCACTATTTCAACATATGAAAAAATAAATACAAGAAAGAGTGGTATTTTGATAATTGGTATTGAAGTTTAGCGTGTTATTATTCCAAATTTTATGTGTTATACTACTTTATGTGTAGATTTTGATTTGGTTAGCAAATAAACAAGTTTGTTCTTGAATCTTGATTGTCAAAACTTCTTTTGTAAGTTTATCTAGATGTTAAGAATAACGATAAGAAGTGATGTAAGTGTATAAAACATAAGTGCTGACATAACCCTTAAATTTTAAAACAAGTGCTGATATAACCCTGTCTTTTTAAAAAAAGTGTTGATATAACCTTAAATTTTAAAACAAGTGCCGATATAACCCTGGATTTTTAAAACAAGTGCTGATATAACCCTGGAAATTTTTGTTCATTTTCTAACCTTAGGGACCACTCCAGGAGTAAAATTGTTCAAAATTATATTGAAAATAGAATAAGGGTATTTTGGTCATTTTTAGACCAATGAAGTAGGTCCCCGACTATATGGGTATGAGTTTTTAGTCACTACCGGTCAAGGGGTATATGTGCACTTTGAAAAACTGGGGGATATATTTACATAAAGCTAAGAGCTAGGGGGTATGAATGTGTTTTACCCTTAAATTTTAATAAATTCATGAAAAGTATTTTCCGAAGGAGACATTATAAAAGGAATGTCATGATCCACGGGATTTGTGAATGAAAAAAGTAGTGTTTTGCTTAATGTCAAAGTTATCTAGGAACTAACAAACTAACGAAAGACGTTAGCATTGGGGAGTCAAGATAAGAGCTCAAAATCGGCCAGAGAAATTAGTTCAGTCACTGGTAAAGCAGTTACCAATCCCTTATATAAATACAATATTGAGCTGCGTTAGAAGGCATCTGAATCATTGTGTAAACTCATATTAGAATTGTGTTCTTTCTCACCTCAACTGTATATTCTTCCTCATTTGAATCTGAAGCTTTGCTTCCTTTTCTATACAAATTTACCCTTCAATCCTTCTTTCACTTTTGAGTTCTAACAATTCATATCAGAGCCTCGGCAAGAATTTGTTGGTGAATCGCAATATTGCTTCAAGAATGGTGATTATGATGTTTCCATTCTTTTCCGGCAAGAATCCGACGAATTAGGTGCAGGGAATGGAGGTGTTATTCAATATCAATTCAGTTTTGACGAGTCAAAGAGTTGCATTAGCTCAACCTTATTCAGAAGGTACGACACATTAATGGTTTAAAGCGGTACAATCTTGTTACAGTTTGATTACTTGGACATTTTTTTCCAATCTTGTTATTCAGAGTTTTGGTTGTAATGAAGATGAAATAAAAGTAACATATGTAGCTCTACCAGTAGATTATGTGTTTTTAGAGGTTTAGATGGCTCCACATTTTGAAGAATCGACCCTGGATCAGTCGGAGACAATGGGAGCAAGGCAATGAAATTGATGAGCTCCTGTTGGAAATGAATGCAAAATTATTCGCTGAGTTGCCTCTGTTTCATGGACATAACCCCCTAGATTGGATTATGTCGTGTGAAATCATCTTAAAAAAACTATGGGGTGAAAGAAGAAGCGAAGCTGAGTATGGTTAAAGATCACTGTATCGATCGAGCTGAAGTTTTCATGGAATTTTTTCTTAAAATCTGGGGAGATGTTTCTTGGATGGAATTTTCAGAGATTGTGGTTGAAAGATTTTATTGTAATGAAGCCACTGGAGAATCCAAAAAAAAAATCGAGACGAGGAAACTCTCGGGGAAGTTAGCAACTGATTATCAAGATCATGTGATGCCACATTTGGTAGGGAATACTCAAGATATGGGTGATTTTGAAGTGCAACTTTTAGAAATCTTGGAAGAGGAAATGGAGGAAACATCCTTTCTTGTTGATGATTCTCCAGCACCTATTTACGGTGGAAACTTCCAAGAACTAATCATTGTTGAACCTTCTCTGGGTAAAGTCAATCTCAACTTTCTTAATAAAAATGAAATTCGTGCTGAGTCACTAAGGAAAATAGAGTTTGATAGTATGCCTTCATATATAAATGAATTGGAGTCTGTCAGTGTTAAGAGTAAATGGATTGATGATGGTTATGTGAGAATGAATGAAGAAGTTCTAAAGTTGGGTGTCAAAAATTCTGTAGCTTTAAATGGAGTAATAAGTTTATATGAATTATATGATAATGATTGGCCTTAGATTGAGAGTGTGGTAGGGTTTGATCAAAACAGTGATATCACTGAACCTATGAGGTTTTATGACCCTGGCATTTTTGAAAAGTTTTAAGGAAGTTCATATAATGTGAGAAAACTTGCTATGGATTTTTAAAGATAGGGGGGAATTATACTACTGGCTGGTTAAAGAATAGCTGAAGTGTGAAAAAATGGGATGTGGAAAAAGGGTGATGTTGTTTTGAATGTTGGAGAATTATGTGTCGCTGTAGGAATTCCAATTTTGTTGGATGTTAGTCGATTGGAAGGAAAGTTGTTGCATAATGTAGTGTTGACAAGTGATAGTCTTTTAGAAAAATGGCTAGTTATCATGGAGTGTGAAGTTTTTTTCAAGTACTTGGTCTTTGCATTTGTGTTGTTTAGCGACAGTTTTCGGGTGGAACAGTGAATTCTGCTGTAGAATGTTGGAAGAAATAAATAGCGGTTTGGCTTTTGGGAGAAGTAGAAGTAAGTTTATAAAACTGTATTCTGGTAAATGTTTGTGTAATGAAACTTGGATATCGATTTGAGTTGCATTAACATACATTTTCCTTAAAGAGTAATTCGACCTAGTTATTGTCTTGAGTTACACGAATTCTCCTTGAGGATAAAACAACTGAAATGCCACTTAATCTAGGCTTGAAACAAGAGAAAGATTTTTAGTGAAGTATTTTGGTTACTGAGTAAGTCTGAAAATTCTAAGGTTTTCACTTGTGTTTCTGTGCATGCATACACATTTTTATATAGGAGATGTCCCGAAAGGACACTACCCATCGTGGAATTTGTGGATATAGGCCATCACACTTACACTGCACCACTCTGATACAATTGTAATATGTCCAGAAAAGATGTTACCCATCGTGGAATCTATGGGTTATAGACCACCACACTTACACTACACCACTCTGATACAATTCTATGACAATGCATCTTTCCACATGAATGATTATATTATCCACATTCAATGTATCCTAGTTGTCAGAAATGAATTCTGAAACAAGACATCTTTTCACGTAAATGATTTCATTTCCACATCTAGTGTATCATAGTTATCAGAATTACAATGAACTCTGAAATGTACATTTTTCCACACTGTAAGCTCATAGAAAGTTTTTACAAGTGTGCACTCCGCACCACCAAACTTGTTTTAACATCCCGAGCTCACAACTACTCGAATCCAATCATACTTAAATAGCACATGTTTCTTAAAACACCAACAATCCTCCCCCATTTAAGTATTATCCTTGATTCGTAAAATCCAACAACCAAACCAAACAAGTGCATAAACAAAAATATCTTGAAGATTGAATTTTCATCTTAGTGAACTACACATTCCAAATATTCGAGAATCAGGGTGTCTTTAAAGATTGAACCCTTCAAACCCATTTGAAGATATGAAGATAATCCACACACAAGTTCAAATACAACTCAAAAGCTAAAACTTAACACTATATAAGCCATGTGTCCCTATCCATTCATGAGTGCATAGAAAGCCAAGCCCGAGCTTCTTGAAGCGGCTACACTTCACACGTCATGGTGGTGAATCTCTGTAATCGTACTCCTGCAAATGCACTTTGTCAAAAGATCCATTAAGAAGATAAACTTCAATCTAACTTACATGCAAATCCAAACATATTACCTTCAGGATATGAAATCATATGCATCAATTTCAAAAAATAAGCCTTCCACATTGAATTTTACTCCACCGTTGTATCAGAGCAAAATTGGGTATCCCATAATTAGAGATTTAAATAGGCTTTAAATCCATCCCGGTCACCGACTTGTTTACCAAGTCCCTAGCTAGACCCTTCGTCAAGTGATCTGCTAGATTGTGTTGAGATCTGACAAAATCAATTGAAATCACACTATGAGTTATTAACTCACGTATCGCGTTATGCCTAATGCCCAAGTGTCTACATTTTCCACTCTACACTTCACTATAAGCCTTAGAGAGACTATTTGTACTATCAAAATGAATAGAGATAGGTGGAATCGTCTTAGGTCACAATGGGATTTCATATACTAGATTCTGTAACCATTCCGCCTCCCTACCGGTTGCTACAAGAGCTATAAATTCTGACTCCATAGTGGAGTTAGTTATACAAGGTTGCTTTTTATAAACCCATGAAATGACACCTCTACCAAGCAAGAATACCCAGCAAGTTGTAAAAGATTGATCTTCTGTATTTGTTATCTAACTAGCATCTGAATAACCTTCTGAAACCGAAGGAAATCTAACATAGCACAAACCATACTTCATGGTTTTCTTTAGGTACTTAAGTATACACATAATTGCTTGCCAATGATGTGTGTTGGGGTTACTTGTGTACCTACTTAATTTTCCAACCGCAAAAGCGATGTCGGCCTTATGCTTGTCATGTCATACATCAAGAAACCAATTACTTGTGAGTACTAAAGTTGTGATACCGCTTTATCCTAATTACGCATAAGCTTCACACTTGAATCCATTGGAGTGCTGACCGGGGAACAATTCTCACAGTTGAGTTTCTTAAGTACTTTCTCAATGTAATGAGACTGTGTCAGAGAAATTACTTTATTCTCTCATTTGATCTTAATACCAAGAATTACATCTGCGTCCCCAATGTCTCATGCTGAAACATGATGACAAGAATTCCTTTGCAAGGTCAACTTGGATCGGATTTGTGCCAAAAATCAACATATCATCCACATATAGACAAATGATAACTCCATTTCCAGAACTATCGAATTTATCATACAAACATGTGTCTGATTGGTTTAACACATAGCCATTCGACAAAACCACCTCATCAAAATTATGATTCCATTGTTTAGGAGCTTGTTTTAGCCCATACAATGATTTTACAACTTTACAAACCTTATGCTCATTTCCAGGCATGACAAACCCTTCAATTTGTTTCATGTAAACCTCCTTTTCTGAATCTCCATTCAAAAATGCAGTTTTGACATCCATTTGATATATCACTAGATTGTTATTAGCCGCCAATGCAATCAACAACCTAATAGTGGAGATCTGAGCAACTGGGGCATATGTATCAAAATAATCAATACATTCCCTTTGCCTAGAGTCTTGGATAACCAATCTAGCTTTATACTTGTCAATAGAGGCATCGACTTTCGTCTTCCTTTTAAAGATCCACTTGGAACCCAATGGTTTACAACCACGTGGGAGATCAGAAAGAACCTACATATTATTACCCATGATGAAATCCATCTCATCATTTATCGCTTCTTTCCAGAAAGCAACATCTCGAGACTTCATAGCCCACTAAATGTCTTAGGATCCTTCTCGATATAATAGCAATATGAATATTGATAACCTATCTCATTTCTTGATACCTCAACCAAATAAATTTGGAAATAAAAACCGAAACACTTCTCAATCCTAACTCTCTTGCTCCTTCGAAGCTCAAGTGACTTGACTTGAGGAGATATTTCATCTTCCTCCATAGTTGTACTTGAAGTAAGAACTAAATCCCTTGGCCTTGGCACTAATGAGAATCGATTTTCATCAAAGATAGCATATGTTGATTCAATTATGGTGTAAATCGAAATAAAATCATTAGGTACTGTAATATAGAACCTATAAGCCTTAGAATGTATCGCATATCCAATAAAGATGCAATCAATACCTATTTCTCCTAATGTTTTCCTCTTGGGATTGGGAAGTCTAACAACCTCCCGACGACCCCAAACTCGAAGATAATTCAAGTTTGGTTTCTTAATATACCAAAGCTCATATGGAGTGACCTTGTCCATTTATTAGGAACCCTATTTAATAAATAGCAAGCCGTTAATATTGCTTCACCTCAAAATCTATCACTCAATCCAGAATAGGATAACATGGAATTAACCATTTCTTTTAGGACCTTATTTTTCCTTTCCGCCACACCATTTTGTTACGGTGCATATGGAGCGGTAACTTCATGAATGATACCACAAGACTAAAAAATTGAAGGATCATAATATTCACCTCCTCTATCAGTGCGTAACTTTTTAATCAAAGTTGATTTTTGCAATCCAACCTCATTTTTAAAAGTCTTAAATTTCTCAATTGCCTCATCTTTGGAAGATAACAAATAAATGTAGCAAAATCTTGAATAATCATCCACGAATGTTATTAAGTACTTTTCACTCCAAAGAAGGTGTTGCATGCAAGTCACACAAGTCACTATATATGAGTTCTAGCTATTTTGAAGTTCTTTCAACACTTTTAAATGATTGCCTAACAATTTTATTCAACATGAAAATACTTTTTTTTCATTATATCAAAAGTAGGAATCAAACTATCTTTAGACATGTCAAACATACGTTTGTAATGAACATGTCATAATCTATCATGCCATAAAGATGGTAAATCAACATTAGAGCAGACCATGTAAATAGAACCACGCATATTATTTATATTGATCATAAACATTCCATTAAAATAATATCTGAGTCCTACAAACACACCAAACTTTGATAAGATAAACTTATCAGATTCATACACTTGCTTATAGCCACACTTAGATAAAATACTACCAGACACTAAGTTCTTTCTGATTTTGGGTACATGTAGAACATCTTTTAGATGAAGGTTTTTCCCATAACTAAATTTCAACTCAACATCTCTTCGACCAAGAATAGTGGTGGTAGATTTGTTTCCTATATGAAGAATGGAACCATCGTTAGCTGGTTCATATGACTTGAACCACTTACGGTCCTTGCAAACATGTTTGGTTGCTACAGAATCTATCCACCAAGCAATTTCATCATCCTATACATAAAATCTTCAGAAATTAATGGTACATAATTCTCAACCAAATTTGAACCTTATTTAACATTTAGACTTTGATGAGGAGTTTGGCCTTGATCCTTAGACCTTTGCTCGGAATGATTTGGTGTCACTCCTTTCTTGCTCTTCTTGACATGATAATCACGTTTGAAGTGTCCTATCTTGCCACAAATCCAATATGCACCCTTAGGTTTCTTGTTGGACTCTTTGCTTGTGTTGTTAAATGAGCGCTTCTTCCCCTTTTTCTTCTTAGAACTATCACCCTCTTCCATCATATTAACTGAAGAGAGTCCCATAGTATCTTTATCTTTGGACTCTCCATTTTCCTATGCCCTTAGAGTTTCCTCTATGCGCAAATGGCTTCCGAGTTGAACAAGAGACAATTCTTCCTTTTTGTGCTTAAGCACGTGCTTAAAATCCTTCCATGAAGGTAGAAGCTTGTCGATTATACTTGACACAGAAATAGATTCATCCATTCCCAGTTTGTGTTGTACAAATTGCCCTAAAGTCTGGAGAAATTCATTGTACTGCTCCATAACAAGCCTAGAGTTTGACATCTTGTAATTCACAAAATTACTGATCCATGTAATTTGACTCTAAGGAATTCCACAACCCTTTTGTAGATTCAACATTTTGATAAATATCAAAGAGTGAGTCAGACATACCATTCAAGATGTGACCACGACTGATGTAGTCATCATTTTCCCATTTGTTCCTCCGACGAGTTTCTTCCAATGGTTCATCATCTGTTGGTTCTTTCATTGTAGTAGACAAAACATATGCCACTTTTAGAGTTGTAAGAAGGAAATGCATATTCTTCTACCATCTACGGAAATCAACACCTTCTAACTTCTTGAGTTTCCCAAACTTGGATGTCATGTCACGTACGGTAAAGAAATTACTCTTTAAGAATGTTGTAGAATGCTGGAAGAAATAAATAGCGTCTTGGATTTTGGTAGAAGTAGAAGTAAATTTATAAAACTATATTATGGTAAATGTTGGTGTAATAGAACTTGGATATCTATTTGAGTCACGTTAACATACGCTTTCCTTAAAGAGTAATTTGACCCAGTTACTGCCTTGGGTTACAAGAATTCTCCTCGAGGATACCCTCTTGATCTAGGCTTGAAACAAGAGAGATTTTGAGTGAAGTATTTTGGTTTCTGAGTAAGTATGAAGATTCTAATATTTTCACTTGTGTTTCTGTGCATGCATACGCATGTTTATATAGGAGATGTCCCAAAAGGACACTACCCATCGTGGAATTTGTGGACTATAGGCCATTACACTTACACTGCGCCACTCTGATACAATTGTAATATGTCCCGAAAAGATGATACCCATCGTGGAATCTGTGGGTTATAAACCACCACACTTACACTGTACCACTCTGATACAATTGTAAGACAGTGCATCTTTCCACAAGAATGATTATATTTTTCACACTCAATGTATCCTAGTTGTTAGAAATGAATCTTGAAACAAGACACCTTTTCACATAAATGATTACATTTCCACATCCAGTGTATCGTAGTTATCAGAATTATAATGAACTCTGAAGTGTACATTTTTTCACACAGTAAGCTCGTAGAAAGTTTTTACAAGTGTGCACTCCGCACCATCAAACTTGTTTTAACATCCCGAGCTCACAACTACTTGAATCCAATCATACTTAAATAGCTTGTGTTTCTTAAAACACCAAAAAATTCTATGGCTTCAGTTTTGGGGGTTTGGGTTTGGCGCCGATGAAAGAGGGAGCGGAGGAAGGAGTCTGTGATTACCTGCTGGTGAAGGGAAAGGGCAGAGCGGAGAAATGAGGGAAGCAAGGCAGCGACGGAGCGGATGCGAGGTGGCAACAACAAGAGGCGGCGGCGGAGTAACCAAATCGAAGGAGGAAGATGCGTTTTCTGGGTAAATGTTTTATATTTGCTGTTTGATCCCCCACATTTTTTGCTTTTTCATTTATTACCCAGAGTCCAAATTAATTGTGTTTTGGCCCCGAAATTTGATTTGCTCTTTTCCTATTTTACCTCAGTCCCAGGTCTCACCATGAGAAGGGCGCTCTCTCTCTCTCTCTCTATATATATATATATATATATATATATATATATATATATATAAGATCATGGATTTATAATAAATCCTTGTTTCACTGTTGGGTTCGTAACATGAAACAAAGAGAGTTATATATCGGCTACTTTGATTAGATTGAAACCAACTAATTCATTGTAATCATAAATTGAGGATTAGTCTGGTTATTGGGTTTTCGTGATAGTTTAGATTCGTAAAGTTGATGAGATTGAGGCGGTAAAGTTAGAGGCTTTCAAGTGAAGATTTCAGACTAAAATATGGTAGAAATTGTTCATTTTATTGTTGTACACGCAATTCATTGCATCTAGAGGGCAATAGTACTCATAGTAGTCGAATTTCATGTAACTCACGCTTTCAAGTGGCAGGTAATTCAACATGAAAGCAAATGAAGATTATAGTTTAATGAGGCTTATTAGGAATTGATGAAAGAACTCATCAAACTTTAAACTTTATATTAATGAGGCTTATGAGGCTCTGTTTGATGGAGCTTATAAGCTACTGTGGTTATAAGCAAAGTGCTAAAAAATAGGTTATTTTAAAAACAGGAGCTAGTTTTGGTGGGCGAAAGCAGAACCTTGATCTCCCCTGCTTTCAAAATAATTCAATTTTACTTATAAGCACGGATCTGCCAAACAAAAACGGTTTAGTACCAACATAAAAGCTCTCAATAAAAACTAATGAGAGATTGATGCCTAGTTGATGTATTAAAAAGAGTTCACATTTTCAGGTATATCAAATTTTATTTTAAAATTTAACAAACTTAAATTTATAATGAGGCTGTCTCTTGAAAGACGGTCTTTTCATAAGTTATGTAAAGATCAAGGTTTAAATTGCAAGCTAGAAGAAATCAAGATAAAATTTTCGGGTTACATTAGTCGGGTCATTAACTTATAACTACTGCATGTTGCATTAATAAATTTTTAATATCGCAACTAAAACCTTTAACCTTTATATATTTCTAATTCAACCTCGTGTTTATATTTATAAATCCCAGAACATTTTTTACAAAGAGTGATCTTTATCTTTATTGGCACAAAATATTCCGAAACCATGACTACATTAATCTCAGTGGTACTCAACATTTAGAGGAATTAATCAAGCCACGTAGTTGAAGACATTGGGGTTTTCCTCGTCCCTCTGGAGAAAGTCCCTGGCAATTAAATCTTCAATCCTCTTCTTGATGAGCTTCACATCCGGCTTGAACATTTTACCCAGCATCTCAACGCACTCCATCACCAGCTGCTGGTACCCTAAAACCTTGCGGCTCTTCATGATACGAACAAGCGATGCATCGATGATGAATCGCCTGTCTTTATCAACATCTTCCACCACCTTCTTCCTCTCCTCCACCGGGGGAAGAGGGACCTTGATCCTCCTCATCTTGTCGGTGAACTTGGAGTTGAACTCGAACACGTCGGTTTTAGAGATTGTCTTCGTATCAGGCTGCTTGATGAGGATCTTATACTTGGCGCACGAAAGCGAGTGGAGCAATCGCACCACCTCGTCATCCAACAAGTTGAGCTGGGCCTTTATTTCCTCATAGCTCAATCTGTCACATGCGTTGAAGAGCAGCAGAACAGAGGCCTGGTACGTTGTCACGATCAGCTCGATATTCTTAGCATCAAACCTTGCATTCATGTTACAGGTGCCCAGAGCATACAACCAAGTAAGTTTTCTGTGATTGGTCTTGGTCTGGTAGAATTCGCAGAAGACTTTGACGCACTTGGCCATCTCAGCTGGGAGGTTGAGCTCAGAAGGCTTCGAAGCTGGCCAGAATCCAGATGTAAGAACGGTAACAGTGAGATCAATGCCGGGGCTTGCTTTGGGGTTAGCACTCAGATACTCTTGAAAATTGTTCTGGTTCTCTCGGGCCAGCGTAATGTCTGTAAGCATGCCCTCCATCTTGGATGTGAACTGACCGCCGTATTGCTGTTTGAACTTGGACAGAATGCTTCTCTCGTGCTCATCGTTCCCAGTTTTATCCTGCAACAGACGGCGCGACAGCTTCTTCCGGTAAAACTCCGCGAACAAGTCCTTGTCACTGATGTACGCCAGCAGCTTGACGACGTTTTCTAGCGTCTCCTCAATCGCATCATCGCTTAGCTTCTCGCTCCCGCCCTTTTTAAGGATATTGTCACAGAATGCGGCTACAAGCTCCGCATTCGAGCTACCAGCAACCCCTCTGTTACAGAAAACCTCGAAAGCTTCCTTGAGTGCCATGTGAAAAAGAGAGTGGTTCATGAAACAGGTGGTGACATATGCAAGGTACTTGTCATGGAGCTCAATCAGCTTCCTCACGAAGTTCTGTTCGTGCAAACCCACCGCATCTTTCTTCTCCGCCTTCTTGGTGCTCGCAGCATCTTCCGCTTGCTTCACCAAAGCCATGCCTGCATCTGTAACATGCTGCTTGAAGATGAGAACGGGGAGATCCAACCCGCCATCGGGTAATCTGGAAAAGAGGCGGTACATCCTCGATAAATCATCGACTCTGTCGTGTAGAAGTAGAGCGCGGCACCCGGAATGCTCCTTCTCCAGTAGCTGCGAGGACACGACAGCCAACAGCTGATCCTGAACTGTCTCCAGCAACCTTGTTTCGGTAGTGGAACGGAAACACTTCGAAGCCCTGTCCTTTTCCCGCCTCAAGCACTCCTCAGCCTTGATCATATACTCCGGGCAGGAATCTTCCAGGATCCAGGTGGAAGCTTCGCGAGAGTAGTACGCCGCGGTATCCTCGATCATGGGGTCCTGAAAGCCATTCTCGTAGCAATCCATCCCTCCATTTGCAACTCCAAGGAAAACCTCCACCACATTCTTGACTAAAGCGCGATCCATTCTCCCGCCTCGGCGCTCCTCGTGAATCAGGGATGCAACAGCTGCATACACAAGTGGTTGCAGCTTTTCAACCACCCCGCTTTTGAAACAAGCGATGCCAGCTTCACGGAGCAGAGGAAGCTTTTTCCGGGGCAAGAAAAAGCGATCGAGGTAATGGAAGAAGCGCGACAGCCATCTAACCCTGATCTTATGGTTGGACCATCTCCGGACCAGCTCTCTCAACATGAACTCGCCGTGCTTTTCTCGCAGACGAGGCACAACCACGGATGATATGTAGTCTTCGAAGGACTGCCGGTACCGGTCATACAACTGCTCCGAGTAATCGTTGGGCGCCTTCTGGGTACACATGTTGTAGATTAATGTAAAGAGACCCATGTATTCTTCGGGGCTGAACTTAAAGTCCGGGTCGCCTTCCAGAAAATTGTCCATCTTCGCCATGCCTTCTTGCTTCATCTTGCCCCATCCCTGCTCTAGCTCGATCGTCCGGATTTTGATGGCCGACTCTGAAACCTTCAGCTTTTCCATGCCAGCCTCTAGCTCGGCCGTGTTCATCGTTACGCGATCTCAAAGATCAGAATTGTTTTATCTTTACGAAACCATCCGCGCTTTATATAGAAAAGAATTTGCTGTGAAATCCGATTTAGATTTGGAACCGGGTAAACTAAATCCCAATCATTCTTGGAATAGGATATTATCTTAGAGAAGGGTTTCCGAATACAGGATGGAATCGGTAGGCGTCGAAATGTTACTTGTTACTTGTTTATATTTTACGCTACTATGTCTTTCTAATATTTGTATTTTTATTTTAGAGCGCGTCTCTTGAAAGACGGTTTTTTCATAAGTCATGGAAAGATCAAGGTTTAAAGTGTAAATTAGAAGAAATTAAGATAAAATTTCTGGGTTGCATGAACTGGGTTATAAATTTTATAACTACTACATGTTGCATACTAAATTTTTAATGTTGCAACTAAGACCTTTTACTTTTTATTATTTGAATTAAACCCCGTCTTTCCATAAGCCTATGGAAAGACCGTCTTTTCCAAGACTTTGCCTTTATTTTATAGTACGAGTACTAAAATTTTAGTTCCCAAATAGACTCTCAATTCAGAAACTCATCCTCTCCAATTTAAGGATCTTTTGTAGCCTCCGTTTGACATGAATAAAATTTAAATTGCCCTCTTCAAATAGGCTTTATGTTAATCGAGATTCGTATTGAGGTCATATGTTATTTGCTAAAAATAAATTAATTTTAATATATTTATCTAAGTTTAGTTAGAATAAAGCAAATAGATGATTAGATAATATTTTATTCCATGTTGATGACTAATACTAGAGTTATATTTAGACTAATTTTCTTTGTACTCTATAAACATTCTTCATCATTAATAAGAATTATTATGAGAAATTACTTTATCATAGTATCAGAGCAAACCTGGTTTCAAAATTTTTTTTTTTCGGCCTCACCTTCTCCCTCCTCCTTACTTCCGCCACGGGAAAATTCTAACACAAAGCATCCAATTAATCTTGTCAGTGTTGCCGAATGTTGGCTTTTGCCCATGAACCAAGAAATTAATCTTGTCACCCTTATCCGAAATTTTTTTTTCACCTCTATTCATGTCTGACGAAAAATTGTCTTATACTACCTTGCTCCACATGATAACTATCAAATTGTTATTATCCAATTATTTGTTGTGGAAGCGTCAAGCTGGTTATGTTATCCGACCCCAAAAGCGGTATGATTTTCTTGATGGTTCCAGGCCATGTCTGACTGTTCCTCCTCGCCCTCCGGCTGCCGTCGCCTTTTCCTTCTCCTACGCTGCGGCCGTTGGTTCTCCTCCAAGTCACAGCTCTGCCACCAAGACTGATCTCATAGAGGCTTACTTGAAGGCCCAGTCTGATTATGAACTTTGGGTTGATGAAGATCAACGTGTGTGCAGTCTTCTTTTTTCTTCTCTCACCCCAGAGGCCTTGGCGGTTTTACCTGAATGTGCCACTGCAAAGGAAATTTGGGATAATCTTCAGTCCATTTATCACGACAGCAGTGCATCATCCATCCTTCGTCTTCGTGCGGCTGCCCACGGTATACTTAAGATTGGTACAGTTCATGAACTCTATCTCCAATTTAAAGAAAATTTTTAGCAGTGGTCTATGATGGGTTCTCCTGTTTCAAATGATGACCAGCTTATTTGGTTTTTGACTGCTCTTGGAACTGAGTTTAAGGATTTTTCTGCACCTTTAATTAATTTTTCACTCACTCCGTTGTATGCTGATTTTTTATCTCGTGCCAAAAACCACGAAGCTTTTCTGAAAAATTTACAGGACCATTCAGCCCCTGCCACTCGGCCTTCCGCCTTCACAACAGGCATTTTTCCCTCGGCCGGCGCGTGGGATCACACACCGGCAAGGGGTGGCGATGCGTCCGGTTCACACGCCGCCAGGGGAGGCCGCTACGGCGGACGGCGAGGTGGCAGGTCTGGTGGTCAGTTCATGGCAGGGGCTGATCGTGGTCGGCCGCAGTGTACTTGGTGTGGTCGTCCCGGTCACTATGATTAGACTTGTTACAAGATGCTTGCCCAGTTTGATTCTCAGGGTCCAGCTAATCGTATAGACTCCACTCATCTGGCTGAGCGTTTTCAGTCATCACTGCAGTTAGAGCCTACTGCACGGTCCTCCGATTGGTTTGTTGACTCCGGTGCCACCAATCATATGGCATCCTCCGCCTCAAGCTTGGAGTCTGTCTCCCCATATTCTAGTAACTCTCATGTTTCTGCTGGTAATGGAGCTTCTATTCGAATCTCTCTTGTTGGTGATGCTAAATTTTCTGATGATTTATGCTTGTATGATGTTCTAGTTGTTCCCGATATTACTAAGAGCTGCTGTTTGTTGTTCCCGATATTACATAGATCTGCTGCCTATTGTCACTTTTGATGATCGAAACTTTGTCATTCAGAACAAAGTTTCCGGTCGTAGGCAGGGGCCACAGTGATGGTGGTCTCTATGTTTTGGATAAAGACGATTCAGCATTTTTCTCGCATTTATAGCAGAATAAAGGATGGGCATCTTATGAGTTGTGGCATGCTCGTTTGGGTCATGCATCAGCGTCAGTAATCTCTAGTTTGCAGAAGTCTAGTTTAGTTTCTTTGTCTTCTGTTGCCTAAACATGTTACCTGAGCTCCTAGTGTTATAGCAAAAGGTCAACGGTTGGCATTTGTTGAGAACCATAAGCGTGCTACACATGTACTGGATTTGATTCATTGTGACTTATAGGGACCTTCCCCTGTTTTATCGAAACATGGTTTTTCATACTATGCTTTATTTTTGGATGACTATTCTCGTTTCACCTGGCTTTATCCATTTCGTCGCAAGTCAGATTTTTTTATGCTTACTTACAATTTGAGGCCTTTGTGGAGAATCAGTTCTCATCCAAAATTAAGGTGTTTCGGAGTGATGGTGGTACTAAATTCCTGAACGCTCGCCTACGGGGTCATTTTGCCACTAAGACCATTCATCATCAAATCTCGCGTCCCTACCCGGAACAAAACGGTCGTGCAGAGCGCAAGCATCGACATGTTGCCGAGATGGGTCTTACTATGCTCTTTCATTTGCATTTACCTGTTTCCTACTGGGATGATGCATTTCCTGCAGCTGCAAATACAATTAATCGACTGTCTACTCTGGTTTTGCATGGTTCTTCGCCTTATGATCTTCTATATGGTCGTGCTCCTTGCTATTCAAATTTTCATCCTTTTGGGTGCCAGATATTTCCATTTGTTCGACTATATAATCACAAGTTATCTCCCCGCAACATTCCATGTGTTTTTCTTGGCTACAGTTCCCAGTACAAAGGATTCTGGTGTCTTGATGCTTCTACAGGCAGAGTCTACATCACTCGTCATGCTCGTTTTGATGAGACATATTTTCCTTTTGCTCCTTCTCAGTCTTCGGGAACTTTCGCATCTGCCCTTGATGTTTCTGCCTTTCTCGATCCTGATGGCAGTTCCGTGATCTCTATGCCAGCTTTGCCGATGTCTCACGCGCCACCTTGCTCCTTGTTCCCACCAGATCCGGTTCCAGCTTCTCCGATGCCGGTTCCACCTTCTCCTCCGCCGGTCCCGATCCCGTGGCCATCCTCGACCACGCTTTCTCCAGCTTTGTCCGTGGCTCACCAATCTGACGGCTCTTCCGAGTCATCCGTTATTCCTACTCCTCCGGTCTCGCCGCCTCCACCTAGGCCTCATCGGATGACCACTTGGTCTGCCACTGGTGTTATTCAGTGACGTGATTATTCGGACATTATTGCACATGGTCTTACTGCTGCCTTGTTTTCTCAGACAGAGCCCACGGATTATCGCCAGGCCCTTCGGGATCCAGCTTAGGTTTCAGCTATGGACGATGAGATGTTTGCTCCTCGTGGCCAGCACACTTGGGACTTGGTACCTCGGCCTTCGGATGCCAATATTGTTGGCTCCAAATGGGTCTATCGGCTTAAGTATCGTCCGGATGGTACGATTGATCGTCACAAAGCCAGACTTGTGGCACAAGGTTTTTCGCAGATTTCGTTCTTTGACTTTGACCATACTTTCAGTCCTGTGGTCAAAGCCTCCACTGTTTGGACGGTTGTGCAATCGCCACCATGCGTTCTTGGCCACTTTATTAGCTGGATGTCAAGAACGCATTTCTTAATGGTGTTCTAGATGCTCCGGTTTACATGAAGTAGCTAGTTGGTTATCAGGATTCCTCTCATTTGAACTATGTTTTTCGTCTGCGGAAGGCCATTTATGGTCTTAAGCAGGCTCCTCGAGCTTGGTTTCAGCGGTTTAGCAGCTATCTTACCCAGCTTGATTTTCGGTGCAGCTCGGCTGACACTTCTTTATTTGTTCTGGCACGGGGGTCCTCCTTGCTGTATCTCCTTGTGTATGTGGATGGCATTATTCTTATTGGGAATGACTCGGCTCTTCTTTATCAGTTCATTGCTCGGACGCACAAGGAGTTTGCAATCAAGGATCTTGGTTCTCTTAATTACTTTCTTGGTCTTGAGGTTTCTCCTACTTCATCTGGGTTGCTTCTCGGCCAGGTGAAATATGCTCGGGACATTCTGACTTGGGCTGGTATGTTCGATGCTGCGCCAGTTTCTACACCATTTGTTGCTGGTTTTCAGCTGCACAGTTCTACTAGTCCACCGTTCAGGGATCCTACTCTTTATCGCTCTCTTGTCGGGGTGCTTCAGTATCTCACCATTACTCATCCAGATTTGGCATTCTCGGTCAATACGGTGAGTCGGTATCTTCAGGATCCGAGAGATGATCATTTGCTGCAGTTACACGGATTTTGCGTTATGTCCGTGGTACTCTTCACTTTGGTTAGATTTTTCATTCTGCGAGCACTCCGGATGTGTTCGGCTATTCTAATGCTGACTGGGCCCACTGTCTGGAGACTCGTTGTTCCACTTACGGATATGCAGTCTATCTGGGTGGGAATCTTGTTTCTTGGAGTGCCAAGAAACAACCCACTGTTTCTCGTTCTAGTACGGAGTCTGAGTATCGTGCTCTTACCAACACTGCTTCGGAGGTTGTTTGGCTCACTCATTTACTTTGTGATCTTCGGGTTCCACTTTCTGGCTCGCCGTTGTTGTTATGCGACAATAGTAATGCTATCTTTTTGGCTCATAATTTGGTGGCGCACAAGCGGGCCAAGCATATCGATATTGATTATCATTTTGTTAGTGAGTTGGTGACTTCTGGCAAGCTGCGCATTGCTCATGTTCCTACTTCTCTTCAGATTGCTGACACCTTCACCAAGGGACTATCTCGTCCGTTGTTCGAGTTCTTCAGATCCAAGCTTTGCGTCGGCGAGCATCTGACGCTTCGCTTGAGGGGGGTGGGTGTTAGAATAAAGCAAATAGATGATTAGATAATATTTTATTCCATGTCGATGACTAGTACTGGAGTTATATTTAGACTAGTATTCTTTGTACTCTATATATATTCGTCATCATTGATCAGAATCATTATGGAAAATTACTTTATCAAGTTTATTGGCTTAAAATTGCCATAATTTAATTTTTAAAAAATAAATACTCAAACTGTAAATTAAACCATAGTTTTAATCATTTTTTGTATACATTTAGTTACACTACTATATTAATACTATACTAATTAAAGTTATAAGATATCTAAAATTTTAAGGCAAAGTTTTGGAAAACACCATCTTTCTATAAGCATATGGAAACATAAGGTTGAATTAGAATTAGAGAAAGGTAATAAAGTTATAAGATATCTAAAATTTTAAGGCAAAGTTTTGGAAAACACCATATTTCTATAAGCATGTGGAAACATGAGGTTGAATTAGAATTAGAGAAAGTTAAAAACTTTTAATTGTAATATTAAAAATTTATTATGCAACGTTCATTAGTTATAAGTTTATGACCCAATTATTGCAACCCAAAATTTTTATCATGATTTCTTCTAATTTGCATTTTAAACTTTGGTCTTTCCATAACTTATGGAAAACCCATCTTTCAAGAGGCAAACTCATTTTACACTAGGTAATATTTTTTATTTTATTTTTATTTATACTAAAATTTTAGTTACCAAATAGACTCTAAATTCAAAAACGCAATTAAATGCTCTTTTGTAGGCTCGGTTAGACGTGACTAAAATTTTAACTGAACTCTTCAAATAGAATTTCGATTGATCGAGATTCGTATTGAAGTCATCAGTATGTCTAGTGAGCATATTTGCTAAAAATAAATCAATTTTAATTTACTTAAATTTATTGGCTTAAAATTTCCATAATTTAATAATTTTTTAAAAAAATATTCAAGCTGTAAATTAAACTATACATTTAATTATTTTTTGCAATCATTCTGTTATATTATATTTAATGTTGTCCTAATTAAAGATGTAAAAATTTTAAATAATCTTACAATATAAAATATAATTAAACGGTGACAGTTTTTAATTTATATATTTATTATAGTTTCTAATTAACATCGAATTTTAAGTTTCAATTATATTGATTGTTTTTAAAAATTAATTTAATTTTTATAATATATTTTGAACCGATTAAAAATGAACTCTTAATTTAAATGAAAAAGTAACTATAATGAAATAAATGCAAACAAATGAAATTTATTAAAATTGAGTAAAAAAATGATTTTCATTTGAAAACTTTAGGGAAGTTATTGAACTTGTTTTTACATGATTTTACAAACCACGTGATACTACAGTAGCATTCGACCAGGTCTAAATTTTAGCCCTCCTTCTTTCAGGGGGATTGTGTTTGGTTAGTAACTAGTGTGGATACACCGTGAGTTGCGCGGTGAGCTTGATAACAAATTATAGAAATTGTAAAGAAATGTTAAAATAGTTGTAATTGAAGCTATAAATGTACCAATTATACATGTAATTGAAGTGTGGAGATGGTGAGAGGTGAAGGTTCAGGTGGAGAGGGTTAAAGTGGAGGGGTTCGAGAGGTACTGATTCGAGATGTGAAGGTTCTCCAGCTGGAAGTTCACATCTCGAATGGGTACCTCTCGAATAGGTACCCCTCCACCTGAAAGTTCACTTCTCGAATGCGTACCTCTCGAATTGGTATCGTTCGAACCCATCCAATCGAATTTCTCCATCTCGAATGGCCTCCAATCGAACCCATCCAGTGGAACCCTTAACCTGAACGTTCACATCTCGAACGGCCACCTCTCGAACCCATCTAGTCGCATCCTTCAACCTGGAAGTTCTCGGATCGAATGGGTACCTCACGAATGCCTCCACCTGGAAGTTTACATCTCGAATGGGTACCTCTCGAGTGGCTACCTTTTGAACCCATCCGGTCGAACCCCTTCACCTGGAAGCTCACATCTCAAATGGGTACCTCTCGAGAGCTCGACCTCTTCGAGGACAGAAGCCTCCATCCCTTCGAGAGCCTACAACTCGACCCCTTCGAGGACAGAAGATTCCATCCCTTCGAAGCCGAGAACCATCCCTCGAGGATTCCCTATCTACCCCTCGAGTCTTCCACCTATCAAGCCATTAGCACACGCACGCTAAGTATCCATCACTCCAATTCCCAATGTCTCGAACCCCTGTACCTAGAAGTTCACATCTCGAATGGGTATCTCTCGAACCCATTCAATCGAACCCCTCCATCTGAAACTTAACTTCTCGAATGGGTTCCTCTCGAATCGTTACGTCTCGAATAGGTACCTCTCGAATGTATCGAATGGAACCCATCCACCTCTAACATCACCTCTCGAATGGGTACCTCTTGAACATGTCCAATGGAATCCTTCCCTTCGAGGACAGAAGACTTCATTCCTTCGAGGGCCAGAATACTCCATCCCTTTGAGGACATAAGCACAACCCCTCGAGGACAGAAGACTCCATCCCTTCGATGGCCTAGAGCTCGACCCCTTCGAGGACAGAAGCCTCCATCCCTTCGAGGGCCTAGAACTCGACCCCTTCGAGGAAATAAGATTCCATCCCTTCCCTTCGAGGGCCTAGGACTCAACCCCTTCGAGGATAGAAGATTCCATCCCTTCAAGGCCGAGAACCACCCCTTCGAGGATCCCCCATTGGTGAACGTCGTTTCACTCACCAAAATAATCTGCATACTCTATAGATGAGATTAGCACAGTAGTAAGCAGAATCGATCCCACGAGGAATGGAGCAAAAACTATAATAAAATACCTACTAATATAGAACACTTTTGGTGTAGCCACCACACCTTAATTTTCAGATTTATCTAACTAATAATGCAACTAACTAATATAAAATATGAAATAATAATGCAAACTAAAAAATATAAAAATCTAGCAAATATATGATGAATGCAATCGGCTCGGAATAACTCACATTAGTTAAACATCGATCATAGGCGCAAAGATAAATAAATTCATATGCATCTATCAGTTATAGGAAAGTAGGTACACTTAACCTCCCCAATTCTTTTGTACTTTATGGACAATTAACCAATTATAATTAATTAATTATTTCTCTTATCAAGATGCCCCGGAAAGTATTCGCTGAACCAGATACACACCTCGATAGCATTAAGAATGAAAAAAACCTGATATAGCAATTAGCAAAGTGAAAGCAAATAGTAACGCACACTTAATTGTTCCCCATCTTGCTATTACAGTCTTAGCTAGTTATCTGTTTTTCACAAGAACTCGCTACTTACTAATCATTTCCAACAATTACGTATTGGTGGAATTAGATAGCATTATCCCAATAATATTCAAGTTGATCAGACTTAAAACACATTAAGAATAAATTAAACCAAGAACAATCAAGAACACATAAGAATCAATTATAAAACAATTAGGCCTCACAATTCATAAACTAATGCTTGTTATTCCATGCCGATATATAAATTAGCTACTCATAATAATTAAACAAAATAAGTAAGTAATATAATAATTAAACATAATTAATCTAAACAGAATATTGACGGAATAAGTAAATCAAACCAAGAATTTGGTTTGCTTGCATGCAAAACAATGCTGCTCCGAAGGTATATTGTAATGGCAATATATATATATATATATATATATATATATATATATATATATATATATATATATATATATGGCCAATTATTCCCTAAGAAATCTGCTCTAAGAAAACAAAAACTGAACTTCCTCCTCCTCTATCTGTATTCGGCCGTGTATATACATATTTATATACACAAAACCAAAACTAAATCCAAATCAACTTTTAATTACTTTTCTCCCTAAGGAAGAAATAAGGAAATAAGATAATATCTATTCTAATTCTAAATAACTAATTCCTACCATCAAGGAATTTCAAATCGAAGGAGATAGTCAACCCTTATCAATACAGGAAGTGAATATTTTTAATTTCTTCAAATTCAAATCTCTTCAATAATTCACTTTTCACTCCATAACTTATGCAATTCTTCTTTTGCCTCTCTTCCTTCATCCCTGGAAAAATGCCTTATAAAATAAGAATATTTTCCATTGGAGCACATCGCCTCATTAAAAACCTTAACCTGAAAAACCCAGTGGGAAAAAACCGTTGGTTAAGGGAAAAAGACTACAATGTATAGCTCCCTCTCAATTCTTCGCAATCAATGAATTCCTGCACCAAAAATACCTTAAAGTGCAAATTATAATTCAATAAAATCATAACAATCCCACAAAATATGGACACAATATAACACACATCACCTATCTACCCCTCGAGACTTCGACTTGTCGAGCCATTGGCACACGCACGCTAAGCATCCATCACTCGAATCCTTATTGTCTTGAACCCCTCCACCTGGAAGTTCACATCTCGAATGGGTACCTCTCGAACCCATCCAATCGAACCCCTCCATCTAAAACTTACCTTCTCAAATGGGTTCCTCTCGAATCGGTATGTCTTGATTAGGTGTCTCTCGAATGGATCAAATGGAACCCCTCCACCTCAAGCATCACCTCTCGAATGGGTACCTCTCGAACATGTCCAATCGAACCCCTCCTTTCAAGGAGAGAAGATTCCATCCCTTCGAGGGCCAAGATCTCAACCCTTTCGAGGGCCGAGAACTCAACCCCTTCAAGGACAGAAGATTCCATCCCTTCGAAGGCCGAGAACTCGACTACTTCGAGGACAGAAGCCTCCATCCATTCGAGGGCCTAGAGCTCGACCCCTTCGAGGACAGAAGACTCCATCCATTCGAGGGCCTAGAACTCGACCCCTTCAAGGACAGAAGACTCCATCCCTTCGAGGGCTAAGATCTCGACTCCTTCGAGGATAGAAGCCTCCATCCCTTGGAGGATAGAAGCCTCCATCCCTTCGAAGGCTGAGAGCTCGACCCCTTCGAGGATAGAAGATTCCATCCCTTCGAGGCCAAGAACCACCCCATCGAGGATCTCCCATCTACCCCTCAAGACTTCGACCTGTCGAGCCATTGGCACATGCACGCTAAGTATCCATCACTTGAATTCTGAATGTCTCGAACCCCTCCACCTGGAAGTTCACATCTCGAATGGGTACCTCTCGAACCCATCCAATCGAACCCCTCCATCTGAAACTTTACTTCTCAAATGGGTTCCTCTCGAATCGGTACGTCTCGAATAGGTACCTCTCGAATGGAACCCCTCCACCTCAAATATCACGTCTCGAATGGGTACCTCTCGAACATGTCCAATGGAACCCCCTCCCTTCGAGGATAGAAGACTCCATCCCTTCGAGGGCCTAAAACTCGACCTCTACGAGGATAATAAGATGTATTTTGCGTAAGTAATATTGTATTGCTGACAGGAATATATAGAGTACAATAAGGTGGTTGAATATGAGTAGAACTCTAGCTTAGTCAACATGACTTATCTAGAAGCAATTATAATCTAATCAGAAATATGATTTACTCTAACACCCCCCCCTCAAGCGAAGCGTTGGATGTTCAGTGACGCAAAGCTTAGACCGAAAGAACTCAAAGAGGGGACGAGAAAGTCCTTTGGTGAATATGTCAGCAATTTGAAGACCAGTGGAGACATGTACAACACGCAGCTTGCCAGATGCCACCAACGCACGGACAAAATGATAGTCGATATCAATATGCTTGGCCCACTTATGAGCAACTGGATTTTGAGCCAAGAAAATGGCACTACTGTTGTCACATAACAACAATAGGGAGCTCGAAAGTGGAAGACGAAGGTCACGAAGCAAATGAGTCAACCAGACTATCTCCGAGGAAGTGTTGGCAAGGGCTCGATACTCGGACTCAGTGCTGGATCGAGAGAGGCAGGTTGCTTCTTGGCACTCCAAGAAACAAGATTTCCACCAAGAAAGACTGAATATCCATACATAGATCGGCGAGTCTCAAGACAACGAGCCTAATTAGCATCCGAATACCCCCAAGACCTTAGGAGTACTGGCCGAGTGAAAAGTGAGGCCAAAATGAAGAGTGTCTCTGACGTAGCGAAGAATTCGAGTGACTGCAACATAATGGTCAGTGCGAGGATCCTGGAGAAACTGACTGACTGTGTTGACGGTAAATGCCAGATCAGGACGAGTAATCGTCAGATACTGGAGGGCACCAACAAGAGATCGATACAACGTCGGATTCTGAAATGGCGGACTAGTGGAGCTGTGCAACTGCGAACTAGGAACAAAAGAGGTAGAGACCGGGACCGCATCGGACATACCTACCCGAGTGAGAATATCTCGAGCATACTTAGCTTGACCGAAAAGAAGACCCAAGGAAGTGGGTGATACTTCTAAGCCAAGAAAGTAATGAAGAGCACCCAAATCCTTAATAGCAAACTCCCGATGTGTCTGATCAATAAACTTTTGAAGAAGCTCAAAGTTATTGCCTGTGAGAATAATATCTTCAATATAGACCAAGAGATAGAGCAAGGACGAGCCTTGAGAGAGACCACACAAGGAAGTGTCGGTAAAACTGCACCAAAACCCGAGTTGAGATAAATAGGTGCTGAACCGCTGGAACCATGCTCTAGGTGCTTGCTTAAGACCATAAAAAACCTTTCACAAGCGTCAGACATAATCAGGATGAAGAGAGTCCTTGTAACCAACCGGTTGCGCCATATAAACCATAGTATCAAGAATACCATTTAAGAAGGCATTCTTGACATCCAACTGATGAAGAGGCCAAGACTGCATAGTGGCAATGACAAGAACGGTTCGAACAGTGGAAGCCTTGACAACCGGACTAAAGGTATGATCAAAATCAAAACTCGGAATCTGAGAAAAGTATTGCGCAACAAGGCGAGCTTTGTGACGATCAACCGTACCATCAGGATGATACTTCAGCCGGTAAACCCATTTGTAGCCAACGTTGACACTAGAAGGACGTGGAACAAGGTCCCAAGTATGCTATCCTCGTAAGGAAGCAATCTTCTCATTCATCGTAGAAACCCAATATTGGTCCTTCAACGCCAAACAATAATATATGGGCTTGGACTGAGCGAGAAGGGCAGCAAATAGGCCATAAGCCACAAGAACATAATAGTCTCAACACGGAATAGCCCCAGTGAAAGCTCAAGTGGACATGGGATGAGTACGACGTCGCAAAGACGAAGCCGAAGGAGAAGAAATGGGAGAGGGCGCCAGTGACTGAATATCAGAGGAGGCCGAAGATGATGTAGCAGAGGGAGGAGAGCTGGCTACCGGTAACTGGGATGGGATGGACAGGTCAACAGTCGGTGAAACAGAATCTGTTGAGCAAATAGAGTCAGGCATATGAGATGGATGATCAAAAGTCGAGAGGGGTAGACAGAGCTTCCATCAGCGTCCAGAAAAATAGAAACATCCAAAGTCGAGAGAGGAGAGCCAGTGGCTGAGGTTGAAGATGAGGCAAAAGGAAAACAGCCTTCATCGAAGCGTGCATGACGAGTGATAAAAATCTTGCCAGTGGCAGGATCAAGGGATCGAAAGCCCTTATAATGCCAGTTGTAACTGATGAAAACACAAGGAATGCTCCGTGGAGATAACATGTGAGGGGCTATAGGACAAACATAAGGAAATACTCGACAACCAAAGGGATGGAATTTTGAGTAGGTCGGAGTACGATGATAAAGAAGTCCATACGGAGAAGTCCCTTGTAACACCGGAGTGGGAAGTCGATTAATGGTGTAAACTGTAGTAGCGAAAAACATCATCCCATCTCGACATTGGCAGATGGGAATGAAAGAGCATAGTAAGTCCCATTTCGGAAACTGTGCTTACCCTCGGCCCGACCATTTTGCTGCCGGGTGTAAGGGCACGAAACTTGAGGATGAATGCCTTTGGAGGAAAAATGGGAGCGTAAGTACGTATTTAAGAACTCAGTGCCACCGTCACTTTGAAAAACCTTAATTTTGGACGTAAATTGATTCTCAACTAAGTCTTGAACTGCAAGTAAGTGTCAACAAACTCAGATTTTTGACGCAAGGGAAAAATCCAGGTGAAGCGAGAATAATCATCCACAAACAAGGCATAATAAGAAAAACCATTAGAAGATAAACCTGGGGAAGGCCCCCACAAATCACAATGAATCAAATCCAGGACGTGCGCAACACGCTTATTATTCTCAACAAAAGCTAACCGCTGCCCTTTACCATAACACATGGAGCGCAAGTATGCGGTTTTGGTAATAAAGAAGAAACAGGCAGGAGGCCGGACTTCTGTAAACCAGAGATGATAGAGGCTGGAACATGCCTCAGCCGAGCATGCCAAAGCACAAAAGATGGTCGTCCAGTATTCTGCTGCAAAAAATGGGTACCTCTCGAACATGTCCAATTGAACCCCTCTATTCAAAGAGAGAAGACTCCATCCCTTCGAGTGCCGAGTCCTCGACCTCTTCGAGGATGAAAGACTCCATCCCTTCGAGAGCCAAGAACTCAACCCCTTCGAGGGCAGAAGTCTCCATCCATTCGAGGGCCTAGAACTCGACCCTTTCGAGGACAGAAGGCTCCATCACTTCGAGGGCTGAGATCTCAACTCCTTCGAGGACAGAAGCCTCCATCCATTCGAGGGCCTAGAACTTGATCCCATCAAGGATACAACACTCCATCCCTTCGAGGAAAGAAGACTACATCCCTTCGAGGGCTGAGATCTCGACTCCTTCGAGGAAAGAAGACTACATCCCTCCGAGGGCCAACAACTCAACCCCTTTAAGGATAGAAGACTCCATCCCTTCAAGGACTGAGATCTCGACTCCTTCGAGGATAGAAGCCTCTATCCCTTCGAGGTCTGAGATCTCAACCCCTTAGAGGATAGAAAACTCCATCCCTTCGAAGGCAGAGAGCTCAACTTCTTTGAAGACAGAAGCCTCCATTCATTCGAGGGCCTAGAACAAGACCCCTTCAAGGATAGAAAACTCCATCCCTTCAAGGGCCTAGATCTCGAATCCTTTGAGGACAGAAGCCTCCATCCATTCGAGGGTCTATACCTTGACCCCTTCGAGGACAGAAGACTCCATCCCTTCGAGGGCCGGGATCTTGACTCCTTCGAGGACAGAAGCCTTCATCCCTTCGAGGGCCGAAATCTCGACTCCTTCAAGGATAGAACACTCAATCCCTTCGAGGACCTAGAACTCGACTCCTTCGAGGACAGAAGCCTCCATCCATTTTAGGGCCTAAAACTCGACCCCTTCGAGGATAGAAGACTGCATCCTTTCAAAGGCCGAGATCTTGACTCTTTTGAGGACAGAAGCCTTCATCTATTCGAGAGCCTAAACCTTGACCCCTTCGAGGACAGAAGACTTCATCCCTTTGAGGGCTGAGATCTCGACTCCTTCGAGGACAGAAGCCTCCATCCCTTCGAGGGCCGAGATCTCAACTCCTTCGAGGACAGAAGACTCCATCCCTTCCAGGGCCAACAACTCAACCCCTTGGAGGACAGAAGACTACATCCCTTAGAGGGCGAGATCTTGACTCCTTCGAGGATAGAAGCCTCCATCCACTTGAGGGCCAAGAACTCAACTCCTTCGAGGACAGAAGCCTCCATCTATTTGAGGGATGAGATCTTGACTCTTTTGAGGATAGAAGCCTCCATCCCTTTGAGGACTGAGAGTTTGACCCCTTCGAGGATAGAAGATTTCATCCATTGTCACACGCACGCTAAGTATGTGTGACTCGAATCCTAAATGTCTCGAACCTATCCACCTGGAAGTTCACATCTCGAATGGGTACCTCTCGAACATGTCCAATTGAACCCCTCCCTTCGAGGAGAGAAGACTTCATCCCTTCGAGGGCCGAGACCTCGACCCCTTTGAGGATAAAAAACTCCATCCCTTCGAGGGCCAAGAACTCAACCCCTTCAAGGATAGAAGAATTCATCCCTTCGAAGGCAGAGAGCTCGACTCCTTCGAAGATAGAAGCCTCCATCCATTCGAGGGCCTAGAACTCGACCCCTTCAAGGACAGAAGACTTAATCCCTTCGAGGGCTGAGATCTCGACTTTTTCGAGGACAGAAGCCTCCATCCATTCAAGGTACTAGAACACGATCCCTTCGAGGACAGAAGACTTCATCCCTTTGAGGGCTGAGATCTCGACTCCTTCGAGGAAAGAAGACTCCATCCCTTCGAGGGCCTAGAACTCGACCCCTTCGAGAACAGAAGACTCCATTCCTTCGAGGGCTGAGATCTTGACTCCTTCGATGAAAGAAGCCTCCATCCATTCGGGGGCCTAGAACTCGACCCCTTCGAGGACAGAAGACTCCATCCATTCGAGGGTTGAGATCTCGACAACTTCACGGATAGAAGCCACATCCCTTCGAGGGCTGAGAGCTCAACCCTTTCGAGGATAGCATATTCCATCCCTTCGAGGCCAAGAACCACCCCTTCGAGGATCCCCCATCTACCCCTCGAGACTTCGACCTGTTGAGCCACTGGCACATGCACGCTATGTATCCATCACTCCAATCATGAATGTCTCGAACCCCTCCACCTGGAAGTTCACATCTCGAATAGGTACCTCTCAAACCCATCTAATCGAACCCCTCAATCTCAAACTTAACTTCTCGAATCGGTACGTCTCGAATAGGTACCTCTCGAATGGATCGAATGGAAACCCTCCACCTCAAATATCACCTCTCCAATGGGTACCTCTCAAACAAGTCCAATGGAGCCCCTCCTTTCGAGAACAGAAGACTCCATCCCTTCGAGGCCAGAAGACTCCATCCCTTCGAGGACAGAAGACTCCATCCCTTTGAGGATAGAAGCACAACCCCTCGAAGGCCACCGCTCGAACCCATCCAGTCAAACCCTTCCAACTCAAAATTCACATTTCGAATGGCTACTTCTCGAACCCATCCAATCGAACCACTCCACCTGAAAGTTCACACCTTGAATGGGTACCTCTCGAACCCATCCTAACGAACCTCTCCGCCTGGAAGCTCACATTTCGAAAGGGTACCTCTCGAGTAAGTACCCCCTCGAATGGGTGCCTAAAACAACGTCATTTTGGTCGGCCACCTAGTAGCACATGTAGCCACACATGGAGACACTGCAACCTTTGACAAATGGGATGCACAAAATGACAAAAGTGTTGCCTGAAACGACATCATTTTGGACGGCCACTTCAGAGCACAGCCTAGGGCACATGTTTGGCCTACCCTGGAAATGACCACTATGCCCAGCCAAGATCTCGACTCCTTCGAGGACAGAAGCTTCAATCCCTTTGAGGGTCGAGATCTCGACTCCTTCGAGGAAAGAAGCCTCCATCCATTCGAGGGCTGAGATCTCGACTCCTTCGAGGATTGAAGCATCCATCCCTTCAAGGGCCAAGAGCTCGACCCCTTCGAGGATAGAAGATTCCATCCATTGGCACACGCACGCTAAGTATCCATCACTCGAATCTTGAATGTCTCGAACCCCTCCACCTGAAAGTTCACATCTCGAATGGGTATCTCTCAAACATGTCCAATTGAACCCCTCCCTTCGAGGAAGAAGACTTCATCCCTTTGAAGGTCGACACCTCGACCCCTTCGAGGATGAAAGAATCCATCCCTTCGAGGGCCAAGAACTCAACCCCTTCGAGGATAGAAGACGTCATCCCTTCGAAGGAAGAGAGCTCGACTCCTTCAAGGACAGAAGCCTCCATCCATTTGGGGGCCTAGAACTTGACCCCTTCGAGGACAGAAGACTCCATCCCTTCGAGGGCTGAGATCTCGACTCCTTCGAGGACAAAAGCCTCCATCCATTCAAAATCGATCCCTTCGAGAAGAGAAGACTCCATCCCTTTCAGGGCTAAGATCTCGACTCCTTCGAGGAAAGAAGACTCCATCCCTTTGAGGGCGAACAACTCAACCCCTTTGAGGACAGAAGACTCCATCCCTTCGTAGGCTGAGATCTCGAATCCTTCGAGGACAGAAGCCTCCATCCCTTAGAGGGCTAAGATCTCGACCCCTTCGAGGATAGAAAAATCTATCCCATTAAGGGCAGAGAGCTTGACTCCTTCGAGGTTAAAAGCCTCCATCCATTCGAGGGCCTAGAAATCGACCCCTTCGAGGACAGAAGAATTCATCCCTTTGAGGGCTGAGATCTCGACTCCTTCAAGGACAGAAGACTCCATCCATTCGAGGGCCTAGCATCGACCCCTTCAAGGACAAAAAAACTCCATCCCTTCGAGGGCCAAGATCTCCACTCCTTCGAGGACAGAAGCCTCCATCCCTTCGAAGGCTGAGATCTTGACGAAGACACCATCCCTTCGTGAGCCAACAACTCAAACCTTTCAAGGACAGAAGACTCTATCCCTTCGAGGGCTGAGATCTCGACTCCTTCGAGGACAGAAGCCTTCATCCCTTCGAGGGCTGAGATCTCGATCCCTTTGAGGATAAAAAACTCCATCCCTTCAAAGGCATTGAGCTTGACTCCTTCGAGGACAGAAGCCTCTATCCATTTGAGGGCCTAGAACTCAACCCCTTCGAGGACAGAAGACTCCATCTCTTCGAAGGCCGAGATCTCGACTCCTTCGAGGACAGAAGACTCCATCTCTTCGAAGGCCGAGATCTCGATTCCTTCGAGGATAGAAGCCTCTATCTATTCAAGGGCATAGACCTCGACCCCTTCGAGGAAAGAAGACTACATCCCTTTGAGGGCCAAGATCTCGACTCCTTCGAGGACAGAAGCCTCCATCCCTTCGAGGGCTGAGATCTCGACTCCTTCGAGGACAGAAGCCTTCATCCATTCAAGGGTCGAGATCTCGAATTCTTTGAGGATAGAAGCCTTCATCCCTTTGAGGGCTGAGAGCTCGACCCCTTCGAGGATAGAATATTTCATCCATTGGCACACGCAAGTTAAGTATCCATCACTCAAATCTTGAATGTCTCGAACCCCTCCACCTGGAAGTTCACATCTCGAAAGGGTACCTCTCGAACATGTCCAATTTAACCCCTCCCTTCAAGGAGAGAAGACTATATCCCTTCGAGGGCCTAGACTAGACTCCTTCGAGGACAGAAGACACCATCCCTTCGAGGGCTGAGATCTCGACTCCTTCGAGTATGGAAGCCTCCATCTATTCGAGGACCTAGAACTCGATCCCTTCAAGGACAGATGAATCCATCCCATCGAGGGCTGAGATCTCGACTCCTTCGAAGAAAAAGACTCTATCCCTTCGAGGGCCAACAACTCAACACCTTCGAGGACAGAAGCTCCATCCCTTCGAGGGAGAGAAAACTTCATCCCTTCGAGGAGAGAACACTCTATCTCTTCTAGGTCCGAGACCTCGACCCCTTTGAGAATGAAAGACTACATCCCTTCAAGGGCCGAGATCTCGATTCCTTCGAGGACAGAAGCCTCCATCAATTCAAGGGCCTAGAACTCAATCCCTTCGAGGAAAGAAGACTTCATCCCTTTGAGGGCCAAGAACTCAACCCCTTTCAGGACAGACTCCATCGCTTTGAGGGCTGCGATCTCGACTCCTTCGAGGACAGAAGCCTCCATCCCTTCGAGGGCTGAGAGCTTGACCCCTTCGAGGATAGAAGATTCCATCCCTTCAAGGTTAAGAACTACCCATTCGAGGATCCCCCATCTACTCCTCGAGACTTCGACCTATCGAGCCATTGGCACACATGCTATGTATCCATCACTCGAATCCTGAATGTCTCGAACCCCTCCACCTAGAATTTCACATCTCGAATGGGTACCTCTCGAACCCATCCAATCAAATCCCTCCATTTGAAACTTAACTTCTCGAATTCCTCTCAAATAGGTACGTCTCGAATAGGTACCTCTCGAATGGATCGAATGGAAACCCTCCACCTCAAACATCACCTTTCGAATGGGTACCTCTCAAAAATATCCAATGGACCCCTTCCTTCGAGGATAGAAGACTCCATTCCTTCGAGGGCTAGAATACTCCATTCCTTCGAGGGCCAGAAGACTTCATCCGTTCGAGGGCCAAGACTCAACCTCTTAAGGCCAGAAGACTCCATCCCTTCAAAGGCAGGGAGGTCGACTCCTTCGAGGACAGAACCCTCCATCCATTCAAGGGCCTAGAACTCGACCCCTTCGAGGACTGAAGACTGCATCCCTTCTAGGGCTGAGATCTCGACTCCTTTGAGGACCAAAGCCTCTATCCCTTTGAGGGCCTAGAACTCGACCCCTTCGAGAGCAGAAGACTCCATCCCTTCAAGGGCTGAGATCTCAACTCCTTTGAGGACAAAAGCCTCCATCTCTTCGAGGAATGAGAGCTCGACCCCTTCGAGGATAGCAGATTCCATCCCTTCAAGGCCAAGAACCACCCCTTCGAGGATCCCCCTTCTACCCCTTGAGACTTTGACCAGTTGAGCCATTGGCACACGCACGATATGTATCCATCACCCAAATCCTGAATGTCTCGAACCCCTCCATCTGGATGTTCACATCTCGAATGGGTACCTCTCAAACCCATACAATCGAACCCCTTCATCTTAGACTTAACTTCTTGAATGGGTTCCTCTCGAATCAGTACATCTTGAATAGGTACCTCTCTAATGGATCGAATGGAAACCCTCCACCTCAAACATCAACTCTTGAATGGGTACCTCTCGAACATGTCCAATGGAACCCCTCCCTACGAGGCCAGAAGACTTCATCCCTTCGAGGCCAGAAGACTCCATCCCTTCGAGGATAGAAGCACAACCCCTCGAAGGCCACCGCTCGAACCCATCCAGTCAAATCTGTCCAACTGAATATCACATCTCGAATGGGTACCGCTCGAACCCATCCAATCGAACCCCTCCACCTGAAAGTTCACACCTTGATTGGGTACCTCTCGAACCCATCATATCAAACCCCTCTGCCTGGAAGCTCACATCTCGAATGGGTACCTCTCGAGTAGGTAACCCTCGAATGGGTGCCTAAAACGACATCGTTTTGGTCAGCCATCGGGTAGCACATGTAGCCGCACATGGAGGCGCCGTAATTTTTGACAAATGGGATCCACAAAACGACAAAAGTGTTACCCAAAACGACGTCGTTTTGGCCGGCCACTTCAGAGCACAGCCTGGGGCACACGTTCGGCCTGCCTTGGAAATTACCACTATGCCCCTGACGAAGGTTGACACAAGCGTGCCGTTTCCAAGTATTCATTTTATATAGTAACCAGATAAGAAAGTAACTCATGTTTTTATCTTATTGGTTGTGTTCATTTTCTTCATTAGTATTCAATTTATTTATTTTTCATAAATACTCTAATTTTATTTATTAATTTTTGGTAAATTCTTGGGAAAGACCATATTTCCATAAACTTAGGGAAGATTGGGTTTAATTAGAATAATAAAAGGTAAAGGGTCTTAGTTCCAATATTAAAAAAAAATTATGCATTGTGTAGTAGTTATAAAGTTTATAACCCGATTCATGCAATCTAAAAATGTTAACTTCATTTCTTCTAATTTACACTTTAAACTTTGGTCTTTCCATTGCTTATGGAGAGACCATTTTTTAAGAGACGGACTCTTAATTTTTTTTCTTAATCCTTTTAAATGGTATATATTTAATTTTCTTTTATAAATAGAGTACAATTGTGCTATAGTTCTAGTATCATATTCTCTTAGTCCTTAATTTAATCATAATATTTTATTTTATTTTACATTTTACACATCAATTTTGTTTGATTTTATTTCGCTTATAATAAAATGACACTTTTTTAAAAAAATCTTTAAAATTCTTTTAATGTGGAAATTTTAAATATAAATTTAATTAATTATTGTAATATTAATTAAATTATAATTATTTATTGATAATTATATTTCATTTTTTGATTTTGTAAATCGTTTTTGTTTTGTAAATTCTATTTTATATTTCTAATTATTTATGCAATAATTTATGAAAATTAAATGAATATTGTAATATAAATGAAAAGGGACTTTGGAATGAAAAATAAATTAATAAAGTTGGGTTGCATTGGGTTGTTTATAAATTGATTGAAAAGAAGAGTTTACTTGTATAATAGATTGTTGACGAGGAAATAAGAGAAATAATTATTTATTATATAAAGTGGGTTGGGTTGGGTTGGGTTGTTGATAAAGATAGTTTGAGAGCATGTATAGTGGGGGTCCAGAGTTGTTTAGTTTGAAACTGGAACCACTCTGAACACTATCACAAGAACACCCCCCCCCCCCCTTAGCACCAGTTTTTTTATGTTCTAGCACCGGTTTCACCGTTGGAAAAAAATTGGTGCTAAATCCCTACTTTTAGCACCGGTTAAAAATCAGTGCTAAAATGTACCGCTATAGCACTGGTTTTTCTTGTTAGCACCGATTTTTACACCGGTGCAGCACCGGTTACGATGAAAAAAAATCCCTTCCTCTAAAAGAGGAAGCGCGCTGCAGCTTTCAGAGGAAGAGAAAACGACCTGAAACTAACAATTTAATAGGACATCAATTTAATAATAAAATTAACTTCACAAAATTGATAATATAGAAATAAAACCAAAAAAAGTTTTGATACAAAATTATTAATCTATGAGACTAAACATTGTGGCAGAGACCTGGGAGAGGAATAAATCTCACCACCACCAACACGGCACCCTCACTCTGGCACAACAGCAAACCCCATTCACCGTGGTGTGGAAGTCCTGGAAGCTTTTGAGGTCCCTGAAACGGAGAGCTTCCACTAACAATTTAGAGCCCTCTAAAACTTCTGAAGCAAACCTTATCACTGTCATATCTAGAGTAAGAGAGTCTGCATCTAAATGAGCTTTCAGTTTCTTTTTCTGCACCACGGTCAGAAGAAGAGAGTTTGGACGCCTTATTTCCTGGCTTTAACATCTGAACTTCCCTCCACAGCTTAAACTGGCAACATTAAAGATGACAAAGTTTAAAATAATCTGTACGAATCTTGACTTGATGAGAATTTAGTAATTAGCTGATGATTAACTAACCATTTGTATCACTTTGTTTTATAAATGTGTACAGATTCAAAAGGCGCACATAAGTCACAATCCCTGAGCACCATAACCTGAAAAATGATCATGCACCTGAGTTAAAAAATTTACTGAGTAGGAAACTATAAGTTGCCCAATACACCAAACAAATAAATTGTTAAGTGCACTAATAGGATTTCCATAAGCTTATTCAATAGATCACTGGAAACCATGTCAGAAGTTTATACCAGAATAAAGACGTTCATAGCAGTATATCAACCTTGAGTACTTAACGAGGCTACATAACTCAATTTGATTCAGTCACACATCAACATTCAGTAAAGTAAAGCACAAAATAATCCACCAAGATAAACACACACACACACACATATATATATATATATATATATATATATATATATCATATTCTTCCTATGATGATTCATTACATTAATGAAATGACTGTACCAATCTTACTCACATAAATTATATGCTACAGAGAAAAAATTGTTTAAAGTAAAATACAATATTAAAATGCCAAAGTGAAACATATCATCAAGCATCAACAAAAACTTCATTTGAATGGGACTCAAAATATGTTTGCTTTTCCCTCAAAACTCATCATTTTACTTGTAGCATTCATAAAAAATGGGCTAACAACCATGCATTTCACATGATATGACAAAGTTCATACAATTTAGTAGTAGCACAATCAAGAGTCTGTAACAATTTATTCTTGCTACCAAGTCTTTGTGTGTTTCTCATATGCGTTGTTGAGTCCTAGAGAAATGCAAAGAATCATCAGTAATCCAACAGCTCTGGAAATGCCAAAAACAAAACAAAGTTGTAATGAATAAATACTTTTGGCATGAAGATTACAACTGTATTGAGTGTGTGTTTATAGAATTCTTCACTATTAGCCTTTTGGAAACTCAAAACCTTGAAGGTGCATAGTATGTAAGATATGTAAGATGGGCGTACACAAACAGAAAACTAGAAATACATTATGCTTCGAAGAAGTAGGAGTCACAGATCTAGTAAATAGAATCAGAGAAATCTTCATGGCTAGGCAAATTCCAATATAAGGAATTTTATCTTCCCTTGTGTATTTGGCAGTCATTATCATTCCTTTGACAGCGTGATCCACCGCGATTCCCAAAACCACAATGTACTAAAACACCACTTTCTTCCTAAGAATTTATAGAATATGAGATTTACTAACATCAACACAGCTGGTTTTTTTGTTCTGAATAAAAAAGGTGAAAGCAAGCAATTAACTAAATCTCCACTGCATAACTAAACTACACTGCATAGAACCCAAGTTCATCACAATGAGCTTGGAGCAGGGAGTTTAAAGATAAGGTTTAGGTGAAAACTTCCACAAGCCAGTTACTTAATAAATAGATTACCTTCAAAGATCATCCAATGATGTGTCCAGATCAATGTTTACATCACCAAAAAGCTTAACAATTTTAGAAAATCTTTTGGCAAAATTTAATGCTTTGTAGTTTAGATGAAAGGTTATAATCCACCGTTTAGCTGACAATATGTGCCAAGATTCAAGGAAAAATTAATGAAATGCAAAACAAACAATGGCATTAAAATACACTCTACAAGACCGACATAAGCAATACATTTATCTCAACAATGTTCCAGCATACCAATGCTACCACAGTTCGTCAACAATTAAATAAAGGCTTCCTAAATTACAATATAAAGAAAATAAGAAAGTTAAAGAATAAAACACAAATTTAGATCGTATACAGAATCCAAAATCAACACTTAAACTAAGAACAAGATGTGAGATATGTGGTGTGAATAAAACTTACAAATCCATGGAGAATCTATACAAATCGCCACCGCTGGCCTAGCTTCGCAACCCCCTACCTCCGCCCTAGCTCTGTCACCTCCTAGCTCTGCCCTAGCTATGCCAGAAACCCATGCCACCAGCCACCAGAAAGACCGTGCGCCACCACTGCCCTAGCTCCGCCACCCCCTACCTTCACCCTAGTTCCGCTAGAATTCTACGCTACCAGCCACCAGAAAGAACCGTGAGCCATTGCGGCCCTACCTCCGCCACCCCCTACCTCCGCCCTAGCTCCGCCACCTCCTAGCTTTGCCAGAAACCCTATCCCCTACCGCACCGCATTGCTTTCCCGCCGCTGCTCCATAACTGCTCCAGGTAGCATTCATTCTGCTGGTCCATCGTGCCGCCGCTGACTCCTCTCCAATCAAATCACCGTCGTCCACACCAATCGAACCATCATCGATCATCAAGTAGTTGAGCAGCGGCGAGGAAAATGAAGAAAGAATTTCGGGAAGAAAGAAAATGGAGAAATGAGGGCAGGGTGTCCTTTTTTATTTTTATTTACATAGGGGCATAATAGTCATTTCACTTATTTCCTGTAATTTATATTATTTTTATTTATATATACTAATTCAAATAAAGTTTGACCATGGATTGGTTAAAGTCAACTTACTTAATAGTGTTTATATATTGAAAATCAAGTAAGGTTTGACCATTGATTAGTCAAAGTCAAACACTTCTATTAGTATTTATTATATACTAATTAAAATAAAGTTTGACCGTTAATTAGTATTGTTTATTTATTGAAAGTCAAGTAAAGTTTGACCGTTGTTTAGACAAAGTCAACCTAGTTATTAGTGTTTATAAATTGAAAGTCGAGTAAAGTTTGACCGTTGATTAGTTAAAGTCAGCTTAGTTATTAGTGTTTATATATTGAAAGTAAAGTAAAGTTTGATCGTTGTTTAGACAAAGTCAACCTAGTTATTAGTGTTTATAAATTGAGAGTCAAGTAAGTTTGACCATTGATTAGTTAAAGTCAACTTAGTCACTAGTATTTATATATAGAAAGTCAACTAACGTTTAACTGTTGATTAGACAAAGTAAAACATTTTTTATTAGTATTTATCATATACTAATTCAAATAAAGTTTAATCGCTAATTAGTTAAAGTCAACTTTGTTATTAGTGTTTATATATTGAAAGTCAAGTATAGTTTGACCGTTGTTTAGACAAAGTCAACCTAGTTATTAGTGTTTATAAATTGAAAGTAAAGTAAAGTTTGACTGTTGTTTAGACAAAGTCAAACTTGTTATTAGTGTTTATAAATTGATAGTCGGGTAAAGTTTGACCGTTAATTAGTTAAAGTCAACTAAGTGACTAGTAGTTATATAAAGAAAATCAACTAAGGTTTGACCGTTGATTAGACAAAGTCAAACATTTTTTTTAGTATTTATCATATACTAATTCAAATAAAGTTTTACTGTTAATTAGTTAAAGTCAACTTTGTTATTAGTGTTTATATATTGAAAGTAAGTATAGTTTGACCGTTGTTTAAACAAAGTCAACCTAGTTATTAGTGTTTATAAATTGAAAGTAAAGTAAAGTTTGACCGTTGTTTAGATAAAGTCAACCTAGTTATTAGTGTTTATAAATTGAAAGTCGAGTAAAGTTTGACCGTTGATTAGGTAAAGTCAGCTTAGTTACTAATATATCTATATATAGAGAGAGAGAGAGAGAGAGTCAAGTAAAGTTTGACCGTTGATTAGACAAAGTCAACCTAGTTATTAGTGTTTATATATTGAAAGTCGAGTAAAGTTTAACCGTTGATTAGTTAAAGTCAGCTTTGTTATTAGTGTTTATATATTGAAAGTCACGTAAGGTTTGACCATTTATTAGACAAATTTAACCTAGTTATTAGTATTTATTATATACTAATTCAAATAAAGTTTGACCGTTGATTACTTAAAATCAACTTTGTTATTTGTGTTTATTAATCGAAAGTCAAGTAAAGTTTGACCATTGATTAGACAAAGTCAACCTAGTTATTAGTGTTTATATATTGAAAGTCAAATAAAGTTTGACCATTGATTAGTATATATATATTGAAAGTCAACTAAGGTTTGAGTGATGATTAGACAAAGTCAAATATTTTTATTAGTATTTATCATATACTAATTCAAATAAAGTTTGACCGTTAATTAGTTAAAGTCAACATTCTTATTAGTGTTTATATATTGAAAGTCAAGTATAGTTTGACCGTTGATTAGTCAAAGTCGGCCTAGTTATTAGTGTTTATCTATTGAAAGTAAAGTAAAGTTTGACTATTAACTTGTCAAAGTTGTATTTATGTATACTAAATCAATTAAGGGTTGAACGTTAATTAGTTAATGTAAACAAATTTTATTCTTATTTGTATATATTAGGTCTTTAAAGATTGATCGTTGATTAATATAACGTAACTTAGTTATTACTTAAAGTAAACAAAAGAAGTGAATGATTTTGAAAGTTAAAAAAATAGCTTAGAGTGGCTGCGCAGCTGCTCACAGCTCATGAAATTTCTGGAAAGATTATTTGAAATTTTTGCTGAATTTTTTGAATTCTTTGGCATAAAATTGAACTTTAAAAAATTTCGACGAATATTTAGAATTTTTTGGCAGGAAGATTTAATTTTAAATTTTTTGGCGGGAATTTTGTTTTGGCAATTTCTTTTGCTGGAAAAATTTAAAAATTTAAAATTTTTTAGCACAGGCTTAAACCGGTGCTATTTTCTTCCAAAACCGGTGTTATATTTTAATTTTTAGCACCAGTTTTAAAAACCGGTGCTAATTTTGAAATTTTTGAATATTTCTTTGGCGGGAAAATGAATTTTGAAAATTTTTAGCACCAGTTTTTAAAAATCGGTGCTTTTTTTAAAAAACCATGCTATTTCTTAACTTTAGCACCGATTTTTAAAACCGGTGCTATTTATTACAAAAACCAATGCTAAGTTTTAATTTTTAGCACCGGTTTTACAAATCGGTGCTATTGTTTTACAAAAAACGGCGCTATTTTGAATTTTTCGGAGGGAAGATAGAATTTTACATATTTTTAGCACCGGTTTTTAAAAAGCGGTGCTATTTTAAATTGTTTGGATATTTCTTTGGCGGGAAAAATAAATTTTAAAATTTTTGGCACCGATTTTTAAAAACCGGTGCTAATGTTTTCCAAAACCGATGCTATTGTCAAATTTAGCACCGTTGTTTTTAAAACCGTTGCTAATGTTTTCCAAAACCGGTGCTATTGTAAAATTTTGCACTAGTTTTTAAAAAATCGGTGTTAAATTTATTTTTAAAAAACCGGTGCTATTAGATTTCTAGCACCGGTTTTAAAAATCGGTGCTAAAAAAATGGTGCTAGAGGGAGGTCTTTGTGGTAGTGGAAATTGAATTGAAACCACAAACCCAACAATGGGGTTTCAAAGTGGTTTCACAATATTGGACCGGTTCTCAATTAGGGATTGTTGGAACCGATCCCAGCCCTAAAAATGTCAGAGCCCACCTGTTTCGCTGGATATTCCGGCACCGCCTTCCGCTACCGAGTTGCCTCCTCTCTGACAGAGTGTCCAAAATTGGCATCCTCCTCCTTACTTGGAAGATTATGACTGTTATAATTATTATGTCTGTGATATTACTGCTGAAGACACCCCCTTGCTGCTAAGATCACTCGTGCACCATCACTATCCTCATGTGTTCTCTATCCTCCGACCACTACTGCAGGATATGGGTATTTGCACCGGTAATTTAGGGCAATAGCACCGGTAATTTAGGGCAATAGCACCGGTAATTTAGGGCAATAGCACCGGTAATTTAGGGCAATAGCACCGGTATTTAGGTTCCCTAAAATACTGGTGCGTATGTATAGGGGTGTAAAAATGCAACACATTTGCACCAGTAAAATGAACCAGTGTAGAAAATTATTTGCACTGGCATCTTAGACCGGTGTATAAATTTTGAAAGAATAAAATATCTGCACCATTATTATTTGAAACACCGATGTGGATGTTTTGCACTGGTATTTAACATATGAACCGGTGTAAAACCGTGATTTGTACACCGGTATTAAATATAACACCAGTCTTTCTTTTGTAGTAGGAATATTAGTTTTTTTGCACCTGAATAGTTTGCAACGGTATGTTTTTTACACCGGTATTACTTTATGCACTGATATTATTTAAATAATTTAAAATAAATTATTAAAAATATGAATTTTTTACACTGATACATTCATTTTAAACTGGTGTATTATTTGGTTAAATTTTGCAATGCCAATTTATTTTCCGATGATCCCTCCCAGATCATTTCCGGGGCAACGAAAGCCAGAGATACTTGTGAACTATTATAAACTGGAAAACTTTGAATCGGTAAGAAATTTTATACATCCTATTACGAAAATATCGCTCGCAAAACAGGCGAACATTATTCAAACTATGAAATAAAAGAACTATCTTAAGCATGAATTTAAAGAAATTAAAATATCACACAAGTTTACTATAACCAAACAACATCCATAGAATTCTAATATCATCAACCATTCAAAACAAACCATTAACCTATTATGGCGTTCTTATCATACAAAAGTTGCAACATAGTGTTCCCCTACTACTGGTAGTCTTCGAGCCCCACACTATCTCTCTACTACACCTTGTATTTCGTACACATGGTATGACCCTTTACCCTCTGGGAAGATCTGTTAATTTCAAACTTACACTGCTAGTCAATAATGTTCCGTTTACTAGAAACTAATAATACTATTTTTGAAATGCAAGGTTTACCTCCAAGATATTGTTTGTCTCCGGGTAATTAACAAATTTTTCCATGAAGAGTATGATGGAGTACCCGCATTGCCACGAACCACTATGGGTTCGGTACTTCACATGAAAGGTAAATGTAATTACTAACCCTAAACATAATAATTTGAGGGATGAAATGACATAATGACTTACCATGATGTTGTTTATTTTCTAAGAGTAGTCTGGTTGCGGCTTCGGCTTTCTCTTCTCCCTTTGGTATACGCATGAAAGCCTGTCAAGAAATTAAATTAGAATGGTTACTTCTTCCCGTATATTACAAAACTAGGATTTTTTATTTGATTGATTGAAATACCTAGAAATAACACTGAGTTCGATCAAGTTTTTTGGTTTGATACCCCCTAATAATGTGTCTAGAGTGAAAACCTCCTTCGTTCTGGGACGGATAATGATGAGGTACCAATAATCACTTTCGTAAAATTATATTAACAAATTAATGAAATGGAAGTGGTTTGAAATGTGAATGTAACTTCCAGGAAGAAATACTTACATTCTTATGTAGGGGACGATGTAGAATTCATCATCTGTTGCCTTCATTGTTTCCAAAATTAGTTTGAAACAGAGTTCGACCTCGTCCTCAAAGTTGTTCAAGTTACCACAGTTGGATGGGCAGAATTGGACGTGGCCTTAATTAGTTTCCCAAATTTTCTCCCACAAGTGCATGTAACGTTAATGATACTGAAAATGAATTCTTAATTAATTTAAAAAACATTAAGGCTATAAGTTTTGAAACTCAACCCATTCACACATCGACCTGCGCATTATCAATCCAGGTCATCGAACGCATGTTCCCCAGTTTCTTCCCGAACTCGACCAGAACTTTTATTCTAACACCGCAGGGGTAATGGCTTGTGAATGTCGATGGTCGAAAAAATGGGAAGAACATGCAGTCCTTATTCTTTATCATTTCCAGGATAGTGGCATTTACTTCCTTTATGAATTGCACCATGATCAGCCAATCTGTTAGGTCTCATTTGTTGATAATCTGTGAATGTAAAATGACATGAAATGATCACTTGAGCATATAGTATTGAACTGTCGTTGTTAATGAATAATGATGGTACTCGCTTTAGTGCATTACTTGTTTTGGTAGCCTATTTAATCTTGGTCTCGTAGATGGTCGGATATTAGCTGTCACTGGAATTTTTGCTTGCCAATATCCTGTTACAAGGATTAATGAATACGGATACGCAAAAGTACTTAGAGGAATTGAAAAATAATATGTTACAAGAATGTACCTCATCGAGGGTGGTGAGAACCACCTCCTCTTCCTCGTCATCATCATCTGTATCACCTGCGGCATTGACATCATCGATGACACTCGGTTGCTCATCTGACTTTCCTATTAAGGACATCAGCCAATCCATGATGCTATTGAGTGCCTCTCAACATTACCGAAGTGGTGGTCTGTCGAGGGTAATCCCGCCCTAGGATGGAGGACTGGCTTGCATACTCTCACACAAGCAACACTTTCTTGTTGGGCATCCCGACGACGAGATACCTGTCACAACCCATGGGCGACCATTTTCTTCTTCCCGACAATGTCTTTCATGAAAAGAGTCACGCCTTCTCCATCCTATTTGTATAATATTTTAGTGAATAGATAAAATGGTTATGGAGGTATTTTAGAAGTGTAATTCAATTTATAAGACATGCATAGATTAATGAAGGTGTACCTCTTAATCTCCTTCTCCGTCGCTAGGCTCTTCACCGGACTTTGTAGGAGCTGGAGCAATGTTCTTAATTGCCTTCTCTATAAATTTATTGGGATCGTCAAGGCCTGGTGGAATCTAAACACCTCTTGTAGATGCTAAACCCTTCACCAATTGCTCCAGGTACGATACCATGGCTTTCATGAAGGGTTGATTGTTAGATAGTCTCCTCTGGGCTGTCTCTTTGGATGAGGAACTCCTACTGCACTTGCTGCAGAAAAGATGAGGAACAATCACCACTCTGGGTAGACCCGTCTGAGTTCCCCTATACCTGCCCGGGTGATCCTTCTTCTTTCTCACTTTTATGAGAATGCCTTCACCCGACTACAGTTCCAATGCTTCTTTTCCTTAAGCTCGTTCAATTTCAACTAAGAATCACATAGGAATGCAATTGTTAATATGAATAATGTGAAATACACTTGAAAATTAATTTAAATGGTCGATTTTGGCATAACTCACAACGTCCAATGTGATTTTCTCAATCTCTTTCAATGTGTATAACTCATTCTTATCTTTGTTTGACTCAAGGTAGATAAGAGATCTATCATGTTTGAAATCCTTTTGACCGAGTTATTGCTCAATCTCCTCGTCACTGAATCCCTCGGCGATCAACCTAATTCTCTCCTTCTCCACCCCCTTAGTCAATTTGTCACGGATGTATCGATTACCCCGTGTGGTGCATGTAATTTCTGCCCTTGTTGCGTTCAATATTTGTCACCCTGAGCCTCTGATATCATTGTTATAAATAGAATTTTAATTAAATAGAATTTGTGGGCAACATAGCTCTTAAAAAGTATTAATTTTTTCATCATACCTGAATCCGAATGCCAACGCCTTTTTTCAAACAAGTGTCATTCGTCTTGATCCATCCACTTGTACTTCTCCCATGCTGGTATTCCTATTTTATTGATACATTTGTTCATGTGGTGAATAAACCTATTTTCCACCCTTGTCTTCCAATTCCTATGCCGGGTTTTTGCAATCTCTATAACCTCTTTCTCAATATTTCTAGTTGCTCGTCTGTCACAGGTGTTTCAATTGTGAAGCTCTCCTGGAATGAATCATATGAAAAGGCATGTAATTAATTATGTCTTCACTACGAATTTACCATGAATAAAAAGTTTAAATTAAAATTGTCGGAAGTCCTACCAAAACATCCTTCCATGCCTCTTCCTTAACATCTTCAGGGACATTGCTCCGGTGTTCACATGAGCCAAATCAGATGCGGCACCGGAAAGCGTAATTTCCATAAGCGTGTCACGCTAACCAATTCTTAATGCATACTCCTTGATTCCCACGGAACTCAAATAAAACAGGAGTTAGAGTGTTATGCTTTGTCAATATCACAGACTGGCACGAGCTAGTTTCTTGCCTTCTCAAATAACTTTTTACCTCAAACTTGTCCCATCCTTCTTCATTTTCCCCTCCATCTTTTGTCAAGTCATCGTCCGCTTCATCAACAGTTGGCCTCTCTTTGATGGTGCTCTTTCCCTTTCCCTTGCGAATTGGTGTTTTGGCCAACTGTTTACCGGTGCCTTCTCCTTCAAAATCCCCTATAATAACATCATCATGTTTCGCGGTTTCTCCCTTCTCTTCACTAGTCGGGTTATTTGTTTGCGTTTCTTCTTTCTCAAATTGTACCTTTAATGGGATCCTTTTTGGTGGAGGTTCTTGGTCCACCACATCAACCTCTCATTTGTTTATGTTGCTTCTTCCTCAAATTGTACCTTTAACGGTATCCTTTTTGGCGGAGGTTCTTGGTCCACCACATCAACCTCCTCATCGGCCTCATTCTTCACCTTTTCCTTCTTCTTCGCAACTGGTCACTTCCTCTCCGTGTTTAATTTCCCCTTCTTCGGCGGCATCAAAAATAGTAGAATAGAAAATTATTAATCCATACAATAACGGTACTTGAACAAAAAATTCATAAACTATTGAGCAAAACATGGCATATAAATTGAACAATTCATACATAAAATACATTATGTAAGGCATAAAAGTTCATATAACATGGCATAGAACTTGAACGATTAAGGCATGGAACTTGATATAGAATGAAATGGAACATTATAGAAGTTGATAGAAAACCATACCAATCTCTTTGGATTCATAAAATATGCCTACAACTGAGCAATTATCACTTCCCCCTAACACGACTATCAATATTATCACCAACCAAAAAACTATAGTACTACATCATCCATCCACAAAAAATGCAAAACTTTTTAACCCCACAATTGTATAAACATACCATTCAAGTTACCCTTTCAACTTATTGTCAATTTACATGTTTTTGTTAATAGAGACATTTGGTCGAACATGTGTTGTGCATGAGGGTTGGAATGTTTTTTTGAAGATAAATTGATATGGTAACCCATGGTAACATAAACACCAACACTTACCTTCACCAATGGAGCGTTTGTGTTGCTACTCCCTTTTGTCGAACTTGTCAAGAACGGAATGGGATGATGAACTCACCAAGTAATTTCTTCTCTTGTGTTGTCAAGGGTTTCTTCTCTTGTGTTGCTCAAAACCTTATAGGATAGATGATGGGAGTTACAATGATTGATAAGGAGTTATGGTGGTTCAATTTAGTGTGAATTGAATGGTTGAAGTGGTGGATGGTGGTTTTCAAAGAAAATTTGAAATTGTTGATGAGAAGAGGAGGGGTTGTGGGATTTATGTCCGTTTGAAACAGTTGAAAAACATATGAAGTCTTTTTTTTTTCACCGGTTATATGCAGAGTACCGGTTGAAAATTTGCTAGCTGTTCAGCACCGGTAAGTTTATCGGTGTAGAAAAGAGAAAAAGCAGCTGCATGCAGCTACTTTAATTGATTTTTTCACTGACACAAGAGCAACACATGAAAATTTAGGCTAACTGTTGTACACCAGTATCATGTACCGGTGTAGAGAATGTTGATACCAGTGTAAAATTACACAAAAAGCAGCAGCGTGCGGCTGCTTTAAATATTTTTTGGAAAAATAAGTTGAACCCGAGAGGGACTTTATAAATTTTAGACTAAGTGTTCAACACCGGTATATGTACCGGTGCAAAAACATGTACCGGTGTAAAATATTTTGCGCCTAATTAAAAATTAAACAAATTGAAAATTTTGAAATGCGCACCAAAAAATTGAACACATGCAATGGTAATTGCTTAATTTTACTGGTGTAAAAAAATTTGTTAATTATTTAAATTCCCTCTTATTTCATTTACCTCCTGGGCATTTTTCCAATAACCCTATTTATTCAAATTAACATTTAATTATTGTGAATAGACATTGTACTAGTTGTTTCATGCAAATATTAACCACACATGGGCCCCGTACGTTGACGTTACTAAGCATTGTTTAATTTTATAAAATTGGCATATTGACCCCAAACATTTCATTTCACCCGTGGAGCTCTTTTCCACTGGCCCAAATGGAATTTTAGGATGCTCCATATTGAATGATTAACGTTTTTGTACCTTAATGGTACCGAGGAACCCGCAAAATTGATTATATGCGCTTATACAATTAGGTCCCCTAATTGTGACATGCGATTACGACATGTTAGGAAACTACATAAATTACCAAATTTAATATTCCGGCTTAAATCATAATTGCAACATATTTGTGCTCGGGTGGTGATTTGTCCTGAAGCGCTAGTAGGTAAACAGCAAGGGTTTACTTCATTGTTCCTATGTGTGATCCGAACATCTTCCAAACTAAAGATGGAGTCCAGACCCGTTCGTTTCACGCATGTGGAACTTGGAAATACTAAAGGGTTGTTTTGTGGACCATCCGGTTCGATCGGATTGCGATTTCGATTTACGAGTAAACTTTTTGTTTTTTTGCAATTTAGTCCCTCCAAGAATCGTGAAAGGGTCAAAATATAAAATTGGCTCCACATATATGCAATTCAATACACTACGATTGTGTTAATACATTTATAGACCATACTGGTGGATACAAAGCCCTGTAAAACCAACAGTGAATGTTTGCACTATATTTCCCAAAATTATACCATTGCCCACAAATTTACTTGGGGAACCTTCGTAGCTCTTAATGCTACAATTGTTTTTAATTCTAGCCATTCTTGGAATATAATGCACCAAATTCGGCGGTCCTGATGTAACCACTTAGGCCAACTACGTTTGGCCTATATTTTTTTATCTATATGAGTGTATTTGTCCAACAAAATTTCAAATCACGCAGTGTACAAATTTTTTATTCGAATCATCATCGTGCATGTTTAACAAAATTAAAATGACAAATTGTCTAAGTGCAACACTACCAATGTTTAGTACAGAATCTACTCTTTATAACTGCTACTACAAGTGTTCTACGAATAATAACGAGAAAATGGTCCACCCCCGTCAGCAGGTCCTATTGCATCACCATCATGGGTACTTGTGCCAACATCCATGTCCTCGACTTCGCCTGGTGAACGGAATGTTGGGAAATTTTCAACTGCTTCCACGGCGTTAGGAAATTGATACGACATAACCTTGGCCTTATGTTCGTGCCAGGATCTTTGATATTTGGATTCTTTAAGTAAGTTTGCTACACTAACCTCTAATGCAGCAACTCTAGATTCAATAGTAGCGACAGACGTGTAAGATTTCTGTTTGTAGAAAGAGTCCACACAAATCTTACCCATTGGTTGGCCATAAACATCATGTGCATGGGCACTAACTCCCGCTCTTTAACAAAGCACGGAGATGATACTGCAATAGGCATAAGATCCCATCTGATCCCGTTCCCTCTGCAACAGAGGACAAATTTGATGACCAACATTCCATCAAAGCTCCTTCTTTATTGCATACAAGAAGGTGAGGAAAAGTTTGTTGACTTCTGTGTTCACAGTTACTGGATGGATTCTAGACGCCACGAAATGGTACCACCCATTCATTTTTAGAGTTAGAGTTTTCTTAGGTATTTTTCTCCAATCTAGTTTGACCAACTCATCTATGTCCGTACTTTCCCTAGTTGTCCCAATGATCTCCTTCTTAATTGGTTGTTGTAGATTATAGTCGTCATCACCTAGAAAATGGAGTGCGAGAAACTCGTCCTCGTTGTCTAGAACATTGGGTAACCCAAGCAAGCTATTAATAGATTCTAGTGTGACAGGGACAGTTTTACCTCTACAATGCGCGTGATCATAGCTCGGCCAGCACTTCAAGTTTGTATATAACTCACTTACAATGGTCAGGTTGAATGGTTGCGGAGTCTCGCTGAATTTTTCCCACCCAAGCTTCCAGATAGTTTTTTTGAATTGGGGAGATGTTTCAATTCCTCTCTCTATGTGATGACGGCATCCTTTGTATGATTCATGGACCAGCCTAGCCTCCTCGGACACGAAGGTACCATCCGGGTAAGTGTGTGATGATGCTTTCGGCAATGATGAGGATGGTGAATGGCGTATCCTTTTCAAATTGGCTTTGGGAGGCATTTCCTAAAAAACACATTGAAGCATTTCATCAAACACCTTACATGCAAGTCAACTTATACATGATGTCACATTCTCAATGATTCTATTTCATATGCAATTTCTAATTGATCATAATGATATGGTTGAAGTGGTTTACCTGATTATATGACAACCTACGTAGGATTTCAACAAAGATGGGTAGTGATGAAGATGGTATTGAGTGAGAGATATAAATTTGGTACTGTGAAAATGGGGATCTGAGAGGCTTTTAAATAATTGAATATTTTTATACACGGGTATTCTACATATACGGTGTAAAACGAGGCCTAAAGCTGCTGCTTTAGGCTGCTTTAAATTTTAAAAAAATTCTACCTAATTCGACCCGAGAGTAAATTTCAAAAAAAGTATTCTAAGTACCTGGCACCGGTACATTTACCGGTGCAAATTGAACAAAAAGAAGCTGCTTTAAATGCCAAAAAAATTGGTTCTTCACACCAGTAAGAATGCTCCAATCTTTTTTCTAAGTATCCAGCACCGGTACACCTACCGATGCAAATTTTTTTTAAAAAAGAAAGCAACTACTTCAGGTTGCTTTAAATGCCAAAAAAAAATAACATTGTCAAACCGGAGAGCAAAAAACAAAAAAAAATCTAAGTATTGTGCACCGGTAATAGTATCGGTTTGTAAGTGCAAAACAGAGTACCTACCTTGTTTTTCTACACCGGTAATTTAATCTTTACCGGTGTAAAAAACTAGCACCTAGTAGAAATTTTAATTAAAATTAAGGGTTTAGGTTTAACCTTAAACACATTTTCATCGATTCAATTCATAAACTTTCCATTGCAATCACAGATCATACCAACCAATTCATGAAAGAGTGTCAATTAAATACATTACACACGAATTCGCTTATTGCTCATACAATTTTTCACAATACATGGTCACAAAAACAACGGCCAGGAACGACCAATCTATCGCTTCTGCTTCAAGACATTGTCCCTACCTTCTATTTCACCTCTCTCACTGACCCACATCCCATCACCTTGAGAACGCCTTCCAACAACGGGTCCCCCAACATCTCCCAAACAAGGAAATACTAATGAAAACTCAGGACTATCAGTTATGGCGGGCTGATCAATCTCCTCATCAAAGTAAAACTTCTTCCCATGCAACACCACATGATACTTCTGATTCAAAGGGTCCTTCATGTAAAAAAACCTGTCGTGCCTGGGTAGCTAAGATGAACTTGTCATCTTCATATCCTACACGATTCAAGTCAACCAACGTGAACCCCATGGGATTCTCAACTGCAACACAGGAACCGTGTTCCACCCAACGACACTTGAAGACAACAACCTTGAACTCTACATAATCCAACTCCCAAATTTCCTCAATCTCCTCATAGAAAGGCATTACAGCAACAACCAGATGTTTATCTCTCTTGCTTGCCTGCCACATGGATTCAGATTCAATATAAACACCACTATTTTGAGTGGTACTCTTCTCATCCTTCGCCAATGTTGAGAACTAAAGCCATTAATGTCATAACTAAGGTATCATCTAACAGTGAAGTTCGGCTTCGTTGCAAACGCCCGTAGGTTACTGGGCATCCCTTCGACATTGCAACGATTGTAAAACTAGTTAACAAACCTTGAATAATGTTTCACCTGAATTTTATTTGGGGACCATGTCTGGATGAATCTCTTCCAACAATGAAACATGCTTTTCAACATATGTTACAGTCTCGCTACTATTACATAATACATACAGGTGAACAGTCATCAACTCAGCGTGATAGAGTGTATGAAGCATACCCTTGGAACATGGAATCCAATTCCACCTTTAGCAGTGAGATCCACCTGGAACACCAACCGCTCTTCTTCCAACCAAGTTCCCTGTACAATACTTGATGATCTCCTCAGTGACATATCTCTGAACAATGGAGGCATCAAACCGACTACGATTATGAACAGAACACTTGAAAACAGCCATGTGATGCTCAAAGGGGTACATCCAATGCATTCCAACAGGCCCGCACATACGTATCTCCCTAACCAAGTGTACCACTAGGTACACCATGGTGTCAAAGAATGATAGGGGAAAATACTTCTCCAAATGGAATAGAACAATAGTAGCCTCTCAATCTAGTTCATCTAGTTATTGATTGCTAATATTTTTCTTGCATATCGAGTTGAAGAAGAAACACAAGTGCATAACTGAAAATCTAAATTCTTCTTCCAAACACCCGTGTATTGCTACGAGCAAAAGTTGTTGCATAAGGACATGAAAATCGTGTGATTTTAAAGCAGTAAGACGCAACTCATCATTCATAACCCGACTAACATCAGAGGAGTAACCAGACGGTACCTTCATTCCATGGATGCTCTTACACACCGATCTCCTCTCAGCAACTGACAAATTGTAAGGAGCAGGGGGCAAGTACGTTCGCTTCCCTCTTACCTTCGGTGCCAGATCCAACCGTATACCAAGGTCCATTAAATATTTCCTCGCATTCAAGCTATCCTTATTCTTCCCGGGAATGTTCAGAAGCGTTCCAATTAAACTCTCACAAAGGTTCTTTTCGATATGCATGACATCCAAACAATGGAGAACCTCCAAATTTTCCCAATACGGCAAATCGAAGAAATGAACCATTACTTCCATTGTCCGTCTACGGCCCACAACCCTTAGATAACTTCTTACCAAGAAAAAAATTCAATTTCTTCACCTTGTTGTGAATAGCTATACCGGTCAAAGGTTTGGGTGTCTTTCTCCTCTCCTTCCCACCAATGAATGCAACCAACAACTTGTAACCTACCAGCAGGAATTTACCGTAACCCAAATAAATAGTCTTCCGCCCATTCCTCAACTAATGGTAATCTGTCCCATCCTCACAAATTGGGCAAGCCTTGTGACCCTTGACCATATACCCGAAAAGGTTACCATGTGTCGGAAAATCATTTATCATACAAAAAAGCATCGCCCCCAATGTAAACTCTTCACCACTACAACCATCAAACATTAAGGCGCCAACTGATCAAAACACCTTCAAATCTTCTATCAAAGGGGCAAGATTAGTGTCTATGTCATTTACAGGTTGTTTCGGGCCTAGAATCATGATGGGCATCAACACATATTTTCTCTTCATGCATTTGTATGGGGAAAGATTGTAAATGGCAAGCATAACCGGTCACGAACTGTATTTCGAGGACATATTCCCAAATGGGTTCATGCCATCAGTAAACAAAGCAAATATCAAATTTCTAGGTTTGGATGCAAAGTGTGGATACATCTTATCAAATTTCTTCCACAGGTCCGCTTCAGCCGAGTGTCGAATTATATCATCATCTTTACAACCTCCCCTATCAACGTACCATGTCAAGTTCTTTGCATCATTTTCATTCTTAAACAACCTTCTCAGCCTCGGAATAATTGGAAGATACCACATACATTTGGCGGGCACCCGCCTTCTCACCGGCACAATATGCTCTCCACCGACATCCACATTTCTCTTCTTCTTATAGCGCCACACATTATATACTAGACAAACAATCTTATCCTTAAGGTTACCCCTATATAGGACACAATCGTTCAGACAAGCATGTATCTTTTCATACTCCAATCCCATCAGATACAAAATTCTCTTAGCTCTATAAAGGTTATCAGGAACCCTGTTACCGAGTGGAAGCTTTTCATTCAAAAACTTAAGCAATTTATTCATGCTAGTATCACTCCATGACCCTACACCTTTCAAATTAAACAACTCCATCAAACACGACATGACCGTGTCTTTCTTCTTGCAACCGGGATACAATGGTGTATCTTTCTCACCAAGGAAGTTAGCCAAAACTTCGGGCCTCCCTCTAAACTCATTAACAACCTCCTCACACATGTCATCCAACATAGAATCCCTAAAACACTCTCCCCCACTACTAACTCTCACTTCTGGTGGTGATTTTTCCCCATGAAAGGTCCACACAACATAATCTTTCGCAAACCCCCCACTATACAAATGGAGTTTCAAGATGTCCTTATCGGTACGAATTCAATTTCCACAATCACGACAGAGACATAATATTCGCTTATCTCGACTAAAAGCATGCTCCAAGAACTCATCCACGAACATAATATATTTATCGCTCGGCCTACTAACGTTGGCATACACATGCTTACGCCTCTTAATGGCGCGATACAACTCTACATATCAATAAATGTTCAATAATCAAACTTCAACACATTTAATACAATATAAATTTTCATGATGACTTCCTAATCATGCAACATCATAAATGCACAATATACACCAACATTCCACATTACAATTACAACATTCTTAACATGTCCAACACTATAGGAATCAAAAGTCATAGCCTTATAACTACAACAACCTTGAGAACAAATCACAAACTAATATCTACTATTCTACCTCAATCACCATCAAATAATCAAACACAAAATGTAAATATCTCTACTAACCAAAACCATACATGAAATCCTTAATATCCATGAATGTAATTCAAAATATGGTACCTTCAAGGGTCTTCATTGTGGAGAAATCAATGCCTTTATCAACCAAAAAACACCATTAATGAACCTCTTCTTCCAAAAATCCAATTTTTAACCCGCTAAAAAAGTGGTAGGTGAGCATTTAACGTGATTTTCTACACTGGTATTTAGACTTTACCGGTGCATTTGTAGCTTATTACACCAGTAAAACAGTTACCAGTGTAGATATTTAGCCAAAACCCACGTATTTTCTTCTTCCGCACTGGTACAATCACACTACTGGTGAGAAAATAAATAGTTTTGGCACCAAATTTCTACAAAAGGAGATTTCGTTTGCACCAGTATTAAGAAAATACCGTTGCGTGTTCAATAGTAACACTGTTTCTAATAGTAACCGGTGTTCAAATTCAAATTTTTCCTGCATTTTTTTTAGTTCTGCACCAGTAATTTCCCGTTACCGGTTTAAAAAGTTGTCATCTTGGCGCCAAATTAATTTTAAAAAAGGGAAATATGTACACACCGGTGTCGTTTACTGGTGCACATGTAAGCAAATACACCGATCAAAATCACCTATACGGATAATACCAGTGCAAAATTTTTGAGTTTGTACACCTGTAGAACCAACACTAGTGCGAAAATGGGTGAACCGTACACCGGTTAACCGGATACCGGTGCGTATATACTTATTTGCACCGGTACTGATGTTAACATGATAAATACTGGTCCCATTTGTTACATATGCACCGGTATACCTGTACTCATAAATTTATACCGGTGCATATGTACCGATTTTCCAGTAGTGCAACTCGTGATAATTTTTCTAGTACGCATTCTAGATTTTTGGGTGTAGTAACTTCTAGGGCAAATCCCACCACTTATTTTGAGGCGTCAAAGCATGCTCATTGGCGTGATTCTATAACTGAAGGGCTTACAGCACTTGAGCGCAATCAAACTTGGACATTAACTTCTCTACCTCTAGACAAGACAGCCATTGGTTGTAAATGGGTATACCATACGAAGTTCAAATCTGATGGTACCATTGAGCGTCATAAGGTGCGCCTAGTGGTTCTTGGGAATCGCCAGGTTGAAGGGGTTGACTATACTGAGACATTTGCTCCAGTTGCAAAGATGAGTTCAGTTTGTCTATTCTTGTCTGTTGCGGTTATTTGTGGTTGGAAACTGCATCAGATGGATGTGCATAATGCTTTCCTGCATGGTGATTTGCATGAAGATGTTTTCATGCGACCTCAACCGTGCTATCTTGCGCCACCTGGACAGGTATGTCGCTTTCAGAAATCTCTATATGGTCTTCATCAGGCACCTCACAATTGGTTTACGAAACTAGCTCAGTCTTTACATGCATTTGGCTTTGTTCATAGTAGAGCGGACTACTCTCTATTTGTTTTTTCCTGTGGTTCGGTATCTTTGCATGTACTGGTTTATGTGGAAGATTTGGTTATTTCCGGTAGTTCTTCGTCGCTTATCTCTCAATTCAAGAAATACTTGAGCTCTTGTTTTCACATGAAAGATCTTGGTTCGCTTAAGTATTTCTTGGGTATAGAGATTGCTAGAAGGCCGGAGGGGATGTTTATTTCACAACGGAAATATGCCCTGGACATTTTATCTGATACAGGTTTATCTGCATCTAAACCAACTAATTTTCCAATGGAGCAACAACACGATCTACTGCGTGTTGAGGGTTCGCTTTACCATGATCTTGAGCAGTACCGGCGCTTAGTTGGGCACATGATATACCTCACTATCACAAGTCCTGAGCTTAGTTATTATGTTCGTACACTTGCCCAGTTCATGAAGTCTCCTGGTGTTTCTCACTGGCAAGCTGCAGTTCGCGTATTTCACAACTTGAAGAGCCATCTTGGTCAAGGTTTATTTTTCTCTTCTCGTAGTGCATTACAGTTGATTGCTTACTATAATTCTGATTGGGCTGCTTGCCCTATTACCACGCTTTTTCTTTCTGGTTATTTTGTGCTGATTGGCGATTCGGCTATTTCTTAAAAGACTGAGAAGCAATATACCGTCTCGGTCCTTGCCTAAAGCAGAGTATCACGCTATGGCTGTTACCTGTTGTGAATTGTTATGACTTAAGTCTTTACTGAAATACTTGGGGGTTGCACATTCTACACCTATGCATTTATTTTGTGACAGTCAATCTGCTCTTCATATTGCGGCAAATCCAGTATTCCATGAATGTACAAAGTATATTGAAGTTGATTGTCATTTTGTCCGGGATCTTGTGCAATCTGGCACTATTGTTACTCATCATATCCGCACTACAGATCAACCTGCAGACTTCTTTACCAAAACTCTCAGATGTAATCAGTTTCATTCCTTACTTGGCAAGTTAGGCATTTCTAACCCTCATGCTCCAATTTGAGGAGTATTAAGGAATGTAAATATTACTGAAGTTGTAATTAGATTCTATTACATTTTCCTAGCTTATATATGTATTATGTACCACTATATAATGTACCCTGAGATCGTGAATACGAATACACACTATTACTCTTATTTTCCATATATATATATATATACACACACATATATATACGCATATATATTATCATATGAGGAACTCGTCATAACAAGTAAACATCAAAATTTTTATTTTACGTTATCATACACAAGTAAAAATAATAATAATTAATATATTTTTTAAATAGTGTGAATCCATATTACACATTTTAAACCGAGGTATGTTGTGACGAGATTAGATCCAACCTTTCTTAAATTCCCACTAGAATCTCCAACAGCTACACGATTGTCCTCATATTCTTTTAGCAATGTCTCATCACCACTTTTTAAAGCCACATGTTAGCTTGTTCAAAAAATCATGGCTCTAATTTTGTACTAATCCAGTCTCAAACTATTTTTCATCAAATCTTTCTCAATCAAACTTAATAAATTAGTCTAAAAAGTTTATTGATTTATAAAATGAATAATAATTAATAAAATTCTGTGCTATCTTTTTAAAATTTATCGTAACATATAGTTTCATGCATCAACTTTCGTAACCTGTTGTTATATATTTTTAAAGATAATTATTTTTAAATGTTAATGAATTCCTTGAATATAATATTGGGAGTGAGGACGATAGATTCATTTTAAGGGAAACTATCGCGAGCAGAAATGAGAAAGGTGGGCCCATAATTTGGTAGATGGAGCGCCTATTGGTTGGTCACGCAAATGGGCCAAAGCATCAAAATGGGTAGACGAAATGTATTTAATTCATTAAACGAATTTGCCTCTTTTTTAAGGGTGGATTTATCTTTCTTTTTTTGTCGAAATTTTGGCGCTACTAACCCAAGAAATAGATTGAACATTCACTGATTTAATTTTTTTATTTTCTTTTCCAACACGAGTTTTTGGATTCAGAAGAAACAGCTGTTTGCTCAGTCAGTTATACAATGAGATACATGTTTATTTTGGATAATTTCATAGTTTGATACTAAGAATAAACATCTTTGCAAGTTTTAATATTTTTATTTTCAAAACAAGAATTTAATTGGTCAATATCAAGATACATATAAGTTTGGCAAAGTCTTGGGAAAGACGGTCTTTCCATAGACTTATGGAAATACGGGGTTTGATTAGAATATTAAAAGGTAAAAGGTCTTAGTTGCAATATTAAAAATTTAGTACGCAACATGTAGTAGTTATAAATTTATAACCCGGTTCATACAACCCAAAAATTTTATCTTAATTTCTTCTAATTTACACTTTAAACATTGGTCTTTCCATAACTTATGGAAATACCGTCTTTCAAGAGACAGGCTCTATAAGTTTTACAGTTTTTGATCCATTTAATTAAATTTGGTATGCATTAATTGTATTATATTAATGCATTATGTATTTGAAAACATTATGTTGTATGATTAAATAAAAATCGGATGTTAAGCAGTGAAATACATTTTCACACATAACTCAATAAAAGCAAAATAATAACATGGCATTGATGCCTAATAAAGACAATGTCACCATCTTTATTGCTTCTCTTGTTTCTCTGGTGACATGAATACTCTCTTGCAAACGATTTTGGATGCTTGTTCGTAACAAGTAATGGTAAAGACTTTTCTCTTGGAACATTTTCTATTTTCAGAATAGATCAAAACCTACAATCTTGGAACGAATGGAGTATGAATCGAGATTGTACTTTGTAAGTGATAAAACCCTTAATTGAGAATGTACTTACTTTTACACGATAGTACGTGTTAACCACACTAGTCCATCCAGATGAGTGAAAGATTATTTGTATGTTAATTTCAAATCAATATTAATATATTTTATGTTCATTGCATTAGTTTTAGCCCGGTTCAATTTTAATTTTAATTCAGTTCAGTATACTAAAATCAGGGTTTAACTCGTATGATTCAATTCAATATTGCATCAAAACATAACAAAAACATAGTATTTCATGGAATTCAACATTTCATAACACATAACCAACTAGTAAAACACAAACTCTCACTTCTCCCACACCATTACCTTGAAGGCTTAAACCATTAACCTCAGGTATTCCACAAATCTTGGATATACCCTCCAATCAAACCTCCTTCACACCCACCTCCACCGCCTTCTTCCCTTCCTCCTCCACCTTCTTAACAGGCTCCTCCACCGCATCGGCCTTCTTCTCCGGCTCCTCCACCACAAAGGCATCCACCGGAAAGCACCGCGCGAGGCCCGCGGGGGTCCTGAAGTGGATGTTGCCGGTCTTCTTCTCGGGGTCGTCCATGGCGATCTCGCTGATGGTGACCCACATGAGCAGCTCCTTGGCCTTGACACCGGTGAGCTTCTTGATCTTGTACGGCTCCACGTAGGCGGTGACCTCGGACGCGTACTGCACGAGCTTGCTGATCTTCTGGAACTTGTGCTCCGTCTTCTTCTTCGACCGGAGCCACACGAAGCCCGTGTCTTTCACGTACCCGCACTCCTCCATGTCGGCGAGCGGGAGGAGACCGTTCGGGAGCCCCATTTCGCGCAGAAGGAACTTGGATTTCTCCTGGCAGATTTCGTCGCCGGTGTAGAACTCCGTCGCGCTCGCTCGGATTTCGTCCGTGATCAGCGACATGATTCAGGGGTTGTTTGGAGAGAGTGTGTGTTTTTTGGTTTTGTTTGGTTTTGGCTTGGTGTGTGTGTGAGTGTGAGTGTGAGTGTGAGTGGGAGTGGGAGTGTGAGTTAATATATAGATGATGCGTTGGGAGATTGCCCTGGGGTTTGGCTGAAACTACTCAAGTGCCATTGTCTGAATCGAAAAAGAAAGGGGTTGTTTGGTTTGGGGAATGGGAAATGGAATAAAGCGTAATCAATTAATTAATATATATATATTTTTGGTATTTTAAATTATTTTCTTTTTTTTATTTACAATTTGGGATTTTCAAAATTTGAAGAATGGTGATTCTCTATACTCACCCTGAGATTTGGATTCTCCATATTTCAGGTTTAGTTTAAATAAAAAACTACTTTTTTTTTTCACTTGTAAACGTTAAAACTTCTCAAACAGTAAAAATTCTAAGAAAATATATATTCCCTCCATCCCAAATTAAATTACACATAATTTTTTTATAGTCTCCAACACACACATTTGACCAATAATATATTTAACTACGTATAATATTTTTTTAATGGAAAGGCACTCGAGGGTGGGGGTTGGTATATTGGTACCCCAAGCCAATAAAGAACCATAGAAGCGTAGCGTTAGTTTTTACAGAAGGCAACAGCAATGCCAGCAAAATGATAATTACAGCCTAGGTTATGAACTATACAGGTCGGTCGAACAAGTAAAATTAAGTTAGTTGCGATTCCAAAGCGAACGAATCTCCACACCCCGTGTTAATTCGTACTTTGGCCAGGCAACTAACTTATAGGTGATCTGAAAGTTAGCATGATATTAGCAAAAGTGGGCGAACTCCTGATGGCAGCAACACGTGATTTTCTGGGCAGCAACATAGCAGTGCAATACGCCACAGGCAACATAACAGCGAGTGTGGTGTTTTGGTGAGAAATTGCCAGTGTGAGGTTATTCAGAATTGGACCTGCATTGAACAAAATTCCATCAGTAGTATCCATCCTTTCCCTAGCAGTTAGGGGGCACTCTAACCTGTGGAAGTTGTTCCTTATCTAACGCAATAAGCCCCTTAATATGTATTGGAACATTAAGTAAATTCAGAGTCTGATTATGGGCGGAGTGGTGTTTAGCAATTGCGTTAGCCACAGAGTTACCTTCCCTAAGAACATGTAAAAGCACAACACCACATAAAAGGTGTTTAACTTTATAAGCAACATTAAACAGTTGCCAATGAGCAGAATATGGATCATTTATCATGTTAACTGCTAATAAAGTATCGGATTCAATAATCACAGAGTCATCCAAATGGCTAAAGTTTTGACAGGCAAATTTGATAGCAAGAATTTCAGCAAGAAGAGGTGAATCTGCAGCAATGGTTGTTGAATTTATCAGTATGGCAGTACCATAACTATTCCTTGCCACTATCGCTATTGTAACCTTTTCGGGAAACCATGATGCATCAGAATTGATCTTGATGCAGTTTAATTTAGGCTTTTCCCAGCAAACAGTCCGTATGATCGGCTTTGGTGGTGGCCTGAGGTGTGGAATTAGACACTTTAATGGATGTGAAATGGCAGTAGAGGATTTTAGGCGTGTGGGATTGGTATACAGGGTCAGCCTAATGAGTTCTACTGCTTCCTTGCAAATGAAATCAGAAGAGAATGGTATCCGGTCAAAAAGGTATCTATTTCGGGCTTTCCAAAGACACCAGCAGATGATAGGAGGGAGTATATTGCATATTAACTTATGGCCTAGAGGTAGATCTTGGCAGTTCCAAAAAATAAAAAAAAGTATGAGACATGGACTGAGGTTCAGTTAGATGGAATTGAACTAGGGAAGCCATGTAACTCCATATAGATTTAGCCAGTGGACATGAAATAAAAAAATGTTCAAGTGAATCCGTATGGCAGCAGACAGGACACTTAGATGCAAGACTAAATCCACAAGAAATGAGCACATCATCGAATGGTAGAAAAGATCCAAGTGAAAATGGAGATCTTTTTCTGGAGTGATCTGTTCCACTGAAATTTGGAGATCAGAAGATTACCTGGTGAGCTTGTAATTGCTCGATAGGCTGATTTGAATGAAAAATTGCCCAAATGGTCAGGTTTCCATATAATCCTATCATCTCTTGTCTCTACAAGTTCCGCATTCTGCAAGAATGAAAGAGTATCATTTTCTAAAAATGGAGAAATCAGGGATAAAATCTCAGTTTTGTTCCTAATAAATTCTGCAACGGTACAGAACTGGAAAGCTGCAGATATATGATTAGGAACATAATTTATGAGTGGTTCATTCATGCACCAATTTGCAGTCCAAATATTGCAGGAACCTTTACCATGAATGATGCAGGAATTTTGTTCAGTAAAAAGGTTTACTGAACAAATTCTTTTCCAGGTTACAGATTTTCTATGGGATTCAGGTAAAGACCATAACAGATTAGCCCATAATGTGTTACCCAGTTGACTTTTCCACCATAGTTTAAGGGAACAAGCATCCAGTATAGCTCGGACTGATCTAAACCCTAAACCACTCTGTGAAATTGGAGTTGCAAGATGAGTCCATTTTTCCATATTTTGTTTCTTTTCCCATCTGACTCACCCCAGAAAAATCTAGCCAATCACTTTTCTAAAATTTTGATTATAGCTTTTGGTGATTTAGTTACAGACCATAAGTGTTGAGGCATTGAATACAAACAAGTCTGAATAAGGATAAGTTTCCCACCTGAACTAAGCCACTGATTTTCCAATTTTGCAGTTTCCTATCCAATTTTTCCATGAGTGGCTGATAGTATCTAATTAATGTTCTACCTTTAAATATAGGGCAGCCTAAGTACTGGAAAGATAGAGAGCCTTGCTTCATTTTAAGAATCATCCTAATCTGATTTAATTTGCTAATTGAAGCCCTTTTACTAGTGTAAAAATCAGATTTATGGAAATTAAATTTTTTTTCCAGAAGTATATTCAAAGACATCAAGGAAGGCCTTAATCCTAATAAGATTAGATTTAGAAGCTTGCATAAATATAATAGTATCATCAACATACATTAGGTGGGTAGCTGCTGGGACTGGAGAAGGTATTTGATAGTATGAAAGCTTATTGTTATGGAAAATAAAGGACAGGCTCCTAGAGAAAGCTTCCGAAAAAATATTAAAGAGAAAGGGAGAGAGGGGATCACCTTGCTTAATTCCTCTGGTGGCCTTGAAAAAACCCACAGGATTGCCATTGATAAGTATGGAGAAATAGGCTTGGGAAAGATTAGACATAATCACATTCTTAAGAAAAATTTTCCTTGAAAACCAAATTTCATCATCACATTCTTAAGAAAATGCCAGTTTACTCTGTCAAAGGCTTTTTGTAAATCTAATTTCAGAATGCAGTTAGGGATTCTAACCTTCTTATCAAGAAATCTAATCATTTCTTGAAGGTAAATAATGTTATCCGAGATATCCCTATTTTTCATGAAGGCCGACTGATTAGGAGAGATCAGTTAATCCATATAAGGTCTAAGTCTTTCCATTAGAACCTTGGAACATATTTTATTAAGTACATTTGATAAACTAATGGGTCTGAAATCATCAAACGAGGAAGGTGTAGTCTTTTTGGGTATTAGGGTAATCCATGTGCTGGATATTCCCCTGGGCAAGGCAGTGCCATCAATAAATTCATTAACTGCCTTGATGAGGTCAGTTTTTATAATAGACCAGCATTTAGAATAGAATTTGGTAGTGAAGTCATATGGTCCCGGACTACTGTTCTTACTCAAGCCCTTTATTACTGCCTCAACCTCAGATTCAGATGCTGGTTTAGACAGTTCACAGTTGTCGTTGGCAGTGATGACATTCGGTATTTGGCTCAGAAAATGTGAATAGTAAGTGTCATTAGGCCTTAGATTAGGTTCCTTTAACAACTCAGTGTAATAGGAAATGACTTCATTATGGATATCTTCTTAAGAACTAAGCCATTGACCTTCATTATTTTTAATCTTTGTAATATGTAGTCTACAATTTTTTTTCCTGAACCACTTTGTGGAAGAATTGAGTGTTGTTATCTCCTAACCTATGCCATTTCAGCTTAGCTTTCTGCTTCCAAAACTTTTCCTTTTCTTTTTGGGCTCGCAACAGTAAGGCTTTTTCTCATTTAATTTTATAAGTTCGGCATCCGAGGGGTTAAGATCAAAATAAGATTCCTGAATTCTAAGGGATTCCTCAGCAATTAAAATATTAGTATCCATGTGTCCAAAACATTCTCTATTCCAAATCTTTATCTCCTTTTTCAGTCTGATTAGTTTAAGGAAGAAGCCTAGTAAACCAGTTTCAGTCATTTGTTTCTCCCAGTTAGTCTTAATTAGAGTGATGAAGTCCGGCCGATTAAACCATACATTAAGGAATCTAAATAGTTTAGGGCTGATAATGGTCAAATTAGAAATTTGTAGGAGCAGAGGAGAATGGTCAGAGGTTTGCCTATTCAAGATTTGGATAGAGGAAGAAGGAAACCTATAGTTCCAGGAAATGGTACATAAACCTCTGTCAAGCCTTTTAGAAGTTGGATTCCTCAGTCTGGAATTACACCTGGTGAAAAGATTTCCAACCGTATTAATTTCCTGGACACCTGTGCTATTCATCCATGAATTAAAATCTCTAATGCTGCCTAAGGAGGGGGAACTGGGGCCCTTATATTCTGTGAGGGAGGTGATAGTGTTAAAATCTCCTATGAATATAGTATCACCTTTAGTAATTGGAGCCAAATCTTTCCATAGAGTTTTCCTACCTTCCCTATCTCTAAGTGCATATATGAAAATAGCCTCCACTTGTAAATTAATGGACTGGTGGTCTATGCTAACATGTAGAAACTGTTCATGAGAAGACAGTAGCGAAACTGTAACTAAATTAGTCCATATAAGCCAGATTTTGCTATTGAACAGAGTTAAACTATTAGAAAAGTTTAGTTTAGCCATATAAGATTGTATTTTTGAGTTATCATGCATAGGTTCAATTAGACACAGCATTTGAATCTTTTTAAGCCTGACAAGATTAATTAGTCTCAAGATTGATGATTCCATACCCCTAATGTTCCATACTAAGAAATTGACTGAGAGGAAACCTGTCATTGCTCACTAGATTTATGAGTTTTAGTAGATGACCTAAGCATCATTTTATTAATCTGGCTGAAGTAGTTATTTTTTTTACCTTTTGCCTTACCTTGCAGTGGATTCAGTCCCTGAGTAGAGGGAGTCGCCGTACTGACCTGTTGAAATATACTGATCCCTTGATCTGCAACTTGTTCTTGATCGGTAATTAAATCCTCCGGATCATCCTGCAAAACAGAGAATCTATTTTCCATTCTTCCTTGTGAGGACATAGTACTATTATTGAGTCTTTTCAGACTCGAGGGAAGTGTCCCCACTTGGATATCATCTATGGCATATGCCCTTGGAGTGATATTAATGAAAACAGAATCATTTATCAGCTTGGATACGGAGTTATCATTGTTCACATAGTTTTTGGGACTGACACAGTTTTCAGGTGAGACAGCCTTATCTGTTCCTGAAGCACTAATAATCTCCAGGGGAGGGTTGTACTGAAGGTTTTGAGTGGGGGATGGCATAGCACCATTGCTAGCCATCTTCTCATTGACATTAATGATAGGATCAGTCTGGTCAGTTAGGGAGATCAAGGGAGGTGTGTCAAACTTTTTCCCATTTGCCTGCCACAGGGGCTGGTTAATAATTTTGTTATCTTCCTAAGATTTGACATTTAGGTTGGGAGGAAGGGCTCTATATTGGGCTTTGGTGTGGCCTATTTTGGCACAATGGTCACAGTAAAGAGGGATGTCTTCATATTCAATTGGATATTTTTTATTGTTTGTTACTGATCCCAAACGAATATGAGTGCACAGAGGTTTTTGCAGGTCAATTTCAACACATAACTTAATGGCTGAGGGTCTTGTGAGCGTGTCTGTGGCTAGATCATTTTTAATAAAACAACCTATACTATTACCAATAGATTCTATAGATGCAGAGTTGTAATAATATAGTGGAACTTCTCTAATAGTGCACTACACTGGAACAATGGGTGATTCTTTGTGTGTTGAGAACTCAGGGGTCTATTTTAACATTTTGAGTAAGATTCCACTAAAATTCCACACTCCTTTCATCCAACATCGTTGGTAGTCATTAAGTAATTCAAATCGAATAAGCACATGCTTGTAGTCTAAAGAGCCGAGTTGATACTTACCTGTGAAACCAACAATTTTGAAGAAGTGCTCCAATTGCTCCATTGAGCATCTCCCCTTTGTGAATTTTCCGACTAGGGCATTTGCGTAGTGGGATGACAGCTTTACAATTTGGTCATCAGAGTATAAGCAGGCTGCATCTCCTAGGTGTTGGGATTTAGGGATTAACTCAGGGTTGTTAGGCAACACTTTAGATAACAGAGGAGATTTGCTCTGTAAAGCGGCGGAGAAGGATAGGGGCGGAGGAGGATGAAGGGTCTGGTTAGGGTTAGTAGTTTCCGGAGTGGCCAGAGCTTGAGCAGCCACCATGGTTGAGACCGTTAACGTTAGACTAGCCGTTAGCGGCGAAACTAGCCGTTGCCGGCGGAGAACCTAGACCGGCAATTATTACCTAAGAATCGAAAGCTTCAGGGGGGAAGGGAGGATGAAATAGGAGGAAGGAGAGATGAATTGAAAATCGCACATTAGATCGCACCTTTTTCACACACAGTAACAGTAAACAATCTTTTTCGCACAACCTTTTTCGCTGAATTAAGTTATAACTACTACGTATAATATGAGTACATAAAAAGTTATTTTCTAGAATTTACTTGTTGTGATGAATCCAACTATATCACATACAATAATATTATTGTTTATATATCTATTCAAATATGTAGTTAACGTTTTTTTACTGAATCTTTGATCTTGTGAAATTTAATCCGGGACGGAAGGAGTAATATGTTTACTATTATTTAAGATTTTAGTCGCGTTCATAAATGAATTGGGCAGAACATTAAGGCAAAGTCTTGGGAAAGACGGACTTTCCATAGGCTTATGGAAAGACGGGGTTTGATTAGAATAATAAAAGGTAAAAGGTCTTAGTTGCAATATTAAAGTTTTAGTATGAAACATGTAGTAGTTATAAAATTTATAACTCGGTTCATGCAACCCGAAAATTTTAACTTAATTTCTTCTAATTTACACTTTAAACCTTGGTCTTTCCATAACTTATGGAAAGACCGTCTTTCAAGAGACGGACTCGAACATTAATCATATATATATATATATATATGAATCCATCTCTTGAAACAATTTCCATGAGTCATGGAGAGACCAAGGTTTAAAGTGCAAATTACCAAGGTTTAAAGTGCAAATTAGAAGAAATAAGGATAAAATTTTTGGGTTTCGTGAATCGGGTTATAAACTTTATAACTATTACACGTTGTATAATAAATTTTTTAATATTGCAACAAAAACTTTTTACATTTTATTATTTCAATTAAACCCCATCTTTCCATAGGCTTATGGAAAGACGTTCTTTCCCAAGACTTTGCCTATATGCATGCTTGATTTGAAGAGAATAAATTAATTAAATAGTATTGCTATATTTTACCTTAAATTTATTATATACAAAGTTAATTACTAACATTAATGAAAAATAGTACTCCCTCCGTCCTAGCCTATTGTGCACAAAATCCTTTTTTGGTAAAAAATGTCAAACGTTGATCACATATTTGAATATGTATATGGTTAAATTCGTCATAACATGTAGTTTCTAAATATCAAATTTTTGTGTGTCATTATTGTCCGTGGTTATACATATTTACAGTCAAACATGTTTATTGGAGACCGTAAAAAGATTCTGTGTAGAATAGGTTGGGGCAGAGGGAGTATTATAAAAATTTTCGAGTTGTATATGGATTGAATATTAGTAAAACTATAGTTTTCTTATAAACTAAAGTTTAATAATAAATAATATTATTTCATTACTTATAATATAAATAATAGTTATACTATTTTCATATAAATATATATTATTTTCTTATATAAATAAATAATTTATAATTTTATTTTAAATAAAATTATATTATTTTATATAAATATTACTATTTTATAATTCATAATTGAGTTATACTTTAAATTTATTATTAAAATAAAAAATTACAATATTATGATAATTATTTTAATAAAAATATTATGATATTATTTTTTGAGTTGCATATGATTCGAATTTAAATAAAACTATAATTTCATATGAATTGGATTTTTAAGTAAGAAAATCATATTATTTTTTAACTTTATATCAAAATAGTTATATTATTTTTATATAAATACTATTATTTAATAAATCTATAGTATAAAATTTTAAGATAAAAAAATTAATATCACACGTGTGAAGAATAATATAATAAATTTACTTTTTGAATTGTATATGGGTCGAATATTAATAAAATTAATAGTATTATATTTTCATTAAAATAATATTATTTCATAATATATGCTGCAAATAGTAATTATAATATTTTATTATATAAATAATTTAATTTATTATTTTGATTGATTAATTTAGTCCTCCATTCTTAAAGTAGTTTAATTGATTAACTTATATATGACCATGAGACCACTAAACCATTGCTCTGAAAACGCTCTCTATCTGAAAAAGCAAACTACTGTATAACGTCTTTACCAAATCCCGGCCATGGCGGCGACGCCATGGAACTTGGCAAACCCAACCTTCGCACAAGCTCTCAAACAAAACTCCCAACTCCCCATCCCCCCTGCATCAGATCTCCATTCCCACTTCAATTACAAAGGGGAACTTGCAGTTTTATATCCGGAGGAAGAAATCGACATTCTTGCTGCTCCTTTCTCCAAAGCCCTAATCGGAAAATTCAGCAGAGGTCGCCCAACAATGGAGTTCCTTAGAACTCAAATCAAGACCATAGGGTTTAAAGGTGAGGCTCACCTTTCGGCAATGGACTCCAGGCACATCAGAATTACCTTCGATTTAGACGAAGACTATCACCGTTGCTGGCTAAAAAGAACATGGTCCATGGGAGGCACCATCATGCGCATCATCAAATGGACAAAAAACTTCGACTATGATGAGGAATCAGCTCTAGCTCCAGTGTGGCTGACAGTCGAATTCCCTCCGGTATATTTCTTCCACCTTAAAGCTATTACTGATTTGGGGAACTCCTTAGGAGAACTCTTGTTTGCTGATGCTCCCACTAAAAACTTAACTAGGCCTTCCACAATTCGATTGTGTGTAGAAATGGATGTGTCCAAACCGAGACCAAGTAAGATTAGGCTGGGCTCTATATCTCACAACAAATCTTATGCTATATCCTATGAGGATTTCCCACAATACTGTAAAAAATGCCTTAAGCTTGGTCATAGTGAATTCTACTGTAAAAGAGATCTAGTGGTGACTAATGCTAACCAAATGGAACAACAGGATTCAAGAGTTCACAACATAAGGAAGGTTTCTGATCCTAAACATTCTATGACTGACAAGTCATGGGAAATCAGAAACTTAACAAATAATACTAAGGAAAAACAACAAGCCATTACTAAGGTATACCAACCCAAGCCTAACCAAAATCATCAGAAAATTCCCACCCCATCCCCTGTGGTTCCCACACGAAGTGCGGAATACAATGCCTCCCATTCTGGAAATATATTTGCTATCTTAGAGGAAATAAAATCAGTGGGTCAGCAGGATTATGGCTTACAGATAGAAAATAATGAACAACAAGAAAATCCTGATAGAATTGCAGGGGATCACTCAGAAATGAACACTCAGCTATCCCATGAAAGGTTCCAAAATCAGCAAACCATAGATACTGAAGGAAATGGTTCGGACACCAACTTAATGGAAGATCACCTAGATGAAGGATATGAATCCAGAGGCTATAACACAGCTCCTTCATCTCCACAGAAGAAGAATATCCTTTCAACATCCTTTAAGAATGATACTATATGTGATAAAGTGAAAGTTCCCATAAATTCAGATATTTTCCTGTTTGATCAGTTTTCCTGGATCCCTAACAAGGAAACTCTTTCAGATATTGACTCCTCACAGGTTAAGGAGAAGCTTCCACACATCAACACTCTCAGGGTCACTAAAGAGGCTTACAGAAAGGATATACAACAAGAACAAATTCCAAGTGACCTACCTGCTGAGCCACTGGAAACATAAACATCATCACAGGTTAATCTCCCCAAGAGGAGTTCCAGGTTAGCTTCAAAAAATAAAGTTTCCAATGACAGTTAAATACTTAATTTGGAATGTTAGAGGATTATCAACTTCTAAAGTTAGGCTAAAGCATTTGTCTAAAAAACATAAACTGGACTTACTAGTTATTATTGAACCTAAAGGAAAATTAAATCATCTAGACATGTACAAAAAGATGTTTTGTTTTCGTCATCATTTAGGTCTGATACATAATAAGATATGGATCATGTACTCTGATAGGATTGACATAAACCTGCTAGTAAACCATAATCATTTCATTCAAGTGGAAAAAACCATAAAAGCTAGGGCAGAGATAATTAAGGCTTTCTTCATCTATGCTCCACACAATAGAGAGGATAGACTTCAGGTTTATAATGATTTGAAAAATAGGTTTGACTCATCCCCATCTCTGATTGGTGGGGACTTTAATGTCATAAGGTCTATTGATGAATACTCAGGCCCTAGTTCTCCAAATTTAAACTCTATTACTGATTTTGATTCCTTTATCAATGAAGTTCAAATATCAGATTTAAACACGGTAGGAAACCACCTAACATGGAGCAACAATAGAGCGGTAAACCCAACCTCAAAGAAATTAGATAGGGTAATGGGAAATAATGGTTTTTTCAACCTATTTAACCACTCCTCTGTCCAAATCCTTAGTAGAACATCATCTGATCACTCCCCAATGTTACTAGACATTTCAAATTCAGACACCTCATCCCCTAAACCCTTTAGGTTTCAGGAAATGTGGTTTAACATAAATGAATTTATGGATCTCATCTCCAACAGCTGGTCCCAACCCATCCTGGAACAAGGTCTAGTTGGTTTCTCGTTAAAACTTAAAAGACTTAAAAACGAAATTAAAACATGGAACAAACTGGTCTTTGGTAATGTACAGGACAACATAACTAGATCAGAAACAGAAGTTTCTAACTTGGAATCCCTTTATGACAGATCACACTCAGTTACTGACAGAATTAACTTGAACAAGGCTAAGGCAGTTCTAACTAGGCATTTGGTTGAACAAAACATTTTCCTGACACAAAAGACAAGAATGAAGTGGCTTAAAGATGGGGATTTAAATTCAAAATACTTTCATAAGTCTATCACTGAAAACCATGCAAGACTAGCAATCATGAAAATACAAGACCGGGATGGTATCTGGTTGAATTCTCAGTCCCTAATAGAGGAGGCATCAGTTAATTTTTTCAAAACACTTTTATCTGATGAAAATGATGATCCATCTGGCCAATTCCTGTCATTCCTAATGAAGGAAATCCACCCTTCTATCTCTGACCATGACAACATCCAATTGTTAAAACCTATAACATTGGATGAAATCAAATCTGCTGTCTTTGAATTATCTCCATCTGCAGCCCCTGGACCAGATGGTTTCCCAGGGCTCTTTTACAGAAAAGCTTGGGAGATAATCAAAACTGATGTTTTAACTGCAATGCTGGAATACCAAGTTGGTATTCCCATCCCAAAATCAGTGGCAAGCACACTAATTGCATTAATACCAAAAACAAAAACCCCTAAAGATTTCAGTGAATTTAGACCCATAAGTCTATCCAATTTCATTAATAAACTGATGTCTAAAATCATGGTAGAAAGAATTAAACCACTCATGAGCTCCTTAATTTCAGAAGAACAGTCAGCATTTCTAAAGGGTAGGGATATTGTGGATAATATTCTTATGATGAAGGAGGCAGTTAGGATGCTCGATAAGAAAAATTAATCATTAAATCTAATCCTTAAATTAGACATGATGAAGGCTTTTGACCGTGTTTCATGGTCAACCATCAACTCTCTTTTACTGCATTTGGGATTTCATGGTCATATAGTAAAAATCATAATGAATAACATAAACTCAACTTGGTTTTCTATTCTGATAAATGGATCACCTTGTGGTTTTTTTAAACCTACTAGAGGTTTAAAACAAGGAGATCCACTATCACCCTTCCTCTTTAACATCTTGACAGAACTTCTAACTAGAAATCTCAGGATTCAATTCTCAAATGGGAACATCAAACAATTTAAAACTCCAGGATTATCAAATACAATAAATCAGTTATCTTTCGCTGATGACACTGTGGTTTTTCTAAAGGGGACAAAAAAATCCCTACAAAACATAATGAGGTTTCTGGAAATTTACCAAAAGGGCACAGGACAGAAAATAAACTTTCGAAAAAGTGCATATTACTCAGGGAAGTTAAGTAGTAATAAGAAGAAGGAGATTAAAGACTTAACCAACATGACCCAAGGAAAATTTCCTTTCTCTTATTTAGGGGTCACTGTCTTCAAAGGGAGGAAACTAAATCTGCACTTCAAAACATTAATTGACTCAGTGAACAGCAAAATATCCAACTGGAAAAACCAATGGTTGTCAGGAGGGGGTAAAATTATCTTGATAAACCATGTTTTGACAGTTATACCTCAACACACATGGGTTGTCACTGCCCAACTAAGCACACTATTCACAAGCTTAAATCTATCTTTAGTAATTTCTTATGGGGTAAAACAGAATATGGACTTAATAAGCACTAGATATCTTGGAATAGAATTTCATATCCACAGAAAGAACAAGGGTTAGGTATAAGGCATATTCAATCAATAATTAATTCATTTTCTACTAAAATCTTATGGAAACTTCAAATAGGACAGTCAAATTGGTCTAAATTCATATGGTCATTACCCCCCTATGCCAGAAAATCAGAAACCTGGGCTAGATACAGAAAAGTAAATAGCTGGGCAGAATCTCATTCTCAGGTAATCATAGGTAAAAGATCTTCTAATTTTTGGATAGCAAATTGGTTAGGTTCAGGACCTCTCATTAACCAGGTGGAAGCCCAGGTATAAGTTCCTTTTCCATTTCTTACAGTAGCTGAATTTCAGCTTAACAAAGGTACCTATATCCCTCAACTCTCATATCTATTTAACTCTGCCATAAATCTGGAGCTGTTGAAGTATATGTCTCTTACAGAACAGCAAGATTATATTATTTGGAAACCTGATATTTATGGCTCTTTTACTATTAAATCAGCTTATCAAGCTTACAGACCTAAAAAACCTGAACTGGAAATCTTTACAAACGTTTGGAATCATGTTCTGCAAAAAAAAATCAGTTTCTTTATGTGGAAAATGTTATTGTGTGCTTTACCTTTTGCTGATATCCTCATGAAAACTGGTCTTCATTTACCTTCCAAATGTACAGCTTGTGAACACATAGACTCTATTTCTCATTACTTCAACTCATGTGCCTCAGCTATGTTTCTTTGGAATAAATTTCATGAGGCACTGAATTTGCCAGCTAGATCTTTTAATACTATTTGGGAAAGAGTGGAATACTATTGGTCTTTAAAACCTGCTTCACAACATCATTCCTCCATAATTATTGTTCTTCCTTGCTTAATATGTTGGGAATTATGGAAAGGTAGAAACAAAATGATTCATGATAACATGAGAAGCTATGTTCATGCTCAATGGAAAAACATTTCTGATCTGTGCTTTATGACTTTCTCAGTTCATCCTAAAGTTAGTTGTCATACACATTGTAACTTGGTCTCCAAGGGATTAGTTCCTCCCTATAAAAGGAAAACGAAGAGAATACTGAACTTAATAAAATGGGAACCTCCAGACTTTGGACTTAAAGTTAACTGTGATGCTGCCTTACAAGGGAATAATCTGGGGGTAGGGTGTGTTCTTAGAGATCATAATAAAAGGGTTGTATATGCTGAATCATGCTATATGGAAATAAATAACACCCATCTCATGCCTCATTTAGTAGTTCTAAAGGCTGAAATGTTGGCTATCCTTACAGGATTGGAAGCTGCAAAGGACAGGACTGAGCATGTTCACATTCAATCGGATTGTGCTGTGGCGATACAAATCTTCCATGATCAGATCTGTCCGTGGCCTCTTTTGCAGCTTCGAGACCGGATCAAATTAGCTACTTCACCTTTTCAAACAGCCATCTTCAGCCACATCCACAGAGAAGGAAACCAAACACCAGACTTCCTAGCAAAACTGGCAATTAGAAGAGGATACACCACTCCGTTTGCCGACATTCAAACATCACTGAGGTTCTCGTTTCTCAACCGCAGGGAAACTTTATTCCCTCAATTTAGATGGAAAAAACACTACACTAGCTAGGTTCTTTATTGTATTCTCCTTGGACTGAAATCTCTTGATTGTCTGCCTTCATAAGCTTCACACAGGGGTGGAGAGCTTAGAGAAGGAAACACATTCAAGAGAATTCATTCAAGTATCACGAGCTTCATGTTTTGACATAGGACCATGCTATAACTGTTTTGTAAATCAATCTTTTGGGCTGCTTCATAGGGTGTGGGATCCCTTAATACAAAAACCCCCGCTCATCCATGATGAGTGTTTTGAGTTTAAATATATATATATATATATATATATATATATATATATATATATATATATATATATGACCATGAGTTTCTAAACGGTGATGTATTAGAAATCAAGGTTTGTTTCCCATTATTAAACCAAATATGTACAAAGGGAAGGGAGGAGAACTTGATTCCCTTTCCACTATTAATCCAAATAGTTTTAGAAATTCAATATCATTCATTTCCTTTTTTTTTCATTCTCTTCCCTGATTCCATTCTCCTTCCCTCTCCTAACTGTTTTTGGGGATGGACAAGAACATAAACCATGTTGGTTATTGTTATTATTAAAAGTTTTATGGTTTTCGAACAAGTCGTTAATGGATGAAATTTTTATGTTCATATTAGAACTAAACTAAATGATATTAGGCAAATTCTTGGGAAAAGACCGTCATTCTATAAATTTATAGAAAGGCGAGATTTAATTAAAATAATAAAAGGTAAAAGGTGTTAGTTGCAATATTAAAATTTTATTATGCAACATATAGTAGTAATAAAGTTTATAACCCGATTCATACAACCTGAAAATTTTATCTTCATTTCTTCTAATTTACACTTTAAACCTTGGTCTTTCCACTTATGGAAAGACCGTCTTTCAAGAGACGGACTCATGATATTAATTTAAATTTACTAAAATTAAATAAAAATAGATCAAAAGACATTCCCTCTGTCCCTCAATAAACTTCCTAATTACTTTTGGATCAATTTTTTATGCAAGCTGATATGATAGCATCTTTTGACGTTAAAAATCTACTTTCGTATGCTTTTCTTAAACATGATGTCACGAATAGTGTTAAAATGTAGCAAATAATACTCCCTCCGTCCCAATCCAAATTACCCCTCAATCATTGCAAACTGTTCGAGAAACATATTTGACCGTTAATATGTTTAACTACGTATAATAACGACAAATAAAAAGTTACTTTTTAGAAACTACTTCTTACGACGAATTCAACAATGTCACATACAATAATGAGTGTTTTTGGTAGAGTTGTGCTTATAAGCAAAACTGACTTATTTTGAAAGCAGGGGGGACCAACTTCTGCTTTTTCTAAAAAATAGTTTTTGCTTATTAAATAAGCAATTTGTTTTTGCTGTTTACCAAACATGTGCTTACTTATAAGCAAAATACTTATAAGCTATGTCAAACAGAGCCAATACTTCCTCCATCTCATAATTAATGACACAATTGCTTTTCCAAGTTAAAATGAAAATTTTTTGACCCTAAATAAAAATTAATATATACTTACATAATAAAAATATCATGTGTGATCTTGTTAGATTCATCTTAATATCTATTTTATATGTAGTTAGAGATATTAGTTGTCAAACATGATCATTGAAAACCGTGAAAAAGTAATTGTGCCATTAATTATGAGACAGCGGGAGTATTATTTCTCATACATCTATTTAAATATGCGGTCAAACTTTAATAGATAATAGTGTCATAAAGTATGTGGGTAATTTGAGTTGGGACTGAGAGAGTAGTAAATTTAAGGTTTAGCAAGGGTAAATTTGATAGAATGAATGACTAAATACGAAAATTTTATAAATAGGAAACTATTCCTATAACGGACTAAACAAATACGAAATTATTATGAAAGTATGACTTAATTACTCTCTTTTCTTTTTTCCTTTTGAAATAAACTACTCTCTTTTATTTTCTTTCTCACGTGATTATTTACTCTCTTTTCTTAAAAGGCGATACCCTCATCATCAGGGTCCCGGCCGCAACCACATCAAACTCATAATTGAGGAGGTAAATCACTGCTCTCAAGGGTTCGACATACGATCCTCGAATGTACTTGGTGGCCACAAGGAGCACCTCCACTGGAAGATACTACTACACTGCATCTGCCGAGATTTGAATCCTTTCCCATAAAAAATGGAACCACAACACCTAACCACTTGGGATATTCAGTGGGTATATTTACTCTCTTTTCTTAAAGTGGTGGATGAAAATAGAAACGGAAAGAACTTTACGTTCATAAAGTAATAGATTTAAAAACTTCCATCAGTTACAACGTCATTGTTAACCATGCATTTTCCCCCACTCTCTTTATTTAGATGATTCGTGTTTTCATGGAGCTCTTGGAATCATTAGAATAACAGCTTGCGATTTAATTCTGAATTGAATTGTTGAAAAGTCGAATAGTGATCGATTGTTTGTTTCTACTTTTTTTTATCGATTGTTTCTACTCTTCGTTTCAGAGCTCATATATACTTCTCGCCTTTTATCATAACTTTTAACATACATTCAAATATCAATAACTTTAAAGAAATAAATATTTTAAATTAAATATTATAACAAATCTAATTATATCATACGCTAATATTATTATTTATCACTAGTCGAGAAGGTTTTATTAAAGATAGCGTTAGAAGATGGTTCCATCGGAACAACCTTTCATTGAACTGTGGAATAGGATCTTAGTTAGGAACTTCCTCCCAGATCATGACCCTTTTCATCTTTAAATGCGGTTCAAAATCGATTAAAGTTAGTTCCACGTTTAATGAAAATTGATTAAAGGTCCTTTCAGGTCATGACCATTCTCATTCTTTAAAGGCAGTTCGAAATCGATTAAAGACGGTTCCACCTTTAATGAAAATCGATTAAAAATGGTTCTATTTGTAGTACCGCCTTAAACTAGGGTCCGAAATAGGTTCCGAGTTCAGAAGGACTATCTCAGATCACCCATTTATTAGAGCCTATAAATGGGAACCACCGGACATAGGGTATAAACTGAACACAGATGCCACACACTCCAATTTATCTTACTCTAAAGCTAGAATAATTGTCAGAAACATGGAATGCACAGTCAGAATGGCGGCAATAGATAGCATATCATAAGCAGACTCGCCATTAGAGGCTAAACTATTGGCCATCAGATCAGGTCTTCACTTATGTATCCTAAATAACTTCTACCCTCTGATAATTGAAACTGACTCTATGCAGGCTACAGAGATACTACAAGGAAGGAAAATCTCACCCTGGAAGATTAGAAAGTTATGTTAGGAGATCAACGATGATGCAGCAAACATATGCGCCACGTTTCAACACATTTTCAGGCAACAGAATCAGGCTGCTCACGAACTTGCACATATGGCACTCGGCCTGGATACTCAACTGATCACTACCTTACAAGCACATGACTTCAACCAAAGAGTCAAGGCAGCATCATGGCAGATCAGATGAGACTGCCGAACATTAGAGTTCAGCACTAAAAGAACGACGTCCATCTCTATTAGGCTCATCCAAGGAGTTATATATAGCATTGATTTTTTGGAAATGTTTTCAAAGGATTGTCTTGGCTAGCAAATGTTAACACTTGGGGTGGAGGCATTTCGTTAGAGACACAATCCTTTCAAAACAATATACGTAGCGCCGCTTTTGTCTTAGAAGCGCGGTCACACCCTTATAATAGGAGAGTTCTTAAACCTAAACAGATGTAATGTCTTTTGGTTATTAGGGGTGGCTAATACATACTCCCCACCTACCAGGTGGTTTCTAATTAAAAAAAAATCACACCTTTCACTTTCAAAAAGAAACCTAGCATATGTTCTAATGTGTGTTCTACATCATTTGAAAAATAAAATTGTGTTTCATTAACCATCTGAAATAACATTGATATCTATTTTTCTTCCAGACGTAACGAATAAATGTATCGCAAAAATATGTAATACGTGTGAGACCGTCTAAATATAGTGAGTAGGGATGGTGTTTTTGTTAAAGAAGCAATTATAAAGAATAAAACCCATTCTTAAAATTAATATAATTGTTAAACCCATTAGCCATGAATGTGGATGGAGAAGAAGATGGAAAAAGAGAGTAAATTGAATAATGGAGTGGTTGGAGGGAGGAAATATTGGAATTAATTAAGATATCATAAAGTCCGCTAAATGCGTAATATGGGTTATTATGCAGTTGGGTTGATCCAGCTCAATTAATGTGGGTCGGCCAATGAGGTTAGGAAACGAAGATCGTCCTTTGATTTTGATGAGATTTAATGAGTTAGCACCGCTTTCCAACCATATTTTCCCCTCCACCACTCAACCAACTATTTGTCCCCATTTCCCATTCTGAACATTTACACAATTCACACTTTATATATATACTTGGTCTCGTCCACTAATATTGGTCCCCTTTGACCAGCCAATTTTTTATGGCGTGTTTGACCATTGATAACTTTTGTTGTATATAGTAATGGACCTTATGTGAGATGTCTTTGGATTCTCCGTAACGTATAGTTTTTGAAAAGTAAAATTTTATAAACTATTATCGTACGTAACAAAAGTTATCGATAGTCAAACATGCCTTGAAAAAAATGTAAGAAAAAAGGGGGGCCAATATAAGTGGACCAGAGGGAGTATAGTTTAATGGAGGGTACGTTCGTGTTTTACGATCTTCCACCAATGGGTACTCAAAATTCTATACAAATTTCAGAGCAGCATCTCAGATAGGACTAATAATATACAGTGGTTTTGCAACCTCAAAAACTTATCGATTGTAGGATTATATACTAAAGTGTGGAAATGTGACTTAGTAACCACTGAATTTTCTGACAGACTTGAAGAACCTAATCATGTCATCGTACACATCTTCCTTCGCTGTTCCACTGAGGAGGAAGTCTATATGGCCATACTTCTCGACGTAAAGGAGCTCCGGCTTGCGCTTTAGCTCGTTCACAGTGTGCTTCACTTCTACCACGTCGGACAGCGCATCATTTCCCCCATAGCCCATCCATAATGGTCTCCGTTAAGGAATTAGTATTATAATTGTTATGGAATTAGTGTTAATTAGTATTGGTATTGGAATTGGATTTGTATTCCTACCACAGTTGTACTTGTATTCTGTTACCTTCTCCTAGCTGGGATAGGTATCATGTACCACTATATAATGTATCATGAACTCATGAATAAACCTACAGATTATTACCCTTATTTCCTACATGGTATCAGAGCCTAAAAAAAACCTGAAACCTGAAACAGAAAATTTTCTGCTGCCCTGATCTTTCCCGAGCCGCCGCCGTCCGACGCCACACGCCGCCACCGAGCCCACGCGCCACCGCCGCTACACCAGTGCTGCCGCTGTCCACCGGTTTCCGACGACGTTCATTGCTCGAGTGTTTTGATCCGCTGCCATTAGCTTCCGACCGACGCCACGCGCCGCCGCCTTCACGCGTCGTCCGCCATGCGCCACCAGTCTCTGCCCACCGGTGTTCTTATCCGTCCCTGATTTTACAATATGTCGGGTTCTGATGAACAACCTCGTTTTGAGATTCCTGAGGGTACGAAACTTCAGGATCTGAGTGCTAGTGACGTGATTACAGCTTTGCTCAAACAGCTGCAATCACAATCTGGCCCTCATGTTACTCTACCGATTGGTCGTGTGTCGACTGATCCTTACTACATTGGTTCCGGTGATGGTCCAGGATTACAACTTGTACCAATCATGCTGAAAGGACCAGAAAACTACAATGAATGGTCTGATGCGATTTGTTGTGCATTCTTGGCCAAACATAAGATTAGGTTCCTTAATGGATCCATCACAAAACCCCAGGATGATCATCCAGATGCTGCTGTCTGGCCTGGGGTTAATGCTACTCTTGTCTGCTGGATCTCACAGACCCTGGATCTAGTGATACAATCTTCAACAAGTTCTTTCTCTACCGTCAAGGATTTGTGGGATGATCTTAAGGCACGCTTTATTTTCGCTGATGGAATGAAGCTTATGCAAACACAAGAAGCCATTCAAGGTTGCAGGCAGAACGGTCAGCCCATCGCCATCTATTTTGCCACACTGAAGAAGTTGTTTGCAGATTATCACTGCATGCGACCTCCTGTGGTCTGTATCTGTGAAAATTGCAAGGCCTTATGCTAGTGCAATTTTCAGGCCAAAATCCTCCAAGAGAGGGAGAAGGATTTGATCTACCAATTCAACTCTCGTCTCGACGAAGGTTTTCACACCTTAAGATCCCATATCCTGAGCATTGAGCCACTGCCATCTGTCATGAGGGTGTATGCCCTTGTTACTCAGGAGGAGAATCATAGAGCCATCATTCGAGCCCGTGATTCTTCTTCTACATCTATGGCATATGCTGCACGACGTTCGCTAGTAGTTCTTTCTGCCGACGACCGTAAGAATCTTATTTGCACACATTGTCGTCGCAAGGGTCATGACAAAGACACCTGTTTTAAGATACACGGCTTCCCGGAGTGGTTCAAGAAGGGCAAGAAATTGGCACCACCTGACCGTCCATTAGCCAACGCCGGTCAAACTGGTGGCGCCACCGATCTCTCGCTCCCGCCGCCGTTCGCCGGAGCCACCTTTTCGCCACCAAACCTGGCGGCGGCGGCCTCCTCTACGGTCCCTGCTCGCTCTGATTTTGGCCCTACTCTGTCTGATGACCAATGGAACACAGCCATGAACCTGTTTAATCAGCTTCACTCCCCTGGTGATGAGTCTGGTAAGAATACTTTACCATGGATCCTTGATTCGGGAGCCTCCTATCATATGACTGGTGACAAAGGTTCTCTTTCTGATCTTACTACTACTATTGATGCTGTGAATATTTTTCTGCCCGATGGCTCGATGTTCTCTGCTACACAATTTGGAACCATTTGTTTTGATGGTTTTTAACTGCTGCACGTGTTATATATCCCTACACTGCGCTGCAACTTACTGTCTTGCTCTAGATTGCTATCTACCCTAAACTGTCTAGCTCTGTTTACTGAAAATTATTGCATTTTACAGACAATCAGTACGAGGAGAGTGATTGGCGTGGGTGAACAGAAAGGGGGGGTGTTTTGGCTTCGTCTGCTGGATGCTCGTGATCGAAGTCCTGTCCTGCAGCCTCTTCCTACAGTTGCTTCACTGTTCTCTTCTGATTTATGGCATCAGCGTTTTGGTCATCCATCTTCCACGGTGTTGTCTTCTATTTCTCCTAGCAATAATAAACATTCTGTGCCTTGTTCTATATGCTATAGAGCAAAACAGCCTAGACATAGTTTTCCTTTAAGTACTACTAATGCTACTGCATTGTTTCAATTAATTCATTGTGATGTTTGGGGACCCTATAATACGCCTTCTTCTAGTGGTGCCTTTTATTTCTTGACATTAGTAGATGGTTTTTCCCGAGCTATTTGGGTTTATTTGTTAGTAGCTAAATCTGAAGTAGCTTCTAGATTTTTAGAATTTAGTGCTTTAGTCAAGAACCAGTGGGGAAAAACAATCCAACGAGTTCGAGCTGATAACGGCACTGAATTCTTGCCTCTCCGATCTCACTTTACTGCATCGGGGATCGTTTTTGAGACATCTATGGTTGATACTCCGCAACAGAATGGTCGAGTTGAAAGAAAGCATCGTCATTTACTCAATGTAGCGCGAGCTTTACTGTTTCAAGCCAATCTTTCTATTGACTTCTGGGGAGAATGTGTTCTTACTGCTGCCTACCTGATCAACCGAACACCGACACAGCTTCTCAATGGTCGTACTCCCTTTGAGTTACTTTATGGACAGGCGCCAAATTACTCTTTTTTACGAGTATTTGGATGCTTGTGTTTTGCTGCTCGTGTTCCAAGATACCGTGACAAGTTTGCACCAAGAAGCCGTCGGTGTTTGTTCCTTGGTTATCCTGCTGGAAAGAGAGGTTATCGTCTTCTCGACTTGGACTCTCGAGTTATCTTTAACAGTCGGGATGCTGATTTCTTTGAAGACCAGTTCCCGTATTCTGCATCTCCGCAATCCACTTCTACAGATGACCCTGGCGGCGTTACCACTGCACCGCCGGTTTCCTCCTCCTACTCACCGGAACCATACAACTTTTCCGATCAACCGCCGGCCGCTCTTCCGCCGGTCAATACCGACCGGTCAACGCCAGACAACTCCGGCCGGTCAGCTCCGGTCAATGCCGGCCGGTCAACGCCGGTCAACTCCGGCCGGTCAACGCTGGTCAACTCTGGCCAGTCAACACCGGTCAACTCCGGCCGGTCAACATCGGTGAGTCAACGCTGGTCAACGCCGGTCAATACCGGTGGATCAGCTCCGGTCAATGCCGGTGGGCCAACACCGGTCAACGCCGGCGGTTCAACGCCGGCGGTTCTACACCGACCACCACCGGCGAGTCAACACCAGTCAATGGCGTCCAACTACCTCCAGCCGCCACCGGCGTCCCACCGCATCCCGACGTCGGTCCTCCTTCGTCTGCTACCAATAATCCACCATCCACCAGACAGAGTGTTCATGCTCGACGTCCACCGCCGTATTTGGCTGATTATGATTGTGATGATTCTACTTGTGCTCTTGTTACTAAAGACCCCCCCTCTTCGACTACGTTCCCCCATACGTCATCACTATCCTCAGGTGTTCTCTACCCTCTTACTGATTATGTAAATTGTGATAATTTTTCTAGTCTGCATACTAGATTTTTGGATGCTGTAACTTCTAGTGCAGATCCCACTACTTACTCTAAGGCTTCCCGTCATTCTTATTGGCAAGACGCTATGGTTGCGGAGCTCACTGCCCTAGAGCGCAATCAGACTTGGACTTTGCCTCCTTTGCCTGCGCATAAAAAGGCCATTGGTTGTAAATGGGTTTACCGAATGAAGTTTCATTCTGACGGTACCATTGAACGTTACAAAGCTCGTCTCGTGGTTCATGGAAACCGCCAGATTGAAGGAATTGATTACACAGAGACTTTTGCTCTAGTTGCAAAGATGAGTTCCGTTCGCTTGTTCCTGTCAGTTGCTGTTATACGTGGTTGGGAATTGCATCAAATGGATGTCTATAATGCATTCCTGCATGGTGATCTACATGAAGAAGTGTTCATGCGACCCCCACCTGGCTATGTGGTTCCGCCTGGTCAGGTTTGTCGCCTTCAGAAATCTCTTTATGGTCTTCATCAAGCTCCTAGGAATTGGTTTGCTAAACTGGCACAGGCTTTACGGAAATTTGGTTTTGTTCAAAGTAAGGCAGATTACTCTTTATTTGTCTTTTCCAGTGGATCGCAGTCTTTACATGTTCTGGTTTATGTGGATGATTTGGTTATTGCTGGTAGTTCTTCTTCGCTCATCTCTGCGTTCAAGAAATACTTGGGCTCTTGTTTTCACATGAAGGACCTTGGTTTGCTTAAGTATTTTTTGGGCATAGAGATTGCTAGAAGACCGGAGGGAATGTTTCTCTCGCAAAGGAAATATGCTTTGGACATTCTATCTGATACAGGTTTATCTGCTTCTAAACCAATTGATTTTCCAATGGAGCAACAACATGATTTAGCACGTGTTGAAGGTCCAGCCTACCATGACCCGGAGCAGTATCGCCGCCTGGTTGGGCGTCTGATATATCTAACTGTTACTCGTCCTGAACTTAGTTATTCAGTTCATACTCTTGCACAATTCATGAAGTCTCCTTGTGTTCCTCACTGGCAAGCTGCGGTTCGTGTTTTGCACTATTTGAAGAGTCATCCTGGTTAAGGTTTATTTCTTTCCTCTCGTAGTACTCTCCAATTGACTGCTTATTGTGATTCGGATTGGGCCGCCTGTCCTATTACTAGGCGTTCCTTATCCGGTTATTTTGTTATGATTGGTGATTCCCCGGTTTCCTGGAAGACTAAGAAACAACCTACTGTTTCTCGGTCTTCTGCTGAAGCAGAGTATCGTGCTATGGCAGTTGCCTGCTGTGAGTTATTATGGCTTCGGTCCTTGCTAAAAGACTTAGGGGTTTCGCACACCTTTCCTATGAAATTGTTTTGTGACAGTCAATCAGCCATTCACATAGCAGCCAACCCGGTTTTCCATGAACGTACTAAGCACATTGAAGTTGATTGTCATTTTGTTTCTAGATCTTGCTCAATCTGGCGCTATTGTTACTCAACATATTTGTACAGTCGACCAACCCGCGGATTTGTTCACTAAAGCTCTCGGTCGTAACCAGTTTCATTCCTTACTTGGCAAGTTGGGCATTTCTGATCCGCATGCTCCAACTTGAGGAGGAGTGTTAAGGAATTAGTATTATAGTTGTTATAGAATTAGTGTTAATTAGTACTGGTATTGGAATTGGATTTGTATTCCTACCACAGTTGTACTTGTATTCTGTTACCTTCTCCTAGCTGGGATAGGTATCATGTACCACTATATAATGTATCCTGAACTCATGAATAAACCTACAGATTATTACCCTTATTTCCTACAGTCTCGAATCGGGTATCTTGCCAACATCAAATTTTGGGGGCTGAAACCTTCCGTAGTGCTTCAGGTTCTTCCAAAACATTGTGAAAGTGCCCTTGCGGATCATCTGAAAAAGGTGGTTCAGATTCTTTGAGGATGTTGCATGGGGTTCACATTCCAGGTAGAAATCTATCCTTGAGTCGTTGAAGCAGCAATTCTTCCCTGTGATTGCATTCAGTAAGTCATTGCATTTCAAGTGTCCATCGCACATCATATCCATGATGTAAGTACCCATGTCACTCTTGAAATTAAGTTCATGAATGCCCATTGTAAGGAAAGCCTCGTGAATGTGAATTTTCACAAGATTGAGAACAAACTCAGTGTTAATAGGATCAATGTTGCGCGGAATACCCGAGAAAAAACAAGCAAAGAAAATAAAGCGAAAAACAAGACACCGAGATTTTATGTGGTTCACCAATTGGCTACATCCACGGCCGACCAAGATCAGATTCCACTAGAGAGAAAGGCCAGAATTACAGATTTCCTACTCTCTACCAATCCTATCTCTTACATAGTACAATAAAAGACGAGGCACTATATATAGTCCTCTCCACCTTAAACCCTAATGGCTTTGGGCCCAGCGAGATCTCCGTACCAACCTGTCGAAGCGGCTAATACATATTCAAGGCATACCAACAAATCTCTACCTTGACTTGAATCCTCAAATTAGAAACTCCAGACGCACCATTACAGAGCCAGATGAGCAGACTTATCCCTCCACTCCTGGGACTACCCCACCGGGCAACTACTGATCTCTAATGTTAAGCAAGTCCAAACAGTGTTGAAACTTGCTATGTGGAACAGGCTTGGTGAACATATCAGCAGGATTATCAACAGTTCCCACTTTCTTCACCCTGATTCTCCTCTCACTCCTCAGGAAATGATATCTGACATCAATGTGCTTGGTCCTCTCATGTTGGACCTGATCCTTGGCTAAGCAGATAGCACTCAACCTATCACAATACACAGTAGCCTGATCGTGGTGTAGACCAAGGTCACTGACTAGCCCCTTCAGCTACATACCTTCTTTCGCAGCCTCCGTCAGAGCCATGTACTCTGCTTCCGTAGTAGAAAAAGTCACTGTAGGTTGCAAAGTCGCCTTCCAGCTAACAACAGAACCACCCAAAGTAAAGACATAGCCGGTTATAGATCTCCTCGTGTCAACATCCCCAGCATAATCAGAATCAGAATAACCCGTAACCAGGCACTCAGTATCACCCCCGTAAATGAGACCTACATCAGACGTACCTCTAAGGTACCTAAAGATCCTCTTCACAGCTTGCCAATGTTCTCTACCTGGTTGCCCCATGAACCTGCTCACAACACTGACCGCATGTGCTAAGTCTGGCCTCGTACACACCATAGCATACATCAAGCTCCCCACAGCGCTAGCATACGGAACTCGAGACATATACTCCTTCTCCTCTCCTGACTGAGGAGCAAACATGGAAGTGAGATGGATATTTGCAGCACTAGGAGTGTCAATAAGCTTGGCTGAAGACATGCCAAACCTAGCCAACACCTTATGAATGTAGCCTTTCTTTGACAAGAAAAACTTCCTCTGACCTCTATCTCTGAGAATCTCCATTCCTAGTATTTTCTGAGCTGCACCTAAATCCTTCATCTCAAACTTAGCACTAAGAAGACCCTCTCATGCTTACTCTTTGAGGCTATCAACATGTCATCTACATAAAGCACCAGATAAATGAATGACTAATCTCTTAACTTGCTATAGTAGACACAACAATCATATGAACTCCCTGTGTAGCCTAACTCAAGCATGTAGCTGTCAAATCTCTTGTACCACTGCCTCGGAGACTGCTTAAGCCCATATAAAGACTTCTTCAACTTGCAAACATACTTTTCCTTGCCAGGAACTTGGAAACCATCTGGCTGAGTCATGTATATCTCTTCCTCCAACTCTCCATGTAGAAAAGCGGTCTTCACATCAAGTTGTTCAAGCTCCAAATCCTGATGTGTCACTATAGCTAGCAACACCCTGATGGAAGTGTGTTTGACCACTGGTGACAAAATCTCAGTGTAATCTACTCCCTCTCTCTGACTGAAACCTCTAGCAACAACTCTATCCTTGTACTTGACTCCCTCTGTAGGTGATATCCCTTCCTTAACTCTAGCCTTGTACTTGACTCCCTCTGTAGGTGATATCCCTTCCTTTTTCTTGAAAACCCATTTGCAAGTGATAACCTTTCTCCCTTGAGGCTGTTGAACCAAATCCCATGTCTGATTCTTCTGGAGGGACTCCATCTCATCTCCCATTGCTACAAACCATTTGTCAGCATCAGTACCTGAAACAGCTTCTCTGTAGGTGGATGGCTCATGAATATCCACCTCCTCAGCAACCTGTAGTGCATAACCCACCATATCCTCAAACCTATACCTCTTGGGTGGACCAACTCCAACCCTCTTTGGTCGATCTTTAGCTAAGCAATGAACTGTAGCTCCTGATGGTTGATGATCTGATGGTGGAGGCTCTGGCAACTCACTTTCTGTCTGTAGCTCCTGATCTCCTTCAAGTTCCTTCAACCAATTCTCACCTTGAGTGACTTGAAGCTCCACCTGTTTATCAATGCTACCAACTTCTGTTGTAGACGTGGACTTCACCATAGATCTAAGCAAAGAGTTTTCATCGAAGACAACATCCCTGCTCAGAACAACCCTCTTCTCTGATGGAGACCAAATCCTTGATCCCTTGTCTCCATCTCCATAGCCCACAAAGACTCCCTTCTTGGCTCGGGGCTCTAACTTACCATCACTCAATAAGTTGTACAGCCAAAAGCTTTCAAATTAGAGTAATAAACAACTCTACCTGACCATACCTCAATAGGTGTCTTACACTGTATGCCCGTATGAGGTCCACAATTGATCAAGTAGCACGCTGTACTCACTGCCTCTGCCTAGAATCTTCTATCTAACCCAGCATTCAAGAGCATGCACCTCGCTCTCGCCAGCAATGTCTGATTCATCCGCTCAGCTACACCATTCTACTGTGGCGTATTCATGACTGTATGATATCGGACAATCCCTTCATCCCTACAAAACTGATCAAACTCAAACGAGCAGAATTCCAGACCATTATCAGTTCGTAACCTCTTGATCATCTTCCCTGTTTGGTTCTCCACCAGAGCTTTCCACTGCTTGAACTTCATGAAGGCTTCACTTTTATGTTTCATCATGATAACCCAAGTCATTCTGGAGTAGTCATCAATCAAAGACACAAAGTACCTGTGCCCTCCCAACGACTCAACTCGAGATGGCCCCCAACAATCAGAGTGGATATAATCTAGCGTGCCTTTCGTTCTATGAATAGCCTTTGGAAACTTGCTGCGGTGTAGTTTCCCAAAGACACAGTGCTCACAGAACTCCAAACCCTTGACCTTGTGACCACCAAGAAGATCATCCCTCGATAGAATCTGCATCCCTCTTTCATCCATGTGACCAAGCCTCATGTGCCATAACTTAGTCATATCCTCATGGTGAACCTCTGACGATGCAACATTTGCCGAATCCATAACCGTGGAACCTTGTAGAAGATACAAAGTACCATGTAGAAGATACAAAGTACCATGCAGAAGACCTTTCTAAACCAGCTTAGAACCATTGCAGACACTTAGAGCTCCATCTTTCCCTGAATAGACAAAACCCTTTCTATCCAGCAGACTAAGAGAAATCAAATTCTTCGTCATCGATGGAACGTGTCTAACCTCGTTCAAAGTACAGAAACTACCATCATGTGTCATGATCTTGATCGATCCTGTCCCAACTACCTCACATACCATACCGTTAGCCATAGTAATGCTACCCACTGCCTGCTTATAAGTCGAAAACCACTCTATCCTTGGACAAATGTGGTAGGATGCCCAGAATCTAGGAACCACACATCAGAGTGATGAGTGTGTCCAGCAGCAACCAGAGCAATATCCTCTTCTGAATCAACGTCTCCTTCCGCTAGAGCAGCAGAACCCGATTTGTTTCCTGATTGCTTCATCAACTTCTTTGGACACTCATTTTTCCAAAGCCCCTTCTCCTTACAGTATCTATAATCACCGGGCTTGGGAACCTTTGACTTCTTACCTCTTTTCTTTCCACCATTTCCCTTTCCCTTATTGCAACTAGTAAACAAACCAGATGCCTGATTATCTGTTCCTGAACTGCTAGCATTATGGCGCAACTCCCTGCTATGAACAGAGGATCTAACTTCCTCCAAAGACACAGAATCTTGCCCGACAATAAATGAATGAACAAAGTTCTCATATGAAAGCGGTAGAGATACTAACAATATCAAAGCAGCATCCTCATCATCAATTTTCACATATATATTTCGCAGTTCTAATAACAAAGTATTTAATTGCTCTAGATGATCTCTGAGTTGCATACCTTCCTGCATTCGGAGACCGAATAGACATTGTTTCAGAAGCAATTTGTTCGTCAGAGACTTCGTCATGTACAAGATCTCCAACTTCAACCACAGGTCCGCAGCAGTCTCTTGATCTGAGACCTCAGTGATGACTTCATCCGCGAGACACAGTATAATTGTTGAATGCGCCTTTTCTTCCAGACCCACCATGTTCGAAGTGCCAACGACCGAAAACCCCTTCGTCAGCGGCGTCCACAACCCTTGTTGCTTCAACAAAGCTCGCATCTTGATCTGCCATAAACTGAGGCTGTTCCTCCCAGTAAACTTGTCTACCTTCATGTTCAGTGCAGCCATCTTTCTCTCCGATCAGATTAGAGATCCGACCACCCCAGATCCGATAAACCCAAAAATCCGATAGACCCACCGCGGATCTAACCAGAAGCTCTGATACCAGTTTGTTGTGTGAAATACCCGAGAAAGAACAAGCAAAGAAAATAAAGAGAAAAACAAGACACTGAGATTTTACGCAGTTCACCAATTGGCTACATCCACGGCCGACCAAGATCGGATTCCACTAGAGAGAAAGGCCAGAATTACAGATTTCCTACTCTCTACCAATCATATCTCTTACAGGTTACAATAAAAGACGAGGCACTATATATAGTCCTCTCCACCTTAAACCCTAACGACTTTGGGCCCAGCGAGATCCCCGTACCAACCTGTCGAAGCGGGTAATACATATTCAAGGCATACCAACAATCAAGATATGATATAGGACAAAGAAGTGCAGCAGCTTCGACCATTGATGCTATATGTGGCTGAGTAAGAGCAGCCAAAGACATGATCATTCCCTGTGAGCGTCCAGCAATGAATATTTTTGAGTGTGTAATGTTACTTATATACCGAGCCATTTCTGAAAGATCATACAAAGCTAGTTCCTGCCAACTCCACTCCCAAACTTCCTTTTCTTTCTCCAGCAAAGATACGTGTCCGTGACTCCAACGCGTACCTCGAACATTTCCAGCCCATACATCAAACCCATGATCCGCTAGAAGAAAGCCCAACGATTGATTTGGGGAGACCAAGAACTAGGCAACACCCGCCATCATTAATCCATGGAGAAAAAGAATGGGTGGACCCTTATGCCTATTCAAATACCCAGAGCGAGACGACGAAACACGTTGGAGACCAAACAAGAATCCATCTTTCGTTTAAACGATGTGCTCGGAGCAAGGGTAGCCGGAGGGATCGATGAGATGAAAGCAGAGGCCGACGGCCGGCGGATTCTTCCGGTGTGACGTCGTTTGTTCCTGTGAAGTGGCGAGAACTAGTAGGGTGAGGAAGAGCAGCGCCGCCATGAGTGGTTGAGGCTCCATAGTTCCACCGCCCGGAAGGTGGGAGTGGGAGGTGTGTTCATTTAACGACCACCGACAATTCACACTTATAGTTACAAAGGTATTAAAGTAAAAACAAATATGAAGCATGATATTTATAAAATTAATTAGAAATAGAGGCTGTGTCTTGAAAGATAGTATTTGTATAATTCATGAAAACATCAAGGTTTAAATAGTAAATTAGAAGAAATGAAGAAAAAAAATTTGGGTTGTATTAACTGGGTCATAAACTTTATAACAACTACACGTTGTATAATAATTTTTTAATATTACAACTAAAATTTTTTACCTTTTTATTATTATAATTAAATCTCGTCTTTCTATAAGGCTATCAAAAGACGGTCTTTTCCAAGACTTTGCCACAGGAATAATATTTTTTTCTTATCTTGATATTAAATAAATATATCTCTATTATCCTCCCCCTTTAAGCAAAGCATAAGACTGGTTGCAACGTAAAGTTTGGAACGTAAAAACTCAAACTGAGGATAGGGTAACCCCTTTGTAAAGATGTCAGCAAGTTGCAAGTCCGTATACACATGATCAACCTTGAGCTTGCCAGAAGACACAATCTCACACACAAAATGATAATTAATATCAATGTGCTTAACTCTCTTGTGCGAAACCAGATTCTGAGCAAGAAAGAGAGAACTATCATTATCACACAACAAAACATGAGACACTCAAGTCGATAAACCTAAATTCCAAAGAAGATTCATTAACCAAGCAACTACGCAACAATATTTTCCATAGCACGGTATTATGATTCTGAACTAGGACGAGAAACAGTAGGTTGTTTCTTAGCACTCAAAGACACCAGGTTACCACCAAGAAAAATGGCATAATCGTATGTAGACCCACGAGTTTCAAAGCAACGAACCCAATCAGCATCAAAATAACCCAGAACTGTAAAGCGGACGAATTTACGCAAAACTGAAGACCATAGAGAAGAGTACCACGCACAAAGTGCAAGATTTGAGTAATAGCTTGGAAATGGTCATCAGTTAGGCCTGTGTGTACTGACTGCCCGTGTTCACAGCATAAGATAAATTGGGATGTGTAATCGATAGATACTGAAGTGCACCAACCAGAGCCGATAAAGACTCGGATTTTTGAACAACGTGCTGGAAGAGCTAACAAGCTGCGAAAAAGCCACAAAAGGAATAGCAACAAGAACGGAATCCTGCATCCAAGTGTGCAATAAAATATCCTTGGTGTATCTGGTCTGACAAAGGAATAAGCCGTCGGAAGTACGAACAACCTCCAAAACCAAAAAAATATTGCAAAGTGCCAATATCGGTAATTTTGAATTCCTAATTAAACCCGATTAATAAACTTCTGAATGAGACGACCATCATTCCCAGTAAGAATAATGTCATCAACATAAACCAACAAGTAGAGCAAAAGGGCACCCTATAAAAATACAAACAAAGATGTAATAGAGGAACTGCATGCAAAATCCCGACCAATAAAAAAGGAGCTAAAAAGCTAAAACCAAGCACCATAAATGGTCTTGCATAGACGACAAACAAAATCAGGACACATTGGGTCTTTGTTACGAGCAGTTTGCTTCGTATAAACTAGATAGTCAAGAACGCCAATTAAAAATGCATTCTTTACATCCAGTTGTTGTACATGCCAATTACGAGCAACGACCAAAGATAAAATAGTCCGAATAGTAGAAGCCTTCACCACAGGACTAAATGTATGATCATAATCAAATCCAGTTAATTGTCAGAAACCCTGAGAAACTAACCTTGCTTTTATGCCGGTCTAAGGAGCCATCAATGTTATACTTAAATGATAAACCCATTTGGAACCAAAAACATCCGCATTGTATGGACGAGTAACTAAATCGCATGTCTGCTAAGTGCGAAGAGTCTCTGTCTCGAAATACATGACATCAACCTATTCAAGATCTTTAAAGGCCGAGTGAAGAGTTTGAGGTCGGTCTTAGCAAATAAAGCACTCAGTAAACTAGATCTATCATAGTCAGAAAAATCTTTGTTCATGAGAGAGCCAGTGCGAGATCGAATAGTCATCAGATGATGAGAGGAGGAACCCAATGCTGGAGATGGTGCAGGTCCCAAGGTAGGCACGAAACCTAAGGTAGGTGCGGAACCCAAGGAAGATTGCGGTGATGGTCAAACTGGAGAAGCTGGTGGCGAGGCCGACACAGGATGAGCAGCAGATGGTGGCAGATCTTTCATAGAAGCCGCTGGAGCAATCGAAGGCGCTGCTGGCGGCACATGGTCAGCACGTGCTGGCGGCAAGCTGGGCGCGTACGGTGGGGGCTGCTGGTCATCATGCAGAAAACAAATACAATTTTCAGATAAACTCTGAGCTCCCGGTAAAGACTGTAAATCATAATTCTCTAAAATAATGGGCAATTCGGATGGAGAAGGGGCTCAAACACCTCTGAAGGAACATATGAAGGTTCCAAAAATGTAGAACATCGAGTAAAGGAAGATCAGTGATGGTACCACTACGAGTAGCTGTAAAAAAATATCTCATCAAATCGAGCATGACGAGTAATGTACTCCTTCTTCGTAAGAGGATAGCGATAACCCTTGTCACTACAACAAACAACATCTATTACCTCGATTTTTCAGGCCTTTTCACCTCAATTTTTAGCCCCTGAGTGTAGTAAAAAGCATACTTTTAACCCCGGTTCAAAACCAAGGTAAATAGTCCATTTTACCTTGGTTTGGGACCAACATCGGCATAAATTGAAATCGACGTCGTACCATGGCAGAAAGCCAATGTTATGAAACCCAACTGCAACATTGTTAGAAATGACGTAAACATCATGAAGCATGTGACTTCGATGAAAGGAATGTAGCACCAATGGTAGATGAAGTGTGTTGATGTCGCACCAGCTGATGTCGTTCATAATACGAGCGATGTTGGAGTCGCTAAGAAGTGATATCGCACATAGTAAGGGACCCACATCATATCTCAGTTGACGTGGATCGCTGAAAAAATGACGTCATTTTGTCTGTCCTAAGTCGCAAAAAGAAGTGATGCCGGTCTATGTGACGTCTCTAATATGTCATTTCAGAGCTAGTTAATGCTGCGATGCAGTTTAGTCGGCCAGCTCTCATTTCTCGTCAAATATTATAATAACAAAAACCAAGGTAAATAGTCCATTTTACTTCGGTTTGGACCACCATTGGCATAAATTGAGACCGACGTCACACCATGGCAGAAGGCCAATGTTATGAAACCCGACTGCGACATTGTTAGAAATGACGTTGACATCATGAAGCATGCGACTTCGATGAAAGGAAAGTAGCAGCCGATGGTATATGAAGTGTGTTGACGTCGCACCAGATGATGTCTTTCATAATACGAGCAATGTCAGAGTCACTAAGAAGCGATATCGCACATAGTAAGGGACCCACGCCGTGTCCCTGTTGACATGGATCACTGAAAAAATGACGTTCTTTTGTTTGTCCAAAGTAACAAAAAAAAGTGACGCTGGTCTATGTGACGTCTCTAATATGTCGTTTTAGAGCTAGCTAATGCTACGTTGCGGTTTAGTCGATCAACTCTCATTTCTCGTAAAATATTATAATAACAAATATTCAATAATGCAAACAATTTAACTTCGATAGCCATTACATGTTATAAATAATGTGATAAATCGAGTAATGGTTGAATATCATACAACACTCAGTTGTTCAATTAATGTGGCAATCATTAACTGGAATGATCATTTAAACCAACAACATTATGACATACTAGTATATTACAAATAAATTTAACAATAAATTAAAACACATAAGGTTGTTATAAAATGGAAACAATAATTGCATTTAACCTCCATTTTCTACGTTGTACGGCGTTCATATTTCTAGGGTGACCGGTGAGAAGCCACCTAAATCTATTTGATATGCTATAATATTCCACCGATAGCACCATTTGATCCTATTACAACCAATTCACAAGAAACAAAATTTATGTTACAATTGGGTTGTACCCAAAATACACGTATTATATTCATATGTAGACAACATTATTCGCAATATGGAAATAGTAACTGATCGGTACCAAAGCGACATCAGACTCATAATTACCGAGGTCGCAAAGACCGATTTAAAACTGAATTTGGATATTCATGGATATTAATGGTAAACTCAACAATTCCTCACCTCTGCAACGTCGATTCTAACTCAGTGCCATATCGCATTGAGCAATTAATGACTGACGTCGCACATTCATATTGTGTACATTAGAATCTAAGCCATTTTTATTACTTTTTACAAACATGTCATCTTATTGGTAACAAACACAACATACCGTACATAACATATAACACAATGATTCACCCTTCATGAAATTCTTTGATCTTCCATGGATGAAGAAAAAATCATATAGAAGGTATAAATGGTAACAAATTTGATAAAGGAACATGTAAAAAATAGAAAAGTACCTCAATAAATTTGAACCTAGATGCTCCATTCCTTGGATACTTGTTGATGATTGAAGGAATCCATTTGAATGAGCCATTTCATTATAGTGTGAATGGATAAGGTGGGTTTGTGGGATATGTATTGGAGATGGAAATTATTGTTAGTGGTGATAGTTATTGAAATGAAAAAATAGGTTTGGGGGGAAATTTTATTTCAAATTTTCTTCTGAAATTTTTGGTTTCCACTAGAAATTTCAAAATGATCGATGTCGCTAGCTATTCAGTATATCTATCGAGCAATTCGACATGTGTGCGACACTGCATATGTGGCTATAGTGTAATAATAAAAAATTATCGGAAAAATCTCCGTTTAAAGGTTTTGGCCCCTTTTGTCGACCCGTTTATGCCTTAATCAGGACAACATTGGCGTAAAAAATTGAATAAATTACTGAAATATCCAATTTTGCATTTCGACATCTCCTAGTCTCTTGGAGGGACCTAATTGCAAAAAAGAAGACAACGTGTGGACCCAAACTCGATTATGATTGTCCTGGATAGTTACGGTGTCATCCATATGTAGTGGAACTTATAATAACCGATATAGTAATGTTATATTTCCCCATAGACTTCCACAAAGATCATACGATCGACAATCATATGTTTTTAAGTAATCATCTACAATTTACTCTAGACCACATATTTGCGCTTTGTAAAAATTGAAGGACTGAATCTTATTATTATTATATTTCCAAAAAAACCTAGAATACGAAATTTCATATGATTTTATATATTTGGCGGAAATGTTGGTTCCCATAACGCTTATCGCTATGGTATTAATGGAATTGTATTTAAAAAAACTCGGAAGATTACCCAGGTTCGCGTGTCTGTATGACAGTACACATAATTTCCATATGAAACATTTATCGTTTTGTTTAGGTGAATGTCTCTTAACACACAGTAACAACCACAGAAGTTTGGCCCATAGTGTAATTTTGTCAGAATTTCGTAATGCCCAACCGTGAATAATTTTGGTCTGTTCCGATGGTTGGCACATGGCCAAATTCGAACATGGTGGTTGTGACAATGTAAATTGCATAAGCGTATATCCAATTTTGCATTTTGACATCTCCCAGTCTCTAGGAGGGACCTAATTGCAAAAAAAAAACAATGTGTAGTCCCAAACTTGATTCTGATAGTCCTGAATAGCTACGGTGCCATCCATATATAGTCAAACTTATAATAACCGATATAGTAATTTTATATTTCCCCTATAGACTTCAACATGATCATACGATCGACAATCGTATACTTTTAAGTAATCATCTACAATTTACTCTAGACCACGTACTGACGCTTTGTAAAATTGAAGGATGGAATCTTATTGCTATTATATTTCCAAAAAAACCTAGGATATGAAATTTCATGTAATTCTATATATTTGGTGGAAATGTTCGTTCCCATAATGCTTATCGCTACGGTATTAATAGAAATCTATTTTTAAAAAACCCAAAAGATTACCCTGGTTTGTGTGTCTGTAAGATAGTACGTATAATTTCCATATGAACTATTTGTCGCTTTGTTCAGGTGAATGTCTCTTAACACACAGTAACAACCACAGAAGTTTGGGTCGTAGTGTAATTTTGCCAGAATTTTGTAATGCCCTGGACATGAATAATTACGACCCATTTTGATGATGTACATGGCCAAATTAGAACATGGTGGTTGTGACAATGTAAATTACACGAGCGTATATCCAATTTTGTATTTCAACATCTCCCGGTCTCTTGGAGGGACTTAATTGCAAAAAAAGACAACATGTGGTCCCAAACTAGATTCTGATTGTCCCAAATAGCTACGGTGTCATCCATATATAGTCAAACTTGTAATAACCAATAGTAATGTTATATTTCCCCATAGACTTTCACAAGATCATACGATCGACAATCGTATATTTTTAAGTAATCATCTACAATTTACTCTAGACCACATAATGGCGCTTTGTAAAAATTGAAGGATGGAATCGTATTACTTTTAAATTTCCAAAAAAACCTAGAATGAAATTTCATGTGATTCTATATATTTCCCGGAAACGTTCATTCCCATTACGCTTATCGCTACGGTATTAATGGAATTCTATAAAAAAAAACTGGTAGATTACCCAAGTTTGCGTGTCTGTAAGACAGTACGCATAATTTCCATATGAAATCTTTGTCATTTTGTTCAGGTGAATGTTTCTTCACACACAGTAACAACCACAGAAGTTTGGGCCATAGTATAATTTTTCCAGAATTTCGTAATGCCCTGGCCGTGAATAATTTCGACCTATTCTAATGATGGTTCCGTGTCAAAATTTAAACACGATGGTCAAAATTTGATGGGCGTAATTTTATTACTTTTATATTTCATGAGAAAAGTAGACTATGCAATTTGGTCTATTCGGCCCGCGATCTATTTATCTGGCTTGGGTCTAGAGTCAGCATAGACTCGGTGGCAAAGACATTGAAGCGACATCAGGCCGTAGTTATTTTTGGATTGGGCCGCTACTCTAATATGGCCCCAGTGTTTATTATATGCGATATCAGAATGGCTTCGGTTTAATCTCGTATAGAGTGATTATTATAGCAATATCACTGTATATTGATTCGATTACCTGTAGTCCAGGCCCAATCCAAAAATTGTTTAGCCCTTATGTGGGCCCAAACCTACGATCCGCAACTTTGCACAACAGCCCAAGTCTTATTCGTCATATGTAACACACCTGCAAAGTCGTACAAAACGGCAATGTTTCTCTGCCGTTATATAAATACCCGACCACTCTACCCCTTCGCATTCCCAACCGACGACATTGCACCGAAACCTCCCACCTAAAAAAATGGTTGGAAAACATTCTAATCCCAATGGAATCGGTTGGTCAAATATTAAAGTAGCACCGAAACCAACATTCAATTGTTTGGACGTGGTGCATTGGTGCATTTCTCCAAATTTGAAGAGCAACAAAACCTAACAAGGTAAGGATGTTCCAATGAAGTTTGATGTTGGTTTTTTGGGTTTCATAAACTTCTTTCGTTACCCATTGCTTGGTTATTCAATCGGGGCATGGTAGTTGTTTACTTTTTGATGTTTTAGTTGAGATTATAGGTGTTTTAAGACCATTCGTGTTCTAGTTGCATATTGTTTTGGCTTTGCCAATTGTACTATGATTTCGCATATTCAAGCAGATGAATGTGGAATATCACATGCATCACATTGGTCTAGACAAAGTGTTTGCGACATGAATCCGAACTCGGCTAAAACACATTGACATCTTTGAGTTCTTCACTTTTGCACTGACGTTTCTATGTCCCTTTGATTCTTATATGGCTAAAATGAAGTAGATAGCCAGGAGGAAAAGGGAAGACAACACAAGGGCAGCTCCATCACGCAAGAAGAAGGTGAAAACAACGACCACCTCTACATCCCCAACATGGGACAAATTACGCTTTGTCACGGAGAAGGCAGCGAAGCATTTTGAAAAGATCCTGGGCCGAAGGGTAAGAGAGGCTAGGGTGATGAAGCCCAAGGATGTGGAACGAATACACCTTGATGTTTTCCTCAACCCTTCAAACGGTCACGAATAGATGGTTTAATATGCTTGGATAAACCGACGTATGATACGGAGGTCAAGGAGTTCTACGCCAATTTCATAATGGAAACGATGACCTCCTTAAAACAAGAGTGAATTTGATGGACATGAAAATATCGAAAGAGCTCATCAATAAGGTAATTGGCTGCACAATCAAATGGGAGTATCAGCCAGAGGTAACGCCTCTACAGCTGTCACTGAGACAATTGGCCTGCACGGGTCGACGAGAATGACCCATCTGGGGCGCTTGACCCCAACCGAATGGTGGAGAAGTACTTCAAAATTAAAGTGGGGAACAGACTCACCACAATAAAGCAGATCAAGCCTGATGTTCTCAACCTTCAGGAGAGAATGATGTTCAATATAATTGTACAAGTAGTTATCCTCACCGAACATCCTACGGAGTGCACAATCAACGGGACTATCATGTACTACCACCTTGTGGAGAATAAGGTAGTCGACCCCGGGTACACCATTATCCAGGAGATGTATCAAGTTGCCCTCTCCACTAAGAGTCAGACACTCCCCTACGACAACGTCATCACCACCATTCTAGAGAAGAAGAAGATTCCCATCAAATTGAAAGCAAAGATCCGATCTAAGTACTACGATGCAAACTACTTTGGGCTAAAGCATTGGGTTTGGGAGGCAGGGACATGGATTGATCAAAATATTCCTAAAGGGAATATGGATGTGCCTCCCGCACCCGGGACAGAGGTGACTCCATCGGCTTCCACACCTATGAACGTTCACCTCACCATTATTCCCGCGCCCCAAACGGGTAACAAAATTTTGAGTTTTTTGGATTACTCCAAATTATCATTAATTAAAATTTTAACATTTTCATTTAATGTAACTAATTTCTTATCCCACATGACCTAAATAGAAGGCCCGGGGCATCCTCCTGAATGACATGGCCGAGACCAAGGCCATGGTAATGTGCATGGAACACACCGTGTGTAATCTTACAGAAGAAATGGGGGTTTTGAAGTGTATGATTGCCGATGTGATTAATGAACTTGTGAGGGATAAGGGGCCCGCGGTTGATAAGGATGGGTTGGATACCACAGATGATGAAGGAGGGTTAAGCACCGATGCTAGCGAGTCTTCCACCGAAGAGTTGAAGACTAATTCTCAAGAAAATGGAAGCAGTTTGTCAGTACACAATGTTATTTCACCCATGTCACCCCCTCATTGATTTCCATAGATCATATGTTTTTTTCCATAGAACATAAAGAATGTTTTTTTTGGAATTTATTAGGATTCTATGTCTTCTGTTTCATTTTCGTTTTGCTGGGATTTTACATATGGTACGTACGTAGAATTATGTGTTTTGGATATATATATATATATATATATGCGTACGCACGTAACTAGCTTTACTCTTACATATGTAACTTGATGAAATTTGAGACTGGATGTGGTGAACTTGGAAGGAAACCTTTACATGGTACATTCCTAGTTCTGGCTGTATTGGTTAAGTATCCTTAATTTATTAGGTATGATAGATGTGTGCAACCTCACTCTCCATTCGCACAATATGATTTCTCCTTAACCGACATAACACCGATGGTGGTGCGACATCACATAAATGATTTCATTTGAAAGGATTTTAGGCACAGGTTTTGGCCAAGGAGCATGTGTGACTTTGCCAAGTGGAAAAATTGAAGTCACTGTTTACGTCAGATAGAAGTCGATCACGTTGAGTGATGGTGCGAAGTCGATCTTGTCATCAATAACTGTTACTACTAGGTCATACCCTTATTGTCGATTTTGTACTTACATCAGTATAAAATTTTACTTCGATTTCATAGCCTATTTACTCTGATTATTGTAGAACTACGGTAAAAAACTATTATTTACCTCAATTTTCAAAAAAACCCAGGTCAATAATAATATTTACTTAAAAAACTGAGATAAAAGAACTTTTTTACATCGGTTTTATGAGCTAAGCCAAAAAACCGAGGTAAACAGGGCAAAGTAATAGGTCCAGTTTCTTGTAGTGTGTTCTGTGAAGTGTAACCTAAAAATATACAGGACAATCTCCATGGTGCTAATTATGTGCAGCATATTAGAGACTAACCAGATAAAACTGGATTAGGCAATCTATTGATGATGTAGACTGTTGTGGAAAAAGCATCATACTAAAAGAAATAATGAAGGTCAGAATGAAAGAGTATCGACAGACCTACCTTTGTAATATAACGATGCTTCCTCTCCCGCGAAAATTTTGCTTTGGAGTGTAAGGACAAGAAAGATGGTGATGAATGCCATTAGACGCAAAATGAGATTGCATGCAATGATTCAGAAACTCGGTTCCACAATCACTCTGAAATACTTTAATGGTTGTAGAAAACCAGTTCTCAACAAGAGCCTCAAAATGCATATAAGCCTCTACAAAATTATACTTTCGTCGTAGAGGATAGAACTATCTAAACCGAGAAAAATCAATAATAAAACAATATAATAATGGTACCTGACACGAGAGACAACATGTGAGGGTCTCCAAATATCACAATGAACTAAATCAAGTATGCATGTTGAGTGTTTTAAATTATCATTAAAAGAAAGACGCTTGCCTTTAGTCATCTCACAATAAAAACATAAATGAGACTTAGGCAGCAAACTAGTAACAAACAAACTACCAGTTCTACTTAATGATGAAATAACAGAAAAAGGAACATGTCCTAAACGACCATGCCATAGCTTAAATGAGGCCTTGTATTTATTTGAATAACAAAAGAAACTAAAGCAGCACCACCATAATCTAAAATGTATAGACCTCTCTCATTGTGTCCCCAGCCCACGAGCTCCTTGGTAACCTTGTTCTGGATAATAAAAGAATTGTCATAAAAAAAAACAACAACATTCAGATCCTGGGTTAACTTGGCGATAGATAATAAATTCTTGGTAATATTCGGAACAACCAAGACATCAGATAACGTAAGAGGATTCGGGATTGGTAGCTCCAGTGTGGGAAATATGCAAAGAAGAACCATTTCCAAAATAAACACAATGATTACCGCTATAAGGAGCGACACTATCCAAGTTGGATGCAGAAGCAGTCATGTGATTAGTAGCTTCAGAGTCCATGTACTAATCAGAAGCAACATTGTATTGCTAAAATTGTTGTGGATGAGCTGTATTCACAGAATTTTCAATGTCATCACAAGATATGTAAGAGAGCTTGTAGCAGTATTCCACAACATGACTGAGATGGTGAAACCACTGGAACACACATATACCACAGCCACCGCCACCCCATGAGGCTTGTCCACCGTCTAGAGCTGGTGATCAGTCGTCGCTCATTTCATGACTGCGACCTCGGCCACCTCTGCCACGCCAGTTTCCATGGCCTCCTCTACCACATACTGGCTTTTCGGATGCTTGCTGAGAGGCAGAAAAAGAAGTAGGTACTGGTCGAGAAGCAGAAGTCGAGCGAGCTTTGAGAGAATACTCTAAAGCTTCAGCATTAGACACAATAGTAAACAACTTTTGTGGAGGATTAATTATCATCAGAGCTGATGAAAACTGAGAAAACTATTCATTCATGCCATGACAAAATAACATAACAATATCATTGTTGGAAAGAGTGTCACCCATAACACACGAGTCATCAAGAATAGCCTTAAAGCGAGAGTCATAGTCCTGAACATACTAATCATCCTGACGAATGTCATACATGCAATCACAAAGATAAAGATGATGAGCACGATAACTGTTATGATATTTAGCAGCCAAAACATCCCATACCTGAGCAGAAACCATCATACCATCCACTACCGACATTACATATAAAGCAAGGGATGAATAAAGCAATACTTAAATTTGTTGATCTAATTGAATCCAAGCATCGTAAGCCTCTATGGAAGATTTGCATGATTCAACACTCTCGGAATTCTTTTTAAAGAATCCCTTAGAGGCTGAATCAGTTACTGGATCAAGGTATGGCGTAGATCCATCAACAAAACCAAGCAACTTAATAAAACGTAAACCTGAGTACGCCAGTGGAAAAGGTTGGAACCATCAAGCATAATGGTGATGCATCTAATCAACGAAGGAAGCGAATATGACATCATCAGGGACGAACAAAAACACATCCAAACACAAAAGAAAAATCAAATATCACCAACCACACAGCGTGCTTATGATTGGCAGTGGACGACTTATCTAACTTTTGTGTGCGGATTTAAACACAGCATCAAACAGGTGGAAGGATCGCTGGCCGAGTGGATCAGCGACGCATGAGAAGTACGGCGGCATCACATAATCGAAGGTCGACGGCGCGTGATTGGTGCGTGAAGCTGAAAATGTCCAATTTCCAATCGGCAATCGTCTATAGCTGGGTAGCAGCGACAATCAGGAAAAGCAATGGCGGGTGGGCGGAGGTCAAAGATAAAAAATATGGAGAAATTATTAGATAATTTTCAGGTAAAAAAGCCGGGAATATTTAGAGAGACCTAACGGATACCATGATAAAATATAAAATCCACAAATAATTGTGACCGTGTATTGATGCACACACACATATATATAGTGAGTACAAAGGGTATACAAAGTAGAAATGAATATGGAACCTGATATTTATGAAACCAATTAGAAATGGTATTTCTTTCTTATCCTGATTCTAGTAATAAAATGAGTTACTGTTTAGTAGGATTTGAAGAATGAGGGAAATATAAAATTTTGATACAAAAAGGACTATTGTGTTATGATTTGATGCATTCAACTTGAATTGCCTTAAATTTTCATTCTCCTTAATTTTTTTTGTCTTTCTACAAATATAGGGAATGAATCCTTCTCTCTCATCAAAATCCCTATTTTAGATGATGGGATAGGAAAATTGTTGGAGCTAAAAAACCACGTGGAATCCCTAAAATAAATGAAAATCCCTATTACAGGGATACTGTTGGACTTGCTAAGCGAATACTTCTTCCGTTCCATAGTAAACTTCCTAATTTCTTTTGGCTCAATCTTTTATATAGCTGATGTGGCAACATCTTTTGATGAAAAAAAAAACTTTTGTAAGCTTTTGAATGAGTGAATGAATTATGTCACATTGTCATGAATAGTGTTAAAAAGTAGCAAATAATGATAAATTTGGGGGTTTAATGAGGGTAAATATGGTAGATTGAATAACTATGTTTGCAAAAATTTCAAATAGAAAGTTATTAGTGAAACATACTAAAGAGAAAAATAGGAGTAGTTGATAATTGGTTTTGGGGAAAAGTGAGTTTTTAATCATATTATTTTGCAAAAGTGCTAATATAACCCTAAAAAAAATGTAAAAGTGCGAAACTGACCCTAAGATTTTGAGCAATTGTGCCAATATACCAAAATTGCACTATTTTGGCATATGGACCGAAGGAATTTAGCCATTTGCCTAATCTGAAAAGACAAAAGTACCCCTAGACTTAAAACTAAAAAGTTCATGACCATTTTACCCTATGCTTCTTCTTATCCTTCAAACACACCGCCCGCCACCCGCTGCGTCCCATCCCTCACCCTAAAATCAAAACTAAGCTAAACAACAATCAAACCCCTGACCTTGAGCTTAGCTATCAGTGTTCTTCCCTTATAAGTATAAGCAAAAGGGCTAAAAAATCTTTTTCTCTTCTGCTTCAACTCACCTCTGGAACCCAGTGAGGATGTTTGGCTGTCAGATCAGAGTGGGAAGAAATTTCCAGAAAATAAACAAACTACCGCGTGATTATAGAGCTCCCCAACATACTAATAACAGTTATATGATTCTTCTTGTTGTTCTTGTTTACTTATCACAACTTCATAAATACTGCAAAAAAAAGACATGAACAAATTCAAGAACTGTTTCTCGTTCATCGATGATCCCAAATGACCTGGTCATTGACCCATTCGCCAGCGTCGACTCTTTTCTGTTGACCACCCCTAACCATCGTCGACATTCTCTCCTTCGAAGAGGACACCCATTCCATCAACCCAATCCTTAACCTCTATGCCCACCGCCCCTTCCACCCTAAATCCCTCACCGCCCCCTGGAGCCCTCGCCTCCTCCAGCGACCACCACCGCCTATGGGAGATTCGCAACAGCGGCTCTATCAAGCTTTTTGCGATGCTCAACAATGGCAAGGGAAACGACATTGGACTTTTGGTAGGGGGTTTTTGAGGATTTTGAGGATTTGTGGGAGAGAATGAAGAAGAAGGAAATGGGAAATCAATTACTTATTATCATGTTAAACACCACTTTCACATTTAACACAAGGACAGACCACGGTCCAAGCACCACTTACACGTTTAACACAAAGAACCACAAATTCTAAGCACTAAATCGAAAACGAAACCTAACGGTTTAAAAGCTTGAAAATCCAATGAGATAAACCAATAATTTGATTGTATTATATTGATAAAAGATGATAATAAATGAGACCAAACTCTCTGTTTATAGGGGTATAGGTTCGGCCATAACTAAGTAGAATCCAACATGAATTTGGTAAACCCTGGCCGAATTCTTGTCTTACGGAAGGTTTAAGAGGCTAAAACCATATCAATCTAAACTTACCTAAATTCATCCAAGATAAGCTCGGAAAAAATATATTATTTGATCTAATCTAACCTTATTTAATCTAATAAGAACTAGATAAGCAAGAATACAATATTAACTATTCTATTCTCACCTTATTTAGTCAAATCAAAATTGAATCAATCTTTTAGAATTTCATATGGCAGCCACAAATTCATCACCAAATGGGCCAACATGGCTGTGATTATCATGGGCCAAAACAGAATAAAACTAAACTAAGGAAGCTGTAAAGTGTTATTGAACTAGCCCACTAAATAAAGGTTTAGTTAGTTCTTTTTAGACACTTCATTAATCTTTATCTTCATGAATTTAATCCTTAGAAAAAAGAGTGGTTTTAATCCAACATACCCCCCTTGTGGTCTTCAAATCTTCATCATGAATCTACTTCACAAATGTATTCAATGCAACATCTCTAAGTTTTTTCCTTGACCTAGTCATAGGAACTACCAAATCACTTAGAGGATCTTGAACATGAACTTTGAAAGTTTGATTTAGGCGTGGAATAACTTCATCCTTAGAATTAGCTTCAATACTTGTATCAACATGGCATGAGATATGAATTATTTGAAGGGGGGGAGGAGCAGGTCTGGACTCGACTGACTGAATGCACACAATCACATTAAATATAAGGTATCATACTCTCCATCATCCACATCATTTTTCTTCAAGTACGTCGATGCACTTCCGAGTGCCATCTATGGAGGAGCTATCTAGGAGGAACATATTCAGACCTGAAAGAATGAACGAAAAATTCAACCATATTTTTTTATTGTTGGGGCTTTCCAGACCAGAGGCTTCTCAATTTCTCTCATGGCATGGGATTCAAGAAAAGTATCATCTCTGCAATAATGGTGTTGACTGAGATCAATGCGTATGAATACCAAATAATGTTAATTTTGGGAGGTTCTAGTGCGGGCGAAGGAAGGGAAGGAAAGGAAAAAGAAAAATTTTAACAGTGGTGTGCGTTTGTATGCATAGGGTGTTTGTTAGGGCCATTTTGAATTTTTTGACGGTGGCGAGGAGAGAGGAAAAAGACCAGTGGGAAGGGGGTGACAGGGCACTAAAGGGAGGGTGTGTGGTGGCAAGGGAGGCTTGGAGGTAGAGACAGTTCTTGTGGTGTTAATGGTGGTGGCTGCATTCAATAGGTATGGTAAAATTACGGTGCTAAAATTAATGGCGAAGATGATGCAGCGAGGTGTGATGGGGGTGCTATTGAGTTAAGTGAGGGTGGAGGTGGGTAGTGCTTTTATTGTGGCAACATTGGTGATGAGTTACCAAACAAATAAGGTTATTTTTGTCATTTGATTTCTTTTTTTGGATGAAGTGATGGGGATTAAGTTATGAACTTTTTCGCTAGTTAAGGGTTATACTAGCACTTTTAAAAAACTCATACTCTAGTCAAAGGTTATAGGACACTTCCAAAAAGCTAGTGATCTTATTTTCCATCCGAAAAAAGTCAGCTAAAGTTCCAAGGGAATTTATGTCATTTACATTAAATTACTGTAAAACAATTTCAAGTCAACATTGGTCAATGTTTTGAAGAATTAAATTGTTTAAATCAATACCAATCTAGAATTACATAACACTTTTAAATAGTTCGAGATTATATACGTACGTAGGCAAAACTAAATCACCTACTCCCTCCGTCCTACTCTAAATTTCTTATTTAATTTTTCACGGTCTTCAATGAGCTTGTTTGAGCGTAAATATCTCTAATTACGTATAATAATTTTGCATGAAAAAATAATATTTAGAAAATAGTTGTTAAGACAAATGTAACAATATCTCACATTAACCTTGTAATCACACCTTGTACTGTTCCTACGTGCGATCCTACGTTCAAAAAAACACACACACATTACTGTTCTTCGTCTTCCCCATTTTACTCTGATAACGGTCATATTCACAACTCCCTTCTTCTGGTGGACAACGATGGCGTCTCCGACGCCTATTCCTCCTCCAGCCCCTCCCCCACCGGTTAACAAAAGCTTTCTTCAAGCTCTCAATTCGAAACCCTCTCCTCTCTTATCTTCTCTCCCTGACACTCCCAATCTTCACCCCATTACCGAGTATAAGGGTAAGATCGCATATATCCTCCCTCCGGAGGAAGGCGATCTTCTGGCTTTGCATTATCAGAATGCTTTGGTCGGGAAGTTCAATAAAAGGAAACCACCAATGGAGACCCTTTTATCTGCTTTCAAATCAATAGGTTTCAATGCTAAATTTCAGCTAGGATCAATTGACTATCGTCATGTTTCAATCCGTTTTCAGGATAGCGAGGACTACCAGCGCTGCTGGATGAAGGGTCAATGGATGATACAAGGAACGATGATGAAGGTACAAAAATGGACCCCTGCCTTCTCTCCGATCGCTGAATCCTCTACAGTTCCGGCATGGGTAACAATTCATCAACTTCCAATTCATTTTTATAATACGTCGGCTATTATAGGCATCAGTAGTCAGATAGGTAGTTTTCTGAAAATGGATGCTGCTACTAAATCTCTGACTAGACCCTCTGCTATTAAAGTATGTGTAGAAGTTGATCTGTTAGCTCAGCTCCCTTCTACTATTGTGGTAGGAATTGGAAACAAAGTAGCAGACTATCCTATAGAATACGACCAACTGCCATCTTATTGTACTCACTGTAGGATAATAGGCCACAGTCATCTAAACTGTAATTTCTTGCATCCTGAACTGAGAAACAACAAAGAGAGTAAGGTGAGAAAACCCCCAGTTCAGAACGAAATAAAGACAAACTTAAGCAATCTCCCTAAAGTCACATTGGAATTAGAAGGATCTTCAACCCTATCAGTTTCTCAAAAGGAAACTGATTTTCAAACTCAGGAAAAGAACTCAGCCTTTATGGTGAATAATAAGCTTAATCCTCTCAGAGTCAATCAGATGAAGAGAAATACTCCTTTTTACTCACTAGATGATATTTCAAAACCAATCACAAATTTCTTCTGGAGAAATAAAAAACAGTCAGAGCTATCTCCTATCAAAGAAGTTT